>BLBF01000050.1:13433638-13459289 GCA_015471245.1 Laticauda colubrina | reverse complement strand
ATATATATATATATATATATATATAACGTGAAGTTATGTATAGAGACTGAGCAATGAGAACTAACAAAATTTTTGTGATTTAGAATTTGGATTTAAAATAATACAATCAATATCAATTAGAACATATACTCCAGTAACCAGTTAAGAGCACAGCTACCCAGCAGATAGATAGATAAAGTAATTAGATACTGGTCAATCCTAATGCAGAGATTCCATTCCTGAATGTTAATTTGGGGTAATATAATTAATATATTACAACAACAGAAACAAACCTTAAAAGAAATGACTTCCACAACAACAACATCTCTGAAAACTGCAAGAAAAGTCACCCCAACATTAACAACTACATCAGCAACAGCTTCTCCCATGGCACAAAAAACCATAGAAGGAACATTACCACTGGAGAAACAAGCTAACATCTCGATTGCCAACATCCAATCAATTCTGCTGACTTTACAGGAATCAATGATGAAGCTGCAAGAAACAATGATGAAAAACCATAATGAGATGAGAGCAGATATCAATGAACTGAAAGAGGAGATGGGGAAATTAAAAATAGAAATGAAAACGGAGATCTCCAAAGTAGAGGACAAAGTTGGATTATTACAGCAGGCCTTGGAGAAAAATGAAGCAACAATAAAAGAGGTAGAGAAAAGGACTGAACGAACTGAAAGGAAATTAGAAAGGGTAGATGAATAATTAAAGAATGTGAGTAAAGAAATGGAGGACTCACTGGTCTACCTAGAGATGGATAAGGCTGCTACATACTTCAGATTCCAAAATGTAGTGGAATCCAAAGAAGAAGACTTGGAACAACTAATGGCAGGAATATTGGCCGGACTATTGGAAAAGGATAAAGATGCCATCTTGAGGGAGTTTGATGAAGTTTACAGGGTTAGCACTAATTATGCGAGATGCCACAAATGCCCAAGAGAAGTCCATATATAATTTGCGAGAAGGAGTGTCCAGGATATCATATATAGGATGTCAAGAGATGAAACAATCACGTATAAAGGCAAAGAAGTCTTGGCTCTCAATACCAAGAAGAGTAAGAGAACAAAGACGAGATTATAAATTCTTAGCAGCTTACCTAAATCAGAAAAGAATCATATTCAAATGGCTAATCCCAGAAGGGATGTTAGCTTCTTGGGATGAAAGGAAAATCAAAATAGACTCCATGGAAAAGGCCCAGGAATTTTATGAGCTATTGGGAGGCCCGGAAGACCAGAGCAGTAAGGATGAACTGGAAACAAACTTCCAGGAAGATCAAGGCTATCATAAGAACAGAGATGGAACTTTAGGAAATCAAGGAAATACTCAACTACAACAGGAGAGAGAAGAAAGTAGGACACATCTTCTGGCACAAGGAGAGACCGGAACCATTATTACAAGAGAAAGAGTGAAACAGAATTAATTAAATGGAAGAAGAAAAGGAACTACAATCAATTAATATAAATGGTTTAAACTCGATGATAAAAAGGAAAAGGATAATAGCCTAACTAATCAAACAAAATGCTGATATAGCATGTCTACAAAAACTCATATAAAGAAAATAGATGAAAAATACTTAGAATTTCTGAAATTAGGGAAGCTATTTACGGCACCAGCAGACGCGGGGAAAAAGAAAGGGATTGCAGTATACGTTGAAGAGGATTTGAAAGAAGATTTAATATGGTCGGATTCTGAAGGAAGAACTCTGGTTTTGCAGATCTGGATGAACGCCATCCCAGTTCTCTTAGTGGTAATCTATACCCCGAATGGAGATCAAAAAGAGTTTTTTAAGCATCTTTATGGAAAAATAGTAGGATTGGAAAAAAGAAATATTTGTATTATAGGGGAATTATTTGTATAATTCTATTGCTGATTATCAAAAAGACCATAGTAATGGGGGAAGGAACAAAGGGGAAAAAAGAGAGCTTCCCAAGATATGTATGGAAAGGATGAAGGAGTTAAATTTGATTGACAAATGGAGAAGATTAACATCCCGAGGAAAAACATTTCACATTCTATTCAAAACCTTATCAAATATGGACATGAATTGATATGGCATGGATGAATGGGGAAATAGCAAATGAGATAAAAGGGATTGAAATTCTACCCAATGAATGGGCAGATCACAGTCCAATTCAGATAATATGGAAGAGTAGGGAAACACCCAAGAAAAGATGGATGTTAAATACTCAGTTAATAAGAGAAAAAGAATATACCAAGAAACTCAATTATTATTTTTTAAAGGAAAATGATAATGGAGCAACTACGAAACAAAACATTTGGGACACAATGAAGGCAGTAATAAGAGGTATAACAATCTCTTATAATGCCAAGATGAATAAGGAAAAATATGACCAGCAAAACAAATTACAACAAAAAATTAAGGAATTAGAAACTCAATTACAGAGTACCCCAAAGAATTCAAAATTGCAAAATCAGATAATAACTAAACATAAATTTAAATTAATTGAACAAGAGAGAATGATTATAAATTTGAATACAACTAGACAAACTTATTTTGAGCATGCCAATTAGCCAGGGAGATGGCTATCATATAGACTTTAAAAAAGGAATGAAAAGAGATTGATATACCAGCTAATAGATGGAAGGGGATATACAACAGGAGATAGAACAGAAAAAAGAAATTGCCCATAAGTATTTTGAAGAGTTATACAAAAAGGAAGAAGTTAATGAAGATAGGATAAGAAACTATTTACAAAATGAAGGATAAAACAATTGGGAAAGAAATGGAAGAATTATTAAAAAAAGACATTACTTGGTTTTAACTAAAATCAGCAACAGAGAACCAGAAAAACAACAAATCCCCCGGACCAGATGGGATCCCAGGGGAGCTGTACAAGGCAATAGCAGAACAAATAGGACCTCTTATGGTGAAAGTTTTTAATGATGTCTTATTGGCAGCAAGGATGCCGGACTCATGGAGGGGGCATTGATTTCACTGATCCCAAAGGAGGATTCGGATCCCCGATATATACAAAATTATAGGCCGATTTCATTGATAAGTATTGATTATAAAATATTTACTTCTAGTATAGACTAAAAAGAATGTTAAATGAGCATATACATGAAGACCAAAATGGATTTCTCCTGACTAGACAAATCAGGAATAACTTAAAAATAATATTAGATGTTTCAGAATTTTATGAAGCCCACCCGAAAAACAAATTGCACTTATGTTTTTAGTCTCAGAGAAGACCTTCGATAATTTAAATTGGCAATTTTTAATCCAAAAAATTTATAATATGAATTTAGGCACCAAATTTGAAAATATTATAGCAACCATTTATGATACACAACAGGCTAATATTATAATAAACGGGGAATATACCCGCCCAATAAAAATAGAAAAAGTAGTCGGACAGGGCTGCCCACTCTCACCCCTGCTCTTCATATTATCACTAGAAGCATTATTAATGCGAATTAGACAGAACCCAGACATAAAAGGATTAAAGGTTAAGAAAGAAGAATATAAGTTGCAAGCATTTGCGGATGATATGATTTTTTTCATTGAAGAACCAATAGAAAGAGGACAAAAATTGATGAATGAAATAGAACAATTTGGAGTAATAACAGGACTAAAAATTAATAGGAAGAAAACAAAATTAATGACCAAAAATTTAACAGAAAAACAGAAATTAGAACTAGAAGAAATTATGGGAATGCAAGTGATAAAGAAAGTTAAATACTTGGGGATATGGTTGACAGCACATTGTAAGACACGTAAGGAAAATAATTATGATAAATTGATGCAACAGGTAAAGAAGGATTTAGAAACATGGGGCAAACTGCAACTTTCATTATTAGGAAGGATCGCTGCTATTAAAATGAATATTCTTCCAAAATTCCTCTATATATTTCAGATGATCCCAATCAAAGTACACAATTTTTTTTGAAGAAGTTAATAAAATAACAGTAAATTTCATCTGGCAAGGGAAAAAACCTAGAATAAACTTAAAGGCAATGTAGGATATGAAGAGCAGGGGAGGGCTGGCACTTCCAAATTGGGAATTATATTATAGTGCAGCCTCTTTAGTATGGTTGAAAGAATGGGTGAATTTAACCAATAAGAGAATATTATTCTTAGAAGACTATGACTTGCAGAGGGGGTGGCATGCTTTTTTATGGGATGTTGGGAAAACTAGCCAGAAATATTTTCACAGACACCTAATCAGAGATTCATTATTGACTAATTGCAATAAAATACTATTTTATTTTAAATAGTAAATAGAAAAAACACTATTAAATAGAAAAAATAGAAAAAACACTATTTAAAAATATCAACTTGCATTTCAACAATGGAAGCAATGATTCACCCAAATAATTTGGATATTACTAAAATGATTAAATATAAGGACCTATTGGATACGCAAGGAAATCTGAAATCGCAGCAAGAACTTCAAGATCAGGGACTAAAAATTGATCAGTGGGCATATTTTCAAATTCAAAGTAGATATAAACAGGACAAGAAAGAATTTGGAATTAACAATAAACTCCAGCAATTAGACAAAATTTTATTAAGATCAGGCAAAAAAAAAAAATAACAAAATTTTACAATTATTTATTAGAAGTAGAATTAGAAAAAGAAATTGTAAAAAGGAACATGATAGCCTGGAGTAGGAATATAGGACGTAGTATCACCATAACAGAATGGGAAAAGGTCTGGGGTAGAAATAATAAAATTACAAAATCGGTAGCATACAAAGAAAATGCCTATAAAATGTTTTACAGATGGCATCTTCCTCCTTCGAGATTAGAGAAAATGCACCCCAATATGAGTCCGAATTGCTGGAAATGCAAAAAAAAGAGGGAACTTTTTTCCATATGTGGTGGTCCTGTATAGAAGCTCAAAAATATTGGCAGAAATTAGAAATTGGCTGGAGGAAATAACAAGAGAACAGATCAAATTTAAACCAGAGTCCTCTCTATTAGGGATCGTTGATAAACAAATACCAAAAAAAGTGAAATATATAATAATACATATTTTGACAGCAGCCAGATTGGCTTTTGCACAATGTTGGAAACAGCCTCATGTTTCATCAGAGGAGATAATTATTCCAAAACTTTCAAGTTGTGCAGAAATGGACAAATTAACGTTGGCACTAAAAGATAAAGACACTTCAATATACTACAACAGCTGGAACTGCTGGTACAAATGGATAGATCAAAGATAGATTTCACACTAAAAGGCAAAAAAGGGTAGGATAGAACCATAGTAGTGATATTCAGATATATGTAAGGATTAAGTATGTATATCGCCTAAAATAAGGATAAAAAGGTTTCACGAACTGTTGAAGATGAACATGTTTTTAATTGTTTTCTATCTTTTTCTTTCTAATTTCTTCTTTTCTTTTTCTCTTACATTTATGTATATGTTGTTGGTTTTAATTATAAAATCAATAAAATTTATTTTTTTAAAAAGAAATCCACAGATGTTAAAGTTGCCAAGTTTGGAGACCCCTGTTAGAACGGCACTGAAAAAAGTGACATTACCATTTTTCACACATAATGACCATTGTGGCACCCAATCAAAAGTCAGATGCTTGGCGGAAGACATCCAGTTGCAAGGCTTCAGTAGCGGCAGGAATCCGCGATCGTGCGCGGTTCCTGCTGCGCTCGCAGCAAAGGTGCCCCCGAACCAGCTGGATTTGGAGGCTATGGTTACCCTGTAGAGGTAACCGAAGACAGGGGAGATCCGGGCAGGGGTCTGGGGGAATCGCAATCCCCCTCCTCAACTGGTTTAACTCCCTTTTCCCAAGGCAGTGGAGCGGCGGTCAGTAATGGCTGCCACAAAGAAGCTTTCAGCTGGATAAGATTGTGCAGGAGTAAGTTTGAAGAAGTGAAAGTTTTTGGATTAACTGGGACAATAAGTTACAGCTTTATTCTGGAGGTTCAACTTTTCAAAGGATACATTGTTTCCTAACAAGATCGTTAAAAGCGGCGGAGAAAAGACAAAGGGAAAGGGTTTTTTTTCTTCTCACTCTCCTTCCCTACGGAGATAGCAGATGGAAATTGGAAAAACCTGCTTTGGCACAGAAGGTAATTAAATTTGAAAATTAAAGCCAAGTGGATATTAAGATTTCTAAGCATTGGAACTAAAAACCAAAACTCTCTCTTTTTTTTTTTTTTTGTTATAAGTGGGAAGGGAGAGGCAAAGAATATATATTAAGAGTTTGTTGGAGGAGACGACTTGGAACATTTAAGATCAGAGATAACGGCAATAAGACTTTAAAAAAAATTACTTTGGAACTGTGTAATTAAATTTCACCCCAGGAAAAGATAGTACAAAAAGAAGAAAGTGTTAAATGAAACAATTTGTGCTGATTTGGATTGCTTTGTGACTTTGGGACTCTTGGAAACTATTTTTTGAAAGACTAAAGCCCTGGTCCCACTGCACTTACGGATGCAAAAAGGATGTAAAACGTTAAAAAAAAGCTTGCCATCCATTGGAAAATGCTATGCATCCGTTGTGTACTCACTGCATACGTGTTTCATACACTCTATCCCTCGAGCATCCGTCCACTCAGATTTCATCCGCGTAAGAAGTTTTGAGCTGCACAAAACTTTGTGAACGGATGAACTTTCTGCTGCGTATGATGTTTAACATCCGCTGTATCTTCTCTATATCCTCTGGCCATCCCCTCAACTCACATCCGCTGCAGCTGAAAACGGAAAGAGGGAGGAAACAAAAGATACAAAGGATGTAAGCATATGCATCTCATATATAAAGGATTAAAATGGAAAAAAACATTTGAATCTGGGATGTATCTCGTATATTTAGGATGTCTGCAGTATGTCTAGAGTATGTAGAAGGCCCCATAGCGGACAACCGATATTTTCCATAAAAAGGGGGAGAAAATCATCTGGATCGCTGGGATGGTGGACCATATAGTCCCACTATGCTTGCACTGGAGCTTTATCTATCCCACAACTATCCTTATCTATCCCACAAGCATGCAAAGGCTTAACGATTTTTTCAAAGTTTTCACCAACACTTTATTAAGGTAAAAAAATGAACCAAGTTTGTAAAGCAAAGATAACCTTTATTAACTTTCTTAGGTAAACTTTATGACTTTATTAAAAAAGCAAAATGAGCCAAGTAAAGTGTCTTAAGCAAAGATAAATTTAACAAGTAAACAACTCAGTTTCTGACACTATTCTCAGTCACTCTGAGTCATGTCCATGGTCTCAGCTGTTAAGCGGGCAGGGACTGTGGATGTGGCTGTGGCTTGAGTGCTGGTCTGAGGCACCATTGAGGTGCTTGGCCCCGGGATAGTGTGTTCAGGAAGCTGTCCGAGAGCTAACTCAGTCCCGTGAGGTTGAGAGGCTCTTCATCAAGGACTTGAGATGTCAGGCCCAATACTGATGACAGATTGTCCATTGATGGGCTTGGCTGTGGGGTGGAAGAAGGAGGAGTGTAGTGGGGCTGTCTGGTCTGCAGCTGGGTGAGGACTGGACTCTGTGGCGTGCGATGAACCCGGGCCTGGACTGGGAAGGTCTGTTTTTGCTGTGGGAAGTCCTGGTAGTCGTAGCCTTGGTAGGTGAGGGGCTGTTGAAAGCCATGGAAGGGCTGTGACATTGCCTGGGGTGGAGGAGCAGACCTGAACTGGGTAGGAGCAGCTTCAGCTGGGCCTTGAGGGTTGTGCAGAAGTGCTGTGATCCTCTGCTTCATCACCTGGTACTGGGCCTCAGGCAGGTCCCTCAGGGTCTGGCTCACGTAGGTGATGTGTTCTGGCCCGAGGATGCTCTGTCCAAGTGGACCAGCTGAGAGAGAAGTTTTGTGCTGGTCTTCATTGTGTCCCTGATCTCCAACAGCACACTATGGTTCTGGGCCTGCAGTCTGCCTCTCTGCCTGCATCCTCTGGAGTTGGGGGTGGGGGTGGGGGTGGGTTGGCCTCTGGTGGCTGCTGCTTCTTCCTCCATTTGTGACAGCAGGGCGTCATCCTCCACCGGATCCTCCAAGTCTGCCAGCATGGGGAGTGCAGCTGTCGGGGGGGGGGGGGTCTCTGCTGTGGGGCCCTCTGAAGACACCTGCCTGGACAGGGTAGCTGGCTCCTGGCTGGAAGAGGACTGGCTGTCTGTGGGCTGTCTGAGGGAGAGGGGTATCAAAGGGGCTGCTCCTCGGTGGCGGATTTCACCCTCCAGGAAACTGCACTTGGACATGACGTACATCTCCTGGTCAGTGAGCTTGACAGCGGCCTGCCCGGATTTCTTGAGGTGTAGCTTGCCATACCAGGTGTGCATATTCTTCCACCATCCTAGGAGTACTTCTGTAGTGTACCCCAGGCTCTCTGCCTTGTCTCTCCAAGCTGCCTGCTTCTTCGTGTCGCGATACAATCTGTGGCCCTTTCTCCAGAGGTACTCGTTCTCCCTCAGCCATTCCAGCACCTCATCCTCATGCTCCTCGGAAATGGTGTACTGTTTCCTCTCTCCCTTCTCCTTTCCTTGCCTCTTCCTCCCTCTGGCAGGGTCTTCAGCAGGGTCTTCAGGGGCTTGAGCATCAGGGCCTTCAGGGGCTTGAGCAGCAAGGGCTTCAGGGGCTTCAGCAGCAGGGCCTTCAGGGGCTTCAGCAGCAGGGCCTTCAGGAGCTTCAGCAGCAGGGCTTTGAGGGCCTTGGGGCTGGTCCACCACCACAGCAGCAGCAGTAGGTTCAGAGTCAGTGCCAGGGGGTGGGATGCTGGTTCTGTCCTTCTTGCCAGGGCTGGAACGAGTAGGCACTGGCTTCCTCTTCTTGCCTGACTGACGAACCATGGTGTTCCTGCTGGATGTATGTGGTGGCACATCTTTCCCCTGTATGCTGACTGCGTGCGTGCTGCATCCTTTTATATCCGCGGAGCTGACACAATTCATACTGCCCGCATGCACAGTAAATGCTTTGCATCCGATATACATCCGCGCGGTGTCTGCTTTGTTTCCTATCGGCATCCGTGATGCATCCGCGTCATTCGCTATGCATCCGTCCCTTCCGCTATGCATCCGTTTTGAAATTCTCCCCCGGAACCCCTTCGGAGATGTCATCCGCTTCCATCCACTGTCATCCGCTAGGCTTCCTTTGAACATCCGTTTAACATTCCCTCTACGTACTACACACGTCCATTCTTTTCCGTTCTATTCCGTTCTGTTTATGCAAATTTTTGCCACTTTTTGGAGTGGATGACAACGGATGGAGCCACCCCTGAAATTTTGCTTGTCCGCTGTGTCCTTTATGCATACGTTTTGCGTCCGTCGGCCAGTGGGACCTAGCCTTAAAATCATTTGGGTTGTTTTTTTAAAAAAATCTTACAATGACATTATCTGTTGAAGAATTGGAAATAGAATATAAAAAGTTAAAAGAAGAGGAACAAGAAGGCAAGGGCTCTTCTGGATCTGTTTTTCACGTCTTAGAAATGGCGATTTCTACCTACCAGGAATTACAACAACAAGAAAGCTGGGATGAAGAAGAAGAAGCCATTTTTAATGGACAAATAATTTTAGTTGAAGAAGAAAAGACAAAAGGAAAGAAAATGGAGAATTTAAGATTTAAAAAAACAACCAAGAAAGGGAAAAATTCGATGAAAAATCGATATAATATCAGGAAGCAACAGAAAAGAGGAATACAACATAGAGGGGAGACTAAGAGTTTGGAGATTGAGAGATGGGGGGGCAAAAAGACGACTGGATAAGAGAGAAAGGGAAAAAGGGAAGAGAAGTTATAAAGATTTAAAACAAGGCGTTAAAAAACAGGGTTTTTTTAGAGACAAAGGGTAAAATGTAATTAAAGAAGAGGTTCTGCAAAAGTACACAGGATTGTATTGTAGTATTTGTATTTGAAATAGAGTTAGAAAATTGGAATATTATATGAGTTAACAATATTTTAAAGGGAATGTGTAAAATGTTTAATAATATTTGAAATAGAGTTAGAAAATTGGAATATTATATGAGTTAACAATATATTAAAGGGAATGTATAAAATGTCTAATAGAGTTTAATTAGTTATGGAACATTGTTTTTACTATACTATAAGCTTATTATTATTATTATTTTCTTTTCTTTTATTATTTTAAAATGTACTATGTAGAATGCACCAAGCAGAATCAGTATGGAAATTATACATTATTTTAAGTGTTAAATCTAGGGGAAAGATAAAAAGTCGTCATACTTCAACTAGTGATTACAGAGAAATTTTGCAGTAAAGAGAAAAGAAAAAATAGATAATAGAAAAAGAACGGACAAAAGATATAAGTAAAATGATTTAAATTGAGATGAAATAAATAAAATAGAATTAAGAGAGTGAAAAGAGGGGAGAAACATATAGAAAATCTAGAATGATAAATGAGATATGAAATAGTATATAAAAAGATGTTAACCCAGGATTAAGCCGCTTTCCAAAAAAAAAAAAAGTTTAATGTTTTCATGTTTTGTGTTTTGTTTGTTAAGTTAGCGTATTGAGAATTAATAAAATTTTGGAAGAACATTAGAAGAAAATAAAGAAAGTATAAGTATAAGTATAAGAAAATGAGAAAAAGTATATAAGAAAATAAGAAAAAGTATAAGAAAATGAAAGTATAAGTACAATGAATAAAGAGTCATAGAAATTTAGGTAAAAGGAGAAGTTGGAAAAAAAAAAAGATATGCATATGTGATAATCTGGAACTATGTTGTACTCAAATAAGATGTTTTATTTGTTTGGTTAAAATTTAATAAGCAGTTTTTAGAAAAGATGTTATGTAATAAGGTCCTATGTTTTGTTTGTTTGTGTATTGTTTTTTTTTTAAACTAATAAAATTTGTTTTTTTTTTTTAAAAAAAAAAAACAAAAGTCAGATGCTTGGCAACTGGCCATATTTTTGAAGTTTGTAGTGTCCCAGGGTCATGTGATCATCTTTTGTAACCTGACAAAGTCAATGAGAAATCCAGATTCACTTAATGTGACAACTGTAGTGATTGACTTAATAATGGTGGCAAGAAAGGTCACAAAATGGGTCAAAACTCACTTGACAAATGCCTCAGAAATGTTGGGCTCAATTGTGGCTGTAAGTTGAGGACTTCCTGTATTGCTAATGCCACACCTTTGCAATGATGGTGAGCAAATGCAATGGGGGCCTGTGCTTATCAATCAGTTTCCACTGTTGGAAGTCAAAACCCACCTCCTAGGAAAATGAAATGTTTTAGGATATACTAACAAGGCAGAATATTTCCCCTAAAAAGAAAAATAGAAACTCAGAGGCAGAAACTCAGCCCCCCACCTTTGCTAACCAGCCATTACTCTGGCCTGGGCCAGCCTATTTTACAAAACAAAGATCTACTGCAGGTAGGCCCATAATAGAAATTGCACAAAACCATTTCATTACATCATTCATCAAGGCTCAACCAAGCCTGGAACTCAGGGCAGCCTACAGAGTTGCCCCTGCATGGCTCCTCGGGAGTCTGACAACCAATCAGAATAGAAGCTCCAATTCAAATCCCAACAGAGGATATAAAACAATTGCACTCTCAAAATATCAGCCCTTCTTTTCCTTTACCCAACATCTTGAAGCATGTGATTGTCCTTTTCACTTTGGAGTTCCAAGTCATGTGGTCCTGTCCACCATTAAATCATCTTTCCAAGCAGTCACCATGTTTCCAGTGTCTTTCTTCGCCACTTGGAACTGAATCCAGAAGAATATTTCTTTCAACAATAAAATATTTCATTTTCCTAGGAGAGCGGTGGTTTTTAACTTCCAACACCATGAATTAGCTCTCCATGAGAGAAACTGGAGGTTAATCCCCGCAGATCATTAATTACATTACTGGGGAAATGCAAGTCATGCTGTATGTCCATTGTTCCTGTAAGTCATGAAGAAGGAATTGTTCTAAGCTTTAAATAGGTCTCTTGTTTAGAGAATAGTTTGAAATGTTCTTTTCCTTGAGATTTATGGAAACTAATTATATAGCTATGTTCCAGAGAGAAGAAGGAGCATATGGCCCCACAAAGGAGCCTATCTAAAAAATGCCCATGAGGGTTTTTTTTAACATGAAAGAAGAAAATAACTACATGGGTCAGGAATAATCATCCTGGCTGCATGTTATTAATTTAAATTAAATTGAGTTACATTTCAATGAAAATTCAATTTGATTTCTTTTTAAATCCCTGACATTGAAATAGTGTTTGATACTGTGAACTGAAAAACTATTCTTGATTTATTAATTGATATTATAAGCTTAGAAGCTACAGAAAACAAATGGTTTAAACCTTTGATGATCTCTAGTTAAATTGAATTAAAAAGTTGGGGTCTTTGCTGGGAATTCTGGGAGTAATAATGTGAGAAAGCTGTATGAGGCAAATTCAGGTTTTCTTTTTCCTGTATTCTTTCTCCACCTTCAGCAAGATTTCGAAGATGCTGGTAGATTCTGCTTCTCTTCTTAACAATTTCCTTGTTATATCCATTATATCAGGGATAAGCAATTAATTTTTGCAAGAAGCGATATGAGAAACTAGGACTGGTATGGGAGGCCAAATCAATAAACTGAATTTAATTCTACTCAGTATTTTATCACTTTATAAAAAGCAGTAAATTCAAGAAAAAGAATAAAACTTTCCCAGCCCTATCTAAAAGTTTAAGCATTTAGCATTAATCATCATTTGGGTGCAACAGCTACCTGTGGTTATTTTATTCAGGTTGTGAATAAATTCTGGTCATGCCCAAAAAGGGAGAAATCTAAAAATTTCCTATATTTATTCCCATCCTGCACCTACATCATTGGACAGAGTAATTTAATGTTATACAGGAAGCTTATAGATTCCCATATACATCTACAGGCATCCAATGTCCATCTAGAAAACACTATCAGATTAATATCTATCACGCCAATTAAAAACCCAGGATCCATGAATACTTCCTGGCTGTCAGATGCCATGATCTCAAACCTTTAATCTCTATCCACACCAAACAGCACCAGTTTCAGTTGGAGCAATACAAAATCATCAGCTACCTACCACCCTCTGTGCTTGTGATTTCATTAAATTCTGGTACTCCATAAGCAATTCCATCAACAGACATTGACCTACAACTGGCCTATGAACCCCTCAGAATCCAAATCAGCCGCCCAGCC
This sequence comes from Laticauda colubrina, assembly GCA_015471245.1. Classification (NCBI taxonomy): domain Eukaryota; kingdom Metazoa; phylum Chordata; class Lepidosauria; order Squamata; family Elapidae; genus Laticauda; species Laticauda colubrina. The sequence goes on along the minus strand of BLBF01000050.1, from coordinate 13,446,210 downwards.
AACCAGGGACAACACCAACCCTCAACCAAGCCACGCAACTTCCCCTCTTCAACCAGCACTTCCCTTCCCAGTGGCCCTCACCTTATGTAACCTCCCCATCACAGGACCCTCACTTGGCACACCGACACCTGAAGCCCTTATAAACAATAACATCACCAATGCTGACATCCCATAAACTCTGCTGAAGATATTATCTAGCCTGGTAATGAAATGTTTGGAAGCCAACCTACAAGCTCAGAGAACAAACCTTCACCCTCATTAATATAGATAATCAGGCTCAATGCATTTATTCTAACAAAGATGCTTAATTGATAGAATTAAATTTTGGATTTGGGTGACTACAGTGCAGATAGTCCTTAAGCTACAACCATTTGACAAGCAACCAAAGGAGAATATTTGTAGCTTAGGGTTGACATGAAGGGTTCTTTCTTACAAACATTTCATTACCCAAACTCACATCATCAATGGTAGTAAGGAGTGGGGTTTGCTCACAATTTATATTTGGTGGCTTGCCCTATCAGTATCGGTTGGGGTGGTCTTAGAGATTCTTTGGTGGGCTTTTTACTGTTGGCTTCTTTGCCAGTTTCTTGGTTGAGTATTGTTTACTTGGATGCTGGTCTGATTTTAATCTATGCTCGTGGGTGCTGATTGCAGATGGAAGAAGTGCTTAGGTCCTTTGTTCCCTCTTTGGCAAGTTGATTGTCTCTTTTGCATAGTCTATAGATGTTGTTGATGTCTCTATATCTATTGGTGGCTAATTTCTCAGAGTGCCAGGTTTCCAGAAATTCCCTTGCATTTTGGATGTGGCTTGGTCTAGGATGGTCACAATTTCCCAATTGAAACTATGATTAAGTCTGTCCCTATATATTTGTCTGAGGAGATTCTCTGTCACCACGGAAAGTTTTATATTCCTTGCAGGCATCCTTTCAGAGAGTCGTTGAAGCACTGGGAGTTTTATCTGTGTCCTCAGGGTCACCTTTGTAGTGCTCCTGGTTCCTGTAGTCTCCTTCCATTCCCACTAACCTATCAGAGCTGAAGAAGTCTCTTGGATGAGAAGTGAAATGCCTTAAAAAAGAACAACCAACAAAAGTCCAGTTGCCTCCAGGGGTGGGATTCTACCAGTTCTCTCTTATTCGCCAGAACCGGTTGTTAACATTCTAAGTAGTTCGGAGAACCAGTTGTTCGAAGAAATTACTGGCCTCATCCTGTAAGGAAGGCAAGAAGGAAACATTCTGGTGTTGCTCACAGCTGTTGCCTCTCTGTTAACCCTTATTATATTCTTGGCGGGACTAGACTTCCTGTCTCAGGAACTTCTCTGGAGTTTTTTTTCTCCTCCTTTGCTGGCACTTTGCTTGTTTGGAGTGACCATTCAAAGTTACAATGGCACTGAAAAAAGTGACTTATGACCATTTTTCACACTCACGACTGTTGCAGCATCCCCACAGTCATGAGAGGCCAGGCGAGGTGATGCGTTCCTCGATGTGAGTGATATTGACTTGGCCATGCCCAGGCAATAACATGACCACCAAGCCATGCCCACCAACTAAGCCATGCCCACAGAACCCGTTGTTAAAAAATTTGAATCCCACCCCTGGTTCCCTCCAGAAAAAGGGTAAACCCCTGATTTTAACAACTTTGGGAAAACCTCTGGTCTCGGTGACTGACTCAGATTGGATCCTGCAACATTATCCTGGGATATGTTTACCTGCCTTCATTCATAAACCATTACTGACCAAAGCTTATGCCTTTTAAGAAAATTTGGAGAAAATGCTGTCAGACTCCTGATTTGGGATCCCTTCGTAGTTTTGTTAAAAAGAAAGAGGATGAACTCCATTGCCCCTCTTACAGATTAACAGTTGGAAGAGACCTTGTCGGTCATCTATTCCAACTCTTCCCTCCCCCCAAGCAGTAGACCCCACACCATTTCTGTCAAATGGCAGTCCAATCTCTTCCTGAAAGCCTCCAGTGATGAAGCTCCCACAACTTCTGAAGGGAACTTCTGTTCCATGGGTTAATTGTTCTCACTGTCAAAAACTTTCTCCTTATTTTCAGGTTAAATCTCTCCGTTCAGTTTCCATCCATTATTTCTTGTCTGGCCTTCAGTTGCTTTGGAAAATGGCTTGACCCCTTCCTCTCTGTGGCAGCTCCTCAAATATTGAAACACTGCTATCATGTCTTCCATGGTCCTTTTCTTCACTAGACTAGCCATGCTCAATTTCTGCAACAGTTCTTCATATGCCTTCGTCTCCAGTTCCCTAATCATCTTGCTTGCTCTTCTTTGCACTCTTTCTAGAGTCTCAATGTCTTTTTTGTAGTGTGGTGACCAAAACTAGATGCAGTACTCTAGGTGCGGCCTTGCTAAAGCTTTATAGAGTGGTATTTAGTACCTCACTTGATCCCTCTGGAGTTGCATGAGTAGAAATGTCAAATCTTTTGCAAATGTACAAATGGAGTAAGATAAGGGGCTTGATCGGGCTGGTTCTTTGCAACGTGTGTCTGCAACAACGCTTGTGTAAGCAGTCCAGAGTCAATTCAGGGAGCAATATTCCCTTTGAACCCAAATGTCAGAGAGTTCTTGCCATCATGGCACATGATTATTGGCTTGGCAGCCCAGTTAGCATGAAACGCCCTCCCATTGCCCTTCCAGGGACACGTTGGACGCAATCAAGCAACGTGAAATTGTTTGCTCTTTGGAGAGGCAAGTGCGCACGTGAGCCTCTGTGTACAACCCAAACCGTTCTTTTCCTTCCCCACCTCCGATCCCTGATTACCTGTCTTTTATTGACTTAGGATTCCTCACTGTAATAAAATAAAGCAGATATGATATCAAACTGAATAAAGTGCGCAAAGGTACAATCATGCTGACTGCTATCCAGCTGATAAGGTGGTCATCAAACTTGATTGAATTGCAAACGTACGGTAAGTTTTTTCCTGGTAAAGTTCCCCCACCTGCTGCATCCTGCACTGCCCCGTCTTCTAATTAGCCCCACCTTTCTAGTTCTCCACTTAGGACAATGTGTGTTTAGTGCCCAACATTACAACAGCACTGAAAAAAGTGACTAAGTTAAGATGAAGGTTTTTTTAAAAAGAGAGATGTATTAGAATGTTTTGATTTTAGAAACGTTTTTAAAGAAAGATTAGTGTTTTAAAGCAGATTAAAAATAGTATTTTTTCCCTTGGTTAAAAGAACCTGATAGAGTGGATTTTCTTAATGTAAATGATGATCGTTTTTAAAGGTTATTACGTAAATATCAGAGATAGTATTCAGGTTCTGACCAGTTCTGGAGAACCAGTAGTGGAAATTTTGAGTAGTTCTGAGAACCAGCAAATGCCATCTCTGGCTGGTCCCACCCCCATCTATTGTCTGCCTGCTTTTCCAGGGCAACAAAAAAAGACCCAGCCAATCATCTGAGACTTCTTTTGTTGCCCTGGAAAGGAGAATGGAGCTGGAAAGCAGGTTAGTGGGGTGGGGAGGAAATGGGATTTTACAGTAACCTTTCCCCAGGAGTGGGATGGGAATGGAGATTTTGGAGTATCTTTCCTTTGCCGTATCCACCAAGCTACACCCACAGAACCGGTAGTAAAAAAATTTGAATCCCACCACTGGTGTGCATGGAAAGACATTATTTCAACAGCAAGGAAGGTAAAGCAGAAATAATTAAATGAATTGTTCTATTCAAAGAGGAGTATATATATATATATATATTATTTGGATGTCACTTCTGAATTTTGTGCTTGTGATGAAAAAAAAATGAAACTGGTTATGCCGATTAGATAGATTTGTTGTTAGAGAAATGGCTAGTTATATACTAATGTGTAAAAGTAAAAAGTTGAGCTTGTAATGTTGTCTTGTGCCAAAAAGAGTTGAAGTCAATGCCTTTTTTTCTTCCCTTGTACCTCATATTTTCTTTCCCTTTCTTTTTTCCCTTCCCTTAATTTGCTATTTTTATTTTTCTTCATATTTCATATGTTGATAAAACAATAGAAGTCATATGAGAAAAAAGTGACAAAAGACCATATTTGCCCAAGATGTGGGCATCAATGATTATCTCAAGTAAAGCCCATTGAAAAGCCATCAGTAATACCACAAACTGCAGTCACATGACATCTCACTTATTGACTGCAGATGATTCACATAATCACATTGGGAGTGAGGTTGTAAATCCAGCTTGGTCTTGCTTAACAACATCACTTAGTTCTGTCCCCTGTCTCAAATGACTTGCAAGCCAGCTTTGTTCCATTATACATTCTCTTAATAATAATAATAACAACAACAAAACTGGCAAATCCAGTTTAAACATCTGGCTGACAAACTCTAACAATAATGACAATAAATGATGATAAGCCTGAAAAAAAACTTGCAGCCCAATGTAGCTCCATTATAACTTTGCTATAGGGATGCGGTGGCTCAGTGGCTAAGACATTGAGCTTGTTGATCAGAAAGGTCAGCACTTTGGGGGTTTTAATCCCTAGCACTGTGTAATGGAGTGAGCTCCCATTACTTGCACCAGCTTCTGCCAACCTAGCAGTTCGAAAGCATGTAAAAAATGCAAGTAGAAAAATAAGAACCATTTTGGTAGGAAGGTAACAGCATTCTGTGCGCCTTTGGCATTTAATCATACTGGCGACATGACCACGGAGACATCTTCAGACAGTGCTGGCTCTTTGGCTTTGTAACAGAGATGAGCACCATTCCAAGAGCCGGAAACGACTAGCATGTATGTGCGAGGGGAACTTTTATCTTTACCTAATCTTGCTATAGAAGTTTGTGTGTGCCCAGCATGCCGACGGGAATTCTGGGAGCTGAAACCCGCAGTCTAAAATCATTGAGGTTGAGAAGCACTGTTCCAGAACCATAGAGTTCCAGTAATCCTTTTGGTATCTATTTTCTAACCTGGCCTACCTTGGAGGACTGACACCACTCTTCCTTGAATTCTAATGCCCTGCCCCACCTACCATTTTCAAAAGATGGTTCCTCCTCGACTTGTCCAGACACATTAGAGAGTTTGGTGTGACAGCAGGGTTGTCTTGGATGTTCCTTTCATTGACCCATGTGAGAATACCAGTCCTCCAACTCATGATGTATCTTGAGATATCATGCAGGATCATGGTGGGTGGGATCCTTGGAAGGCTGGAATGAGTCAGTATAATTCAACAGGACATTGGTGACTGTCAGGCACACAGCTGATAGCCAACCTCTTCCTGAACAGGAGATACCTGCAATTGTGTCCAGGGTATGAGATCTATCATTTTCTCCCAGTATCCTGCTACTGTAAGACTGACTGCTAAGCAGATGATAAAACCACATGCTCCCATTATCCACTGATTCAACTCTGATGTGTCTGGTAGCCTTGGATCCTCTCCTGTATGTGTGTGATAGGCACCAGTGATTCACCCAGTTAAAATGAAGTCTTTGGGTCATCTTTAATTGCAGGCAGGTAGCTACAAGAGATAAAACAACATCTACAACTATCTTATATCGGTTTGGCTTTTCCTTTGGTTGTTGAGGAGCCTGGGTTGCAACTCATCTTTGTTTTGGGGCAACTTCCAGTGTGTTGGGATCTTAAGCAGGGGTGGGCTTCAAAACTTTTAGCAAAAGGTTCCCTGCCTGGTTGCTGGGTAGGCGTGGCCATGGTGAGCGTGGCCTAGTTGGCCTGCACCATGGTGTGAGGGGGGGGCATTTTTTGTCCCCCCTGGGCCCCAGAGGCTTCCCTCGAGCCTCCGGGAGGACGAAAACGGCTTTCCCGGGCTCTGGAAGCTGGAAACAGACCCATTTCCAACCTTCCTGAACTTCTGAGAGGCCCGTTTTTCACCCTCTTTGATAGCCTCCACACACGCCTGCATTTACCTGCATCCAAAACTGGCTGTGTGGGGCAGTGGTGGGATTCATTTTTTTTTTACTACCAGTTCTGTGGGTGTGGCAGGGGAAGGAGACTGTAAAATCTCCAGTCAGAGGTGGGATTTGCCAGTTCTCCAAACTACTCAACATTTCCACTACCGGTTCTCCAGAACTGGTCAGAACCTGATGAATACCACCTCTGGTGTGAGCACTCCAGGAAGGGGCAGGGAGGGGTGGGTGGGGTCAGCCAATAGTGGGATTTCGGGGTTCCCCAAATTGTACAGAATCTTAGCTAGGGGCTCTCCCAAAGCCCTGCAAACCCCCAGCAGCCCACCCCTGATCTTAAGCCTGGACTACTACACCATCAGTGGTTCCTGGCCTCGACTCTTGGTTGGTTTTAATGGCCCATTCTACCAAATCATGCCTAGTTAAGTGATGGCATCCAGCCAACTTTAGCTGAGCATGCAAAGCTAAATAGGATACGACCAGGTTAGAAATTATCAAGTAGATATTACTAGGAAATCCTATTTCTGCATTTTTGGGAAACAAACAAAAAAAATCCTGGAAGAAAAGACAGATAATCTGTAAAGACAGTCAATGACTGTCTTACAACAGTTTCTATTGTGACCGTTCAAAGTTACAATGGCACTGAAAAAAAGTAACATGCACCTATTTTTCATCGAAGCATTGCAGCATCTCTATGGCCATGAATTCAAAATTGGGGTGCTTGGCAACTGGCATGTATTTATCATGGTTGCAATGTTCTGGGGTCATTTGACCCTCTTTTGCAACTTTCTGACAAATTTAAGTGAGACAGTTATTAAGTGAATTCTGTCCCATTTTACGACTCTACTTATTACAGGCGTTAAGTGTATCACTGTAGTTGTTAAGTTAATAACAGGGTTGTTCAATGAAAAAGTGATCACATGAACCAGTGGTGGGATTCAAATTTTTTTTACTACCAGTTCTGTGGGTATGGCTTAGTGGGCAGAGTGTGGCTTGGTGGGCATGGCAGGGGAAGAATACTGCAAAATCCCCATTCCCTCCCCACTCCACTAACCTGCTTTCCGTTTCCGTTCTCCTGTGCAGGGCAACAAAAGAAGATCTAGTCAATCAGCTAGGCTTCGGGAGGTGGAGAATAGATGGGAGCGGGACCAGTCAGAGGTGGCATTGACCGGTTCTCCAAATTACTCAAATTTTCCGCTACCGGTTCTCCAGAACTGGTCAGAATCTGCTGAATGCCACCTCTGATATGAACCGAGGACACTGCAATTGTCACAAATATGAATCGGGTGCCAAGCAGCTGAATTTTGATCATGTAATCTTGGGGATACTGTGTCAAATTTTTCAACTTCCAAACATTAGGAGTACTCAAAAGTTGTGACCCACCTTGGGGATTGTAAATATATTTTCATTACTTTTAAGATAATTTACATGTGCTTCATAAATAACGGCATAAATGTCATAACTTTTTAACATTTTGTTCATAAGCATGACAAATGGCACTTTTTCAGTGCCATTGTAACTTCCAATGGTCACTAAATGAATAATTTAAGTCGAGGACTGCCTGTATATGAATACCTTCTTTCAAGGACTTCATGGAGGCTTTACCAAGTATTAATCTGCAGAGTGTTTCTTGACTGCTTAGTTCATTTACTGTTGATGGTTGATCCTAAAAGGCAGATGCTCTTCACCATTTCAGCATCTTCATTATCAGCTCTAAGGCTGGTCATTGTACCTGTTGTATTTTGGTAAATAAATAGCATTTAAACAAAGCAGGGCTTAATGAATGAATGAGCTGGAAGGGACCTTGGAGGTCGTCTAATCCATCCCCCTGCTCAAGCAGGAGGACCTATAATATTTCAGATAAGTGGCTGTCCAGTCTCTTCTTAGAAACCTCCAGTGATGAAGTAAGTGCCCACAACCTGTGAAGACAAGCTGTTCCACTATTTAATTGTCCTCACTGTTACGAAGTTTCCTCTTAATTCCAGGTTGCTTCTCTCTTTGATTAGTTTCTAACCATTGTTTCTTATTCTGCCCTCTGGTGCTTTAGAGAATAGTTTGACCTTTTCTTTGTGGCAGCTCCTCAAATACTGGGATAGTGCTATCATGTCACCCCTCATTCTTCTTTTCTTTAGACTAGCCAAACCCAAATCCCACAGCCCTTTTTCTAACCTTGTGATATGTAAATGCTATCACTTCATATAATTTAAACTTTTCTTCATCTGACTCAACTCACTGTTCTCTAAGGAAGAAGGATGAGATCAAAGACAGTGTGGGAAAAGTCGGGCCCAGAATTGCTTATATATGGTCAGTGTGAATCAACTCTAACTGCTTGTCTTTTAAATCACTACATCTTGGAGAATGTGGGCCATAATCTCTGAAAAAATCTCTTTGCGAAGTAGCACATATAACTGCTTAAAAAAAAAAAAAACTTGGATGAAGAGAGCAAATGTAATAAATCAAATCAAATCAACTTACAAGGAGTCCTCACCTTACAATCACAATAGGGACCAGTTCAGTTCACTAAATAGTTGCTAAATGAGTCATTGTGTGATTGTGTCTGATTTTACAAACTTTTTCTTGTCGTAAGCAATCAAGCAATTCATTGTGGTTAAGCAGGGTTGAGATGCTGATGGTGTAACAACCGGTTTGCTAACCGCATATTTTTACTTAGCATTACAAAGGCACTGAAAAAAGTGACTTATGACTGTTTTTCACACTTGCAATGTCGCAACATCCCCCTGGTCAAATGATTACAATTTGGGCATTTGGCAAACAAGTACAGGTAGTCCTTGACTTACGACCACAATCAAGCCAGAATTAATGTTGCTCAATGAGAAATTTGTTAAGTGAGTTTTGCTCCATTTTACAACTTTTCTTGCCACATTTGTAAAGTTAATCACTGCTGTTATTAAATTAGTAACACAGTTGTTCAGTGAAACTGGCTTCTTACCTACACATTCCTAGAAACTAGGGAGATCACTTTTGGATGTTTGCCATCTCCCCATTCCTTCCCTGGGCCCATTTTATCTTATCTGTCTCTTATTTGACTAATGTGTAATCTGCAGCTCTTCCTTCTGTCTCCAAAGTCATTCCCAGATAATATTACATCACCAATCAGTTTTTCCCTAGTTCCCAATGTGCAACCATCCACTTACCAAGGCTATAGGGAAGTGATCCAGCTTTATTATGCATCAGTGAGCTGGAGAAACTATCTCTCCAATTCATGTTACAATTCCTTTTTCCCTAAAGGTAAAGGTTCCTCTTGCATATATGTGCTAGTCATTTCTGCTCCAGGAGACGATATTTCCGTTGTCATGTGGCCAGCATGACTAAACTCTGAAGGCGCATGGAACGCTTTTACCTTCCCACCAAACTGGTCCCTATTTTTCTAGTCACATTTTTACATGCTTTCGAACCGCTAGGTTGGCAGAAGCTAAAACAAGTAATGGGAACTCACTCCATTACACGGCACGAGGGATTCGAACCACCGAACTGCCTACCTTTCTGATCGACAAGTTCAGATTTAGTTACACCTGTGAGTTGCACCAAGTTGCATTCAGCAAAGTGCTTCAGGAAATGAGTACAGAAGATCCACAGCTTAATACTGTAATTCTGCCCAAAAAGTTTTGCTGCTGAGTTCTGCCCCATTTTCTTGCCACAGTTTTTAATTGAATCACTGCAGCTGTTAAGTTAATAATTGTAAAGTGAATCTGAAGGTCGCAAAAGGGAATCACATGACCCAGGGACACTGCAACCATCATAAATATGATGAAACAGTTGTCAAGCATCCAAATGTAAATCATCCAAATGTAAATCATCCAAATGTAAATCACAAGACCCTGGCCATGCTGCAACAGTCATAAAGAGTAAAAAAAGGGGTCATAAATCACTTTTCTCAGTGCCGTTGTAATTTCAAATAGTCACTAAATGAACAGTTGTAAGTCAAGGACTACCTGTATGTATGTATGACCACTGCAGTATCTCAGGGCCATGTGATCACTATTCATGACTTCCCAGCTGGCTTCTAACGAGCACAGTCAATGGGGAAGCCAAATGTTATTTGTTGATTGCATGATTCACTTAACAAATGTGATACAAATGTAAAATGGGGGCAAAACTCAACTGCTGTTCTGCTTAGCAACAGAAATTTTGGTCTCAACTGTGGTCATAAATTGAGGACCACCTGTAGTCACATTCTGTGTTGGGCAAAACCTTCTCAAAAAGATACGGCACATCTAGGGGGAAATGGCATTGCACATTGGATGTTATCTTGTACCTGCAGCCTCTTTGGCCCAGGATGAGTAACAGTATGTTTGACTAAAACATACCCACACACCTCTTTTTTTTTTTTTCTCTCTCTCTGATATATATATATTTGTTTTTTAAAGTTATCGCGGGTACTTACATGTGTGCTGTTCAGCTTCCTTCGGGTATTATCCCACGTCACTGTAGTGCTTTTAAAGTTGTAGCAACGTTTCAGCAGAATCTCATCTGCCATCATCAGGCTTCTGTATTGAGTTTGTATGTGGGTCAGGGTCTCACAGCCGTTGGTTTTAAATTTGAGGCTGGCCTACCCTGATTGTTTGGGAGTCTTGGTCTGTGTTTATTGGACTTGGAGTTTGTTTGATTGGTGTTTCTGGTTTCTTCTGTCTGTTTTGTGGCTTTGATTGGCTGGCAACACTCTGTTCCTGTGTTGGAGGCTTTCAGTGCAGCTTGGCTCCGTGTGAAAGGACGGCTGCTATCCATTAGGAAGCTAGGTTTCATCTGGGTGCCTGGTGGGTGGGTGTTTGAGCTGGAGGCATCCGAGGGAGTCTGTTTGTGCCCAGGTGTTTGCCTGGCTTGTGGCATGGAGATCTTTCTATTTGAGAGTGCAGGCTTCCAAATGATTGACAGTCTGGTGGAATCATCTCTTCTATTCATGCTTTCAGGTCTTTTTTCAATCTCTATGGCTTCTCTGATGATTCTGTGGTTGGGGTTTTCTCTATAGTGGCTAGGGTTTTGGTGCCATTGAAGTTGATGGTATGACCTGTGGCTTTCATGTGTTGGACAAGTGAGGAAGTGTGTTCCAGCTTTTTTAGTGCATTTTTGTGTTCATCCAGGCGGTACTTATTCTTCTCTTGGTCTGTCCAATGTATGTGGCCAGGCATGATGCACAGGGAACTTCATATATGCCTTAGTTTTCCAGGTCAATTTTGTCTTTGGGGTTTTTAAGGATGGCTGCTATTTTTTTGTCTGTTTTGAAGGCAGTCTTGATGTGATGCCTGTGTAGTATCTTCCTGATTTTGTCTGTAGTACCTCTTATGTAGGGCAGGACAGCTGTTCCATAGGTCTGTTGATCTTCTAGGTCTCTATTATGTTTATACACACACACACACACAAACACACACACACACACACTGCCAAGTGCTTTAAGAATTGTAACTTTAATTTTACGAAGCTTCTCCACTGGTAATACTGATTTATAAATAAGGGCATTTAAAACCTTTGCTAGACCAATACTTGAATACAGCTCTGCAGTCTGGAATCTGCACTGTATATCAGACATAAATACAATTGAGCGAGTCCAGGAGTATTTTACAAGAAGAGTACTACATTCATCTGTTTGCAACAGAATACACCAGCAGACTTGAGATTCTTGGCTTAGACAACCTTGAACTATCCCGGCTAAGATCGGACTTAAGCATAGTGCATAAAATCATAATGTTACAATGTTTTATCAGTTAATGAATATTTCAGCTTCAACAACAACATAAGAGTGCACAACAGATATAAACTAAATGTAAACCACTCCAAACTTGATTGCAGGAAGTACGATTTCAGCAAGAGTAGTCAATGTCTGGAACTCACTACCTGATTCTGTTGTCACCTGCTCAAACCCCTACTCCTTTACTCTCAAACTAACCTCTATTAACCTCACCCCATTCATAAGAAGTCTATAAGGGGCGTGCATAAGCATACAATTGTTCCTACTGTCCCTGTCCTATTGTCCTAATATTGGAATTATTAGTTCCTATTTCTTGTATTTAAACTTGTTTATTCTCATTTCGATTGTATTGTTAGGTTTTGACACAATAAAAAAAAAATATAGAGAGATAGTACAGGTAGTCCATGACTTATAACAGTTCATTTAGCGATCAAAGTTATGACGATACTGAAAAAAGTGACTTATGACCATTTTTCACACTTTTGACCCTTACAACGTCCTCATAATCACATGATCAACTTTCAGATACTTGGTAACGGACTCCTATTTATGATGGCTCCAGTGTTCCAGGATCACAGGATCACCATCTGACAAGGAAAGTCAAAGGAAAAGTCAGATTCACTTGACAACCCAGTTACTAACATCAACGACAATGATTCACATAACTGTGACAAGAGAGGCTGTAAAATGGGGCAAAATTCACCTAACAAATGTTTCACCAACAGAAATTTTGGGTTCAATTGTGGCCCTTAAGTTGAAGACTACTTGTATATGTATGTGCATATATGGGTATATTATATATACCAATGTGTGTGTGTATGTATAAAAGTGAAATACCACTCATGCATCATCACAAAATCTCCAGAACTATAAAGCCTACAAGTTTGAAATTTGATACATATGTTCCTCTTGGCTTCTAGGTTCTCACTAAGGAAGATTTTTTTGAAATGACCACCAGAACATTAGTATTTCCTACATTATTATTATTATTATTATTATTATTATTATTATTATTATTATTAT
>BLBF01000050.1:13386751-13433628 GCA_015471245.1 Laticauda colubrina | reverse complement strand
ATTATTATTATTATTATTATTATTATTATTATTATTATTATTATTATTATTAATATTAATATTAATATTATTAATATTAATGTGCTCTGATGCTAGGAAGTTGTACTCCCCCTCCCCACCTGAAAACAAATCTGTTCCAAATGCAAAGCACAGAGGAGTTTCAGTTCTATTTTCACAGCAGCAACCAGCTTTAGTACAGAACAGTTGAGCTAAGCCACGCCCAGGCTCCTTGCTGTCTGCTTGTTCACACAGCAAATACTCTTCAGTTTCCAAACAGCCCTCAACTCATACACACTGACAGGAAGCTAGCCAGATGAATACCGATGGACAGTTGGTAGGCAGAGGCAGCATTTCTCCCCCCCCCCCCTTATTTTCCTTCCCAAAAACGAAGCCTGACCAGTTTCAAGATATGGAGTTAGTGTACATAACACACACACAAAACATATTCTTTTGAGAGCAGGTAACAAAATTTCATTTATGTGTGCGGGTTTTTAACGTGTGCCAGTGTGTTCACAGAAAAAAGGGACAATAAAGGTTACCGCCTTGTTTTCACCTCATCTTATTCTCAGAGTATTGGAGCCAACGGGGTAGTAGGAGAAAAATAGAAAAAGATCTTCGCCTTTCCCCAAAACTTTCACAGTTTCCTCCCTCATAAACACAGCCAGACACTGTAAAAATAAAATCGACTTAAAAAAAAACCCAAACCGGAAGGTTTTAATGGGCGAGGGGGACGTTGTGAGGCAAGCGGGGAATTCCTCCTCTCTCTGACAAATGTTCCGCGGACGTATTGTGTAGAGTGTGTGTGATTCGGGGTCTCGGCGTGGATTTCTGGAAGCGAGCGAGGGCTTGGGAGGAAGCAGCTGCGGCCTCCACGTGCGTTCACATCCTCCCCGGCCGCGCGTGTCGGGGAGACGCGTCAGTGATCATCCTCGCTTCACACACCGGCGCCTCCTTCCGTGCTCCCAACTCCCGCGCGCCTCCAGCCTGGGGGCGGGGGCGGAGCAGAAGCGCCTCCGGAGGAGTATGAATGAAGTGGGCGGGGCGATCCCTTTTGCTGTGACGAGAACTCCGGGATCGTCCGGGGCAACCTTTGTTGCCGGCACAGGAAGTCTCCCGATTGGCCGGCCTGGTTATGACGACACATTCTTTCTGTTTAGAAGGCCGGCCGAGCCTCCGCTCTCTAGCAGAGAGAGACACGCGATTCTCTGGAGGAACCTTTGGAAGCCCGCGGGTGGGAAAAAAAAAAAAAAAAAAGAAGTCACCGACTCGCATCATGGCCAACCAGCGGGAAGAAAGGTCAGCGTGGGAACCTTACCCTGAGCTGGTTTGCTCCGGGGAAAAGGATTGCGGGAGCCGGGATGGTCCTCGGTGAAACAATTAAGGTCCATCCGCCTCTGATTCGATGGTTGCCTTGTGGTGTGTGTGTGTGTATATATAGTGTGTGTCTGGATGACAACTCCCATTATCCCCGGCCGCAGATCGGAGTAGTCATGCGACACGTCTGGATGGCCTCGGGGTGCTGAAAGCGATTTTAAGGAATCCCGGCTTTTAGGGGAGGTGGGGTGGGTGGAAACATCAGCGGACGTTTTTCAGCATCTTTTCCTTCTTTTTAAAGGGAGCCATTCCCGAAGGACCCCCCCCAAAAAAAATTTTATCTCCTTTTTGATGTTATAAGGTTTACAAATTTACAATGTAAATAATCTGGGGATAATAATCTTTGGAAGAGTCTGAGCGGTTGGATAAATTATAAGTGTTATTATTTACTATTGCGGTGGCTTCTATATGGAACTTTTCCCTTTAGCTGACCTCAAGTCACTTGATCTCCATAAGGACAGATTTGTGTAATTGTTTTAGTGACCTTGATGTTCTTTGAATTCGGTCTCTGCCAGGTTTCTCATACTTGGGCAACTTTAAAATGGTGCAGTTTTCAAGTCCCAGAATTTCCTACCAACCACTGGAGAATTGTGGGAGTTGAAGTCCACACATCTTAAATTGGGCAAGCTTGAGAAACCTTGGTTTAAGACTAAACTGTGACCTTTCCTGGTGATCTCCCATCCCAATGCATTAAAGTTTCTCCTCCACCTCCCACCCCCCAAAAAAAACCGGCTATGGTCTGCTATCCTCTGTGACATTTTCATCATCTCCACCATCATCTTAGCAGTAGGAGTAGTAGCTTTTCCGTACAACAAAGTTAAGTAGTGCATGAACCAAGAGCCCAGAGTTGAAATTAATTTTAATAGTGGATTATTTTAATCTGCCCATGTTTGGGGGTGGTGTTCTCCAGCCCCTCTTTTCAGGCATCCCCTATTGTGGTGGTTATTGTGGTTCTTTTCTTCTTTGCTGCTGAGCTCAATCCTCAGCTGTGGGAAAAGAAGTTGTCAAATGGGAATTGGAGTTTTGGCTAGGGGCAGAAAATTGAGAAAGGATTCACCTTAGGGGGTTTAAGAGCTGGGCACAAGAGATGGAAATCATGGCAAGTATTGTAATTAATCAACCACATTAACATCTATGTAGCTTCTTTAGATCAAAAGATCCTATTTAAACACTTCATGTACCAAATTTAATTTATATATTTTATCCCATTGTATTTTTATCCCCCACAAACAGTTAACTCCCTCCTGCTGCTTTACTCATAACAGTCTGGCAAAGTAGGGTGAGGTTGCATGTAGCTTAACTTTCCCGTATATGAGAGGCAGAATTGGCTGTGCCCAGCCTTCCATCACCTACAACCCTCCCCACGATATGCCAGGACTAGCTAGGAATTCTGGGAGTTGAAGTTCTAAAGGATCTCAAAGGAGACCACCGTACAAAGATTTTTCTGGTTTAATCTACTCCTTGCAACCTGCGAAGTAAATTAGTGCTGTTATCAATCTATTCAGGTTGTGTATGTACATTCGTTTCCATTAGGCTTTCAAAAAGGCATTTGAATTAATGATCAAAATGATTTTTTGCCTTTGCTGCTAATATGTGCAGTTAGAACATGCTCAGAGATGAGTGAAAAACTGAATATCCATTTGAAGTGTATGTTAATATGATGCATCATATTGAAAACTGAAAATTTTCTCTGGGATCTGAACTAATTTGGGGCAAAAGAAAACTTGAGTAATTTTTAATACAGAAGGAGACTGAGAATGTCTTTTATGACTTATAGTTCCCAGATTGCTCATCAACCCTGTTTTGATGTGGTTTCTATGTCTTTCTGCCAGTAAAAATTGAACTTCTTGTTTTTCCCTTCACTGTCTGAGCCTGAAAATATTGAGTTTTCTAGAGTTTGCTTTTTGTGGTTTGGACAGAAAGTCCAAAAAGACAAATCCTTGTCATGTGACTGCTGGTTTCTCAGATGATTTTTTAAAAATGAAATTTGATTCCAATTAAAATGCCAATTTGTTCAAAACTCTAGAAAGCAAATACAGTAAGGTTCTTATGTAAGAGAAAGATAAGGGAAGAGAAAAGTGAGAAACTCACATTTTTACATCCCAGTTAGATCCCAAGGCACATTTAGTATAGTAGTATGTTTTCTTTTTTAAAAAAAATTATTTGCAAGTAGTTTTTGACTTGCTACTGTTTGTTTAGTGACCTTTCCAAGTTACAGTGATACTGAAAAAAAGTATCTTCTGACTTTAATTCACATGACGGCTGCAGCATCCCCATGGTCACGTGATCAAAAATTTGGATAGTTGGTAACTGACATGTATATAGGACAGTTGTATTGTCCTGGGGTCATGTGAAATGCAAAATAAATAAAAATGTGATCACCATTTGTAACCTTCACACCCAGCTTCTGACAAGCAAGTCAGTGAGGGAATCCATTTAACGACTGCATGATCCTCTTAATAACTGCAGTGGTTTACTTAACAAATGTGGCTAAAATTAGTAATAAGTTTAACAAATTTAACAACTGCCTTGCCTTGCAATGGTAATTTGGGGCTCATTTGTGATCCAAAGTCCAGGACAACCTGTATTTTATGCTTGTACAATTAGCCTTTAAGAAAATGCAATCTGAAAGCTTCAATTAAGAAAATGAAACCAAAGTAGTTTATATTTTATTATCGCTGGCTATTTTATTAGGGTCTTGGGCATGGATTCTGATATAGCTTCAGAGATTCATCACTGTCCTTGAGGAATCTGTAGCAAGGGAGAAAATCCAATAGGTCAAAGAACAAGAAAGAGACATAAAAATGTTGGCAAGGAATTAAGAGTTCAAGGTTCGGCAGTTTGGACTCCTGTTTCTCTTGTGCCTCGCAGTCCCTGTTTAGTCTGGCTTGATATTAGATTTATGGTTAGTCTATGTCAGTGGAGAAGAACATCCTGAATGAGTAATATTTCAATAGAAGAGTAGCAAAGCTATGTTGTATTGATGAGTTATAAGGAATTATATAAGCAACTTTGTTCTTTGTTGATGTCTTTTGGATTGTTTATTTTGGCTGCAATTGGTCTGATGATGCAATAGTTTTCTTAAAAACAGAACCAGAAAACTGACTCTTTTATAACTAGCCTGTTGAAACTCAGGGGTTGGGTTTCACTGACCAAACAGATGTATTTGGTTGGGTTTTGTTTGTTTTTCAAAATAATTTTTAGGAGGAGATTTTATATAAAACAAATTTAGAATATGAATGGAAGAGAGGGAGGGAAGGAGAGAAGGAAAGAAAAATAGATATCTGAGAAAAAGTAAAGAGGGGAAAATAGAAAATGTATAAAGGGTTTGCTTCCAACCTTCTTAATATCCATTACAGATACATTTATTGTCTAGCCTTTTTAAGATATCCTAATTGCCTTCCTCCATTTTTCTCTTTCTAGTCAAACCCAAAGACCAGGTTCATTTCCCCACCACCACCATTTTCAGCAAAAAGACCATGCAGGGTTTCCAGGCATGAATAAATACAATTGTGAGCACATGTGTTTGGAAAATTTTATGATTTGAGAACATCTTTTTGGCTTATCTCAATGGTGAAAGCAGTTGTTTAAAAAAAAAAAAGGGGGGGGGAGATGTATTTGGTTCCAATTCAGTTGTTGCCCTATAATAGACCAGGATGCTTAATCTAGAAAATAACTTGGTTTATAATTTTTGTTTTTAAAGGAGCAATGAAACAAGATAAAATATTACTTAAATTATTTCCAGTTTGTTTAAAAACTCAAGCTCGTAGAAGGAATCAAGTAAAACAGATTACGCACCCATCCAAATCCTTTTTTTAAACAATAGCTAGCTTTAGGGACATACCTAGCTTTGTCAGCAAAATAATCTCTTTGCTTGTCCCTTTATCTTGGAATACAGTTCTTTATCAGTAAATCAGAATTATGGCGTTGCATTTCATGGAACTACAGCCAACATTTATTCTGATAACACATTTTATGCAACCTGGAAGGTTACAATTCTTTTTAAATTGCAGTAGTAGAATAGACAAGAAATGTGAAAAACCTGTGACTTCCCTTTGTGAGAAACTTCTCAAAAGTTTCTCTTTGTGGGAAATTTCTCAAAATGTTAACAGTGGACAGAAGCTTGTCTACCAATTTTATCAAAGGTATAGCTTTCTTGCAACTGGTCCCTGTTAATGCGTAAAAAGAGCTGAATAATATTTTGTAAAACATTAGCCTTATTCCCATTAAAAATGCTTGGGTAAGTAGGCAGTTCTGGGGCAAAATCATGCCTGTTGCCTAATATCCAGTTATCTTGTCATTGTCCTTTCCCGTGCAATCTTTGACTCTCTTCAGAATGGTCACATGGAAAAAATGCTGATTTGAAGATCAGGAAATGGACATGGAATTAGGTTTATAATTTGGGTTGGCATGGATCCCACTGGTTAGGAATGCTTTTGACTCCAGTAAACTGGCATGACCCAGTGACTGATTGATGGGTCTCAGCTGATAGATTCCAAGCAGGGATGGGATCCGACCAGTATAACTACCGGTTCTGTTGCTCTGTGTTGCGCTAGTCATGTGAGTGGTGTGAGTGCAATTTACGACCTGCTGAGCTGCTGGGACAGCTGAGCAGCGCTGTGTGCAAGTGTGCAGCGGTTGGAAAAGCCCTTTTTTTTCCTGCTTTTTCAACCGCAGCTGTGCTGCACAAAGCAGCTGAGGTTGAAAAAGTAGGAAATAAAGGACAGGTAAGAGCCCGGGCGGGCAGGTGGACCAAAACAGCAGCAGACATAGAATCGGTTCTATGTCTGCTGCTCTTCATAGTAACCAGTTCTACAGAGGTGGACAGAACTCATAGAAACCCACCCCTGATTCCAACTCTTTGCTGAGTCATGATATCCACTGGGAATGTCTTGAGCAATTCACCAGCTCCCAATATTGGCCACAGTAGTTGAAATATTGGGCCATAGAGAGTGAAAGAACTAACTTAACTGTAGCAATAAAAGATAATATTTGTTGACAGGAATGGTCTTTGGTGCTGTGGTTGTTTTCTTGCAGGTGTTTTATTATCCAAACTAAATAGCACTGATGATGTTACCTAGTTTGGGTAATGAAATATCTGGAAATAAAGCAATCAAACTCAGAAATTCCAAGGACTCCTCCTCCTAGCCTATCTATTCCAAGCATGAAGAAGTGGTTGAAGGATCCAATCTGGGTTGGTCCCTGGTTTAGTCTTCTGAGCTTTTGGACCTGTGCTGGAACCCATCTTCAGGGAACTACTATTTCAGAATATGCAGAGAGAAGTTTCCTGAGGTTGGGCTTCAGTATGAGTCCAAAAGCTTGGAAGTCTAGACCTCTGGTACCAAGCCTAAATTAATCCATGCTGTTAAAATCTTTTGGCCAGCTCCAGTTCCTATCCTTTCATTTTTTAAAAATAAATTTTATTCAGTTTTTCACATAAAAACAAAAATCTCTTTTTAATGGACAACATATTTCCAGGTCATCACTTTTATACAAATATGACAGCAATTATACATTTATATGTGCATACTTAATTCTATTATTACCTTTTCCATTCCAAATTTTCAGTAAGGAGAGAAACAAACGCATTAATTCTGGCCTCTTACATTAATCTCAATCGAAACATCTTTTTGTTTCATTTCAATTATTTCAAATATAATCCTTTAATATTTATTTTAAAAATAAAGATAAACAATATGTGTTTTAATAATAATAATAATAATAGGTTGCCAATGTCTCTCCTTGCTTTTAATAGTCTATATGACTTATTAATTTAGTTGGTTCTTTAGTCTGTCATATTCCCTTTCCATAACACATTCTTTTTATAAATTTTAAATTAATACAAATTTTAACACTAAAGAAAAAAAACAAGTATAGGTTTCCCCCTTTTATTGCTTTGAGTGTGACACCTCAATGGTTAAAATATACCTTTATTCCCTCATCTTGATTCCCAATAAACCATTATTTTTAAGAAGTTACAATAATAATCATTATATCGTTTCATTTGGATTCTGCAGCATATTTTCCTCCCTTAATTTTTAATAAGAGTTATCAATATCTACATTACCCTATTTTCTAAATATTTTTAATTGCAGAAATATTCTTTATTACCCCTTGTCACCCTGCAATATCCCCTTTTTAATTCATCAACCATTATCTCTGAAAAAACAATTTCTTTTCAACATTTTACTATTTCTGTATTTCTTTATTTCATGCACCTGTTTCTTACTGCTTCTCCTGCCCCTCTTTTCTCCATATCTTTTCTCATTCCCGTTTATATCCCTCTCTTTCTTAATATCTTTCTTTCCCCTTTTCTGCTGGGTCTTTCTGTCTTTTCCAACTTCACAGGTATTCCCCCTTTTGATTGCCTTCTTAAGTATCAACTTTTTAGCCTTCCTTCTTTCCCCACTTCTTTCTAGTGTTATTTGTGTTAATTGTCTATTTAAGATGTCTTCTCCTTGAATCGACTCCTTCTCCTCTGAAGCTCTTTCTTCTTGTTTTTCAATCACCATTTCCATTTCTTCTAACACAAAGCAAAGTGATTCACTTCTTTTCTGTAGTAATTCTCTCATATTTTTAAATTCCATTTTTAATTCCCAAAGAGATATCATCATTACACACGCTTGTATTTTATGATCGTTAAAGTCCACCAAAAAAAAAACACCTTTTACTTTCCTTCTTTCTTCTTTCAATTTTCTAAAGTTCTCAATTATTCCAGCCAAGGGTCTATTCCAAAAACATCAATCAATCCCACAGTCAGTCTTTCCTTGCTTTTTTCTTTATTCTGGTTCTGCTTTCACTTTCTAAGATTTTTATTTTGTTTCAATATTTCTTTAATATTATATACACACAAGTTCATCCAGAAACAGGATGCTTTCCCTTGTTTGAGCTCAAGTTTTTGTCAAAAGGTGGCACTCTCCATTATGCAAAGTCTTCACCTTTTTCCCCTATTTTTTTATTTAGGGTTTTTTGAATCTCAATATTCCAACACAGTCCAGTCTCCAATTTGTAAACTTTATTATTATTATTTTTTGACAATCTTAAGTCCAGCTTTATTTTATGCTTGTTTATTGCCAAAATATTTTAGTCCAATTTAGTTAAATCTTTAGTTCTGGCTTCTTCCTTTCCCGGTTCAAAGCCCCGCTTAGCTGTCAGAAATATATATATATATATATATTTTTCCCTGTCCCTTTGAAATTTTGCTGCTCATTTTTCTTTTCTTAAAAATTCCATGTTACCTTAATCCCGGGGTACTTTTGTTTTAGTTGCATCGCCCAATTGTCCCAGTTCATATGTTATCCACCTCTTTCTTCCCTCCTGCACAAATCTTAATCCAGCTGAGTCCTCCTCTTCAGGGTGGCCATTTTAAACCACCGCTACAGTTGTCCTCGAGGGGAAAAAGACCAAGCTCAGGGGGGGAGATCCAGCTCCCCTCAACCTGGCTTGCGGCTTCCTCTTACTCTACTGCCCTTCCAAGGCAGCTTCAGCCCCTAATCATAATGATTGGAGCTCTCCAACGAAAGAGCATGGACCATAGCCGCAGAAAGATGCGATCTACGGTCTGTCAGCGGGGAGGCTCTGCCTTCTTCCCCTAGTTCCTATCCTTTCATTTACCCATTCTCTGGATTGGAAGTTCTCAACAAAAGGCATCTTTCCATTCTTAAATCTATCTTGACTGTTGACTTTTAAGATCAGAAGAGAGGTTCGTGATTTCCTCATCTTAAACATTTCCTGGCATTTGGGAGCTGCAATTACAAGACTACTGTGTGTATTCTGGTATTTCTTTGTTTTTGCAGCATCTCCATTGAAAGCTTAAGTGGCTGTCCTTATAAGAGTTTTATTCATGATTCATCACTTCCCCATTGCCTATGTTCTTGCAGTGCCCAGTTTACATAATCCAGAAATAAGTCTGAGAAATTATGGGTTAGTGTCATTGTTTCTGGCAAGAGAATGAACATCTTCTCGTATTCTTACAAGGAGATTGCATCAACTTCCAGGATCTGACTTCCTGACTTGTGTCATTGCTAAGAATGTAACACGTTTCTGGTTAAGTATCGCAACATACATGCTGCTAAGCATGGTTACGCAAGAAGAAGATAACATAAGAACACAAGTAGTGTTCTATTGGATTGGACTTCTGGCCCATCTAAAGGCAGTCCTTAATTTATAATCATATGTTAGTGATAGTTGAAATTATACCCACATTGAAAAAGTGACTTATGACTGTTTTCACAGTTATGACCATTGCAAAATCCCCATAGTCATATGTTCAAAATTCAAAGGTTTGGCCATTGGCATGTATTTATGACAGTTATGGTGTCTCTGGGTTTTGAGATCATCTTTTGTGATGATCCTGACAAGCAAAGCCAATGGGAAAGTGAGATTCACTTAAAAACTGCAGCCAGAAATGTCATAAAATGGGGGAAAACTCACTTAATAATGGTCTTGCTTAGCAAGGGAAATTTTGGGCACCATTGTGATTGTAAATCAAGGATTATTTTTAGTCCTTTCTCCACCAACTGCACAAGGAAGCCCTCCAATGTCTCAGTAGGTGGCCTTCAGACGGCATCTTGCTGTTGTTATGGCTGATAGCAAAGGATTCCCATCCTTATAGGTTGACCTTAGCAGCTTGGGTGATGCCACTGCAACCCTTAGATGCCTACTTACCATACAGTGTCCACTCCTTTCCCCAAAACATATGACATACTGAGGTATCCCAAGATGAAATATCCAGCCATATTTAGCCAGAGGGACTTCCACAAAATCTTGCAGCATAGATTCAGTCCCTAATGGAAGGGCTTTTTATTGAGATTCTAGCTAGCTTGTCCTATCTTTCCTAGGGATACTATGAGGTGTGAATGGCTGAAGTACCTGCAAGTTTATATAAACTGATTAATTCTATCTCCCTGTCCATTCTTAGGTTGTTTAGGCAGCTGTGCCGTCAGCGTCTGGTTTTGCTGTTACAGCGGGTCCTTTTGTTAATCACTGATAAACAAAAGTACAAGAATACCCACAGTTGAAATCAGAATTTTTGTTGCTAAAGAAGGGGGTTGTTCAATGAGTCATGCCCTATTTTTCAATCATTTTTCTTGTGATTGTTAAGTGAGTCACTGCAGTTAAATGAATTAAACGTCTATGGAAATTCTCAGTCACTAAGGTCATGTCCCAATGGTGCTTTTCCAAAAGGCAACTGAGCTTTATTTTTTCTTGAAGAAATTTTGCTTCTCATCCAAGAACGTCTTGGAGGACAACCAAAACATCTTCAAGAATAAAAAACTAAAGTCCAGTTACCTTTTGGAAAAAAAAACCCTTTGGGTTAAAGGAATTAGGGGTCATTAAGCGAATCTGGCTTTCCCCTCCTTTACTTCTTTCATTGGAAGACCCCTGGGAAGTCTGCATATGGTGATCTCATGACTTCAGCTATCTGAACCACATGGCCGTTGTGAACTGCCTACATTTTGATTACATGATTATTGCACCCTATGACTATTAAGTGTTGTACCTTATGATTCTTGACTCTTGATAAATGTATCTTTTCTTTTTTGTACGCTGAGAGCATTTACACCAAAACAAATTCCTTGTGTGTCCAACCACACTTGGCCAGTAAAGGATTCTATTCCTATTCTATTCCTATTCTATTCCTATTCTATTCCTATTCTATTCCTATTCTATTCTATTCCTATTCTATTCTATTCCTATTCTATTCTATTCTATTCTATTCCATTCCATTCCATTCCATTCCATTCCATTCCACTCTACTCTACTCTACTCTACTCTACTCTACTCTACTCTACTCTATGATTATGGGGAAGCTGCAATGCCAGTCTTAAGCACAAGGAATGGTTGTACGTCACTTTTTTTAATACTGTTGTGATTTTGGTTGCTAAATTGAAGTTGAAAACTTCTTTTAACCCAATCTGCCCTAACGTAGGGTACATCAGATACATTAAAGGTTCAGACCCCAACTCCTAGGCAGCCTAGAGTTTGTGACTGGTTCTAAAACCAGAAGTGATCCATCTGGGGTTAGCATTTTGTCTTCAGTATCTGGGAAGTTTTCCAAGAGAGCTTATGGAGATTCTCAGTCATCCAGGTCATGGTTGCCCCAAAGGTGCTTTTTCAAGAGGCAACTGGACTTCCTTTATTTTTCCTTGAAGACGTTTTTGCTTCTCATCCAAGGAACTTCTTCAGTTCTACTAGCTAAATGTCTATGGAGATTCTAGGTCATCCAGATGATACCTGAAGAAGCTCCTTGGATGAGTAGTGAAATGTCTTCAAGAAATAACAAAGGCAGAGGTGGTATTCAGCAGATTCTGACCAGTTCTGGATATTTGGTAGCAGAAATTTTGAGTTCGGAGAACCAGCAAATACCACCTCTAACTGGCCCCGCCCCCATCTATTCTCTTTCTCCTGAGTCCCAGCTGATTGGCTGGGTCTTCTTTTGTTGCCCTGCACAGGAGAACAGAACTGGAAAGCAGGTTAGTGGGGTGGGGAGGGAATGGGGATTTTACAGTATCCTTCCCCTGCTACGCCCACCAAGCCACGCCCACAGAACCGGCAGTAAATTTTTTTGAATCCCACCAATGGACAAACGAGGTCCAGTTGCCTCTTGAAAAAGTACCTTTGGTCTTCCAAGAGAGGTTGTCCACATTTTAACTTCTAGACCCAGGCATGGCTCTCCCTTGGAGATCTACTGAGCTAATGCCTAACCCTGTTGAAACCGAGACATTTTCACACTGCCTGTTTCACAAGAAAGGGTATGACGAATATTTTGACCCAGGATCAAAGCTCTAGTCAGCAAACAGTATCAAATAAAATGCTTGTCCCCTGAACAAGCAGGACTCCTTGTTCTTGCGCAGGTTTTTAAAACAAAGCATTACGTTTTCTGAGTGACACACGGTTGTACACATGTACACTCACAGAAGGCTGTGCTGCAATACAAGTTTCTTCTTTGCAGACTGGGAACCAATGAAGCATTTTCCTGGCTCACATACCCTTCAGGACATCAGCCAATCAGGAGCTAGAGATGCCTCAGCAACCTCTATTCCCCCCTTCCCCCCCCCCCCACCATGTGTGGAAGGAGATTTTATGATGCAAAATCAGGTGTTCTGCTTTCATTGGTGGTGGTTATTGGTATCTTACATCCTCATTTTTTTTTTTTCTTATGGTGCCTTATTAGAACCTATCATTTTCTGTTTTATGGTGCCCTAAAGCCTCTTCACGTCATCAGCCTGGGCACATAATCCTCTCCAAATTCCAGTAATCCAGATTCTTACAGCATCTGGAGGTCAAAAATGGGGCAACAAATTCACTTAACAACTGTCTTCCTTAACAAAGGAAATCTTGGGCTCAATTATGATCGTAGGTCAAGGATTACCTGAGTTTCATGCCTCTTTAATACCCGATGGATCTCTGGCTCCTCTCTTTTCCTTCTTTGTTCTTACTCTTCCATAATACAGTGGATTGATCCCTGAACCAGTAACAATCTGGATTTTCCTGTCTTGAATAATCTCTGCTGCTGACGGCCATAGATGCCACTGCACACAGAAAGAGGAAGAAAAGATTTGCATAACACGTTTGCTGTACTTTGTTTACCAGCATAACATACGCTCTGGATTTGCACAATAATTTACAATAACCAATCCAACAACTGAACCTGACATAGCCCCAAGTAGAAAAAAGACAAGTAAAAAGTTTGAAACCAACTCTATTTTTCATGTTATGTGAATACAAATAATCCTCGACTTGCAACCACAGTTGAAACCAAAGTTTATGTTGGTAAGGGAGACATTTGTTAAGTAAGCTTTGCTACATTTTATGACCTTTCTTTCCACAGTTATTGAGTGACTCATTTGCATTTGTTAAATTAGTAACATAATTGTTAAGTGAATCTTACTTCCCCACTGATTTTTCTAGTCAAAAGGTCACTAACCCTGATTACATGACACTGCTACCCTCATAAATATGAACCAGTTGCCAAGCATCTGAATTTTGATCATGGGAATGCTTACATGGTAATTAAGTGTGAAAAATGTTCATAAGACTTTTTTTCAGTGCAGTTCAGTGGTGGGATTCAAATTTTTTTTACTATCAGTTCTGTGGGTGTGGCTTGGTGGGCATGGCTTGGTGGGCGTGATAGGGGAAGGGTACTGCAAAATCCCCATTCTCTCCCCACCCCCTTAACCTGCTTTCCAGCTCCATTCTTCTGTGCAAAGCAACCAAAGAAGACCCAGCCAATCAGCTGGGACTCAGTGGGAGGCAGAGAATAGATGGGGGTGAGGCCAGTCACAGGTGGTATTTGCCGGTTCTCCAAACTATTCAAAATTTCTGCTACTGGTTCTCCAGAACTGGTCAGAACCTGCAGAACCTCTGGTGCTGTGGTAATTTTTGAACAGTCAGGAAGCAAACAGTTGTAAGTTGAGGAGTACTTGTAGGAGTACTCCTCAAAAGTAAGAGTACCTAGTTTTTAACTGACTTCATTAAATCTGTCATGCAGCTAATGATGAATGTAGATTGGACTGAAACAATGTGGGGTTTTCTTAAATTTTATTTTTTGTTTGCAAATATTGGTGGCTAGTGAGTAAACTCTGAGCAAACAACAGCATAATGTCTGCATCTGTGCAGGAAAGAAACAGAAAGTTTAATGAGAATCAAGGGAGGTGAATTGATAGGGTTGTTTTTTTTCCTTGTCATCTGCTCCCTGATCACACACACAGTTTTTTCCCCTCAGCATCTTAGTGTGCTTGTGCTGATAATAATCTTGAAAGTGGCAAAGGTTTGTTGTAAGATTTTATGGCTCAGCTTGGGAACATGACTTTGAGCCGGATGCATTTATCCTCATCTGGCTTTTGCTCTATCTCTAGAGTTTTCCAATCTCACCCACTTTGAAATGGACTTCTGGACTTCTTCTCCCAGAATCCCCCCAAGACTCCTCCTATCAGCTCTCTCTGGTATTCTATGACTATGATTTATCACTTATAAGTTTTATGTACAATGAGAGCTTATGCACTGAAGACAAATTCCTTGTGTGTCCCATCATCCTTGGCCAATAAAGAAATATAGATTCTATCCCTATTCTGTTCTGTTCTGTTCTGTTCTATTCTATTCCATTCCATTCCATTCTATTCTATTCTTATTCCTATCCTATTCTATTCCAATTCCTATTCTATTCTGTTCTATTCTATTCTGTTCTGTTCTGTTCTGTTCTGTTCTGTTCTGTTCTATTCATATTCTATTCCTATTCCTATTCCCAATTCTATTCCTATGCTATTCCTATTCTATTCTGTCAGGGAATGCGCAGGAGGTGTCCAAATGAAGTCTGAAAAACTGGCATGAATTTGGACAATCCCGCTGCTCCAGCTACTAAATTTAAATATTATATTGTATTATTTAGGGGATTGGGACTGCAATTCCCAGAATTCCCCAGTCAATGGTGCATTGCAGGGGCAACTGCTCTGGAGAGCACCAGCTTGGAAAAAGCAGGTTTAATAAAACGTGCTGTTACTCATCCTGGGCCAAAGAAGCTGCAGGTGCAAGATAACATCCAATGGAGTGATATCGATTTGAGAAGCTTTTGCCCAACACAGAATCCTTGATTTAGTCCTTGATTTATGACTACAATTAAGCCCAAAAGTTAAACAATTTTTCAGCAAGTTTTGCCCCATTTTACAGTTGTTAAATTAATCACTGCAGTTGTTGAGCCAGCATCATGATGGTTCCGGGAATCTAGCTTCCCCAATGACTTTGCTGGCCAGAAGAAGGTCCCAAAAAGCGACCCCGTGACACTGCAACGGTCATAAATAAAAGCCAGTGGCCAAACATCCAAATTTTGATTGTGTGGTCATGGAGATGCTGCAAAGGGGAAAAAAATGGCCATGTAACTTCAAATGATCTCGAAATGAATGGTTGTAAGTTGAGCACTACCTGTATCTGCCTGCCAGTCTTGTGAGGTAGTCCAGACAAGTACATTCAGAAGTACAAACCCGTAACTTTACTCTAAGGTTGCATTAACAGGATCTTGTAACTTTGCCCCTCCACATAACACATTCCAAGAAACTAGGAAGTTAGCCACTTCTGGAAGTTTGCCATCTCCCCATTCCTTCTCTGGGCCCATTTTACCTTCTCTGCTTCTTATCTGACTTCTGTCTAATCTGCAGCTCTTCTTTCTGTCTCCAAAGTCATTCCCAGGTAACATTATATCATCTACTCAGTCTCTCCTTGATTCCCCAATATGTACCCATCCCCTATTCCCAAATATGTACACACAAGGCTATAGGGAAGTGATCCAGCTTTATTATGCATCAATTAGCTGGAGAATTCATGTTACAATTCATGTCACAATTTCTTTTCCCCTAACACTCACTTAAAGCCCCTGTCACACTGCACCAACGGATGGAAAGAGGATGTAAAACGGAGAAAAACACATGCCATCCGTTGGTTAATGCGATGCTTCCGTTCTGTACTCACTGCCTCCGTTTTGCTTCCTCTCCGTCCAGCATCCATCTACTGACATTTCATCCGCTCAGAAGGTTTTGAGCTGCTCAAAACTTTTGAGCGGAAAATGTATCCAATGCATCCGTTCTGCATCCTCTAGGCATACGGGGGACATCCGTTCTGCATCCATTATGCATCTGCTATATCTGCTAGGCATCCGCTGCGCATCCGCGCAACTCAAATCCGTTCCAGCGGTAAATGGATGCAGGGAGGAAGCGGAACGGATGCGCAGTGTTAGTAGCACGGACGGAGAAAGGATGAAAGCGGATGCAGCTACGCATCCGCGTCATCCGCTACGCATCCACTCTGCATCCGCTCTGTATCCTCTACGCATCCTCTACGCATCCACTCTGCATCCGCTCTGCATCCGCTTCCATCCGCTAGGCTTCCGTTCCGCATCCGCTTTCCATCCACTCTGCGTCGTCCCCCCGTCCGTTCCTTTCCATGTTATCCGCTCTGCTTATGCACATTTTTGCCCCTTTTGAGAGCGGATAACAGCGGATGGAACATTTTTCTCGTCCGCTGTGTCCTTTTTACAAACGTTTTGCATCCGTTGGGCAGTGTGACAGGGCCTTTAAGCTGTGAGTTACACCAAGTTGCATTCAGCAAAGCGCTGCAGGAAATGAGTACAGTTGTAAGACCCCTGGGTGAGATAAAAAAATGGCTGGTGAATTCAGATGTGTTTACTGTCTGTTTCTGCTTTGTGTCTGAGTCCTGGAAGTGGGGTATGGGTGTTAAGAAAGAACATCAATGGGAAAAATTCCTGTGTCATTATTTCTGAATGACCTTCAGTCGGTTTAGCATTCTCATGATGTTAAAAGGAAGAAATCTCATGATCCTCACAAGGAAGTTTGCTCCCAAAGTGCATGAGCAAAAAAACCAACAAAACATAACCATACAGCATTGATCATTCAGAGTGCAGGGTGAAATAGATAGTTGCGTGCAAATATTGTTTTTAATTGCTTTTGTGTTAGGTGTTTACAGTAGATTTTATTATATGCTGCCCTTAGTCACATGTTAGGAGATGATATACAGCTAGTCTTCAACTTATAACCACAATTGAGTCCAAAATGTTTGTTGCTAAGTGAGACATTGTTTGGAGAGGGCAGTGTTGGGAGGGGAAAGTTGAACTTAGGGATTTGGGCGCACAATTCTCAGGTCTGCCTTTGCATCACTGTAAGGCACTTGACTTCTAATAAAACTATGCCTTTCTCAACAAATGGAGGCAAGGATCATTTCTATTTAGAGATTTACATTGCAGCAAGTCTGCCCTAGTCCTTGACTTATGACCAGAAATGGTTTAAAATTACAAGAGCACTCAGAAAAGTGATTTATGACCGGTCCTAGCACTTATAGCTGCCACAGCAATTTTATCACGTGGTTGAAAAAAAGGATGTTTGGCAACCAGCATGTATTTATGATAGTTTCATCCCAGGATTATTTGATTGCCTTTTGTGACCTTCCCGGCTGGCTTCAGACAAGTAAAGTCAAAGGAGGGAAGCTGGATTTGCTTAACAACTGCAAGATTCACTTTGCGAATATGGCAGAAAGGTAGTAAAATTGTTCGTGACTTACTTATCAACTGCTTTGCTTAGCAGCAGAAATTCTGGCCCCAATTGTGGTCATATGTCGAGGACTACCTGTATCCCTTCTCTGTCACCACATCAATTTTTGGGAATAATATTCCCCCAGATAACAAATTCGCTCCCCCCCCCCGATTAATGTTCTAGGAATCTTAAAATGTGTTCCCCGAGAGAGGGGTGGGGTGCCTGTTAAGCTTTGTTGATTGTGTGTGTGTTTTTTTAATGTGGGTGTGGTTGTCCAGTTGCATAATGTTTCTTATTAACTGTTTCTTAGGTAAGCCGCTTGGAACTACTCTGCAATCAGCCAGCTTCTAAATATAATAAATAATAATATGGTAGGGATAACAACAATAGCTGCTTCCTTTGTTCATGTTTAGTTTAAGAGTTCCAAATAATGCAGAAATAGACTGCATTTCCCTCTGCAAGTCCTTCTATATGTGTGTATGTGTGTGTGATTGTGTTTGTGGGTTTACATAAAAGATAAGTAAAAGTGCATCTGAACGAGGCAGAGAACCACCACCCCTACTCCTAACGATTATTGTGATTTTAAAGGCATGGAATACAGGTAATCCTCAACTTACAACCTTAGTGGCTTTTCAAAATTACAGTGGCATTGAAAAAAAGTGCCACTGTGATTCTCTTACACTGTTTTTCACATGTATAACTGTTGCAGCATCCCCAGGATTCATAAGATCAATATTTGGACCTTTGGCAGCTGGCATATATTTGTGATGCTGATCCAATTGTGGTCGTAAATAGAGGACCAACTGTATTGCTTGCATGAATTGTAAAGGGAGAAATGAAATTGCATCTGTGATTTCCATCCTAAGAAAGACAGTTCCTTGCAGGAGGCAGCTAAGTTGGTGAGCTCCTAAAACCCTCAAAAATTCAGTTCGAAAACTTACCACTTGCTCAGCTCTGGCATAAAATAAAAGCCATTTATGAACAGTTCTGCCCTCCCTTTGCTTTTTTTGGAGCAGTCAAGATTTTTTTTTCCAGGAAGAAGGAAAAGGTGATAAATTTAAATGCCTGATTTAAGCACTGTGTTTCCTTTTGATTCATTTCTTTCCAGGTGCATGGGGTGCACATTCATTTTGCAATGCCAATTTTCTTTTGGTTCATTACTTTGGCATGCTGCACATGGCACAGGGTAATTGTGGGGTGTGTACAATAGATTTGGACAAAGCCTAATTTCAGTTTCTTCCTGTTTGGATAAGCCTATCACATGAAGTACCTCCAAAAGGCGTTGGCCACCAGTTGTGCCCCACTGTGTATTCTGGGGGTAGACGTGGGCAGGGTTACTGTGTAGATGTGCCTGTTTTTGCACACAAAAAAGGTGCATCTCTTTACACCATAGGCTCATTCCACATTCCTTTGGTGGCACACTATGTTGTCAGCTGTGTTCCATTTCTGATTTCCCGAAACATGACTCCATTTCCAAAGAGAGCTGGGAGATAATAAAAGAATCCTACTTTTTCAGGATCTGGTTGGACTTGAAAAGGTAAGCAGGATAGGTAGTGCTTAATCCTTGGATGGAAGACCACCATGAAATCTGAGGGGAGAAGATCAAGAAAACAGTCCAGTTGAAATAACAGCAAAGCACTTTCATTCTGCTACCAAAAAAAATATTACAGTAAATACACATTTAAAACAATATTTCTAAAGCTTGGCATGGACTCCTAGAATTCCCCAGC
This sequence comes from Laticauda colubrina, assembly GCA_015471245.1. Taxonomy (NCBI): domain Eukaryota; kingdom Metazoa; phylum Chordata; class Lepidosauria; order Squamata; family Elapidae; genus Laticauda; species Laticauda colubrina. The sequence continues at coordinate 13,414,487 of BLBF01000050.1, read as the reverse complement.
CAGCTCTTAAAAAGTTGAGAAACACTGATCTTAAAAAAATCAGGAGAAATTTGGCCCAAATATTTTATTTTCCCACAAAAAAACCCTCAAACTAGCTTCTCCTTTACCTCTCTGGTCTAAATTGGTCAGTGCCACTTCTCCTGATTTGAGATTTGGGCTCCAATTGACGTTTCCAATATTAGGGGCTCCCATAGACCATCTGGAATTTGGGCTTAGCAAAATGATGATGGTGACAAACAAGGTAAGCTTTTTTGACTGGGGCATTCAAGCATTCATTCACTGGAAAGTGTGTGTGTGTGTGTGTGTGTGTGTTGGAAAAATGGCTTTGCCTATCAAGCCAGTTCACCCAGAGGAAATTTTTGAAAGCATAAATACTGTGTTTCTGCATATGTTTGATGTGTGTGTGTGTGTGTTTATGAATATAGATATATTAAATAAAAGAAAAAGATTTTGCACACAAATAAAAGGCTACAAAAGCATGAAAAGAAAAATTGGGGTGGGGAGGAGAAAGATGAAAAAGAGACATTAAAAAAAACAAAGACAAGAAAAAGCTAAGAATATATATATATTATATATTATACATATCTAAAGATAAAAATAAAGAAGCGATTTCTAATCTTTGCAGCAGGAAGAAGCATAATGATTGTCATTTTCCTAAATTACATTCCAAGGTTCCCTTCTTTGCATAAACAACACATTATAATAAATCAATGTCAATCAATAAAATCACCATTTTATTTCTGCCATCTTCAGCCAAAAAAAAAAAAAAAAAAAAGCCCATAAAGGTTTTTTCAGTCTTTTATAAAAATACAATTGCTATTCCCTCCTTAATCAAACTGGTCACCTCTGCCATTTCTGCAAACTCAGCCACCTTCACTATCTAGTCTTCCATTGTGGTTATTCCTGTATTCTTCTATCCTTGTGCATACAAATAAACTCCCTGCAATTACCGCATATAAAATCAATTGTGCACAAGTCTTTTCTAGAACTTTTCTTTAGCTTCATGGATTGAAATGGCCCAGTAAGAAATGCAAAGGGTACAGAAAAAGGAGAGAGAGAAAGAGGGAGGATGGGAGAGAGAGAGAGAGAGAGAGAGAGAGAGAAGAGGATGATCGGTGTTAAAAGGAGCTTCTTGAGTTATGGAAAAAATTGCAATTTGGATTGTATATTTGGAAGGAGAATTTTTTATTTAAAGAAATACTAAAGGACCAAATAAAAAGTCTCCTTCCTTTGAATTCTGGATCAGCTACGAATCACTAGCTTGTAATAATATAGGAAAGATTCGCTTTGGATCTTTCTCCTTTCTCTATTACTTTTAAGTTCAGTAGTCTGTTTGGAACGTTCTCCCTTTCTCAGCATAGTCTATCTTACCAGGAAGTTATGAGTGTTCAAATGTTTACAAGTTTAGGCCTCGACTTATGACCATAAGGGGGATTGTAAAAATCGTTATTAAGGAATGTGGTTGTTAAATGAAGTGTCAGGTGACCATACCCAATTTTACTATTTTTTTTTGCGGCAGTCATTAAGTGAGACATTACGTGACACTGAGCTGTAACTTTTTCTGCTGGCTTTCAAGTTCTGCATGCTTGGGTGTGAAGGTCACAAGTGGCGATCTTGTGATTGCAATGTGCAATGATTGCCGAGTATCACGTGACACACAACCCCCTCAGGGATGTTACAACAGTGAAAGCATGAAAATTGGCCTTAAGTCACATACCACAGTACTGACGTAACTTTGAACGCTTGCTAAACCAAATAGTTGTAAGCTGAGGACTGTTTGTATTCTGAATGCAAGTAGTGCTTGACTTACAACCATTTGTTTAGTGACCATTTGAAATTACAACGGCATTGAAAAAAGTGACTTAGGACCATATTTCACACTTACGACCTTTGAAAGCAGGGGTAGACTGCTACTGTTCGCCTCAGTTTAACCGAACCAGGACTGAACTGGTACCAGTTCGCCTTGCTTGAACCGTGGCAAACCAGTACCAAACCAGTAGCTAATTTTATGGCCGGTTCAGCAAACCAGCAAGTCCCATCCCTGGCTGGCTCCGCTCACTCCACCCAGGAGTCTCCATATGACCCATTTTGGATCCCAGGTAAGAATAGGGCCTGCATGGAGACATGGGGAGAGCGAAAAATAGGCCTCCCGGAGGCTCCAGAGGGCTGGAAACAGGGAGGCTGATGAGTTTTTAGGAATGGAGATCTTGTGTCAATTCAGAAAGACAGTCAAATGCCTTCATCCATAGAAGGCTGAAGCTGACGGGATTAAGAATTTATATCCCCAGCCCAAATTCTAAGGACAGGATATGATATTTAGGACATAATAAGATTAACCCACCACCACTGAAATAGTAAAAGACAAGGAAGGCTCACTTCCTTGCACAAACCCCTGAAGCATCTCAATCACCAAATCCCAGAACCCTATTAACATCCATCCTCTCTCTCATTCAGCCATTTTTTTCAGCCACCCCAGAAACATTTCTGCTGTCGCTGAAGTTTCTAGAAACCAAATTAACAGAGACCTTCTTTCCTTGTAGCCAGACTCCATTTTATTTCCACCATCTTTCTCCCGGTCTTGGAACCAGACTGGATTTTTCTCCCTACAATGGGGTGGAACTCACTTAACAACTGTCTTGCTTAGCAGCAGAAATTTTGGGCTCGGTGGTGGCTGAGGACTACCTCTGATCACCGAGGCCTTTGTGAAGTCTGGAACGAACATGTAGAATATGAGCATAATGAAAATATTAAAAATCTTTATGGGGTGGATTACTAATATACTGTATATGAATTGAGTTATCTTAATGTGTCATTGTGGGAGAAACAACTGAAAGACTTAATGTGGCTTTTTTTTTTCTCGTCTCACATAATATTTGGATAGCTGAGTTCTTCCTTTCCTTCCTTTCCCATATCTGGTTGGTTCGATTGCCTGCCACTTCCTCCCTCCTGCCTGTTCAAAAACAGTTTATTTTAGTGTGGTTTCTTTGGAATTCAAATTAAATACCCTTCATTAGAGTTTTGTGTGCATATTTGCTGCCATCTACTGGTGAAACCCCAGTCCTGCAGGTCAGTTTATCTCATCTCATCTCAATCTTTTCTTGTTTCAGATACACCTATGAAGATTATCAGCGGACAGCAGAATGGCTCCTCAGTAAAACCAAACACCGGCCTCGAGTGGCTATCATCTGTGGCTCAGGACTTGGAGGGCTGGCTGACCTCCTGAAGGACCAAGTTGTATTTGAATATTCGAAGATACCCAACTTCCCCCAAAGCACAGGTAATGGGAGATGCCCAGGGTGTGTAATTTTCATGCAGAACACCAGGTGACACCATAAACCAACAGGATATAGAGAAGCTGCAATGCAACAAAATAGCGGAGGGGGGGGGGCCTCTGCAAAGTATTTAACAGTTTTCCTTGTCTTATTAAAGTTGTAGGCCATGCTGGGAAGCTGGTGTTCGGAAACTTGCATGGAACGCCAACTGTGGTGATGCAAGGCCGCTTCCATATGTATGAAGGCTACCCACTGTGGAAGGTGAGTTGCTCCACTCCATTTCAGAATGTAACATATTGATCCAATCGTAATTTGAGAAACTGTGGAAAACCAATGAATTATAATAAGAGGTCCAAGTGTCTCTGAGCCCACTCAAAGATACATTTCAGCACTATTGGTTCAAAATAAAAAAATAAAAAAATACAAAAGGAAGCCTCTAGAGTGAACTTTCAGCTAATTGTCAGGATTCCAGCAATCGCTCTAATTAAGCCCCTGTCACACTGCACCAACGGATGGAAAGAGGATGTAAAACGGAGAAAAACTTGCCATCCGTTGGTTAATGCGATGCTTCCGTTCTGTACTCACTGCCTCTGTTTTGCTTCCTCTCTATCCGTCCAGCATCCGTCTATTGACGTTTCATCCGCTCAGAAGGTTTTGAGCTGCTCAAAACTTTTGAGCGGAAAATGTATCCAATGCATCCGTTCTGCATCCGCTAGGCATACGGGGGACATCCGTTCTGCATCCGTTACGCATCTGCTATATCCGCTAGGCATCCGCTGCGCATCTGCGCAACTCAAATCCGTTCCAGCGGTAGACGGACGCAGGGAGGAAGCGGAACGGATGCGCAGCGTTAGTAGCACGGACGGAGAAAGGATGAAAGCGGATGCAGCTACGCATCCGCGTCATCCGCTCTACATCCTCTACGCATCCGCTATGCATCCGCTATGCATCTGCTCTGCATCCTCTTCCATCTGCTTCCATCCGCTAGGCTTCCGTTCTGCATCCGCTTTCCATCCGCTCTGCGTCCTCCCCCCGTCCGTCCTTTCCGTGTTGTCCGCTCTGGTTGTGCAAATTTTTGCCCCTTTTGAGAGCGGATAACAACGGATGGAACATTTTTCTCGTCCGTTGTGTCCTTTTTACAAACGTTTTGCATCCGTTGGGCAGTGTGACAGGGCCTTTAAATCATGATCTTTGAGCCAAACTTCAAAAAACTTCAAATAATTTATTATAAGTGACATACTGGCACTGCCCTGTATGAAGCCAACTCTGGAATACATAATTTATAGTCACCTGTGACTGTGTTTTCCCCCTCCCCCCGGGTGTCTCATAAACCAGATTCTCCAATTGAACATGTTCACGGACTGGGTGTCATTATTCATGTTCTCCAATTAAATATATCTGTGGTCAAAAACTCTGGTATTTTAGTTACAATCTTTTAAAGGTAAGAGTTGGAATGTATTTCCACTTTCAAACTGGTGTACTGCTCTTCCAAATTTCTTTCCTCCCCCCTCCCCATTTTTTATGGCAACTATTAAAACAGGCATAGGAATGTTTTATAAGTTGACACTAATTTTCTTCAAAGACATTTACCTTGTGATAAGCGGTTTCTTTGCTTCCTCCATCTACTTCACTTTCCTTGGAACTCCACAAAAAACATACAGATTCTGAAGCAGATTCCCGAGGATATTTGCAAATTTAAAATCTTTAGTCACGTCATCAATGTTCTGCTTCTAATGGTATCATATGCTGTGAGATCTACGAATATAATCCCTGCTACATTGCCCTGAAGAGCTGACATTGTATCTCAGTGGTCGGGAAAGGACAAAGACAGATTCCCAAATTTTTGAAAGCAGAAAATTTAGGTCAGGGGTGTCAAACTGGATTTCTTTTGAGGGCTGTTTTCAGTCTGGACAACCTCCTGCAGCACCCTGTTGGAGAAAACAGGGCTTTGGGGGGGGGTGCATGCTCCCCCCAGTGCCATTTTTGGTCTGGACGGTCTCCTGCAGCATCCTGCTAGCCAAAATGCGGTGTGAGGGGGCTCAGGTGCATCCTCTGCACCCTGTTTTGGCTCGCAAAGTGCTGCAGGAGCCTCTCCAGGCCAAAAATGGGGCACGGGGGCCCCCAAGCGTGCCCTCCCGGTACCCCATTTTTGCTAGTAGAGGCACTACAGGCTGGTCCTTTGCAATAGCCAGCCCCATTGGCCTGATCTAAATAGTCTGTGGGCTGGATCCAGCTTGTGGGCCTTGAAACACCCCAGGTTTAGGTAGTGAATCCAAGTGATCTTTCTTTGTTAAGTGTTTAGACACTGTTCTCCTTCAAAAGAGGCTACGGACGATTGCAGGCAAATTTGGACAGATGGATTCTTTGCTTAGAACACATCAGAAAACTGGGATGCACTTCCAGTAATCCTGCTCTCACTCCATGCCATGATGCCCCTTCAGGATCTTTCCTTTGTTTTCTCCTTCTAGGTGACCTTCCCAGTTCGGATCTTCCATTTGCTTGGCGTTGAAACTCTGATTGTTACCAATGCGGCTGGGGGGCTCAATCCTGCCTTCAAAGTGGGGGACATCATGGTGATCCAGGACCACATCAACATGCCTGGGTTTTCTGGGCAGAACCCCTTGATCGGACCGAACGATGAAAGGTAATGTGAACTTTTCACCTTTCTTGTGTTTTCTTTCTTTCTTGCTCACTGGAGAAAACAGTTTCTTTATGGCTCTTAAGTGACAGCTTCCAGAATAGATTTGCAATTGGACTACAGATAGTCCTTGACTTACATCGACAGTTGGGACCAGAACTTCTATCGCTGTAGTGGAATGTATCCTGGAATCCCAGGAGGGTAGGGACGACTTCCAAGCAGGCAATGAGACAGTGGAGGTTGAAATGCCTAATAGGCAGGAAGAGGGCTAAAGACGGACCCTTTCGAGCAATTCGCATAATATATCTATAAAGATAATCCTTGATTTTTCAACCATTCACTTACCAAAGTTATAAAAGCATTGAAAGAGTGATTTATGACTGTTTTTCACACTTACAAACATTGCGGCATTCCCATGGTCACATGGTCATCATGACCACATCATGTTCATCAAAATTTGGATGTTTGGCAACTTCCAGATATTTATGATGGTTGTAGTGCCCCAGGGTCATGTGATCACTTTTTGTGACCTTCTGACAAGCAAAGTTAGTGGGGAAGCCAGATAGCAATACTTATATACCACTTTGAAGTGCATCAGAGCCCTCTAAGAGGTTTACAAAGTCAGTGTGTTGTCCTCAACAATTTGGGTTTTCGTTTTATTGACCTCTAAGTGGAAAGAGCTAGTCCTAATTTCCTTTTTTCAGTGTTGTCATAGCTTCAAACAGTTGTTAAATGAATCATCTACCTGCAAGTTCAGCTTACAGTATTAGGGCCAAGACAAGGAAACTTGTATTCAGTTCAGTGAGTGTCTCCCCAACCTTTTATGAACGTGTGATGACCCAGGGCATGGCACAAAGGCAACAAAGTCAGAGAATCAGTAGGAGTCCCTTTATTAGCTCCAACTTTGCCCCCGATGTCCTGGTTACCTCTGGGCTGGAGAAAAACTCTCAGGAATAGCCTTTGGCTGCAAAGAATCAAGTCCGAAACGTGGTCAACAAAAACTGTAACTATAAGTCCAATCAAGGCAAGATGAGGTAATTAGTCTGGCAGGACAGGAGAAGGAATTCCAGACATGAAGGAACGGCAGTAATTCAATAAGCTGGGAGTATGTCAGGAACGCAAATAACCAAAGTCAACACAAGATAAACTCACGTTTGTTCCCAGCAGACACAGCACTCAGCTTGCATCTCTTTTAAACTCTCATTCCCAGGTGTGACTAATGAAGGGAACCAGGGCCCTTTCCTCCTCTGTAAGCCACACAACCCAAGTTGCTCTCTTCTCTGTTCCTCCCTGTGTGCCTTTGGATGAAGAGGGGGTGGGCCTGGGTCTTCCTCTGAACTCCCTCTCCCTTGTTCTACCTCTCTCCTGTTCTGCCCATCTGGACTTTGCCCTTTCCCAGTTTCCTCCACAGCCAACAGAGCCATACTCCTTGTCATGCCCTGTTACAATCTGACTCTGAGGGTGAGGAGGAACAACCGACAGGCAGTGGGAGTGTGGCTCCAGAGGTTGTGGAGGAGGCTGGGGAAGGGCACAGGCCGGTTGGGCATTCAGCGGAAGACCCAGGCCCATCCCCTCTTCATCCTAGGGCACACAGGGAATGGCGGGTAAGGGAAAAATGTGAATGGCGTGGTCTACAGGGGAGAAAAGGGAATGGCATAGTCTACGGGGGAGAAAAGGGCCTTGATCCCCTTCATGGGTTGCTGCTGTGAGGATTATTTAAAAGGACAAACTACATATGGGCCAGTGCTGGAAGCAAAGCGTGAAAATACTTCTAGTCTGTCAGTTCTTATCTGAGTTCTGGCGTCCTTCCCAGTGTATGTATTTCGATATCTGTGGAGGTCTTCAAGCCCTTATCCTGCCTTGTCTCATTAATTCTTCAGTGTGGTTTGTGTTGTTTTTTTTCCTATTTATGATTTATACAGTGTGTATTTTGAGTTTGAACAGAAGTTCTTCCTTTTCACAACTGTTTGTGGGGGAGTTTTTTCTCCAATCAATGATTATTGGAGCTTTGAAGCTAAGTTGAAGGAATTAAAGGGACTTCACCTGCTTTTGTGACTTTGTTGCCTTTGTATCCCACCCTGGGTCATCACACTATCACTTCCTATCAGCTATTCATTTTCCTCCTCGGATTCAGACTCCCAACAGGGACATGACAGAATGTTTCTGATTTAAACAGAATGATGGGCTGCTTTTCAGATGCAAATAAAGGAACACAATCCCATTGACTCATTTTTTTTGCGTTGATTTCCACAGGTTCGGCGTCCGCTTTCCAGCCATGTCGGATGCCTACAATGAAGACTTGAGAAAACTGGCTGTCACAGTGGCTTCTGAAATTGGATGTTCCAGCTGCATGAGAGAAGGGGTCTACTGCGCCCTGGGAGGCCCCAACTATGAGACCATCGCTGAATGCCGCTTCCTACAGAGACTGGGTGTCGATGCTGTCGGTTAGTCAAGAACAGGGATAAGGGGAAATGTTCTTCCTGTGGCATAGATAAAACTAAGTCTTCCTCCCTGGCCTGATTATTATTTTTTTAGGCAAAAGTACAGCCAGTCCTCAACCACAGCTGAGCCCAAAATTTATGTTGCTGAGCGAAATGATTTTTAAGTGAGTTTTGCTCATTTTATGGGCAAACCATTTTATGATTTTCCTTGCCACTGTTGTGAAACGCTGCAATTGTTAAGTCAGTCACACAGTTGTTCAGCGAATCTGGCTTCCCCATTGACTTTGCTTGTCAGAAGGTCACAAATAAGGGGATCTGATAACCCCGGGGCACTGCTGCAATCTCCATTCAGTTGCCAAACGTCTGAGTTTTGATCTTGTGACCCTGGGGATCCTGCAACAGTCATGTGAAAAACGATCATAAGTTACTTTTTTCAGTGCCGTTGTAACTTCGAACAGTCACTAAATGAATGGCTGCAAATTGAGGGCTATCTGTAAGAAAACAATAAAGATAGGATCTAAATAAAATGATAGGATACGATAGAAAAAGGGAATGGAATGGAATGAATTAGAATAGAATAGAATAGAATAGAATAGAATAGAATAGAATAGAATAGAATAGAATAGAATAGAATAGAATAGAATAACAGAGTTGGAAGGAACCTTGGAGGTCTTCTAGTCCAGAGGTCTCCAACCTTGGCAACTTTAAGACTTCTGGACTTCAACTCCCAGAATTCCTAAGCTAACATGACTGGCTGAGGAACTCTGGAAGTTGAAGTCCACAAGTTGCCAAGGTTGGAGACCTCTGTTCTAGTCCAACCCCCTGTTGAGGTTGGACTTATACCATTTCAAACAAATGGTTATCCAATCTCTTCTTAAAAACTTCCGGTTTTGGAGCACCCAGAACTTCTGGAGGCAAATCGTTCTACCAATTAATTGTTCGCACTGTGAGGTAATTTCTCCTCAGTTCTAGGTTGCTCCTCTCCTAGGGTAGTTTTTCCATGGAGAGTATTATCCTCCTCTTCCTCCTCCTCCTCCAGTTTGGTGGCGTGTTAAGAGAGCTGTGTCCCTGTCCTTCCCGATGCTCCTCCTGAACCATACTTCTAATGCTTTCCCTCTTTCCTTCTCCCTTTCAGGCATGAGCACGGTCCCCGAGGTCATTGTGGCCCGTCACTGTGGCCTCCGAGTTTTTGGCTTCTCCCTCATCACCAACAAAGCCATTCTGGATTATGACACCAAAGAGAAGGCCAACCACGAGGAAGTCTTGGAAGCCAGCCGCCAGAGCGCCCGTACCCTTGAGAAGCTGGTCTCCATGATGGTGCAGCGCATCGAACACAACAACAACCTTGCCTAGGGCCCATCCAACTCACAGTCCTCCTCGTGACTTTGGGCAAGGAGAGAATATGCTTTTTTTTATTCAATTCTACTGATAAGATTCCTACTCTGGGATGGTGCAGACATTTTAGTCTGGGGAGTTGCCGAGAGTTGGAATTAACCTTTTTCTAATCTTGCCTATTGTCCGCCTCTGACCAAGAAGTCTATTATTGTCTGCCTGTTTTTGTCCTTTGGTGTGTTGCTTCTGCATGTGGGTAGTTTGAATCCCTTCCATCTCATTTGTTCTCTGTAAAAGTCCTCCAGAAAACCCCTTGAGGGAGCAGACCACACAGTCACCTCATGTGGGTTTGTTTTACTTTAGAATGGGGAATGTGTGAGGAATCTAGAAGTCCTTTTCTCATTTCATAATAGCCATTCTCTCATCAGGAACTTAGCAAGAACTGGCTGCTTGTTTTTTAAGGTGCCATTTTGTTTTTGGTTACAGCTTTGGGTTCAGTTTTCGGAATCCTAAAATTGTTGAAGGCGAGTCAAAGACCACCAAATTCAGTTTGTTATATGTTTGGGTCTTTTCCTGTGCTTGGGCATTTTGAACAGAAAGTCTTAACTGTTATGCAATAACTTGTTCTGGCGTCTCATGTTTTCAATACTTGAAATGTAATTCATGGCTTCTCCTTGCAAGTTTCCTTTGGTCCTTGAGGTTATCTGCTGAATCCGCATATTAATGTCTTGGATTAACTTATTTCCAACCGCGCTTGTGCTCCAAAGATCACGTATTCACAAAATGTAGATGACAGGGATAAGTGAATGTCAGGATCTATGTCAAATTTAACTCACCTGGATGCACCTCCCTATCGACTAAAATAAAAGACCCTCCTCCATATAAAAATCAAGTGCATCCTGTTTAGGCTAGAACTCTGAATTGCTAAGCATCCTCTGTGGGGGAATCTGTTTATTTTTTCTTCAGAGATGTCTAACCCTAAATTTGAATATCTTTGCTACGAATCTGTGAAGATTCTCAATCATCCAGGTGATGGTTGTCCCAAATGTGCTTTTTCAAAAGGCAATGGACTTTGTTTTTCCTTGAAGAGGTTTTGCTTCTCATCCAAAAAGGTTCTAAGCTTCTCCATGTTCTTGGATGAGAAGCAAAAACGTCTTCAAGGAAAAACAAAGCCCAGTTGCCTCTTGAAAAAACATGTTTGGGGCTCTTTTGTAAGGCAAAATCAGTAAAAGTAGACAAATGGCCCACTTACTTGTGTCTCACTGTCCTTTATGACCACAGTCACATGTTCTGTTTTAAGGAAAAGTAGGCATTCTTGTGTGTTCTTCTCTCTTAATTTCCCTTAGTTTTCAGATCTACCAGGTTCTCAATCAGGTGACGGGAGGGGAGCTAAGCATGGATTTCCAGTTCTCCTCTAACAAGCAATATGATTGGACCATTCAACTTGCTGGTCCACAGAGAGGCTGTCAATGCATTTTTTTTGCAAGCAGCTGATAGTCTAGAGAATCCCAAATTCGTTATGAAGCATGTTCAGCTCTATACAGAGATTCATTTGCACCTAGCTACTTTCAGGTCAGGTAGGGAAGTTCATCTCCTGTCCTCTGGCCATTTCTGGGAAAGGGGAATTCTCTAATTTGTTACTATTTTTAATCATATCTTCTTAGTCTAATAATTCTGCCAGTCTTCAGGGGAAGAGGAGGCAAATGATGGCGCATAGTGATGATGTCATCAGCCACTGGTCATTTTGACATCATTGTGGCTTGTTTCAAACATTGGCACTGCTCACGGTTCTTGTTTGGAGCTCATAGGATTTGTGACCTACGGGCTGGATGTGTCATGTGCTGGCTACGCCCCCACCTGGTTTAGTGAAGGGGAAAAAAGTCCCGATATGTCACGTGGTGACGCCGTGAGTTTGATACCCCTTGTCCTAGTGAGTCACTTTATGCATCTTTGTTTGAAGGAGTATGTCTACAAGTCTGGTGGAAATGTCTTCTGATGTGGTCCCTAGGGCTTAGCAGCTTTTTCTGATTCAAGAAGTTGTTTCTGTTGCAGGGGCCAATTACTTTCCTAAATTTGTTGCATTCTGGGATGAAGACACACTCATTAGGGACAGAGATGTTGGACAGGAGATCGACTGATGTGAAAGTTTATGGCCCAGATTTTGGCAAAGGCAGATATGAAACAGTGTAGGGAACAAACCAATTGTGGAATAATTCTTGTGTGTTCTCATTCTGTCAGGTGGAATTTTTTTTGCAAGAGAAAGGTTAATTGTAGCTTCAGCTCTGCACATGCAATTTCCCTTTGAGGCACAGTGGCCAAGTCCAGCTGAAAAGCTTGGCTTAAAAGAGGCCTTCCTGAAATCCAGACCCCCATATAGTCTTTTAGCCTTTTCTGTTGCATAAAGGGACTATTCCAAAATGCAATTTTGATTTCTGCTTGCAATGTCCTCTTTCTCCCCTGTTCGCCTTTCTGAATTCCTCTTTCCTTTTTCTCTTCTTTCGCCCTGGACTCATAAACAAGCTCTTGCCATCTTTCAACTCACATTGAGGAATCAAAGCAGACTGAAAGGAAAATGACAGCGAATGCTGGCTTACTAAGCTTGAATGTTTTCAAATTAGACCTTATGAATATATTTTTTTAGAGCGTCCACAATCTGCACTTTTTATTTTATTTAAACTACTGTAATGGAGCCTCCCTTTTATTAATTATAATGTAACTAAATAATAAAGTTATGTTGGAATGAGAAGACGATTGTGGTTTGTATCAATCATTTTTGGTACAATGACAAAGAAAGAGAGAAAGCAGTTGTGAGATTATTCAGAGCAATCCTTTCCCAAGTTTCCAAATACTTCAAATACTTGGAGTAGTGCATCCATTTTTTGTCACCATGATGTAACAAAGATGTTGAGAGTCTAGAAAGAGTGCAGAGAAGAACAACAAAGTTGATTAGAGGACTGGAGGCTAAAGCATATAAAGAATAGTTGCTGAAATTGGGAACGTCTAGTCTGATGAAAAGAAGGACTAAGGGAGACATGCTAGCAGTCTTCCAATATCTTAGGGGCTCTCACAAAGAGGGTGTCGATCTATTCTCCAAAGCCCCTGAGAGCAGGACAAGAAGCAATGGGTGGAAACTAATTAAGGAGAGAAACAACCTAGAACTAAAGAGAAATTTCCTGACAGAATAATTAATCAGTGGAACAACTTGCCTCCAGAAGTTGTAAATGCTCCAACACTGAAAGTTTTAAAGAAGAGATTAGATAACATTTGTTTGCAGTGGTGTAGGGTTTCCTACCTAAACAGGGTTGGACTGGAAGACCTCCTAGGTTTCTTTCAACTCTGTTATTCTATTCTATTTTATTAACTAGATAACATCATCCATGCTAGCACTGTGACTAGCACTGAAGATGTTACCTAGTTTGGGTAATGAAACATCTGCAAGAAAATAACTAAGTTTAGAGCAGCAAGGACTCCTAATGTTTATTTATTAAATCAATGGACGTGCCTGAACAATCTCATCTTACACAAAAATGATCAAGACACAAAACCTCTCAGCCTAGATCCTGGAGGCAAAGTCTTCTGAAAGGCAGATAGAGTTGGGATCATATGAATCTATTGGAAAAATGCTATTTTATAGGACAGGCAAGCAATAGAGAAGGCATATCTCCTGGTTCCACCAGGTGTTGAGTACTCAAATGACAGGACCCCAATTTTATTGGAAAGGCAGAAATCATTGGAAACAAGCAGTTCCTCCAACAACCAAGCCTTGCACCTTGGAGGACTTAATAGATCATAACCAGCAATTTAGAATGACACCCAGAATTCTCTTCATAACCTGCACGCAAAGGTGCGTATAACTTCCTATATTGCTGAATTCTGCGCCAGCTGTAGCTTCTGAGACATTTTCAAGGTTAGCCTTGAAATGTAAGTTCCATATAGAGTTCATTGCAATAATCCACACAAAAAACGATAAAGGTGTGTGGATGACCATGAATATGGCTTCCTAGTCCAGGTAGGGTACAATTAGCACACCATACCAATTTGTGCAAAGACTTTGTCAAATTCATATCATCCGAGGCAGGTAGATTTCTCAAAGAATACTTATGTTGAAAATATATTGCCACATATCTGGTGAAAACCAACTGAAAACTCCAGTGGTTTTCACCTAATTAAAAGTAAAAGATTTTCTACTTTCTCAAAACTCAGTCACATGGTCCAATCACTGTGCAGTCTAGCAACCGGGTAGCATTACTCCGCCTTCCTCTGACTGTGTGAGAATGTTGTTGGTTCCCAAGAGAAAGTATTTTGTTTTCACTACAAAATCCCCCCTATCTCAAGCTCCCCCTCCCTATCCCTCAGCTCCAGTGTGACTGAAGCAGTCACGGCTTCTGTCAGGCCAGCTTCAGGGTTGACAATCCTCTGAGCTGTGGCTTCTGTTTGCTCATCAAGTAGGAGTTATAAATCTGGGAGGATTTCCCAATATGTACCCTGGTTTGTCTATGGTTGTATCAGCCCAAAGTGAATCAAAGATGGAAATTCCCTGGATCTAGATAGCCCCAAAAACAGCATCTAGAGCTCCCTACTTCCAGAAACCAAAAATATTGCAGTGGCATCACTTGGACAATTGAGTTCAGAAGTATAACTCCACATCAGTGGATGATTTCACCTGATGTCGATGTTCAAAGGGAGTTGACAAAGAATCAAGTTTAAGTACATTCAGAGCAGGAGCTGAAGACTGGATCTCTCCCTCTCATCAAGACCAACTGGGACAACCCTGGAAAAATGAAAAAAACTAGAACCCCAATTATTAAACCACTCCAGGATACCATGATTGATATCAAATATTCAAAAAGGATCAGGATGGATGCATCGCCTCCTTCCCAATCCTGCTATAATGTAGGTAATCTACAACAGTGATAAACAGAGGTGGTATTCAGCAGGTTCTGACCAGTTCTGGAGAACCAGTAGCTGAAATTTTGAGTAGTTTGGAGAACCAGCAAATACCACCTCTGACTGGTCCCGCCCCCATCAATTCTCTGCCTCCCAAGTCTCGGCTGATCGGCTGGGTCTTCTTTGGTTGCCCTGCATAGGAGAATAGAACTGGAAAGCAAGTTAATGGGATGAGGAGGGAATGGGGATTTTATAGTATACTTCCCCAAGCCACACCATACCCACCAAGCCATGCCAACAGAACTGGTAGTAAAAAAAACCTCCACCATTGGAATTTTGAATTCCAATGAATTGAATTCCACCATTAGTGATAAATACTGTTTTGCTGCTGTCTCATTGTGTGAATTGAAAAAATGTCCTGATAAGTTTCTGCAGAAATCTCTTGAAGCTGCAAGCCATCTACAGTTTTTCTCAGAAAGGAAATGATGGAGGTGGTTTGGAAATTATCAAAAATTCTAGGGTCGTAATCATTTCTTAAGGAAAGTGTAGATCATTACTTCCTTAAGCAGAGACTGGATTATTTCTTAAATCCATCACTATTACATCCTAAGAGGATGTGATCAACCAGGAAGGACATGGATCTAATAAGCATCATCATTGCCTATTACTGACATCTCTCAGACACTACAACCAGACTCTAATTCTCACTAAATCTTGTCTGAATCAGCTCAATTAGATCTGTCCAGCTGGAGTTCAACTCAGAGCAAACCTAAGTGCCTCTCAACTGACGCCTTACTCATAGTAACTCTAAGCATAGTTTACTGATTAATCTACACTTGGATGATGCATAATTATGCTTATAAATCACAGTACCGGGATTCAAACAACATTTAAAGTGTACTAATCACTGAATGTGTCAGACTTCATCTGTAGTGTTGTGTCAAGTCTTGGGCACCATGTTTCCAAAAAAGTCAAAGAGTTGGAGGATGTACAAAGAAGATGAGGTGTCCAGAATGAGGAAGGATTAGAAGATTTGGGTTATGTTTTGTCTACAGAAGAAACAGCTGAAGGAAGTTCTTGAAATAATATTCAATTTTCTGAGTGGTTGTCAATCAGAAAATGGAGTGGATTTATTTCCTGCCCATGAACCAATGAATCATTAAGTCTGGTTAGATAATTAGAGAGAAATCCTGATTGTATGAATTGAGGAACTCAAAGAGTTGATGAAATTGTAAAGTTCAGGACCTCATCCCTGACTAAATTCATCATTGAAACTTCCTTGTGGGACATTAGGCAGAGGTGGTATTCAGCAGGATCTGACCAGTTCTAGAGAACTGGTAGCGGAAATTTTGAGTATTTCGGAGAATCAGCAAATACCTCCTCTGACTGGAGATTTTACGATATCCTTCCCCTGCCACACCCAGCAAGCCACACTCACAGATCATTTGAATCCCACCACTGGACACAGGACCATACAGAGACCTGATAGGATGTCCTCCAACTAACGAAATCCAGTCTTTAAGAGGTAGTGGAGATGTATCAGTGTGATGACCCCAAGGTTTCTGAGAAGCAAGAATGATTTGGCTAGGTAAGAGTTATTTTGGAAATTGCACCATGCCCAACACCAAGTGTATCATATCAAACTTCATCTTACCCATCACCAGAGACCAAAGGGAAGGCATCATCTCAAAATAAAGATCCATATAAACCAGGCAGAGTCTAAAAATAATGGGCCAGAGAAATCCCCCATAAAGACATTCCTGGGTAATGGTGGCAAAATCTTTCAACCTAGAAGCTCCTTTTGGTAAGTTTTGTTGGTGCTTCTGACACAAATACAGTCAACGTGGTTGCCATTCTAGTAACTGGGTGTGAGAGTGGATAGACCTGTTTTGGCTGGGAAGGATACCCAACTCATGATTTTTATAATGCTCACTTACTTCTTAAACTCAACAGCTGATCAAGGAACCAGGAACACAAAATGCTGTTTAACAAAGGCCACCAGAGATATTTTGAAGGTGTATTTTTCCCCAGTGGAAAGATTGGAAAGGAGAGTTGGTGTTTGCAGTGATTGGACAATCATCTGTCTGAAATGGTTCAGGGTTTCCTCTCTGAGCAGAAGGGTTGACTAGAAGACCCCCAAAGTCCCTTCCAACTCTTGTTATTCTATTCTGATGGAAATCTTTATCTCATATTTGCAGGAAAAATTAGCAAAGTATGTATGAGATATTTTCCTTTAGGAGAAAAAAAGAGTCGTCCTAGATAGACAGCCTTATTCTGATTGCAAGGAATAAGCCTGCCTTAGAATCAGGAATATCCCTGAGGAGATGGAGCTTCAGCAGACAAAAAAAACCAGGTGTAGATTCATGGCTCCAAATGGAACAGTGAGTTAGAAGTCTATTTTGGGAAACAGTGGATGGGAGCCATGAATAAAACCTCTGGAAGGAAGAGACCTCAAGTAGTTGCTCTTGAAGTTGAAGTGAGATGGGTGGCATATACATTTAACAAATAAAAAAGTAAAAGACTGTAATGTTGAAACTCTCTCTCTCTCTCTCTGTCTCTGTCTCTCTCTCTCTCTCTCTTTCTCACACACATATACACACACACAAGGAAAGGTGCAAAGGGACAGTTAGCTAAGTCTAGCAAGTTTTGCAAGCACAACTTTAACTTATGCATAACTCCTAAATGCACACATGGGGATAGGAAGAATCAAAGAAAAGAGAAGGTAAATTTTTACTGGGCAGGGCATGGTGGGTTAGGATAAAAAATACACTGCTCAAAAAATAATGGGAACACAAAAATAAGACATCCTAGACCTGAATGAATGAAATATTCTTATTAAATACTTTGTTCATAACATAATTGAATGTGCTGACAACAAAATCACACAAAAATTATCAATGGAAATCAAATTTAGCAACCCATGGAGGTCTGGATTTGGAGTTAAACTCAAAATTAAAGTGGAAAAAAACACTACAGGCTGATCCAACATTGATGTAATGTCCTTAAAACAAGTCAAAATGAGGCTCAGTGTGTGTGGCCGCCACGTGCCTGTATGACCTCCCTACAATGCCTGGCCATGCTCCTGATAAGGTGGCGGATGGTCTCCTGGGGGATCTCCTCCCACACCTGGACTAAAGCATCCCCCAACTCCTGGACAGTCTGTGGTGCAATGTGGCATTGGTGGATGGAGCGAGATATGATGTCCCAGATGTGCTCATTTGGATTCAGGACTGGGGAACGGGTGGGCCAGTCCATAGCATCAATGCCTTCGTCTTGCAGGAACTGCTGGCACACTCCAGCCACATGAGGTCTAGCATTGTCTTGCATTAGGGGGAACCCAGGGCCAACCGCACCAGTGTATGGTCTTACAAGGGGTCTGAGGATCTCATCTCGTTACCTAATGGCAGTCAGGCTACCTCTGGTGAGCACATGGAGGGCTGTGTAGCCCCCTAAAGAAATGCGACCCCACACCATTACTGACCTGCTGCTAAACCGGTCATGCTGGAGGATGTTGCAGGCAGCAGAAGGTTCTCCACGGTATCTCCAGACCCTGTCATGTCTGTCACATGTGCTCAGTGTGAACCTGCTTTCATCTGTGAAGAGCACAGGGTGCCAATGGCGAATTTGCCAGTCTTGGTGTTCTCTGGCAAATGCCAAACATCCTGCACGGTGTTGAACTGGAAGCACAACCCCTACCTGTGGACATTGGGCCCTCATACCACCCTCATGGAGTCTGTTTCTGACCATTTGAACTGAGAAGTGGTGTGTGGTCACCACCTACAGAACCACTCCTTTATTGGGGATGTCTTGCTAAGTGCCTCTGCTTTCCACCTGTTGTCTATTCCATTTGCACAACAGCATGTGAAATTGATTGTCAATCAGAGTTGCTACCTAAGTGTACAGTTTAATTTCATAGAAGTGTGATTGACTTGGAGTTACATTGTGTTGTTTAAGTGTTCCCTTTATTTTTTTGAGCAGTGTATAAGATTCTATGACATTTGCCAGAAATTGGGTAACAGAGAGCAACATCTTGGGATCTGCCTAGTCTAAGGAACCTTGGCCGAAGCAATACAGAGTTGTATGGAAGGGAGCATTAGATTGTGGGACCCCCCCCCCCCAATGAAATATTTTGGGGATTATTAAAAGAAGCAGAATATTATATTTCCCCAAAAGAGAAATGGAGAAAGATGCTCTTAAAAAACAGAAGACAGCCCCAATCTTTCTGCTATAGGAAAACCCAAGCTGACTCAAGTAGAATCCTGAAGTCTTTAGAAACTATTTTGTGCCCATTGAGAAATCCAGGCTGGTCTATTCATAAAGAAAATGCCTTCAGTCCAGCTCCCCTAAGCTGGAGCTGATAGGATTAAGAATTTACATTCCTCCACCCAAATTCTAAGGACAGGACATAACTTTTAGGGCATAATAGGATTAAGCCACCACTATTGAAATAGTAAAAGACACAAGGCTCACTACATTGCACAATCCTCTGAAGAATCTCAATCACAAAACCTCAGAACCCTGTAAAAATCCATCTACTCACTCAGCCATTTTGTCAACCATCACAGAAACATGTTGCTGTTATGGAAGTTTCTGGAAACCAAATGAATAGAGACCTTCTTTCCTTGTAGCCAGACTCCATTGATTTTGTTTTATTTCTCCCATCTTGGAACAGGACTGAGCTTTCCTCCCACAAGATCACCTAGTTCAACTCTCAGCAATTTTCAGGAAAACCCATACCCTTATGAGGTATCTATCCAACCTCTTCTTGAAACACCCCGGAGATGGAAGTATTTAGAACCTCCATCAGTAATCTGTTCTACTGCTTTATGGAGCATATACTAAGAAAGTTTTTCCTTATATTTAAATAAAATTTGGGAAGCTGTAACTTGCACCCAATGATTCTAATTCTGCTATAATTTTTGCCACCATGGAAAATAGTTCCTGACCACCTTTGGTATAGACACTGGTATTATGTCTTTACTCTCTTTTTTTCCCCTTCACCCCCAGATCCTTGAATTGGTCCTCATAGCTCAAGTCCTCGAGTTCTTGTACCATCTTTGTTTACATCCTGCAAAGCAGAGGTGATATTCTACCGGTTTGGCCTAGTTCGGCCAAACCGGTAGTTCCGAGGATCATCTGTGAGCAAACTGGTTCACTCTGATGAGCAGCTGCTGGGCCCACTCTATCCTGACCTTTGTTTCCGGTTTTGAAACTCAGCTGCTTCGTGTCAGCTGTTGAAGAAACAGGGAGAGTGCAGGATTGCAAGAGAAGGTCAGTATCTGTGCACACCAAGCCACATCCACAGAACTGGTGGTAAAAAAAGTTGAATACCATCACTGCTCTATAGGTAAAGGTTCCCCTCGCACATATGTGCTAGTCGTTTCCGGCTCTAGGGGGTGGTGCTCATCTCCATTATACCAAGCCGAAGAACCAGCACTGTCCGAAAATGTCTCTATTCTTCATGTGGCCGGCATGACTAAATGCGTGGAACTCTGCTACCTTCCCACCAATGTGGTCCCCATTTTTCTACTTGTATTTTCACATGCTTTCAAACTGCTAGGTTGGCAGTTCACTCTGTTATGCGACACTAGGGATTTGAACCGCCCAACTGCCCAACTTTCTGATTGACAAGCTCAACGTCTTAGCCACTGAGCCACCACATCCTTATATCCTCTACAGCTTCTCTAATCTTTCAAAGTTTTTCTGGAAATAAAGTACTGAAATAGAACATACTGAAGAGGGAATTCTGGGAGTTGAAGTTCACATATCTTCAAGCTGCAGAATTTGAAGAGCACCAAGCACTAAGATAGTGGCATGGTTCACCCAAAGTGAATGGTCTGGGTCAGGAGATGACCACTTCCTTCTCCCATCAAGCTTGATTTGGCCAAGTGTAAGCAATAATAAGCAGCAACAATGGGCAACACTGTTTCTCTCCAATTGATGTGTACATCTACACAATAGATGTAACCCATATATCTTTATTTACTTTAAAGGGTAGAGAAAGAAGGATATTTAGAGTCATGGGATTTAGAAATTGTAAGGAGTATGTCCCCAAAATAAAAAATTAAAACAAAATTACTCAAAGCAGCCTTAGAATCGGATATGATTGAATGGGAGAAGAAAATTTGTAGGCAATAATGCATTTGTACCACTAGGTGGTGTAAGTATCTTCTAATTACAAAATACTTATTCTACATCCCAACATGGCATATAGGGATTATTTAATGTACAGTAGAGAGGTGTATGAAAACTTTCTTTAATGGTAGATGGCTCGTTGGTCTAGGGGTATGATTCTCGCTTTGGGTGCGAGAGGTCCCGGGTTCAAATCCCGGACGAGCCCTTTTTGAAACAGCAATACAAAATAAATAAATGAATAAAATACTGTAGTCCTATTCAGATGTTGAAATAACCTTAGATAAACACAGCTATTTTACACAAATCTTTTACATAACTTTTTTCCTCTTAAGAATCTACATTTTATATTTTATATTATCATTTTCTTTTAAAATTTGCAAGTTTGGGGATAGTTTGACAGGAAGCGCATTCAGCATTCACCCCACTTATTTGGATAGTATATTTGGATAGTTTCCTCTTTGGATAGTTTCCAATCCATTGTAAATCCTTCAAAGGCAGGAATTTTAAAATGCTGTACATTTACCAACTGTTATCAGTGAAGCATCAAAAGGTAAGGCAGTTCTAGCTATCACTTGTTAAGCAGAACAAGTAAATGTGTGAAGAGTGCTTTCCCACTGAATCTCAAGTTTAAAATAACTGAAAACTAGAAATTAAAGGTTCCCATCAGTCATCTTTAAAATATTCTCCTTTAGCATAGATACTCTTCTGCTTAAATAAAAATATATTTTCAAAATTGATGGGTAGAAATCATGGTTTAATTTAAAAGCTGTAATACAACACGCACACACATTTAATATGCATTTTGAATCATTATTCTTAGACTTCCAGTTAAATATTAGTATTATTAAAGCAATTCGGAAGTAGAAATTTTAATAATTTTCTCTTCAGATGAGTTAGCCTGAGGAAAAAGGCTTTTTCTACCAGAGAGAGAGAAAATGTTTGCTTTTCTTTGTTATGTGGGAACACTTAGAAGAGAGTGGTAGATCCAGTCACCATGCAAGTGGAAACGAACCACACAATCGTCTTTTCCAGTGCTTCCTGCCCACTTCCTATAAGTAAAGTCAATGGGGAAGCCAGCAGGAAATTAGAAGTTGTTCCTGCTTCCATTGCTCTTTTGCCTATCCGTGGTTATTCTGTTTCTTTGTTTAGGGAAAGAAATATCTCTGAAATGATGAGCCTATGAATCACATGCTATCTAGATACAAATAAAACCAAATACTTTTCAAAGTTTAGGCCAGCGTTTCTCAATCTTGATAACTTGAAGATGTATGGACTTCAACTCCCAGCATGCTGGCTGATGAATTCTGGGAGTTGAAGTCTAGACATCTTCAAGTTGCTACCAAAATGCTGTTTCAGGAGAGTAAAGGTAAGACTGGGTCTATCTCACAAAATAAAATTCAATTTAGAGAAAAGAAAGCAAGAAAAATCAAAAGTACAAATATAGACTGGGTGACACCAGGCTTAATAGCAGTAACTGTGAGAGGGATCTTGGAGTCTTAGTGGACAACTAATTAAATATGAGCCAGCAATGTACGGTGGCAGCCAAAAAAGCCAACACAATCCTAAGTTTCATTAATAGAGGGATACAATCAAGATCAAATGAGGTACTAATACCACTCTATAAAGCCTTAGGAGGACCACACCTAGAGTACTGCATCCAGTTTTGGTCACTACACTATAAAAAAGATGTTTCCTCTAGAAAGAGTGCAGAGAACAGCAACCAAGATGATTGGGGAACTGGAGGCTAAAATATATGAAGAACGGTTGCAGGAACTGAGCATGGCTAGTCTGGTGAAGAGAAGGACCAGGGGAGACATGATAGCAGTCTTCCAATGTTTGAGGGCTGCCACAGAGAGGGGTCAAGCTATTTTCCAAAGCACCTGAAGGCCAGAGAAGGAATAATGGATGAAAACTGAACAAGGAGATTCAACCTAGATATAAGGATAATTTTCCCGAGAACAATCAATCAATGGAACAGAAGTTGCCTTCGGAAGATTTGGGAACTTCTACACTGGAGGCTTTCAAGAAGAGACTAGACTGCCATCTGTCAGAATGGTGTAGGGTCTGCTTGGGTGAGAGGTTTGGAGTAAATGATCTATGAAGTCCCTTCCAACTCTGTGAATCGGTACCTGTAAAGTCTCAACTGTATAAACAAGCAACCATGTGTGTTTGAATCCCCCCTGAGGCAGAAGCTTCACTTATGCATTTAGAAAGTTTCTGTCTCTGTCTCTCTCGAGAGGCTTCCCATAGGGACTGATCCAATTGTCACTTGACCAACAACTGAGCAATTCAGTTGCAGTTCAGCCCTGCCATTAGTCCAATTGCAGATGTTCAGGGTCAGCTGAGGAGGATGTAGAGCTGCTGAGGGAGTTGATTTGGCACCAAGGCTGCAGCCCACAGAGAACACGGTGCTCAAACTTTTTGCAGGGCTTGTCTAGGCCTGCCTGCCTTGGGTCTCCAGATTCCCTAACACAGGTGAAGACACTCATGCACACAAAACTGACTCTCTGCTTGCATCTGTGTGAGGTCTGCTAAACAACTGTCACCTTCATTGATTGAGCGAGAAAAAAATCAGAGCCAATTCTGTCCACCTTTTTCTGCCCTAAACTGGGCTATCTTCCCTATGTCTGTATTCCTTCCCCTTATTAAGTCATGTCTTGAATAAACTACAATTGGGTGGGTTCACAAAGGCGACTAAGACTGCCTTATGTTTTGCAAATCACCGTGTCTTGGGGCAAATAACATCATTGCCCTCCCCTCTATGACACATCTTAGGTCCTCTTTTTCTTTATTTATGGCATATTTACCATATTTAGTTATGATTTAATGTGTTTGAGAGCTCATCCTTTCAGTTCTCATCCATCCTGAAAATGGAGCTTAAACACATAATTTACGCCTGTTAAGTAGGATAACAATAAGCAGTTTCCCCTTCCCTAAATTGCAACAGCTGGCCACTTGGGGGTATGTAGCAATGAATACAAAAAGAATGTGATTAAACTGGACAGTTGTAAAACAAATTAATGCAATGAAGATTTCAAATCCCAGATGGTAGAATTAAGACAAGGCTGGCATTATAAAGAGGACAAAAGCTCAAATTGATTTTATCTGGGCTCAGAAGCTTGCTGGTTTGTATTCAGATCAGGAAAGCAGGGCTGTTATAATTACAAAGCAGCTATTACGCCACACTAATGAGTTCTCCAAGGAATCCTGAGAACCGAACTTCTCTGAAAAAGATTGGTCTCTATCAAGGTATTCTGAACACCATTGCTAAGTTACCAAAAAATTCCCACGGTTCCTCTGGGAGAAAGGAACCATGGCAGCAAAGGTTTTTTTTGTAATGCCAGCCATGCATAAACAACATTGTGTTAACAAAGTATATGATACAGCGTGCATTATTTAAATTATAAGACAACTAATAACATAAATATTTTATTCACACTACATTCCACAAGAGGCATTTTATTTTTCCTCACAGATGCACAAGGGATGGGAATAGTTTCAACAAATAAACACAATGCAGAACATTTTAAAGATGAAGGTGGACAGATCCTATCCTGTTGCAGCAATCCTTTGCATCTGCATTAAAAATAAATCTTATGAGTTGTACTGAGTTTGCTCTGAAACCTGGTGCCCTCGTAATAATGTGGGTAACAAAGCTCATAATTCCTTGCCCAAAGCCAATATGGCTACGAGGGATGTTTGCTTAATCTTATTTCACTGCAAAAAATACCCTGGGTGGAATTTGCACCATGGACGTGGATTCTTGACATGCTAAATCCTAAAATGTGATTTATAAATCACAATGATTGAATTCACCCATCATGCTGTTCCAGAACCAAGCAAATCAATAATTTAGCTCACATCAGAAATACCGAATTGGTTAACAGTTTGAAATTAGGTAACATTTATGGCCAAAGTATTTCCTGAAGACCACTCTGATATTTTGTTCTAGATTACCTCCCCACCAACATGAGTTTTCCTAAAGCAGTCTCAGGCAGTGATTGTCTTAGCTTACGGCAGGAAATTCCCCAAGCTATACATAACTGATTGAAAGGGGAATGGTCAGATTTGTGTACACACACACACACACACACACACACAGAGCGAGAGAGAGCGAGAGAGCGAGAGAGAGAGCGAGAGAGAGAGAGCGAGAGAGAGAGAGAGAGAGAGAGAGAGAGAGAGAGAGAGAGAGAGAGAGAGAGAGAGAGGCATGTTGCAATGCTACTGTCCCATAATATTTAGAATATTCAATGCTTGCCTTTGATAAAGGCAACTATTTTCCTTTCTTTTCTTTTATAATAACAATTTTTTTGGGATTATAATGTAGCATGCCAAAAAAAATACAGAAGTAAATAATAGAAAAAAATAGGGAAGGAAAAAGGGAAGAGAAAGTGGGGGAGGAGAAAAAGCAAAAAAAGGCATGCAAATGTTTTCTTTTCAAATAAATAGTGGAAACTTCTTTAACCTATTCCAGTTATGTCTGGCTTCTCTTGGGAATTTAGGGTGGCACCCATGACAATCTCCTCTCATTTTAACCTAAGTATACCCCTCCAAGGTAGGCTGACCACCCCAAAGCACAGATGAACTCAATGGCAAAGTGATAATTTATACCTTGCATCCAATCCAAATCCGGACCCTGAAGGGCAGAGCTACTAAAAGCCCGGGGCCTGCCATGTGAACCCAAACAATTGGATTTATACCACAAAGCACCCTTCAGCAATTGTGATTTATACCACAAAGCATGATTTAGCATGATGCACAATGCCATTTATTCTGTGCACAAAGACTACTTTAAAAAAAAAACCCTATATCTTGCATTGGTTTTATTTGACTATGTTTCCCTGTGTCACTCCAAACTAATTTTTTTAAAAAAATTATTAGTTGTTTCCATCCCTGCTTGGCAACCTTTTTGTAATGAAGATGTTTACTGCCCATATTTTAAATAAAAAGATACCCAGGTTTGTCAAGCTTTGGGACACAACCGGCAATCACTTGAAAAGTGTTAAAAGCTGCAGCTATTGGCAATAAACAGATGTGATTTTTTGAGAGTCAAACCCAAATTTTATGAGAGATCCGATTCCCAACTGATTTTTTTAAAAGTTTTCCATAAAGCAAGGAGACATGACCAGATATTGCTGTTGTGTAAGTTTTAAATTAGGTTGCCAGCTAACTTGACACTGTGCTGTTTCAGCTTGCCATTAAGGATGAATCAAAACAGAGGATTATTCTCTAATACTTTTTAAATTGGGTATATGTTTGTGTTTAAGTGCAGCACAAAACCTTTTTCCCTTGTCACAACAGCCCTGTTAGGTAGGCTAACTTGAAAGTGACTGGCTCAGCTTTCCATTGAGATACTGTTGTTAAAAATGTCCAGAATTAGGGGTCCACACGACAACCCACTGGCCCTCGGAGGCAGAGGAGCCGGGCAGGAAAAGTTGGCAACCTGTCCAAAATTCAAGCGGCGTTAGAAATTCATCTCTCTGTAACATGATTAAAATTCTTGCTTGCTTCGTCAATGTGTCATTAACGCTTGCCTGGATGGGCTGTCCCTGGTGACCTGCAAACTGTAATTGTAGTCCAACAACATAACTTTTACACATACCTCCTTGTTCCTCTTCAAAATATCCCCAACGCGGCAAAGTTTCTTGCTAAACTTTGCAAGATTTAATGAGGTCTCCAGGTAGACATCAAAGCATCTGTTCAGAGGAGGAGTAATGGGAGGGAAACTAATATTCCTCAAAGCTGGGAAGATGGCCAAGGAGGATGCTCTTAATTGGAAGGCCAATTATCCTCCCCAATTGCACTCCAGGGGTATCATTAAAACCACCCTGTCTCATTGTGCCTCCATGAGGAATAGGGTAGGTTGGCAAAGGAGCAGGTACAATTATGAACTACATGGCTGAGTCCCTGCTGAGTGTACGGTAGTCCTCTAGGATGGGCAAAACTCTCAGCAGCAGCAAACGAATTGGGATGCAGCTAATATTGGATACAGAAAAGGGACTTTATCTAGATTCCGGGCCATAGTTCGGCCACAATCGGCGTGGTTCACTTGGATGTGGATCTAAGCCTAGTTTTAGCAAATGGAGAACTAGTGGTTTGTTTATTAGTGTCAGGAGCATTACAATTAAAATAAGACATACTATAGATATGCCATAAACTTATTTGTCTCTCTATATATGTAGACAGTACATAATTATTATTATTCTGTTGTTTTGCATGTATACTGAGTGCTTATGCATTGGAGACAAATTCCTTCTGCATCCGATCACAGTTGGTCAATAAAGAACCTATTCAATTCAATTCAATGCTATTCAATTCTATTCCATTTACTATGCTATACTATTCCCAATCTCTATTCCATTCCATTCCCATTCTTTATGCTATGCTATGCTATTCTATTCCCATTCTCCATTCTGTTCTGTTCCATTCCATTTAATTCCATTCCCAATTACTGTACTATATATTATGCCATGCTATTCCCATCAGTAGTGGGATTCAATTTTTTTTACTACTGATTCTGAGGGGATGGTTTGGTATACATGGCAGGGGAAGGATACTGTAAAATTTCCAGTCAGAGGTAGTATTTCCCGGTTCTCCAAATTACTCAAAACATCTACTACTGATTTTTCCAACACTGGTCAGAACCTGATGAATACCACCTTTGATTTCTATTCTATTCTATTCTATTCTATTCTATTCTATTCTATTCTATTCTATTCTATTCTATTCTATTCTATTCTATGCTATTCCATTCCATTCCATTCCATTCTTTATGTTATACTATGCTATGCTATTCCATTCTCTGTTCTGTTCTGTTCTGTTCTGTTCTGTTCTGTCCTGTTCTATTCCATTCTGTTCCATTTTTATGTCCATTTGCTAAGCTATCCTATACGCATATTCTCTATTCTATTCTGTTCTATTCTATTCTGTTCTGTTCTGTTCTGTTCTGTTCTGTTCTGTTTCATTCCATTATGTTCCGTTCCATTCCATTCCATTCCATTCCATTCGCTATGCTATCCTATGCTATGCTA
>BLBF01000050.1:13371850-13386741 GCA_015471245.1 Laticauda colubrina | reverse complement strand
CTATTCATTATGCTATGCTATTCCCATTCTCTATTCTATTCTATTCTGTTCTGTTCTGTTCTGTTCTGTTCTATTCTACTCTATTCTATTTCTATTCTATTTCTTTTCTATGCCATGCCATTCAATGCTATGCTATTCATTTCCTTTTCCTTTTCCTTCCCTTCCATTCTATTCATTATGCTATGCTATTCCCATTCTCTGTTCTATTCTATTCTGTTCTGTTCTGTCCTGTTCTGTTCTATTCTATTCTATTCTATTCCTTATACTATGCTAAGCTATGCTATTCCCATTCTCTATTCTATTCTGTCCTGTCCTGTTCTTTTCCTTTTTGCCTTCCCTTGCCTTCTACTCCTATGCCATGCTATTCCCATTCTCTATTCCATTCTATCCCATTCCCATTCTTTATGCTACACTATGCAATGCCATTTTCTATTCTATTCTATTCTATTCTATTCTGTTTTGTTCTGTTCTGTTCTGTTCCTTTCCCTTCCCTTCCCCTCCCTTCCATCTTATTCCCTATGCTATGCTTTCCTATAGTATGCTTTCCAATGCTATGCTGTGCTATTCCCTTTGGCTATTCTATTCTGTTCTGTTCTGTCCTGTTTTTTTCTGTTCTGTTCCACTCCATTCCATTCCATTTTGTTCCATTCTATTTTATATTTATTTGCTGTATCAATGCTATGAATAGCATTGTTAATGCTCCCGAATAGCCCCATTTGTTCAGAGTGCTTCTGGATCTTGTACCCTGTGCATAAACTATTCAATGATGCTAGCCAATGAGAGTACACATCCCAAATCCAGTATGTTTGAACTATAGTCCTTGACTTACAACCACAATTGAGCCCAAAATTTCCTTTGCTAAGCAAGACGATTGTTAAGTGAATTTTGCCCCATTTTAAGACAGTTCTTGTCACCAGTTGTTAAGTGAATCACTGCAGTTGTTAAGTTAGTAACATGGCTGTTAAGTGAATTTGGCTTCCCCATTGACTTTGCTTGTCAGGTTGCAAAAAACTGATCACGTGACCCTGGGACTGTTTATCAATAGTGCCATGAATAGTGTTTTTAATTTGATTGCTGCGCAATGTCCAGAGGCACTTCATGTGAGACAGGTGGCTATGTAAATTTGCTTAACATAAAAGTCAGGATTCTGGCAGTGGCCTTAATTAAATCATGAACTTCGAGCCACCAGGAGATTTATTTGGAGCTAACATGATGGTTTGACCTGTGTGTAGCCAATTCTGAGTCATATAATTCACTGTCAGTCACCCTTGAACCTGGTTTTCCCACACCCCCTCTGGATGTATCATAATTCATATTCTCCAATGAAACACGTCTATAGCCAAGAGTCATCAATCATGTTCTCCAATTAGAGATTTGCATGGCAGAAACTCCAGTCGGTTAGTTATAACCTTTGCAAGGTATGAATGGAATGCACTTTCGATTCCAAACTGCTGCACTGCCCTTTCAAACTCCTTCCTCCCGCCCCTTTCTGTTGACAACTATAAAATGGTCATAGAAAATGTTTTATGAGTTGACATTAAATATATGAATACTGTCAACTGTCCAACTACCGTGTTTCTCATAAAATAAGGCCGGGTCTTTTTTTTTTTTTTTTGAGCCCCGAAAAAACAGCTAGGATGTCATTTTGGGGGTAACTTAATCCCCCCTCTTGCATCCTTGGGCGGGCAGCAGTGGTGTGAATGTCAGACTCAGTGGAGTGCCCACTGCCGATGCTTCCTCTTGAGCGTCCTCTTCCATTTGGATCATTGCCGCCGCATTTGGAGCTGCCACTGCCACATTTGGAGCATCAACGCCACGTTTGGAACTACCCTCACCGTGTTTGGAGCATCGCCGCCACATTTGGAGTTGCTGCCGTGTTTGAAGCTGCTGCTGCCATGTTCGGAGGATCACTGCTATGTTGGAGCTGCCGCCACTGCGTTTGGTGCTCCAAACATGGTGGCGGCAGCTCCAAACATGGTGGTGACAGCTCCAAATGCGGCGGCAGTTCCAAATACAGCAGCAATGCTCCAAATGCCATTGCGGCAGCTCCAAACGCAGTGGCAGCTCCAAACGCGGGCGGCGACACTCCAAACGCAGCAGTTGCAGCTTCAAATGTGGCAGCAGCTGACCCAGCCTGCAGGAAGCAACATACCCAGGTCTGCAGCAAAGGTACTTGATGGGAGTAGAGAGCTCTCTACAGTCTGCCATGATCGGCCATTAGGAGCAGCTGGTGGCAAGGCATGGCTGCCCGTGGGGCGCTCCTAACAGCAAGGCCCCCCACCCTTCCTCACCATTTTGCATGTTTTAAAATAGGCCTAAATTGGGGGGGAGGGGCTTATTTTCATTTTATGCCTAAAGGGCCTGTCACATAGGCCGACGGATGCAAAACGTATGTAAAAAGGACACAGTGGACGAGAAAATTTTCCATCCATTGTTATCCGCTCTCAAAAGTGCCCCGAATTTGCATAAGCAGAGTGGACAACAATGGAAAGGAACAGATGGGGGGAGGATGTAGCCAGGATGTTAAGCGGATGCTCAACGGAAGCCTAGCGGATGGAAGCGGATGGTACATCCGCAGGACTTCCGGGGGAGCACAGCAAAGTGGACGCGCAGCAGAAGGAACGGATGCCGAGCGGATGCCGAGCGGATACAGCGGATGCATCACGGAAGCCTAGTGGATGCCTAGCAGATGCAAAGCGTTCACTGCACATGCGGGGAGGATGCGTTGCGTCAGCCCTGCGGATATAAAGGGATGCAACTTGCAAGGTCACCATTCAGAGGAAAGACCTGCTGCCAGACACAGCTCCAGCCAGCCAACAACCATGTGGAAGAAGAGGAAGCCTGTGCCATCTGCTGCCAGCCCTGACAAGAAGGACAGGGCCACCATCCCACCTCCTGGCCCTGACTCTGCTTCTGCTGCTTCTTCTGCTGCTCGGGCTGACTCTTCTGGTGCTGGGGCTTCTGCTGGTGCTTACTCTGCTGGCACTGCTCCTGGTGCTGGTGCTTCTGCTGGTGCTTACTCTGCTGGCGCTGCTCCTGGTACTGCTGCTTCTGCTGGTGCTTACTCTGCTGGTGCTGCTCCTGGTGCTGGGGCTTCTGCTGGGGCTTACTCTGCTGGCACTGCTCCTGGTCCTGCTGGTGCTCCTGGTGCTCCTGGTGCTGCTGGTGCTGCTGGTGCTGCTGGTCCTGCTTTTGCTGCTACTGTTGTTGCTGCTGGTGGTGGTGGTGGTGTGGTGGAGCAGCCCCTAGAACCTCGAAGCCCCTCTGATGAGGGCCCGGATGGCGCTGCCAGAGGGAGGAAGAGGCAGACGCGTGAACGGGAGAGGAGGCAATACTCCATCAAAGAGGAACATGAGGATGAGGTGCTGGAATGGCTGAGGGAGAATGAGTATCTATGGCGGAAGGGACACAGGCTCTATCGAGACACCAAAAGGAAGCAGGGTGCTTGGAGAGAGAAGGCGGAGAGCCTGGGCTACACTTCGGAGATCCTCCTCGGCTGGTGGAAGCACATGCACACCTGGTACGGGAAGCTGCACCTCAAGAAATCTGGCCAGGCCACGGTCAAGCTGACAGACTGGGAGACCTATGTGATGGCCAAGTGCAGCTTCTTGGAGGGTGAGATCCGCCACCAAGGAGCAGCCCCTCTGACAACCCTCTCCGTCAGGCAGCCCACAGAGAGCCAGTCCTCTTCTGGCCAAGAGTCAGCTCCTGTGTCCAGGCAGGTATCTGTGGAGCATCCCACAATGGAGACCCCCCCTATAGCAGCACTCCCCATGGCGGAGTGCGTGGAGGACCCCCTGATGCAGTGGGAGCAAGGAGAGGGCACTTCCACCAGAGACCAACCCATATCCACCCCCAGCTCCACCTCCACAGAAAGCAGGCAGAGAGCCAGACCAGAGGGGCAGAGCCACACTGTCCTGCTGGAGATCAGGGACACCATCAAAAGCAGTGTAGATCTCCTCTCTCAGCTGGTACACACCGACATACCATCCTCCAACCGCAAGCCCTTCCTCACCTACGTCAACCAGACCCTCCTGAACATGTCCGAATCACAGTACCAGGTGATAAAGGAGAGGATCACAGGTCTTCTGTACAACCCTCCAGACTCAGCTGAACCTGCTCCCACCCAGTCCAGGTCTGCTCTTCCACCCCAGGTGATGTCACTGCCCTTCCAAGGCTTTCCACAGGCCCTCACCTACCAAGACTACAGCTACAGCTACAACTACCAGGAGTTCCAGCAGCACAGGCAGCCCTTCCCAGTCCAGGCACAGGTTCATCGTACACCACCGGTGCCACCGATGCCACTGATGCCGACTCCACAGATGCCACCGACACCACAGATGCCACACACGCCACAGATGCCACCAATGGCACAGATGCCACCCACGCCTCACCTCACTCACCTGCAGACCAGACATCCCCACTACACTCCTCCTTCCTCCACCCCACAGCCATGCCTGGCCTCAGAACATCTGTCATCGGTCTTGGGACTGACACCCCATGTCCTGGAGGAAGGGGCTCTCAACATCAGAGGACTGAGCCAGCTCTCTGAGAGCTTCCTTCACACACCATCCCTGTTGTCCCCTCGGGGCCAGGAACCCCAATGGCGCCTCAGACCAGCATTCCAGCAACAGCCACCTCCACAGCACCTGGACCCTTCACCCCTGAGACTATGGGCACGCCTCAGAGTGACTGAGAAGAGTGCCAGAGATTGGGTGGCTACCTGTTGATTTTATCTTTGCTTGGGACAGTT
The DNA here is from genome assembly GCA_015471245.1 of Laticauda colubrina. NCBI lineage: Eukaryota > Metazoa > Chordata > Lepidosauria > Squamata > Elapidae > Laticauda > Laticauda colubrina. Next base: position 13,381,988 of record BLBF01000050.1, on the reverse strand, counting down.
TACTTGGGTCATTTTGCTTTTACAGTTTGTTATTAATAAAGATTATCTTTGCTTCACACATTTGCTTCAGTTATTTTAGTCAATAAAGTCTTGGTGGAAACTTTTAGAAATGGTTTAAGTCTTTGCATGCTTGTGGAATGGGTTAAGATAGCAGTGGGATGGGTAGGGATACCTGTGGGATGGGTAATAGCTGTGGGATGGGCAGGGATACCTGTGGGATGGGCAGGGATACCTGTTGGATGGGTAATAGCTGTGGGATAGGTTAAGATAGCAGTGGAATGGGCAGGGATACCTGTGGGAGGGGTAATAGCTGTGGGATAGATAAACCTCCAGTGCAAGTATAGTGGGACTGTATGGTCCACCCTCCCAGCTGCCACACATATGGCTCTTTATTATCAATAACAATTAAATCATTCATCAACACATTTCAACATAAACACAACTCTTTATCAAATGCCCTGTTCATTGTAGGGCCACTCAACATACATGGCCCAATCTCATCAGTGTGATGAGACAGGCTGAAGGAAGCATCCATTAAGCATCTACCATCCTGTCTTGCCACTCCACTGCTCCAGCTGGGGAGTTGCACCAGCATTTCAGGAGGTTGCGCTGCTTCTTCCCTTCACGTGAGGCTCTGTTGGGGCCTTGCACATCCTCAGTGTCTATCAGGTTTCGCCCTTGCCTCCATTCCCCAGGCTCCATGTCCCCATTGCCTTGTTGGTGATCCACGAGCCTGTTCTGCAACACTGGGTAGCGGGTGCGCATGAGATTGTGCAGGATACAGCAAGCTTCCACGATCCTCCTCATGGTCTATGGGCGATGCTGCATGGTGGTGAGAAGTTCCAGGATGCCAAAGGCGTTCTCCACCACCCGCCTTGCCCTGGACAGCCTGTAGTTGAAGATCCTCTCTTCACGGGTGAGGCATCTGGAAGTGTAGGGCTTCATGAGGTAGGTTGTGAGGGAGAAGGCATCATCCCCCACGATGAAGTAGGGCACATCTTGTGTATCGTTGGGCAGGGGGTCTGGATCTGGGAAGCCCATGATGAGGTTGCGTTCCAGCCCCTACTTGAGGTGACTGGTGTTGTATACCTGGGCATCTGAAGCTGAGCCATTGCCTGAAGCATCGATGTACATGAACTTGTAGTCAGCATCGACCATGGTGAAGAGGATGATGCTGAAGAAGCCCTTGTAGTTGAAATAATTGGACCCCGAGTTGGATGGATCTTTGCAGGCCACATCCTTCCCATCTATGGCTCCAACAGTGTGGGGAAAGTTCTATCTCTGATACCACTGTTCTGCAACTTTCCTCCAGCCTTCTTCAGTGATGGGGCACTGGAAGAGCTCCTCCAGGTATTCTTCGATGATGGCCTGCACCACTTCTCTGACCACAATGCTGATGGTGTTGTGTGACATCCTCCAGCCATGCTGCATGCTCCTGTACGTGGTCCCTGAGGCCAGGCGGCGCAGAGTCAGAGCCACCTTGAGCCCAGGGTCCAGGCTGGGCCGGAAGTTGGTGCTCTGCTTGGTCAACCTGGGTCTCAGTCACTCCACAACTTCGTCAAACATGGCTGGAGGCATCCTCATGAAGTTCTGGAATGCACGAGGGTCTTCGTTCCTCAGCTCCACCATCAGCTTGTTATACAGTCCGTACTCTGCTCTTCTCGCAATCCATCTTCGGACCCAGACACTTCTTGGATGCCTCCTTTTCTTCACGTAGAACAGGTGAAAGAGCCTGTAGATGGCTTCGCACTGTTGTAGAATGATGGCTGTTTTGTTCAGAAAACACACGAGGTAGACCGGGTTCCAACAACAAATACTTTATTCTTCAACTAGTTAGTAAATAGGAACACTTGGCTGAAGCTGAGGCCAGCCTTTTATACAGGCTGGCTTGCCTGCTTGCAGCCAATGGCAGTTGTTTAGATTTGCCACCTTTTAGCAGCTCTTTGGATTGGTTCCTAGTGAACCAATCCAATGTTCATTTTATTGACCAATCAGGTTTGTAGATTTGGAGTCACCCACTTTACATATAGAACACCCCTCCCCCCTTAGTTCAGTCCTACGTGGTGACGTAGTCTCGCAGGTAGGCGGGGCTTTTCCGGACTCGACTTGACTTGCACGGTTCATTCTTAGTGCAGACTTCGACCGGTTCGGATGGGGCTGCTGTGTCGTCCGTCCTTCTCCCTGGAACCGTCTGGAAGGGTGAGTCAGCCATTTTACCGCCACCTGAGTTTCTTAGGCTGACGGTTTTGCCGCTCCCTCCCGTGTCCTCTGGGCAGGTCGAGCTGGCTTGGCTGGCCCCTTCCGATGGGCTCTTCACGCAAGTCTCTCCAAACAGTGAGTCTTTTATTTGCTCTTTTTGTTCGTATGTTTCATTGGGTTTGGTTTTAAACAGTTCTTTATTTATTTCTCGCCTTTCCCCCCCCACCTTGGTTTGCAATTCGCCGGTTTTTTCGGTGAATGTTTGTAAGTCTGTGGTTCTCTCTATAATTCGAGATCGAAGCTGGTCTATGTGCCGCTTCCATTCCCTGCCATCGTCTAATTTTAATCGGTAGGATTTGGGGCCTGTAATTTGGATAATCTGTCCTGGTAGCCATACCGGGTCCCCGGTGAAGTTTTTAGCGTATACCAAATCGCCTATTTCGAATTGTCTGAACTGTGTAGAGGAGTCAGGGGGGTTTTCTGGGGTAAAATTTGGGTGTAACCTATCAAGGTGAGATCTTAATTTTTGCCCCATAAGTAATTCTGCTGGGGACTTATTGGTTATGGTACTGGGCGTTATGTGCTGGAGTGTGAGCAAACGGTTTACTTTCTGTTGGACATCTCCAGCGTCCATTCGTTCCAAACCTTCTTTAGTAAACTGGACAATTCTCTCAGCCCTGCCGTTTGCAGCCGGGTGAGCCGGCGCGGTTAGGGCATGTCTTATACCTAGGGAGGCTAGGTATTGCTCAAATGGTATGCTGGTTAGCTGTGGCCCGTTATCTGAGACAAGAACGTCCGGTATGCCATGGGTGGCAAAAAGGTTGTCCAGCTTTTTAATTACAGTTTCTGTTGTCGTTGATGGCATAACTTTTACTTCAAGCCAATTTGAATAGGCATCAACGACAATCAGAAAGGTATGCCCCTTGGTAGGACCCGCGAAATCAATGTGTATTCTTGACCAAGGTCCCCGAGGGGTTTCCCAGTCCTTAACGGGTGCTTTTGGTGGGGATGGTCTAATTGCCTGGCATTTGTGGCATGAGCTTACCCAATACTCTATGTCCTTATCAATACCCGGCCACCAAACATAACTTCTGGCAAGGCTTTTCATCTTAACCATTCCCGGGTGCCCTTCATGTAACAACTTAAGTACCCTGGGCTGTAATTGGGCAGGGATTACTCCCCGATCACCCCACAACAAACACCCCTTTTGGATTGAAAGTTCAGTCTGTCTGGACCGGAAAGGTTTAAAGTTTTCAGTTTTTTGATTCTCCGGCCACCCTTTACCTACCCAGTTAAGAACGCGGGCAGTCAATGAGTCTTTTGCGGTGGCTCTGGCGACATCATATGCTGATATGGGTAGATCGGGGCAAGTCTCGATTTGTAGCGTTGTCATCGCTGGTGCCGGGTCTTCGTCGGTTGCTGGTAAGGGTGCTCTGCTCAAAGCGTCCGCATGGGAAATTTGTTTCCCTGGCCGATGTGTCAGAGTGTAGGAATAAGCTGCTAGGAACTCTGACCATCTCGTCATTCTTGGGGACAGTATATTAGGTGTTGGCTTGTTTCCCGCCAAAATCCCCATTAGCGGTTTGTGGTCCGTTATGATTTGAAAAGTCCACCCATATAAGTATTTGTGGAAGCGTTTTACTCCAGTGACAATTGCTAGAGCTTCCCTGTCCAATTGGCTGTAATTCCGCTCGGTTTTTGATAGAGTCCTAAAGTAATATGCGACGGGTGCTTCTCTGCCATCAGGTAGTTGGTGGCTCAGGATGGCACCTACTCCATATGGTGAGGCGTCGCAGGTCACTGTTAATGGCAGAGTGTTGCTAAATTGGATGAGGACGTTTGTTGATGTTAGCAAGTTTTTAATATTTTGGAAGGGTTTTTTTTCTTTGTAACCCCAAGTCCAAGTTGCCTTTTTGTCTAGCAGACGGTGTAACGGTTCTGCTATAGTGGCTTTGTTTGGCAGGAACACGTTATAAAAATTAATTAATCCTAAGAATGCTTGTAGTTCGGTTTTATTTCTTGGTTCAGGAGCGTCTTTGATTGCTTTAACTTTTTTGTCTGTGGGGTGGATACCCTCTCCGTCTATTGAGTAGCCCAGGAATTCGACGCTGTTCTTAATTAAACAGCACTTTTCTCTTTTTACCTTGAGGCCAGATTCCCTAAACTTAGTTAATACTTCTTTGAGTCTGTTCCTTAATTGAGTTTCATCTCTGGCCGAGATTAGGACGTCGTCAAAATAGGGAACGACTCCTTGTATGCCATTTAGAAGGCGTTCCATCAGACTCTGGAAGACGCCAGGGGCCACGCTTACTCCAAATTGGAGCCGGTGACATTTGAATGCGCCCTTATGGGTGACTATAGTCTGTGCTTCTGCTGTTTCTGGGTCCATTGGGAGTTGTTGATAGGCTTGTGCCAAGTCGAGTTTGGCGAAAACTTTGCCTTTTCCCAGGGAATGAAGCAAATGCTGGACTACTGGCACCGGGTATGCGCTTGGTTGTAATGCGTGGTTCAGGGTAGCCTTATAGTCACCACAGATTCTGATGGACCCATCAGGTTTAATGGGTGTGACAATAGGCGTTTCCCACTTGGCATGATCCACAGGTTCTAACACCCCTTGGGCTATTAATTTGTCCAGCTGTTCCTCTATTTTTGCCTTTAGTGCAAAAGGAACTCGCCTGGCTTTTATTCTTCGTGGGGCTATTTGGGGGTTTAAATTGAAAGAAATGGGATTTCCCCGATACTTGCCAAGTGAGCCGTCAAAAACGTCCTGGAATTCTCGGATGAGGTCGTCTTCCCAGCCGGTTGTAGTCACTCGATCGACCCCGGTCATCCCGATGCCCAATGGCGCGAACCATTCGATGCCCAGGAGGCTTGGTCTGTCTTGGTCGACTATGGTCAGCGGAAGCACCTTGACGTGATGTTTGTAGGCGACTCGGAATTGTCCCATGCCTACCACAGGGATTTGGTTTCCCTGATAGTCCTTGAGGGTTAGGTGCTGCTTCTTCAATTCTTTGGGTTTGATACCTGGGACTAGCTGTTTTATTGTGTCCCACGATACCATGGAGAGGAAGGACCCCGAGTCCACTTCCATCTTGCAGTGTTTTCCTTCAATTTTCACGATGACTTTAATTTTTTTTCCACTTTCCGTCTGAGCGCTCTGTATAATGACAGTTTGGTGTGTATTGGCTCGCTTCTCTTGTTGCCACTTTCTCTCGGCTCGTTTAGGCTCGACTCGTGTTGGGGAATTTCTGCGTCTCATCGGGCTGTAGTATTTTTTGTTCCTGCAGACCTTCTCGATGTGCCCTCGTTTTTTGCAATGCCGGCAGATGGCATCGAGAAATCTGCATTCGGCTCGGGGATGGTTTCCTCCGCAGCCAGCGCATTCCCGCCAATTTCTCCTTTCGCGCTCTTTTTTGTTCGTGAGCAAACGGTGGACCTCGTCGTCCTCTTCGCTGTGTGTGTTCATCTTTTTAATGGCTACGGCAGATTTTTTCGCGGCTTCAGTGGCTGTGGCTTCCGCGATGGCTTCGGTAACGGTGATGTTGGGTTTGTTGAGCAATTTACTCTGTGCGGTCGAGTCTCTCAGGCCCAGCACCACGCGATCCCTCATTGCCTCGTCTATGTTCAAAAATTCACACTCACCCCCTATTTGTCTGAGGGCAGCGATGAAATCGGTGACGGTCTCTACCTCTCTCTGGTCTCTGCGGTAAAATTCGTGTCGCTTTATTAAGTTAGACACCATCAGAGCGTAGTGTGCTTTGAGGAGTCTTTGCAATTCTGTCCACGTTAGTTGTTTAACGTCCCGGGGCTTCGCAAGGGCCTTTGCCATCTTAAAAACTGTTGGCCCGCAGTGCGTCAGGAACACAGCTCTCTTGCGTTGCTTTGAAATGCCTTCCATTTCATTGCTCTCCAAATACATTTGGAAGCGATCAGCATAGGAATCCCAATCCTCTTTGTTGGGATTGAAGGGTGCGGGCGGTGCGTTGTTTCCAGACATCTTGGTTGTAATCTGGACTTCTTATCACCACGTGCAGGTTTTTCTGTTCAGGACGATCCCATCCTCGTCGCCAGTGTTTTGTTCGGAAAACACACGAGGTAGACCGGGTTCCAACAACAAATACTTTATTCTTCAACTAGTTAGTAAATAGGAACACTTGGCTGAAGCTGAGGCCAGCCTTTTATACAGGCTGGCTTGCCTGCTTGCAGCCAATGGCAGTTGTTTAGATTTGCCGCCTTTTAGCAGCTCTTTGGATTGGTTCCTAGTGAACCAATCCAATGTTCATTTTATTGACCAATCAGGTTTGTAGATTTGGAGTCACCCACTTTACATATAGAACAATGGCGGCTACCAAAAGGAGTGTGTGACGATCCATGGTGGAGATGACTGGATGCTGTGGAAGAGCAAGAGCAAGATGAAGGCTGAAGAGGTCTGCACCGCAGGGCTGCTGGACTGAAAGTGAGATCCAGGTGAGTTCCTCCCCCTTTTTATAGGAAATATAGGTTTTCCGCTAGGTGTCCTTTTGCATCCTCTAGGCATCCTGCAGACCTCCTAAATATCCGAGATACGTCCCCTATACGAACGTTTTTTCCATTTTAATGCTTTGTATGCGAGCTGCATCCGCTTTCATGCTTTCTACGTCCATGCTACTAACACTGCGTGTCCGTTCCGCGTCCGTTTCGCTTCCTCCCTGTGTCTGTTTTCTGCTGGAACAGATGCGAGTTGCGCGGGTGCGCAGCGGATGCCTAGCAGATATAGCGGACACGTAACAGATGATGACGGACGTCTAACGGATGTTCCCCCTATGCATAGCGGATGTATAACAGATGCGTTGGATACATTTTCTGCTCAAAAAGTTTTGTGCTCAAAACGTTTTGAGCAGATGAAATGTCATTAGACGGATGCTGGACAGAGAGAGAGGAAGAAAAACGGAGGCAGTGAGTACAGAACGGATGCATCACGTTAACCAACGGATGGCAAGTGTTTCTTTCTGTTTTACATCCTCTTTCCATCCGTTGGTGCTGTGTGACAGGGGCTCAAAAAACATTCTGGGCCTTCCTATTGGGGGGGGGCATATTGTTGGAGAAACATGGTAGTGAACCCAAAACAAGAAAATGCTCTCAGGAGCTTTGAATCCCCCAAAGTAAAACTTTATTGAATACACCATTCTGGTACTGAAGAATCAAAACCAGCTCTTGGTTTTCTTTGCTTCATTAAACAATAGCTTTTCTATAGCTTTCCATCCCTGGGTGATCACATTGTCCAATTATGGAACATCCTTTTGTTATGGGAACAGTTCACCTCCTGCAAGCACCTGCAATGGTGACCTTGATGTTTTCCAGGTTCTCATGGTCTATGCACACTTTCTCCGCATTCTGCTTTTCCCTTTTAGTGGGGGAACAGCAAGGCTGGCTGGGGAATTCTGGGAGTTGAAGTCCACAAGCCTTAAAGTTGGTGAAGTTGGACACCCTTGATTTAAAACTCCTCCAAAGAGCTGAATCTTCACTTAATGTACCTGAAATATTACTCTCCCTCCCTCCCTCCCTCCCTCCCCCCCCCTCTCTCTCTCTCTCACACACACACACACACACACACACACACACACACACACACACAAACCCAGCATGATCACACTTACTAGGAAGGTCTCTTGTTCCAAAGGAGGGGATCTCCATCCAATCCCATCCCTCTCCTCCCCCATTCCTGGCGCAGACGAATCACAGCTCTTCTTATTGCCTTTGGAGATTCTCAGGCATCTAGGTCGTGGTTGTCCCAAAGGTGTTTTCTTTCAAGATGCAACTGGACTTTCTGGTTTTTCTTTGAAGGCCTTTCGCTTCGCATAGGAGAAGCTTCTTCAGCTCTCTGAAGCTTCTTCTCTTCTCTCTGAAGAGCTGAAGAAGCTTCTCGGATGAGAAGCGAAACGTCTTCAAAGAAAAACCAGAAAGTCCAGTTGTCTCTTGATAAAAGCACCGCTGGGACAGCTCTTCTTATCGCATTCTTGCACGGGAAACAACAGGAAGGCTGGGAATGCCCCGGGGGTATCCTCAGCTTGCACGCATCTCTGGCGGCGCTCACGTCGGAAAACATCCCTTGATGCTGCGGCGAGTGAAGCACCTGCGTTTTCCAGATGTTTGGATCCGCGTTTCTTTTGCAAGAGAGCCCGGATTGTTCCATTGCTTCCTCGGATTGCGTGGAGTTTCTTTGCCTAAACATGCGATTTTCCACCGAGAAATCTGCCTGCTTTCCTCGTGTCTTTCTGTGGACCTGGAGGCCATCTGCTTGGGGCTTTTTTTTTGGCCTTTTTTTTTTTGAAAATAGGATCTTCTTGTCCATTCGTGGCGTAAATATAGAGATCTGTTTGCACGCTCTTGGTTTGGAATGGCGCGTTCAGACAACTCGATCAAAGTTTTCATTTTCCCAGCTTTTCAACTGCAGCCAAGAAATGCTATTACGGAGAGACAAAATTAAATGCAGTCTTTTCTTCCTTAAAAAAAAAAAAAAAGGAACAGTTCAGGCTTTTAAACATGAATAAACTTACCAGAATAGCTATCCGTTTTCTGCATCCAAAGAAGGCTTGAAAAACAACTTACACAGTTGGCTCGTTGGTCTAGGGGTATGATTCTCGCTTTGGGTGCGAGAGGTCCCGGGTTCAAATCCCGGACGAGCCCTACTTTTTAAAAATATTTTTTTTTAAATATTTAAAGAATGTATTAAATGTGGAAAGGGCATTACATTTATCCAGAGAAGAGTAGAAAGTTTTGGTTTTTGGCTTGTTTATAAGATAATGCTGGCAACCCTATAGAACGGTAAGATATTTTGAATGAAAAGGACTTCCTAACTTAGGCTAAATTTAGGAATAACAAATATTCCCATGCAGAAAAGGATCACCAAAACATGCCAAAGCGAGATATAATTTGCCTGATTTTCTTTATCTTAGCTTGCATTGCTATTTCATTGTTGTCCTTTATTCTTTTCTTTTGATTTTTTTGGGAAAAGGGCACCTTGAAATATATTTAAGTGAAAACCCTAATTTCCCCAAATAAGTAACAATTAATCAATACCTTTATATTAGGCATGTTCCCTGCTTTGAGTTAGATATTTTAAGAGGCAGGATAATGGTGATGATGAAGAAGAAGACGACTTCAGGAGCATCACCATCAAAATAAGCCATACGACATGACATAAAATTTAAAACTTAAAATCCAAAGCGTGGCAAGATAAAAGAGGAAAATAAATAAGTCAGTACTGAGAAGGTGTGATTTGATTAGGTGTTTCCTAGGCAGTTGACTGCATAGCTCTTGCCAGGTAGGGCTCCATAGCTCAGAGGGCAGAGCACTGGTCTTGTAAACCAGGGGTCGCGAGTTCAAATCTCGCTGGGGCCTTTGTTATGCTGGGGTCAGCAATGTAATACCCTAACTGGTTTCGAAATCTTGTCCGATTCGGGGGTGGGGGGGGGGGGGGGGGTGTATTGCGATTTAGCAGAAGTCTCCCGGTTAGGAACCTTTCCAAGCGCTGCAATTGGAACCGGTTACAAAAGTGAACCAAAAAAAGGGAAAGAATGTGGAGGTGGAGGGGCGTGAAAAATGATATTTTTTCTTTTCTTTTCCTTTCTTTTTTTCTTCCTTTTCTTTAGAGAAAATCCTTTAGAGAAAATACCTTTTGGTGTACTAGTCATTGAGTGAAAACGAGCGAAAGAAGGAAGAAGGACGTTTTGCATCCAGATCCTCACCTTCTTTGGCTGCGCGATCCCAACGACTCTTCCTGGCAGGATCGGAACTATCCCTGACGGCGCCAGGAACCGGAGTCACTCCGTATTAACATCCCTCCTTAACAGTCTCGCTTTGAGGAAGCCCCAAGACCCAGCTATTTTATTTCAACAACGGGGGTCATCTAATTTCTTTCTTTCTTTCTTTCTTTCTTTCTTTCTTTCTTTCTTTCTTT
>BLBF01000050.1:13346948-13371840 GCA_015471245.1 Laticauda colubrina | reverse complement strand
TCTTTCTTTCTTTCTTTCTTTCTTTCTTTCTTTCTTTCTTTCTTTCTCTTTCTCTCTGTCTCCCTCTTGTCCTCTATCCCTCTGTCCCTCCCTTCCCTTCCCTTCCTTTCTCCATCCCTTCTCCCCTCCACCCCCTTGTCTTGTTTTCCTTTCCTCCTTCCTCCCTCCCTCCTTCCCTCCCTCCTCCTTGTCTTGTTTTCCTTCCTTCCCTCCTCCCACCCTCCTTCCTTTCTCCCTCCCTCCTCCTCGTCCTCTTTTCCTTCCGGCTTACCATGTCAATATTTTTCCCCGTGCCCTTCCTGACGCGATTATGGAAGAAGACAAGGAAAATGCAAACCAGAAGGCAGAGATAGTTAAAAGAAATCTTTTTACATCTTGGATTTGGAAGATGTGATCGAGATTGGTTTTTATGCCACTTCCCTTCTCTTTTCTTTGAGGGCGGACAAATAAAAAGGATTAAATTTCCACTTTCCAATCACAGTAAATACATACAGTACATTTACCATTAGGTGGCTCTAAAGCTCAAAAATGTTGCTGAAGAAAACAGGAGACCGCTCAGGCTCGTTGGTCTAGGGGTATGATTCTCGCTTAGGGTGCGAGAGGTCCCGGGTTCAAATCCCGGACGAGCCCTATTTTTTTTTGTATTTTCTTTCAAAGAATAATTTTGTTTGGTCTGTGCTACTTCAGAAGGATTCTATCATCTACGGTGCCAGGAATTGTTCACCTGGGAAAAATAATCGATTCAATTGTTAAAACTGCAGGTTGAAAGAATAATACAAATGTTGAACCTACTAATATTGCTGGGCATTTTTGCATTTGCAAATCAAATTTTATTACAATCAGAGACTAGAATATTGCCATTCATGTTTTTTAAAATTTGTACTATTAATGAACAAGAAACCTCTCCAAAGCATTGTAAACAAAATCAACAGTTTTAAACTCAGTTGGTTTTTATTTCCAGGAAAAAAGCAGAGAAATATATTTTCTTCTTCATAACTATAAGAATGAGGATGATGCAGTGGAAACCGATGGGAGAATTGAAACACCAAAGATAGGGAGAGATTGACATGGATAAAATCTATCTATAGAATCACAAAGAGTTGAAAATAACTTGATGGCACAGAATCAACCAAACAATCAATCAATTAATCATCAACTAGAAACAGTCCTTGATATAGACCATAATGGAGCCCAAAATTTCTGTTGACATGAGTTTTGCTCCATTTTATGTCCTTTCTTGCAAGAGCTGTTAAGTGAATCACTGCAACTATTACGTTCATAACATGGTTGTTAAATGATCTGGCTTCCCCATTGACTTTGCTTGTCAGAAGGTCGCGAAAGGCAATCCACCATCATAAATACAAACCAGTTGCCAAGCATCTGAATTTTGATCATGTAACCATGGGGAGGCTGCATTGGTCATAAGAGTGAAAAACGTCACTTTTTTTTTCAAGTCAAGTAACTTTTTTCTAGTCACTTTTTTCAAAGCCTTAGTAACTTGGAACAGTTGCTTAAATGAATGGTTGTAAGTCGAGGCCTACCTATAGAAGCAAAAAGAGAGAAAAAGCAGACAGCTGAAATGGTTACTTTGGACCCACATTTCTTCACTTCTCCGACTCTCTATAATCTGGAACTTCAGTTTCCAAGTGGACTGGGTAGCCATCTTCACAAGCGATAATAATCCTATTGACAGCGCTGGTTCCAATGTAGTTGCAATCTGGAGCCCAGGAGCCCCTATAAAGTTTGCACATTGTCAAGGGGAAGCTGGAGTTACTCTCCCGGAGGTCTCCCATGGTTGGTTCTCCTGCTGGGCCACAGACGGCTTGGATCTGAGGGACTTCCATGTGGACAAACGTGTTGAGATGTTTGCAATATTTACTGGTTGCCATGTGTCGACGTTTCATCATGAGATTGCAGTACCGTTGGGCATCCGGGACTTTGGTCCTTGGGTAATCCACGTGCTGTCGCAGGAACTTCTCAAAAGTGGCTGCATTGATCATGGCCAACCAAGCCATCAACAGGAGGAGAATTGTGGTTAGCCCGGGACTTAGGCCCTTGTTGGTCATTCTTGTCTTGGTCTTCCTCAGTAACTTCTCTCGAGGAAAAAAAAAAAGAAGAGGGAATGAAATTGGGTGGACATAGAAGGAGAAGGTTGGATGTCCAAAGCACAAAAACAAAATGGCTTCAAAATGACAATAAGTTATTTTTCCCCATCTGCGCTTATATTTAAATGTTTCAACATTCTGATAGCCTGTCTCTCTTTCATCCCCTCTTTCTCATCTCTGTCTGAATATCTATCTATCTATCTATCCATCATCTATCTATCTATCCATCCATCCATCCACAATCTATCATCTATCTATCATCTATATCTTTCTATCTCTATCCATCCATCCATCATCTATCAATGTCTATTTATCTATCTATCTCTTCTATCTATCATCTATCATTCTCTCATCTATATCTATCTCTCTATCTCTCCATCCATCCATCATCTATCCATTCATCATCTCTATCTAACAACTCTCTTTCTTTATCATTCTCACTCTCATCTGGTATCTTTCTATCTCTCTCCATCCATCCATCCATCCATCCATCCATCCATCCATCCATCCATCATCTATCATTTGTCTGCCTCTTTGCCTGCCTGCCTATCTCACCTATTACCTACCATATCACCTACCACCTATCTCTATATCCCCATGGTTAAGCAGAGGAAATCCATAGGGGTTTGCCATTATTTGTTTAAAAAGATTGTACCTTTTAAGTTCTTTGGAAAGAAAAGATGAACTGGAGAAGGGATATTAAACCTCTTTTCTCCAAAAGTTTAGTGCCATCTCATATTCATCCCTGCTGCCAAAGAATGGTTAACACCACCAATTTACACTTTTAAATAATCTGGACAAATCTCATAACCCACCTTATATTAAAATGCTCCTGTCTCATCTGGCACCGTCTCTGAATATCAGTTAAGGAAGCCAACCGTCCAGATGGAGATCAAGAGGTATTTGTTACCATCAGGGAGGAAAACAACAGGAAATACCAGAAGTGCTTCCATGCAGTTGTAAAGAGCTTTCAGAAATTGCTAGAGGCTTTCACACATTGCCAAGCGTCTGTGTCAGCATGAGGACTAGAAGCTTTTGTTTGTTAAATGACAGCTATCGAATTCCATTCTGTTCAGTTGTGGGTGATAGCAGAAAGGAATGACAGAAAACCCCCATCTATGTTTCTGCAGTTGTTGCAATCCAAATTCCAGGTTGTTGAAGTTGAAGGGGCATGATTTGCAATTGGGCTGGCATGCTTTTTTTATGCTATGGGAGATATAAGATACACGCTTATTTTCAAAGACATCATGTTAGAAATGCTTTATTGTTAACATTGGAGAAAATCAGAGAACAACATTATTTGAAAATTCCAGTCTGGTTATCGACAATGGAAGCATTTATACATCCAAATGCTTGTAAAATGGGAACTATTGTTAGATATAAGGAAAAACTGAATGAAAAGGTTGAGTGAAAAGTAAACAAGAGTTGAATGAACAAGGGGTTGATATATGCATTGGTACTCATATACAATTAAGTTATGAAAAAGATGTTAAAGCTGAATGTTTTTACAAAGGGTTGACAGAATTGAAAAAAATTACCAACAGAAAGATTAAAAAATTGTATTGTTATTTATTAGGTGTCAAACTAGAAGAAGAACAAGTGAAGGAAACAATAGTGTGGGCAATTTTGGGGGGGGCGGTATGCTATAGAATTAGATAAATGGCAGAAGCTATGGGAAAGAAACTATAAATTAACATTATCAACAACATATAAAGAAAATTTGTATAAGATGTTTTATAGATGGCACTTTGCATCAGCAAAAATGGCAAAGATGTTTAAAGACAAATCAGCCAAATGCTGGAAATGCCATCAAACACCGGGATCATACTACCATATGTAGTGGACATGCACAGAAGCCAAAAGATACTGGAAAAAAGTACACATATGGTTGGTTTAATGATAAAGCAACTGTTGTGTATGGAACTTGGTAGGCTCCAAGTTCCCCATTCTGATTGGCCAAAAAGGCCGTCCTCAGATTGGCCACTAGAGAACCAATCTAATTGGCCCGCTTGACAGCGGGAACACTTAAAATGGTACCATTGGCCACAAGCTGCAGGCAAGCCGCTATAAAAAGGGCTGCCGTGGCTTGGGCTGTTGTTTTGTTACAATTGCTTTACTGTTATAAATAAAAGAGTTGTTGTTTCACGCAATTTATTTCCGGATGGAACATTGGCAACAAGGATGGGATCATCGTAGAAGAGCGAGACTGAAGCATGCAGCGATCTGAACCAAGCAAGAGAGATGATCGGTAACAATGCATCGCCCACACCATTCAATCCTGATGAGGAGGATTGGGAGTCATATATCAATTGCTTTCTTATATTTTTAGAAAGCAATGAGCTGCAGGAGATATCTGACCAAAGGAAGAGGGCTGTCTTCCTTACACACTGCGGTCCGGCTATTTTTAAAATGGAGAAGGCACTAGCCAAACCAAGAAATGTGAAACAGATGACTTGGCCCAAGCTGAACAGAATGCTCCAAGCACATTATGCACCTGTGGTCTCCAACTTGATAAAAAGACGTGAGTTCTACAAGAGAGACCAAAGAGAAGATGAAACCGTTGCAGATTTTGTAGCTGCCCTGAGACACATTGGAGAAGCCTGTGAGTTCCAGAACATGGATGAGGCCATGAGGGACCACGTGGTTCTCGGGTTAAAGGACACTACACTTCAGAGTAAGCTGCTGAATGGACCAAACATAACCACAGCTAAGGCTATTGCAGAAGCCACCGCCGCCGAAGCAGCAAAGAAATCTGTAGCCACCATGAGCCAGATGAATGTGATTCCAGACCTACCAAACCAAGCCAGACAGAAGAAGGCAGAGAGAAGCAAGAAGCAGCCCACAGCGACCACCGACTATGAAGATCTTGAGTCCCAGAGTGACACTGAGGATGAAAATGAAGATGTCCATAGACTTCAATCAGACAAGAAATGGTGGGAAAAACAGGTGGGACTTTCAGTGTGCTGGATGAGGAAGCAACCACCCGCGATCAGAATGCAGGTTCCTAGACGCAATCTGTAGGGCTTGTAACAAATGGGGGCACATCGAAAGGGTCTGCCGAAACAAAAAGAGCTATAGTCCTAAAAGACGTGGCAGCAGCCCCCCCAGACATGAAGAGAGACAAGCCAGAAACAGATGGAACCGACGTAAAAGAACCAGTGAAAGAGAGGAAACGCATCAGACGGTAACCATTGGAAATGCCAGGGCAGAAAATGGAAAAAGGTCCGGGTAGAAGTGAACATCAAGGGGAAGCCCTGTGAGATGGAGGTCGACTCCGGGTCCTTTTTACTTATGGTATCTTGGAACACCATCTGGCGCCTGATATGGACATTAAACGAAGAGAACTACAAAAACAAAGACTAATTTTAAAAGACTACTAGGGAAATTGAATCCCGGTAGTGGGCCTTGGACATTTCCTCGTCAAATTTAAAAATCATGCCAAAATTTTGCCTCTGACCATCGTTGACCATGATTGCCCTAGTCTGCTAGGTATTGAATAGTTTGCGCCCCTGGGAATTGGGATGACCGGGATAAACCGCATTGCTGCAGAAAACTGGGAAGAGAGCCTGTTACAAGAATTCCAAGATGTTTTCAATGGGACCCTAGGCAAGTACAAGGGGACCCCAATTTCATTTAGCCTAGATCCAAAAATAGCCCCCATCCATTTAAAGGCCAGACACGTCCCTTTTGCCTTAAAACCAAAATTGACGAACAATTAAACAAATTGATAGCAGAAGGGGTGTGAGAGCCAACCGACCATGCCAGATGGGAAACACCCATCATGACTCCCGTAAAACCAGATGGGTCAGTGCGCATCTGCGGAGACTATAAGGCTACCCTAAACCATGCGCTCCAACAAAATACATGCCGCGTACTGGTAGTGCAACACTTATTGCACTCCCTAGGAGGAGGAAAATTTTTTGCGAAGCTTGATCTCGCACAAGTGTACCAACAGCTACCCGTTGACCCCACTACCGCAAAGGCATAGACTATTGTGACACATAGAGGAGCATTCAAGTGTAACTGTCTACAGTTCGACGTTAGCATTGCCCCAGGCGTGTTCCAAAGCCTCATGGAATGCCTGTTAAATGGAATCAAGGGAGTTGGCCCCTATTTTGATGAAGTTCTGGTGTCAGCAAAAAATGCTAACCAACTACAGAGCAGATTAAGAGAAGTCTTAAGAAGATTTAGAGATGCAGGCCTTAAGGTAAAGCAAGAAAAATGGAATTTAGCAACCAACCAAGTTGAGTTTCTGGGCTACCTAGTAGATGAACAAGGAATACACCCCACTGAAGAAAAGATAAAGACAATCAAAGACGCACCTAGACCTAGGAACAAAACTGACTTCAAGCATTCCTAGGTCTCATAATTTTTTACATAGTGTTCCTGCCCCATAAAGCAACCATAGCAGAACCTTTACATCAGCTGCTAGACAAAAAAACTACCTGGAAATGGGGCCACCGGGAACAAGCAGCATTTCAGGGTATCAAAGACCTATTAACATCTAACACCATTTTAATCCAGTATCGCCACACCCTGCCTTTGACGGTCACCTGTGATGCATCGCCTTTTGGAATCAGCGCCATCCTGAGCCACAAGCTACCAGATGGCAGAGAGGCACCAGTTGCTTTCTATTCGAAAACACTTTCCGAATCAGAATGCAATTATAGCCAACTCAACCAAGAAGCCCTCGCAATGATCGCCAGAGTCAAAAGATTCCATGAGTACTTTTACATCAGAACCTTTTTGATCATCACTGATCACAATCCCTGCTAGGGATTCTAGCAGGAAACAAGCCAACCCCGAACATTCTATCACCAAGAATGACGAGGTGGTCTGAATTCCTCTCCACCTACACCTACACGCTGATCCACCGCCTTGGAAAGACCATCACCCATGCTGATGCTGTGAGCCATTCCCACTGCCCATCACAGAAGAGGACACAGCTCCCACCGTCTCCACACTCCAACTCGAGGCTGGCCGAACCTACCGCTAACTGCAGCGGACGTTTTGGGAGACACTGCGAAAGACCCTTTGACAGTTTGCATCCTGCATTGGGTAGGTAAGGATTGGCTGGAAGAGAACAAAACTGAGACTTTTAAACCATTTTGCACCCGACAGACTGAACTGTCGATCGAGAAGGGTTGTACATTGTGGGGTGACAGGGTGGTGATACCACACAGACTCCAGGAGGATGTTTTGTGCATGTTGCACGAGGGGCACCCGGGCATAGTTAAGATGAAAGCCCTGGCCACCAGATGTAACTCCTGGACAAGGACATTGAATGTTGGATAGAAACATGCCATGACTGTCAAAAACTAGGCCAACCCCCCCACAGGCACCAGTTAGGGAATGGGAAACTCCCCAGGGCCCATGGTCTAGACTACATATTGACTTTGCTGGGCCTATGAAAGGCAACACCTTTTTAATTGTTGTGGATGCCTACTCCAACTGGCTAGAAGTCATACCCATGGTTTCTACAACCACCGAGGCAGTGATGAAACAATTAGACAAACTTTTTGCCATGCATGGACTCCCTGATGTATTGGTGTCGGACAATGGGCCTCAGTTTACCGCATTGGTATTCGAGCAGTACTTAGCTGCCCAGGGCATCCGACATGCTTTAACTGCACCGGCCCATCCAGCTTCAAACGTCAGGGCTGAACGCATGGTTTGGTACAAAAAGGAAGGCCTGGATAAAATGGACAAGGGGGACATGCAAGAAAAGCTAAACTGATTATTAACCCTACAGCACATTACCCTTAGCAGCACTACCAACAAAAGCACAGCAGAACTCCTAATGGGTAGGAAATTGCGTTCCTACCTCGACAGACTGCACCCCACTTATACCTGGGATAAACCCCCTGACTCGTCCAGGAAATACCACACATTTGAAATAGGCGACCTAGTCTATGCAAAAAACCTCACTGGGGATCCGCTATGGCTTCCAGACATGATCACCTAGATCACAGGTCCCCGGTCTTACCGACTACTCCTAGATGACAGAAGAGAATGGAAGTGGCACATCGACCAGCTTCGTTGTCGCACCCTCGAACGCAATAACACACCAGCTCCTAAAATAAATACCGACCAAAAAACAACTGGGGGGGGAAAATATAAAATAATAAAAAAGGGAGAGGTGAACCTCCCATAACAAGGCAACAAACACTACACAAAGACTCTCAAATAAAACAAAAAGAGCACTCATGGTTAGATGAACCCCAAAAGAGAAGTCCGGGAGCAGGAGAACGAAGCGAGGCCTTCCTGGAAGGAGACAGCCAGGCCAGCTCAACCAACCCAGACAAACCAGGAGGGAGCGGCGGAGCCATCTCAACAGGCCCAAGAGACTCAGGCGGGAGGGGGAAGGCTAACTCACCCTTCCAGGAGGTTCCATGGAGAAAGCACAGAGAAACAGGGATCCTATCCAAACCGCTTGCACGGGTCAACCAGGACTCGAAAAAGCCCCATCTATCTGCGTGACTATGTGACGCACGTTGGACTGAACCAAAGGGGGAGGGGTGTTGTGTATGGAACTTGGTAGGCTCCAAGTTCCCCATTCTGATTGGCCAAAAAGGCCATCCTTGGATTGGCCACTAGAGAACCAATCTGATTGGCCCACTTGACGGTGGGAACACTTAAAGTGGTGTCATTGGCCACAAGCCGCAGGCAAGCCGCTATAAAAAGGGCTGCCACGGCTTGGTCTGTAGTTCCGTTACCATTGCTTTACTGTTCTAAATAAAAGAGTTGTTGTTGGAACCCAGTCTCACGCAATTTATTTCCAGACAGAACAGCAACATATAGATTTAAAATCTGAAATACTTCTTTTAGGGATGGTACCTGAATGCTATAGCAAAGAAAACGTATATTTAATTATTTATGTATTAACTGCAGCTAGAATTGTATTTACTCAGAATTGGAAAAGCGAAAAAAATCCAGTAGAGGGAGATGGGATTGAGAAAATATTAGAATGTGCAGAGATGAATAGATTAACACAGGCAATTAAAGAAAAAGGAGAAAATACTGTATGATTTGGAATCTATTTTATTAACAATTGGAAAATAAAGAAATAAATTAAAATTGAATAGATGAATATATAGAGAAATAAGATTGTTATAAAGATAAAATATGTCAGTGACAATGGTTTATAAAGAAAATTTACTGATATTTTGGCAATTATAATAGCAATTATAATTGTTAGCACAAGATATAGGTACTGAATTGATACACTATTTAAATGATAGATGGCCTTGTTGTAAATATAAAATAAAAAAACTTAATAAAAAAGAAGAAAGGAATGACAGATTCCACCCCACCTTCCAATATACATTTCAGCAGTTGCTGCAATTTAAATTGCTGCTGTAAGAAATAGACTTAATAATTATGAGCCAACATTCTCATTTTGAGGATGAGATGACATTTTAATCTATGTTGGCGTTGGATGAGATTCCTCCCTGCGATTGTTGATTTATCATGGCATCTTAAACTTGCTATCAGCAATCAAGCTTTGCTGCTGAATAAGCAACCCAAGGTCATACTATTGTCTTAACATGCAAGTAATTCATTGATGCACTTTATTAAAGGTTGTTTTTGGCAGTGGTTTGCTCTCCAAGATTGTTTTAATTCAGTTTCTGTGGCAGTCCAGGTTGTTTTTATGATGCATTTATATCAGCCAAGGAAAGAAACAAATAGCATCTGAAACAACTCAAGACACAAAGGAACATGTTCAAATTATCCTACTCTGGACACATCATGCACCGATCCGGCTCTCTGGAGAAGGCTCTAAAGCTGGAAAGGATGGAAAGAAGAGAAGACGATGACCAGCAGAAAGGGAGATGGACTTGTTTATTGTGGCAATGACAGGAAGAGCTAACGAATCTCCAATAAGATTATTGTATCACCAAGATGGAAAGATTCTGAAATGCAACTCGGCTTACAATCACCAGAATGTAAGCACCAGAAGTTCTACTTCTAAGCACTGCAGTCATTAAGTGAGTCACATCCAACTTTTTTTTTGTTTGCTGCAGTTGTTAAAATCCAGGCATTCTTAAAACAGCAGATATCAGAAAGAAAAGATGGAGATTCAACCCTCCAAATGCTCCCATGCAGAATGATGAGCTTTAAGGTTGTGTTCTCAGCTAGGTCCACAGACATCCTAGCATCCTTTTGAATCATTCCTAGTAGCCCCCACGGGAAGCGTGCTGCCCAAGAGCCAGCTTTTGCAGTGAAACCAGCTGTCTGTCAGCAGGAGAAAAAAAATCCCTCTGGAGTCAGGACACCATCTTGGAAAGAATCAAGTAGTTAAGCCCCTGCCACACAGGACAAACGGATGGAAAGAGGTTGTAAAATGGAGAGAAACACTTGCCATCCGTTGGTTAACGCGTTGCTTCCATTCTGTACTCACTGCATCCATTTTTCATCCTCTCTATCCGTCCAGCATCCGTCTATTGACATTTCATCCGCTCAAAAAGTTTTGAGCTGCACAAAACCTTTTGAGCAGAAAATATATCCAACGCGTCTGTTCTGCATCCGCTACGCATACAGGGAACATCCGTTCTACATCCGTTGTCATCTGTTACACATCTGCTATATCGGCTAGGCATCCGCTGCGCATCCGTGCAACTCGCATCCACTCCAGTGGAAAACGGACACAGGGAGGAAGTGAAACGGACACGGAATGGACACGCAGCGTAAGTAGCACAGACGGAGAAAGGATGAAAGCAGATGCAGCTCGCATACAAAGCATTAAAATGGAAAAAACATTCGCAGAGGGGACGTATCTTGGATATTTAGGATGTCTGCAGGATGCCTAAAGGATGCAAAAGGACACCGAGCAGAAAACCTATATTTCCTATAAAAAGGGGGAGGAACTCACCTGGATCTCACTTTCAGTTCAGCAGCCCTGCGGTGCAGACCTCTTCAGCCTTCATCTGGCTCTTGCTCTTCTAGAGCATCCAGTAATCTCCACCATGGATCGTCACACACTCCTTTTGGTAGCCACCAAGAATCTACAACAGTGCGAAGCTATCTACAGACTCTTTTACCTGTTCTACGTGAAGAAAAGGAGGCGGCCAAGAAGTGTCTGGGTCTGAAGATGGATGGCCAGAAGAGCAGAGTATGGACTGTATAACAAGCTGATGGTGGAGCTGAGGAACGAAGACACTCATGCATTCCAGAACTTCATGAGGTTGACCAAGCAGAGCACCAACTTCTGGCCCAGCCTGGACCCTGGGCTCAAGGTGGCACTGACTCTGCACCACCTGGCCTCAGGGACCATGTACAGGAGCATGCAGTACGGTTGTAGGGTGCCACACAACACCATCAGCATTGTGGTCAGAGAAATGGTGCAGGCCACCATCGAAGAATACCTGGAGGAGCTCCTCCAGTGCCCCTCCACTGAAGAAGATTGGAAGAAAGTTGCAGAGCAGCGGTATCAGAAGTGGAACTTCCCACACACCGTTGGAGCCATAGATGGCAAGCACATGGCCTGCAAAGCACCAGCCAAGTCGGGGTCCACTTATTTCAACTACAAGGGCTTCTTCAGCATCATCCTCTTCGCCATGGTCAATGCTGACTACAAGTTCATGTACATTGATGCTTCAGGCAACGGCTCATGTTCAGATGCCCAGGTATAAAACACCAGTGACCTCAAGGGTGGGCTGGAACACAACCTCATCATGGGCTTCCCAGATCCAGACCCCCTGCCCAACAACACACAAGATGTGCCCTACTTCATCATGGGGGATGACGCCTTCTCCCTCACAACCTACCTCATGAAGCTCTACACTTCCAGAGGCCTCACCTGTGAAGAGTGGATCTTCAACTACAGGCTGTCTAGGGAAAGGCGGGTGGTGGAGAACGCCTTTGGCATCCTGGCCAATAGGTTCCAGGTACTTCTCACCACCATGCAGCATCGCCCACAGACCATGAGGAGGATTGTGGAAGCTTGCTGCATCCTGCACAATCTCATGCGCACCCGCTACCCAGTGTTGCAGAACAGGCTCATGGACCTCCAACAAGGCAATGGGGACATGGAGCCTGGTGAATGGAGGCAAGGGCAAAACCTGATAGACACTGTGGATGTGCACGGCCCCAACAGAGCCTCACATGAAGGGAAGAAGCAGCGCAACCTCCTGAAACACTGGTGCAACTCCCCAGCTGGAGCAATGGAGTGGCAAGACAGGATGATAGATGATTAATGGATGCTTCCTTCAGCCTGTTTCATCACACTGATGAGATTGTGGCATTTATGTTGGGTTGGCCCTACAATGAACAGGGCATTTAATAAAGAGTTGTGTTTATGTTGAAATGTGTGGATCAATTATTACATTGTTATTGATAATAAAGAGCCAAAGGAATGGCACCTGGGAGGGTGGACCATCCAGTCCCAGTATGCTTGCACTAGAGGTTTATCTATCCCACAGCTATTACCCATCCCACAGGTATCCTAACCTATCGCACCGCTATTACCCATCCAACAGGTATCCTAACCCATCCCACAGCTATTACCCATCCCAAAGGTATCCCTGCCCATCCCACAGCTGTCCTTACCCATCCCACAAGCATGCAAAGGCTTAAACCATTTCTAAAAGTTTCCACTAAGACTTTATTTAATAAAATAAATGAAGCAAGTGTGTGAAGCAAAGATAATCTTTATTAATAAAAAGCTGTAAAAGCAAAATGACCCAAGTGTCCCAAGCAGAGATAAAGTCTACAGGTAGCCACCCAGTCTCTGGCACTCTTCTCAGTCACTCTGAGGCATGCCCATAGTCTCAGGGGCGAAGGGTCCAGGTACTGTGGAGGTGGTCTGAGGCGCCATTGGTAGGTGAGGGCCTGTGGAAAGCCTTGGAAGGGCAGTGAGATCACCTGGGGTGGAAGAGCAGACCTGGACTGGGTGGGAGCAGGTTCAGCTGGGTCTGGAGGGTTGTGAAGAAGACCGGTGATCCTCTCCTTTATCACCTGGTACTGTGATTCAGACATGTCCAGGAGGGTCTGGTTGACGTAAGTGAGGAAGAGCTTGCGGTTGGAGGATGGGATGTTGGTATGTACCAGCTGAGAGAGGAGATCTACACTGCTTCTGATGGTGTCCCTGATCTCCAGCAGGACAGTGTGGCTCTGCCCCTCCGGTCTGGCTCTCTGCCTGCTTTCTGTGGAGGTGGAGCTGGGGGTGGATGTGGGTTGGTCTCTGGTGGAAGTGCCCTCTCCTTGCTCCCACTGCGTCAGGGAGTCCTCCATGCGTTCTGCCACGGGGAGTGCAGCTGTCGGGGGAGTTACCGTCGTGGCACACTCCACAGATACCTGCCTGGACACAGGAGCTGACTCTTGGCCAGAAGAGGACTGGCTCTCTGCAGGCTGCCTGAGCAGCAGAGTAAGCACCTGCAGCACCAGCAGCACCAGCAGGACCAGCAGGACCAGGAGCACCAGCAGGACCAGGAGCACCAGGAGCACCAGCAGGACCAGCAGGACCCAGCAGAAGCGCCAGCAACAGGAGCAGCGCCAGCAGAGTAAGCCCCAGCAGAAGCCCCAGCGCCAGCAGAAGCTCCAGCACCAGAAAAGTCAGTCCGAGCAGCAGAAGCCCCAGCAAAAGCAGAGTCAGGGCCAGGTGGTGGGATGGTGGCCCTATCCTTTTTGCCAGTTCTGGCAGCAGATGGCAGAGGCTTTCTCTTCTTCCCCATGGTTGTTGGCTGGCTGGCTGGCTGGAGCTGTGTCTGGCAGCATGTCTTTCCTCTGAATGGTGACCTGCTTGTGAGCTGTTTCCCTTTATTTCCACGGGGCTGATGCAATGCATCCTCCCCCCATGTGCAGTGAACGCTTTGCATCCGCTAGGCATCCGCTAGGCTTCCGCTCTGCATCCGCTTCATCCGCTCAGCATCCGCTCTGCATCCATTCCTTCCGTTGCGCGTCTGCTTCTCTGTGCTCCCCCGGAAGCCCCGCGGATGTGCCATCCGCTTCCATCTTCTTGCATCCGCTAGGCTTCCGTGGAGCATCCGTTTAACATCCTGGCTACGTCCTCCCCCCATCCATTCCTTTCTGTTGTCCGCTCTGCTTATGCAAATTCGGGGCACTTTTGAGGGCGGATAACAACGGATGGAACATTTTCTCGTCCGCTGTGTCCTTTTTACATATGTTTTGCATCCGTCGGCCTATGTGACAGGCTCTTTAAGCAAATCATGCAGTCATTTAGTGCAGTGGTCCCCAACCCCATGGGCTTCATCTCACTACCAGGCCACAGCCCATTTGGAACTGGGCCACACAAGTGGTCTGCATAGTGTCTTGCCAGTTCAATTTATGTAAGTGGCTGTGATGACCTGGGGTGTGGCACAAAAATAACAAAGTCACAAAATTAGATAAATTCCCCAATGTCCAGTTATCCTCAGCTGGAGATCAAACTCTTCCAAAGACAGTCTACAAAGGGAAGCAGTGCAGTTTGAACCCAAATTAAAGATAAATTAGAAATAAGAAAACCAACACGAACCATACTAAAGTAATTAACACAGCAGGCCAGGATAATAAATTGCACACTTCCAAAAGATGATGAAGCACACACAGTTGGGAGGACACCAAACCCAGATAAGCCTTGAAAAAGATAATGCACGCTTTGCTTCCAGCAAATTGCTGTGTGCAAATGCCCTTCTTATATTCTGTTCTCTCAGCTGCAACCAATGAAACTGATCTAGGGCCCTTTTCTCTCATGTAAGCCATGTTGCTCCCTTCTCCATTCCTCCCTGCATCCCCTAGGATGAAGAAGGGGTGGCTTGGGTCTTCCTCCAAAAGCCCATCTGAACTGTGCCCTTCCCCCATTTCTTCCACAGCCACCTGAGCCACACTCCCACTCCCTGTCAGCTGCTCAATCTCCTCCTCAGAATCAGACTCCAACAAGGGCATGACAGTGGTGGGCTCTGGCACTTGCGTGTGAAGCTTCACTTGCATGTGTAACAGGTGCCCATTATGGTTTCTTTTCATTTCATCGATTTTAAAAAAGAGCTGCCCAAAGAATTAAGGATATAGGAGCACAAAATGGTATAGCTATTCTTTGTAAGGTGGGTAACTTGAAATGGCTGAGCAAATACAAACATACTTTTCAAATAGAGAGCTATTTTAAAGTTACAAAATATCTGCCAAAATATCTTAGGGAAATATTTATGTGAATAAGATTTGAGCAGCTCGACACAATGGTCAGATATGGGAGATTCCATTATATACCCTACAATGAACGTCTTTGCATTTGCAGAGTGGCAGAAGTAGAAGACATGGCTCACATCCTATTTGATTGTTGCCTATAAAATAGGGTGAGAGACAGGTACCTCAGTCTATATACCAAAGGAACGACCCTTTGGGACTCCCATGTCAAAACAACTTACCTTCTGTGTGGCCAGAAACTGAAAATAACATTTAACACAGCACAGTACTTAAAGCGAAATGGTTCAGTTGAAATCAGCACATGTGGGACTGATTGGGGTAGATTGTAGGGGTAACACTGACATATAATTGTATTGTATTTTATTTATCTCTACATTGTATTTTCTTGTATTGTATTGTATTCCAATTTTATTTTAAATCATATTTTATTCAAATTTTATTTTAAATTGTATTTTATCCAATTTCACTTTAAATTGTTTTTATCAGATTTTAGTAATAATTTGTGTCTGGAACTCTGTACTTTCATATGGCCTGCAGGCTCATCAATAAAGTAAACTCATAAATTAAACACAAGACCATTCCATCTCCATCCACTTCCCGCCAAGCCAGAAAAGTTGGGTATCGCTGATTTAGTAAATCCAACTTCCTCTATCAACTGTTCTTGTCAGAAGCCCCCTGCTGAGCCCCTTGTAAATAATGATCATGTAACCCTGGAGCAGTACAAGCATTGTAAATACATGCCAGTTGCCAAGTGCCTACATTTTGATCACATGACTGCAGGGATGTTGCAATGGTTGTAAGTGGAAGCATCCATCCTAATTCACTTTTTTCAGTGCTGCCATAATTGTGAATAATTGTTAAAGGAATGGTTGTAAGCCAAGGACTACCTAGATGCACAATGGAGGCATAGTTGGTGAAGAGGATAAGATTTCCCAAGATGGCAAAATTGACTTGTTTGATTAGGGAGAAGACAATAAGTACAATTACTAGTTAATGGAAATCCTTTATGGACTTTTTGCCAAAAATGGAAAAAAACTGAAGTGGTAATTTATGGATCTGATTGTTATTAGAAAGGGCAAAAGAGAAGAAGAAGGCCTTAATAAGAATAGATGATAAATTTATTTCTAACTGCTGTCAAGATTGGTTGCTGCTTCTTTATTTTTTTCCTTATTTTCCCTTTTCCTTTCTTTATCTATTTACTATTGTTCTTTCCCCTTTTTCTTAAATTTGTGTTGCTTTTACTATTGTGTAAATTTTTCAATTTTTTTTTGAATGAAGACTTGAATGATTGAATTAGGGACAAAACATCATGAAAAAAAAATCCATCTTTTGTGGCTGCTGAGAGTCAGTATTGCTTGATGGCATGCAATAAGTCAATCAATCAATCAATTGCAAATATGGAGGTAGATAGTTCCTTCTGGCTGATTGATTGTTAAGTGAAGTGGCACCTTAGAATCAGGAACAAATCTCTGTAATAAAAATCATGATAATGGAAAATGTACTGTTGATGATGAACAACAGAAAATGACACATGATTGAGTTTTTGTAGTGACAGAAGCAGGAAGTCTTGTGACAGCATGTGCTCCTGAGCATATGTTGAGTGCTAGAGGGATAGTGACTCACTAAATAGCAGCAGGTCCAATTCAAGATGAAAATTGCTCATAATATTGCTGACTAGGATATAGAATATGGGTTTAGCATAGCTAAGCATAGAATATTTATTTTTAGGGAGATAATTAGATATGTTAAGGAATGCACAGATAGTTCTTGACTTACCAGTACAATTGAGTCCATTGATCAGTGAGACATTTGTTAAATTTTGCTCATTTTACAACATTCCTTGTCACGTTGTTATGTGAATCACTGCAGTTGTTAAATTAGTATCAAAGGTGAATCTGGCTTCCCCATTAACTTTGCTTGTCAGAAGGTCACAAAAGGTTATTACAAGACCCTGAGACACTGCAACCATCATAAATACGAGTTGATTGCTAACCCTCTGAATTTTGATCATGTGACCTTGGGGATGCTACAAAGGTTGCAACTTTGAAAAATGGTCATACATCACTTTTTTCAGTGCTGTTGTAACTTTGAACATCTGTTCTTTTTTCTTTATTTATTCGTGCAAATAAATTGTTTTTCCCCATCTGCTCTTATATTTAAATGTTCCAACATTCTGATAGTCTCTCTTTCATCCCCTCTTTCTCATCTCTATCTATCTATCTATCTATCTATCTATCTATCTATCTATCTATCTATCTATCTATCTATCATCTACCTACCTACTTACCTACCTACCTATTTATTTATCTATTATCATCTACCATGTTTCCCTCAATATGCGTGCACCAAATATAAGCCCTACTTAAGACCTCATCCATTCCATCCTACTGTCTGGTTGTATGAGGCACACGCATAAAATCAACTTAGGGTGGGGATGTGGGGGTGGAGCTTCCCCATGGGCTCCATACTCACTTTCCTTAGGACCTCCACAGCCAGGCCTCCCACATCCCAACACCTGTCATAGCACTGTCTGACTTTTTCTGTGGCTGGATGCCATGTGGCCCATCGTGCTACTCCAGCCATTCTTGGAAGGAGGCCACATGGTGCATCACATTGCTGCTGCCACTTGTATATGCAATGGCACCACAAGCCATGCAATGTCCTACCATGAGTGGCAGCACTGGCATGAGGTGCCACATGGCATCTGGCCACAATTGGCTGTGAGCAGCTGCAGAAGAAGTAGACAGCCACCCAACACATGTTGGGGCATGGGAGGCCTCACTGTCGTGCTCCTAAGGTAAGTGGGTAAGATATCCCATAAGACCTGGTGCTTATTTTGGGGCCCAAAAGCAAATAAGATAGGATCTTATTTTCGGGGAAAACCAGTATCTACCATTTATCTATCACCCACCCACCCTCATTTTCTAAAAAGGAGGGAACATGTCTAAAACTAGCATCAATTACCTGCCTTTAAAGATAAAAATGTTGTCACTAATTTTTTTGGGAAAAGTTCTTCACTAACCCCATATTTTGTCTCACATAAGTTAGAAAACTGCTCCATGACCTTTGGATGCCATCTTGTTCAATGTTACAAACTATATCTTCAGCTGTTCATCCAGTGAAGCTCTTTTGTTGGGTGGAAGCTTCTCTGATGGTGCCACTTATTTTTATACAGATAGTCCTCAATTTACCACCACAATTGAGCCCAAAATTTATGATGTTAAGTTTGATGACTTTTATTGCAACATTTGTTAAGGAAATCACTGCAGTTGTTAAATTAGTAAAACGATTATTAAATGAGTCTGGTTTCCCCATTAACTTTTTGCTTCTAAGAAGATTGTAAAATGGGACCACATGATTCTGAGGCACTGCAACTCATAAATGTGACTCAGTTGTCAAGCATCTGTATATAAATCATATGACCACGGGGAACCATTATAAGTGTGAAAAATGGTCATCAGTCACTTTTTTCAGTGTTGTTGTAACTTTAAACCATTACTAGATGAATTTCTGTACATCAAGGACTACCTATACAGATTACAGACAAACTTGGCACCATACCAAGTGAGTCAAGAGTTTTCGGAAAAACCTGATTCAATATCTTCAGATTTTTGCAGAAGGTTGGGTGAAAGGGGTAGAAAGAAGGTTATCTCCCCAGCATCAGCATTGCAGAAAAAAAAATTTCAAGATCAATTAAAAAAAACACCACATGCCTTTAATTCTGCATCTTCATTGAAAGAAAATAGCATTATTAACAAAGATGCAAGCACTTTCCTCTTTCATTAATCTAATTTAAATTCCCAGTAGTTGATCTTCCATTACAATCAAAGTTATTTTCATAAAGGAATCTTGAGTTTTCAAGAAAAGTTTGGAGAACCATTTGTCTGGGATGGTTTGAGGACTCCTGCCTTGGTCAGTTGGTTGATGAGAAGACCTGCACGATCCCTTCCCTTCTATGAAACTAACATGAAAAGACATTCACAGTTCTGAAAATAAATTGTGCTTGATATAGATTTAAAAGATAATCTGCATTCAGATGTCTTTCTTTTATTTTGTTTTTAAATTATTCTTTTAACAAATCACAGATTAACAATCTAATTCAGCAAATTAATGGATTGACAGATTAGGCTGTTTGCAGTTAAGTTTGGATTTGGGATATGTATTAATTGACTGGGGGCTGATAGCTATAAGGTGAATATGCACCTTAAATGCATTATTTACCTTAAGGATAAATAAGTAAGTAAACAAGTAAATGAATGAATGAATGAATGAATGAATAAATAAATAAATAATAGATTGATCAATCAATAAAGGAGAATATCTGTAGCTCAGGATTGAAATGAGGAGTCCTGAGTGCTCTCTGAGCTTGGCTGTTTTCTTTCAAATATTTCTTGGCTGTTTTCTTACAGATATTTCAAGCTAGGTAATGATGATGTTACCTGGCTTGAAATATCTGTAAGAAAACAGCCAAGAAATATTTGAAAGAAAACAGCCAAGCTCAGAGAGCACTCAGGACCCCTCATTTCAATCCATAGATTAACCATAGATTAGCACTGATGATGTTACCTAGTTCGGGTAATGAAAACAGGCAAGCTCAGAGAGCACCTTTGGATTGATCAGTGGATGGATAGAGATAGATGGATGGATATAGATAGACAGACAGATAGATATAAATAGATGGATGGATAGATGGATGGATAGATATATAGATATAGATCTGAATATTTTTGAAGAAGAAATAATGCTCCACCTTGCAACTTTTATGTTGCAATCTTTTTGTCAACTAATGTATCAGCCAGCTGACATTTGACATGTCTCTTCCACTTAAGGACAGCTAGTCTGTCTCAATCATTTATCCAGGAAGGAAAATGCTCTGAAATCCATTGATAGGTTGCCTTGGAGCAACAAAGACCATTGTCAAAATGTCATCAGAGGGTGACATTCAAATTGGTGGCTTCCCATTTTTTGCAACAGCAGATACATATCTCATTTCAAACAGGAAAAACTCTCACGTATGCTTCCATGTTTCTTGGGGTTTGGGACTGCCCTGTTTTTTTGGCTTCTGGTCTTGCCATACTGCTGCTCTTTTTAGACTTTTAGGCATGTACGTCACCAGAGAAAAAAATATCTAAAAAATACTCTTAATGAAGCATATACAAGTCATGCATCAGGGCTATACCTGACTCATAGATTTACCCTCCATGTCATTATTAAAATTACTTTCCGTAAAAAAGGAGAAAAAAAAGTATAGCATGAAAGGTAAAGCTGCTAAAAAATTCCACCTCCAATCCTTGAAAATCCCCCTGATCTTTTCTAGATGTGGTCTCTGGGGGCTGATGACCTATAGGATATATATATATATATATATATGTATATATATATATATATATATATATATATATATATATATATATATATGTATGTATGTATGTATGTATGTATGTATGTATGTATGTATATGTTTTCCTTCGGGTATTATCCCACGTCATTGTAGTTCTGTTAAAGTTGTAGCAACGTTTCAGCAGAATCTCATCTGCCATCATCAGGCTTCTGTATGGATATGGGTCTTACAGCTCCTGGTTTTTAAAATATATATATTTTAAATATATAAATATATATATATGCTGTTCAGCTTCCTATGGGTATTATCCCATGTCATTGCAGTGCTTTTAAAGTTGTAGCAATGTTTCAGCAGAATCTCATCTGCCATCATCAGGCTTCTGTATGGATGTGGGTCAGGGTCTCACAGCCGTTGGTTTTTAATTTGGGGCTAGCCTATACTGATTGGTTGGGAGTCTTGGTCTGTGTTTATTGGACTTGGAGTTTGTTTGATTGGTGTTTCTGGTTTCTTCTGTCTGTTTTGTGGCTTTGATTGGCTGGCAACACTCTGTTCCTGTGTTGGAGGCTTTCAGTGCAGCTTGGCTTCATGTGAAAGGACGGCTGTTATCTATTAGGAAGCTAGGTTTCATCTGGGTGCCTGGTGGGTGGGTGTTTGAGCTGGAGGCATCAGAGGGAGTCTGTTTCTGCTCAGGTGTTTGCCTGGCTTGTGGTGTGGAGATCTTTCTATTTGAGAGTGCAGGCTTC
Organism: Laticauda colubrina; assembly: GCA_015471245.1. Taxonomy (NCBI): domain Eukaryota; kingdom Metazoa; phylum Chordata; class Lepidosauria; order Squamata; family Elapidae; genus Laticauda; species Laticauda colubrina. The sequence continues at coordinate 13,350,514 of BLBF01000050.1, read as the reverse complement.
TAAATGATTGACAGTCTGGTGGAATCATCTCTTCTATTCATGCTTTCAGGTCTTTTTTCAATCTCTATGGCTTCTCTGATGATTCTGTGGCTGCAGTTTTCTATAATGGCTAGGGTTTTAGTGCCATTGAAGTTGATGTTGTGACCTGTGGTTTTAAGGTGTTGGACTAGTGAGGAGGTGTGTTCCAGCTTTTTTACTGCATTTTTGTGTTCATCCAGGTGGGTACTTATTCTTCTATTGGTCTGTCCAATGTATGTGGCCAGGCATGATGCACAGGGAACTTCGTATATGCCTTGGTTTTCCAGGTCAATTTTGTCTTTGGGGTTTTTTGCATGGCTGCTATTTTTTTGTCTGTTTTGAAGACAGTCTTGATGTGATGCCTGTGTAGTATCTTACGGATTTTGTCTGTAGTACCTCTTATGTAGGGCAGGACCGCTGTTCCAGGTCTGTTGATCTTCTAGGTCTCTGTTATGTCTTGGTGTGTTTTTGTGGATCAAGCTGGTGATTTTGTTTTTGTGGAAGCCGTTGGCTGTCAATACTTTAGTCAGGGTGCATAGTTCAGTCTTTATATGTGTCTTGTCTGCCAGGCGTTTGTTTCTGGTAATTAGTGTTTTGGCCACAGAATTTATCTGTGCTGGGTGGTGGTGGGATTGGGCATTGAGGTAGCGGTTGGTGTGTGTTTTCTTCTGGTATATGGTGTGTCCCAGTGTGCCATCTGTTCTTTTGTAGATTAGTACATCTAGGAATGGTAGTTGTTTGTTTATTTCCGCTTCCATGGTGAACTTGATTTTGGGGTGTGTGCTGTTTAAGCCCCTGTCACACTGCACCAACGGATGAAAAGAGGATGTAAAATGGAGAAAAACACTTGTCATCCATTGATTAACGCGATGCATCCATTCTGTACTCACTGCCTCCATTTTCCATCCTCTCTTTCCATCCAGCATCCGTTTATTGACGTTTCATCCGCTCAAAAAGTTTCAAACTGCTCAAAACTTTTGAGCGGAAAATGTATCCAATGCGTCCATTCTGCGTCCGCTAGGCATCTGCTAGGCATCTGTTCTGCATCTGTTATGCATCCGCTATATTCGCTAGGCATCCGCTGCACATCCACGCAACTCCATCCGCTCCAACGGTAAATGGACGTAGGGAGGAAGCGGAACGGAGGTGGAATGGATGCAGAATGGATGCCTAGCGGATGCAGAATGGAAACAAAGCATTTAAAACGGAAAAAACGTTTGCAGAGGGGACCTATCTCGGATATTAAGGATGTATAGAGGATGCCTAGAGGATGCAAAGGGACACCTAGGGGAAAACCTATACTGCCTATAAAAAGGGGGAGCAACTCACCTGGATCTCACTTTCAGACCAGCAGGCCTGCGGTGCAGACCTCTGCAGCCTTCATCTGACTCTTGCTCTTCCACAGCATCCAGTCATGTCCACCGTGGATCGTAACAAAGTCCTTTTGGCAGCCACCATCCTTCTGCAACAGTGCAAAGCCATCTACAGGCTCTGTGAACTCTACTACGGGAAGAAAAGGAGGCAGGCAAGAAGCGTCTGGGTCCGAAGATGGATCACCAGAAGAGCAGAGGACGGATTGTACAACTAGCTGATGGTGGAGCTCAGGAACGAAGACGCTCGTGCATTCCATAACTTCATGAGGATGCCTCCAGCCATGTTTGACGAAGTAGTGCAGTGGCTGACACCCAGGTTGACCAAGGCAAACACCAACTTCCGGCCCAGCCTGGAACCTGGGCTCAAGGTGGCACTCACTCTGCGCCACCTGGCCTCAGGGACCAGGTACAGGAGCATGAAGTACGGCTGGAGGGTGCCACACAACACCATCAGCATTGTGGTCAGAGAAGTGGTGCAGGCCATCATCGAAGAATACAAGGAGGAGCTCCTCCAGTGCCCCTCCACTGAAGAAGGCTGGAAGAAAGTTGCAGAGCAGTGGTATGAGAGGTGGAACTTCCCACACACCGTTGGAGCCATAGGTGGCAAGGACGTGGCCTGCAAAGCTCCAGCCAACTCAGGGTCCGCTTATTTCAACTACAAGGGCTTCTTCAGCATCATCCTCTTCGCCATGGTCGATGCTGACTACAAGTTCATGTACATCGATGCTTCAGGCAATGGCTCATGTTCAGATGCCCAGGTATACAACGCCAGTCACCTCGAGGGGCTGGAACGCAACCTCATCATGGGCTTCCCAGATCCAGAACCCCTGCCCAACGACACACAAGATGTGCCCTACTTCATCGTGGGGGATGACGCCTTCTCCCTCACAACCTACCTCATGAAGCCCTACACCTCCAAATGCCTCACCCGTGAAGAGAGGATCTTCAAATACAAGATGTCCAGGGCAAGACGGGTGGTGGAGAATGCCTTTGGCATCCTGGCCAACAGGTTCCAGGTACTTCTCACCACCATGCAGCATCTCCCAGAGACCGTGAGGAGGATCATGGAAGCTTGCTGCATCCTGTACAATCTCATGCGCACCCGCTACCCAGTGTTGCAGAACAGGCTCGTGGACCTCCAACAAGGCAATGGGGACATGGAGCCTGGGGAATGGAGGCAAGGGCAAAACCTGATAGACACTGAGGATGTGCAAGGCCCCAACAGAGCCTCACGTGAAGCGAAGAAGCAGTGCAACCTCCTGAGACACTGGTGCAACTCCCCAGCTGGAGCAGTGGAGTGGCAAGACAGGATGATAGATGGTTAATGGATGCTTCCTTCAGCCTGTGGAATAACACTGATGAGGTTGTGCCATGCAGGTTGAGTGGCCCTACAATGAAGAGGGCATTAATAAAGAGTTGTGTTTATGTTGACATGTGTGGATGATTGATTACATTATTATTGATAATAAAGCGCCACAGGTGTGGCACCTGGGAGTGTGGACCATCTAGTCCCACTATGCTTGCACTGGAGGTTTATCTATCCCACAGCTATTACCCATACCAAAGGTATCCCTGCCCATTCCACTGCTATCCTTACCCATCCCACAGCTATTACACATCCCAAAGGAATCCCTGCCCATCCCACTGCTATCTTAACCCATCCCTCAAGCCTGCAAAGGCTTAAACCATTTCTAAAAGTTTCCACCAAGACTTTATTCAAAAAAAGAAATGAAGCAAGTGTGTGAATCAAAACTAGACTTTATTAACAACAAGCTATTAAAAAAAATGAGTCTCTGGCACTCCTCTTGGTCGTTCAGTCTCAGGGGTGAAGGATCCAGGTGCTGTGGAGGTGGCTGGTACTGGAGTGCTTGTCCGATCCCCCGCATCATCAGCTCCTCCAGAAGCATAAGCAGCAGAAGCTCCAGCCCCAGAAGAGCGAGCCCGTGCTACAGAAGCCCCAGCAGAACCAGAGTGAGGGCCAGGGGGTGGGATGGTAGCCCTGTCCCTCTTGCCAGGGCTGGCAGCTGATGGCTGAGGCTTTCTGTTCTTCCCTATTGTTGTGGGGTTGCTGGCTGGCAGGGAGGCTGGCAGGAACCAAGGCTGGCAGAAAGGCTGGCAGGCAGGCAGGCACCAAGGCTGGCAGGGAGGCATGAACCAAGGCTGGCAGGCAGGCAG
>BLBF01000050.1:13305996-13346104 GCA_015471245.1 Laticauda colubrina | reverse complement strand
TCCTGCTGGGAGAGAGCTCTGGCGCAAGGATACGGACAACTGCTTGAAAGCTGGATCTTTTTATTTTTCAGGAAGGTGAGAGATAGTGAGGCTGCGTTCCTGGGGCTAGCAAGCTAACTTCAAATGGTAAATTCCTGGTTTTTATACCTTCTTTCTCCTTTTGTGTATGATTGTTCATTTAGTGTTTAATGTTTAGACATGTGTGGATGATTATTACATTATTATTGATAATAAAGGGCCATAGGTCAACACAAACAACTCTTAATTAAATGCCCTGATCATTGTAGGGCCACTCAACATACATGGCACAATCTCATCAGTGTGATGAGACAGGCTGAAGGAAGCATCCATTAAGCATCTATCATCCTGTCTTTCCACTCCACCGCTCCAGTTGGGGAGTTGCACCAGTGTTTCAGGAGGTTGAGCTGCTTCTTCCCTTCATGTGAGGCTCTGTTGGGGCCTTGCACATCCTCACTGTGGATCAGGTTTTGCCCTTGCCTCCATTCCCCAGGCTCCATGTCCCCATTGCCTTGCTGGAGGTCCACGAGCCTGTTCTGCAAGACTGGGTAGCGGGTGTGCATGAGATTGTGCAGGATGCAGCAAGCTTCCATGATCCTCCTCATGGTCTCTGGGCGATGCTGCATGGTGGTGAGAAGTACCTGGAACCTGTTGGATGCCAAAGGCATTCTCCACCATCCGCCTTGCCCTGGACAGCCTTTAGTTGAAGATCCTCTCTCCACGGGTGAGGTATTTGGAGGTGTAGGGCTTTATGAGGTAGGTTATGAGGGAGAAGGCGTCATCCCCCATGATGAAGTAGGGCACATCTTGCGTGTCATTGGGCAGGGGGTCTGGATCTGGGAGCCCACGATGAGGTTGCGTTCGAGCCCCTCCTTGTGGTCACTTGTATTTGAAATAAGTGGACCCCGACTTGGTTGGCGCTTTGTGGGCCACGTGCTTGCCATCAATGGCTCCAACGGTGTGTGGGAAGTTCCACCTCTGATACCACTGCTCTGCAACTTTCTTCCAGCCTTCTTCAGTGGAGGGGCACTGGAGGAGCTCCTCCTTGTATTCTTCGATGATGGCCTGCAGCACTTCTCTGACCACAATGCTGATGGTGTTGTGTGGCACCCTCCAGCCGTACTGCATGCTCCTGTAGGTGGTCCCTGAGGCCAGGTGGTGCAGAGTGAGCGCCACCTTGAGCCCAGGTTCCAGGCTGGGCGAGAAGTTGGTGCTCTGCTTGGTCAACCTGGGTGTCAGCCACTGCACAACTTCGTCAAACATGGCTGGAGGCATCCTCATGAAGTTCTGGAATGCACAAGTGTCTTCGTTCCTGAGCTCCACCATCAGCTTGTTGTACAGTTCATCCTCTGCTCTTCTGGTGAACCATCTTCGTACCCAGACGCTTCTTAGCCACCTCTTTTTCTTCCCGTAGTAGAGTTCACAGAGCCTGTAGATGGCTTCGTACTGTTGCAGATGGATGGTGGCTGCCAAAAGGACTTTGTTACGATCCATGGTGGACATGACTGGATGCTGTGAAAGATGAAGGGGCAGATGAAGGCTGCAGAGGTCTGCAGCTGGGCTGCTGTTCTGAAAGTGAGATCCAGGTGAGTTGCTCCCCCCTTTTTTAGGCAGTATAGGTGTCCCTTTGCATCCTCTAGGCATCCTCTAGGCATCCTGTAGACATCCTTAATATCCGAGATAGGTCCCCTCTGCGAACGTATTACAAAGCATTACATGCTTTGTTTCCATGCTGCATCCGCTAGGCATCCGTTCTGCATCTGTTCCGCATCCGTTCCATTTCCTCCCTGCGTCCGTTTACCGCTGGAGCAGATGGAGTTGCGCGGATGTGGAACGGATGCCTAGCAGATATAGCGGATGCGTAACGGATGCAGAACGGATGCCTCGCGGATGTGTAGCGGATGCCTAACGGATGCATTGGATACATTTTCCACTCAAAAGTTTTGAGCAGCTCAAAACTTTCTGAGCGGATGAAACGTCAATAAACAGATGCTGGACGGATGGAGAGGAAGCAAAACGGAGGCAGTGAGTACAGAATGGATACATCACATTAACCAACGGATGGTAAGCTTTTTTGTCCGTTTTACATCCTCTTTGCATCCTTTGGTGCAGTGTGACAGGGGCTTTAATTATTTGGCTTTTGTCTAAGGGTCTTCTTTTAATACCTTTTATTTGATTTCTTTCCCTATGCAAGTTTGTTTTATGGCTCTTCTGATGTTCCCTTCGGGCTTTTCCTGCTTGGGTGACACCACTGTCCTCATGAAGTTCCCTTTCCACAAGTGAATAATCAAACTTCATATAAATCATGACAGAAATATCATCTAACAAGGATCCATTAATACAAATTAAACTAGAAAAATTAGGCACAATTTAAAAAAGCCATTACCATAAAGTGAAAATAAAATTATTTAAAGAAACAACATAGCAAGGAAACTATACTGCTCAATGTGCTAACTCTCTCCATTAAAATGCACTTTAAAATGTACATTTTAAAAAATGAATTAGCAATGAAACTGCTATCTGGAATTATAGGAAAACACATTTATGAAAGTTTTTTATGATTACTGTTAATTCCGTCTAACTAGGACACTTTTAAAGGTTATGTTTTCTGCAATAATTCTTTCCCTGTTGCAGCTGAACTGCCCTTTTTGCCCTGAGCAGTACAATGGGTTGCCTTCTAACCTTTCCATCTTAAGGCCATGTCACACTGCCCAACGGATGCAAAAAGGACACAACGGAAGAGAAAAATGTTACATCTGTTGTATCCGGGCTCAAAAGGGGTGAAAATTTGCATAATTGGAGCAGACAACACGGACGCGGGGAGGATGCAGGGTGGATGCAAAGTGGATGCGGAACGGAAGCACACAGCGGATGGAAGCGGATGGCGCATCCGCTAGGCTTCTGTGGGGCCTCAGCGAAGTGGACGCGGAATGGAAAAAGCGGATGCAGAATGGATGCACAGCGGATGAAGCGGATGCAGAGCGGAAGCCTAGCGGATGCCTGGCGTTAATTGCGCATGCGGGGGGGATGCATTGCACAAGCCCCCCGGATATAAAGGGAAGCAGCTCGCACGTCTAGCATTCCGAGGAAAGACCTGCTGCTGGACACTTCGAGTTCCTTGCCTGCATGTCTGCCTGCAAGCCTTGCTGCCAGCCTGCCTCCAAGCCTGCCTCCAAGCCTGTCTCCCAACCTCCTGGGCAGCCTCGCTGCCAGCCTTGCTGCCAGCCTCCCTTCCAGCCTCCCTTCTAGCCTTGCTGGCAGCCTGCCTTCCAGTCTCCCTGCCAGCCTTGCTGCCAGCCTGCCTTCCAGCCTCCCTGCCAGCCACTCTGTCTGCCAGCCTTGGTGCCTGCCTTCCTTCCAGCCTTCCTTCCAGGCTTCCTAACAGGCTTCCTGCCAGCCTTGGTGCCAGCCTTCCTGCTAGTCTTGGTGCCTGCCAGCCTTCCTGCCAGCCTCCCTGCCAGCCAGCAACCCCACAACCATGGGGAAGAAGCGAAACTCTCAGCAACCTGCCACCATCCCTGGCAAGAGGGACAGGGCCACCCTCCCGCCCCATGCCCCTGACTCTGCTTCTGCTGGGGCTTCTGCTGCTTGGGCTCACTCTTCTGTTGCTGGAGCTTCTGCTGTAGCTGCTCCTGGTCCTGCTGGTCCTGCTCATTCTGCTCATGCTCCTGGTCTTGCTGACTCTGCTGCTGGTGCTTACTCTGCTGCTGCTCATTCTGGTCTTGCTGCTGTTGTTGCTGCTGCTGCTTATGATCCTGCTGGTGATTATGCTGCTGCTGCTGCTGGTGATTATGATGATGATGATGATGATTATGATCCTGTTGCTGCTGCTGCTGCAGTTGGTGTGAAGGAGCAGCCCCTACAACCTGGAAGCCCCTCTGATGAGGGCCCATCTGGTCCTGCCAAAGGGAGGAAGAGGCATATGCAACAACGGGAGAGGAGGCAGTATTACATCAAAGAAGCGCATGAGGATGAGGTGCTGGAGTGGCTGAGAGAGAACGACAATCTGTGGTGGAAGGGACACCGGCTGTACAAGGACACCAAGCGGAAGCAGGCTGCTTGGAGAGAGAGGGCGGAGAGTCTGAGCTACACTTTGGAGGTGCTCCTCAGCTGGTGGAAGCACATGCACACCTGGTACGGGAAGCTGCACCGCAAAAAATCTGGCCAGGCCAGGATTAAGCTGACGGACAGAGAGAACTATGTCATGGCCAAGTGCAGCTCCCTGGAAGGTGAGGTCCACCACCGAGGAGCACCAGCAGCCCAAATCTCTACCCTCTCTCTCCGGCAGCCTGCTGGGAGCCAGTCCTCTGGTGGCCGAGAGTCAGTCCCTGTCTCCATGCAGGTTTCTGTGGAGCGTGCCACGGCGGAGAACCCCCGGGCAGGTGTTGAAAGCGTGGTGGAGAGCAAGGAGGACTCCCTGGTGCGGTGGGAGAAAGGAGACATCGAGTCCACCGCTGCCAAAGCCGCATCCACCCACACCTCCACCGAGAGCTGGACCGCAGGAGGGGCAGAGCCACAAGGTCCTGGTAGAGATCAGGGACACCATCCGCACCAGCACAGGTCTCCTCTCTCAGCTGGTCCCCATTGAATCCTCCTCCTCCAACCGCAAGCCCTTCCTCAATTATGTGAACCAGACCCTCAAGGAGATGGCGGATCCCCAGTACCAGGTGGTGAAGGAGAGGATCACCACGCTGCTTAACAACTCTCCAGACCCAGAGGCACCTGCTCCCACCCAGTCCAGTTCTGCTCCTCCACCCCAGGTGATGTCCCTCCCATACCAAGGCTTCCCACAGCCCCTCACCTACCAGGGCTACAGCTTCCCCGAGGTCCAGCAGCACAGGCAGCAGCCGTTACAGATGCAGGCACAGAGTCATCGGGCGACACCGCTGCCACCAGTTCTAATGATGCCACTGATGCCAACCTCGACAGTCCTCACCCCGCTGCAGAGCAGAAAGCCCCACTACACTGCTCCTTCCTCCATCCCACAGCCAAGCCCGGCCTCAGTACATCTGTCCTCAGTACTGGGGCTGACACCCCATGGCATGGAGGAAGGACCTCTCAGCATCGCAGGGCTGAGCCAGCTGTCCGACACCTTCCTCAACACACCATCCCCTGTTGTCCTCTCGGGGCTAGACACTCCAATAACACCTCAGACCAGCACTGCAGCAGCACCCACCTCCACAGCACCTGCTCCCTAAAATCTTAGCCTGGGCACACACCTCCAAGTGACCAAGAGGAGTGCCAGAAACTGGCTGCCTGGATATTTGTGGACTCTATTTGGACACTTGACTTGGGTCATGTTTATTTTACAGCTTGTTGTTCAGTAAAGTTTATCTTTGTTTCACACACTTGCTTCATTAATTTTTTTCTATAAAGTCCGGGTGGAAACTTTTAGAAATGTTTTAGCCTTTGCATGCTTGTGGGATGGGTTAAGATAGCAGTGGGATGGGCAGGGATAACTGTGGGATGGGTTAAGATAGCTGTGGGATGGGAAGGGATACCTGTGGGATGGGTTAAGATAGCTGTGGGATGGGAAGGGATACCTGTGGGATGGGTTAAGATAGCTGTGGGATGGGAAGGGATACATGTGGGATGGGTTAAGATAGCTGTGGGATGGGAAGGGATACCTGTGGGATGGGTTAAGATAGCTGTGGGATGGGAAGGGATACCTTTGGGATGGGTTAAGATAGCTGTGGGATGGGCAGGGACACCTTTGGGATGGGTAATAGTTGTGGGATAGATAAACCTCCAGTGCAAGCATAGTGGGACTGTATGGTCCACCCTCCCAGGTGTCACCCCTATGGCCCTTCATTATCAATTACAATGTAAGCATTGATCCACACATGTCAACATAAACACAATTCTTTATTAAACGCCCTGTTCATTGTAGGCCAACCAAACATACATGACCCAATCTCATCATTGTGATGAGACAGGCTGAAGGAAGCATCCATTAAGAATCTACCATCCTGTCTTGCCACTCCACCGCTCCAGCTGGGGAGTTGCACCAATGTTTCAGGAGGTTGCGCTGCTTCTTCGCCTCACGTGAGGCTCTGTTGGGCCCTTGCACATCCTCAGTGTCGATCAGGTTTCGCCCTTGCCTCCATTCCCCAGGCTCCATGTCCCCATTGCCTTGCTGGAGGTCCATGAGCCTGTTCTGCAAGACTGGGTAGCGGGTGCACATGAGATTGTGCAGGATGCAGCAAGCTTCCATGATCCTCCTCATGGTCTCTGGGCGATGCTGCATGTTGGTGAGAAGTACCTGGAACCTGTTGGCCAGGATGCCGAAGGCGTTCTCCACCACCCGTCTTGCCCTGGACAGCCTGTAGTTGAAGATCCTCTCTTCACGGGTGAGGCATCTGGAGGTGTAGGGCTTCATGAGGTAGGTTGTGAGGGAGAAGGCGTCATCCCCCACGATGAAGTAGGGCACATCTTGCGTGTCGTTGGGCAGTGGGTCTGGATCTGGGAGCCCACGATGAGGTTGCGTTCGAGCCCCTCCTTGAGGTGACTGTCATTGTATACCTGGGCATCTGAAGATGAGCCGTTGCCTGAAACATCGATGTACATGAACTTGTAGTCAGCATCGACCATGGCGAAGAGGATGATGCTGAAGAAACCCTTGTAGTTGTGATAAGTGGACCCCGACTTGGCTGGAGCTTTGCAGGCCACATGCTTGCCATCGATGGCTCCAACGGTGAGAGGGAAGTTCCACTTCTGATACCACTGCTCTGCAACTTTCTTCCATCCTTCTTCAGTGGAGGGACACTGGAGGAGCTCCTCCTTGTATTCTTTGATGATGACCTGCACCACTTCTCTGAGAATAAAGCTGATGGTGCTGGGTGGCACCCTCCAGCCGTACTGCATGCTCCTGTAGGTGGTCCCTGAGGCCAGGTGGCGCAGAGTGAGTGCCACCTTGAGCCCAGGTTCCAGGCTGGGCAGGAAGTTGGTGTTTTTCTTGGTCAACCTGTGTGTCAGGCGCTGCATAACTTTGTCAAACATGGCTGGAGGCATCCTCATTAAGTTCTGGAACGCCCGAGGGTCTTCGCTCCTAAGCTCCACCATCAGCTTGTACTACGCTCTTCTGGCGAACCATCTTCGGAGCCAGACTTTTTTTGGGTGCCTCCTTTTCTTCCCGTAGTACTGTTCACAGAGACTGTAGATGGTTTCGCAGTGTTGGAGAAGGATGTTGGCTGCCGAAAGGATTTTGTCGCAATCCACGGTGGACATGACTGTATGCTGTGGAAGATGAAGGGGCAGATGAAGGCTGCAGAGGTCTTCACCGCTGGGCTGCTGGGCTGAAAGTCCGAAGCAGGAGAGTTGCTCCCCCTTTTTATAGGCAGTATAGGTTTTCCGCTAGGCATCCTCTAGGCATCCTATGGGCATCCTCTAGGCATCCTGTAGACATCCTTAATATCTGAAATAAATCCCCTCTGCGAACGTTGTTTCTGCTTTAAATGCTTTGTTTCCGTGCTGCATCCGTTCTGCATCCATTCTGCATCCATTCCACGTCCGTTCCGCTTCCTCCCTGTGTCTGGGCGGATGCGAGTTGCGCGGATGCGCAACGGACCCCAAGCGGATATAGCGGATGCGTAACGGATGTGTAGCGGATGCGTAGCGGATGCAGAACGGACGAACTGGATACATTTTCCGCGCAAACGTTTTTAGCAGCCTAAAACTTTTTGAGCAGATGAAACGTCCATAAACGGATGCTGGACGGATAGAGAGGAAGCAAAATGGAGGCAGTGAGTACATTGTGTTTTTGAACGGATGGCATGCTTTTTTGTCTGTTTTACTTCCTCTTTGCATCAGTTGGTGCAGTGTGACAGGGGCTTTAACCTTGAATATGCAAAACTGAGAAAAGGAGACCTGTAGAGTTTGCAAAGAATGAGACCGAAGACCAGCGTAACTTCAGCTCTTTTATTTAGTGCAGAAAGTCTGTCTGAACCAGGAGCCGCGGCAGCTCTTTTTATAGAGAGGCTGCTCGTGGCTCGTGGCCAATGACGGCTACTTGTTTTTCCCACCGCTGAGCTGGCCAATCACAGGTTAGCTGTTATTGGCCAATCAGCATCGAGTAGTGAACCAATCAGCTTCCAGTATTTCTCAACCAATAGGAATGGGCTATTTGGAGTATGTTAATATGGAACACCCCTCCTCTCTTGGTATGGTTCTACCTTATGTAGTCACTAGGCTTTTAGGTTGCCTAGTTGACCTGAGCAGTTTAGTTGTGTCGTTGTCTTCGGCGGGTTCAGATGGGATCGCTGTTCCTCCCGTCCTTCTCTGTTGAACCTCCTGTAAGTTGGAGTCAGCCATGCCACTCCTGCCCGGCCTACTTGGGCTGGTAGAGTCGTCTCAGCTGCTCCCCTCCGGAGCAGCTTCTAGGTTTTCTTTTGCCTCCTGTTCCTCTTTGCCGAAGACTTCTGAGGGTAGGTCGTTGTTTCTGTCTAAATTTATTTGCGAATGTTGTTTATTGTGTATATTTTGATTTTGTGGGGTTTCTTGTTCTGCCGGAGGGTTTCCCCCTCCCCCCTTATTTGTGTTTGAGGAGTCTCCCCCCTCTCTGGTTGGTCTATTAATATTTTTGTGTAATGTTTGCGCTGGTTCTTGTGTATGTGTGTGTTGTTCTTCGTGTCTGGGTGTGTCAGTGGTCCGTTCCAGTGTTTGTGATCATAACTGATCAATGTGTCTCCTCCAATGTGTCTTCTGCCATCATCTGTGTCTAGTCTATAGGACTGGGGTCCTGTTATTTGTGTTATTTTTACCGGTACCCATAGTGGGTGTCTGGTGAGATTTTTTGCATATACTAAATTTCCTGGTTCGAATGCACTGTATCTGCTGGAGGAGTCTGTTGGTTTTTCAAAGTTGTATGTTGGGTGTAACCTATCTAATTGTGATCTTAATTTTCTGCCCATTAGTAATTCTGCTGTGTTTTTATTTGTCGTAGAACTCAGTGTTACATTTTTTCTTGTATGTCCCCCGAGTCTAAATTTTCTAAAGTTTCTTTGGATACCGGACCATGCATTCTGCCCTCCCGTTCATAGCCAGTCAGGCCGGCACTGTCAAGGCATGTCTTATGCCATGTTCAGCGAGGAATTTTTCAAAGGTTAGTGCAGTAAACTGCGGGCCGTTATCTGAGACGAGCAAGTCCGGTAACCCATGTGTGGTAAATAGTTTCCGTAGTTGTTTAATAACTACTTCTCTGGTGGTAGAGTTCATGACGCTTACTTCTAGTCAGTTGGAGTAAGCGTCTACTGTGATTAAAAATGAATGTCCTTTTGTTGGCCCGACGAAATCTATGTGGATTCTTGACCAGGGCCCCCTCGGTGTCTCCCAGTCTATATAGGTGCTGAAGGGGGTGCAGGTCAGGATCTTTGACATTTCTCACAGGTTTCAACCCATTTTTTGATATCCTTTTCCATCCCTAGCCACCATACATAGCTCCTGACCAGGGATTTCATTCGTACAATGCCCGAGTGTCCTTCATGCAACATACTTAGTACTTGTTCTTGTAACAGTTCCGGTATTACCACCCGATCCCCCCATAAGATGCAACCTTTTAACAAAGACAGTTCAGTTTGCCTATGCTTGAATGGTTTAAACTTAGAGTCTGTCTCGTTCTCCGGCCACCCTTTCCCTACCCAGTTTAAAACTTGTGACAAGGTTTTGTCTCTTGTTGTTATTCTCACAATGTCTGCTGCAGTTATGGGTAGGTTTGACAGTGTCTCAATCTGTAGGGTGGATGTGGTTGGTGCCGGGTCAGTTTCTAGTTTCGGTAGGGGAATACGGCTCAACGCATCGGCATGGGAAATGTCTTTGCCCAGTCGGTGGATCAATTTATAATTGTAGGCTGCAAGGAATTCGGACCACCTTGTCATTCATGGAGATAGTATATTTGGGGTGGCCCTGCTAGTATTCCCAATAGAAGTTTGTGGTCTGTAATAAGGGTAAAAGTCCTACCATAAAAGTATTCATGGAACCGCTTGACACCAGATATTGCTGCTAATGCCTCTCTGTCTAATTGACTGTAGTTCCGTTCAGTTTTTGATAGTGTTTTGGAGTAGAATGCGATTGGTGCTTCTCTCCCGTCAGGCACAATGTGGCTCAGTACAGCTCTGACGGCAAACGGTGACGCGTCGCAGGTGACTGTCAATGGTAGTGTCTTGCTGTATTGCATTAATACAGAGTCGGATGTGATTAAGTCTTTTACCTCTGGAACGCTGTCTCTTCACGTCGTCCCCAGGTCCAGGTGGCTGCCTTGTCTAGTAGCCTATGTAGTGATCCTGCCGTCATTGCCTTCTGTGGCAGAAAAACATTGTAAAAATTTATAAGTCCCAAGAATGCTGGCAACTCTATTTTGTTTTTTGGTCTAGGCGCTTCTTTTATTGCTTTTAATTTTTTTCTCTGTGGAGTGGATGCCCTCTTTATCGATTTGATACCTCAGGAACTCAACTTTTGAGGTGGCTAATTTGGCACTTTTCTTTTTTGACTTTGAGTCCTGCCTTCTGGAACCTTTGTAAGACTACTCTGAGGCAGGCTTCTAGTTGACTCACGTCACTGGCTGACACTAGCACGTCATCAAAATACAGGACTACTCCTTTTATCCCCTGTAATAACTGCTCCATTAGGCTTTGGAACACCCCTGGGGCCATGCTGACTCCAAATTGCAGTCTTTTGCATTTGAAAGCTCCCCTATGAGTCACAATTGTTTGTGCCTCTGCTGTCTCAGGGTCGACTGTTGGTAATTGTTGGTATGCTTGGGCAAGGTCGAGCTTTGCAAAGACCTTGCCTCTTCCCAATGAGTGTAGTAGATGTTGCACTACCAGAACAGGATATGCGCTTTGCTGTAGTGCATGGTTTAGGGTAGCCTTATAGTCACCACAGATTCTCATGGACCCATCCGGCTTAACTGGGGTCACGATTGGGGTTTCCCATTTGATGTGATCAATTGGTTCCAAAATGCCTTGTGCTATTAATTTGTTTAGCTCTTCTTTGGTTTTAGTGTGAACCAAATCTTTGGTTTTAGTGTGAAGGGGACTCGCCTCGCTTTTAGCCTAATAGGAGCTATTGTCAGATCTAAATAAAATGATATAGGAGACCCTCGGTACTTGCCTAATTTCCCATTGAAGATGTCCTGGAACTCCCTCATTAGGTTCTCCTCTCAGTCTGTTTCGGCGATGCTGTTAATTCCAGTCACACCGATCCCTAGAGGTTCAAACCACTCAAGTCCCAATAGGCTTGGTCGGTTTCGGTCTACGATGGTTAGAGGCAAGATTTTCTTATGTTCTTTGAAAGTTATTTGGAAATATCCGAGTCCGACTGCCGGTATTCTGTTTCCTTGGTAGTCTTTTAATACTAGTGATTGGTGTTCTAGGTCAGTTCTGCCAAGATGCGGTACCAGTCTTTTAATGGTATCCCATGATACCATTGATAGATACAATCCGGAATCCACCTCAATTTTACATTCTTGGCCCTCGATCCTGACTGCCACATGTACTTTTTGGCCATTTGTTGCATTAGAATGATCGATGGTGATGGTCTGGTGTGTTTCTTCTCTTCTGAAGTTCTCGTTTAGCTGCTTGCCCTTGCTTTCACAATTTTCATGGCTCCACATTTGTCTATCTTTGGTTCTTGGTGGTGTGTTGTCTCTATGTCAGGGGCTGTAGCTCTTACGGTTCCGGCATACTCTTGCGATGTGTCCCCGTCTCTCGCAGTACTGGCACATGGCAACTAGGAACCAGCACTCGGAACGGGGGTGGTCTCCGCCACACCCAGAGCACTGAAACCCTGACTTACAACCTTTCTTCAAGCATTGATCTTGCTCAGCCTGGAGTCTGTGGATCTCCTCCTCATCATCGTTGTCGATTTCAGACAATCCACTATCCATGTAGTGTGTGGTGGTCTTGTGCATGCTCTCTGCCTTTTTCTCTGTGCCTTGGCTCATCTCAGCCAGTGTTTTGGATGTCAGTGCATTCATCTACTGCATTTTTGCCACTTATTTTTTTGTTGCTTCTGCCGCTGTGGCTTCAGCGATAGCCTCAGTGACTGTAATCTTTGGTTGGGTTAACAGTCAGCTTTGTAGGGTGAGGTCTCTCAGTCCGAGGACCAAGCGATCCCTCATGGCTTCGTCCATGTTTAGGAATTCGCATGCTCCTCCAATGTCCCTGAGAGCCGCTATGAAGTCTGCGATGCTCTCACCTTCTCTCTGGCCCCATTTGTAAAATTCATGTCTCCGAATAAGGCTGGAGACGGTCGGTGCGTACTGAGCCTTCAGCAGCTTTTCTAGATCTGGCCAGGCCATCTGTTTCATATCTTCTAGTTTTTGCTAGCGCTTTGGCCATCTTGAACACTGTGGGCCCACAGTGCATCAGGAACATGGCTCTTTTTCGGTTGTCTGAGATTCCTTGCAAATCGTTGCTTTCCAGGAACATGAGGAATCTATCGATGTAGGATTCCCAGGCCTCTGTTGCTGGGTTGAATGGTGTGGGTGGTGAGTTGGTTCCGGCCATTTTATCTGCTCGGTTCTCGATGCCACATGCTTGACTGGTCTCTTCTCTCAGAATCCCACCCTCGTCACCAGTGTAGTTTGCAAAGAATGAGACCGAAGACCAGCGTAACTTCAGCTCTTTTATTTAGTGCAGAAAGTTCGTCCGAACCAGGAGCTGCAAGCAGCTCTTTTTATAGAGAGGCTGCTCGTGGCTAGTGGCCAATGACGGCTACTTGTTTTTCCTGCCGCTGAGATGGCCAATCACAGGTTAGCTGTTACTGGCCAATCAGCGTCGAGTAGTGAACCAATCAGCTTCCAGTATTTCTCAACCAATAGGGATGGGCTATTTGGAGTATGTTAATATGGAACAAGACCAGTATTTCCTGGAAAGACAGAGATCATGCTGGGGTTGCACCATGTCTATTTGGACTTTATATAACAGCCTCTCAGAAAGCAAGAGAGCATCCGAGAGGGATTCAATTTAGCTGTCCACCACTTCAATTCATCCAGGAGAAGATCATCACAAGGTGAATGGCTGAAGAGTTGATATAAATGGTTTTTGTTAAGAGGGTTGTTGCAGGCCTTTGAGGTTGGTGAAGACCACTGAAGGAACATTAGGAAGAGCAGAACATGAAATCTGAGTAAGAAAGGGAAATTTCCACGAAGTGAATACATGATTATATAAGGGTGTGTTATTTTCATAATAGCTTGGAAGACATTATTGTTCTGGGGGTAGAGGATTTTTCTTTTATCCTGATTTCCAAACTAACTTATGGCATTGAATTTTCCCTAATGAGCTCTAATATAAATCTTAACTCATTCTAGTCCTTCTTAGCATTTAAAATGGATTAGAATTAATAAGAATTCCAACAGAGGAGAAATTCATACATTTGCTGCAAATCTGACCATGATAATTGATGATTTGGATAACAAGTATGAAACTAGGGCTTCCTTACTCACCTAATTTCAGTATACATCTAACATTGTAATATATGAAACACATGGGTCACATTAATTTTAAGGGATCCAATCCCTTAAAATTCTTTATTATGACCAGTGAGCAGGAAAGTCACATTGTTTGGGTGAGAATTTTATGATTGCTTTCCCACGATAATAATATGTCCACTTACATTTGCAGCAAGCCCTGGTTTGCAAATTGGTAACAGTAGAAAACAAATTTCTGTGAAGTTTTTCCTTACCTGTTCCAACCAAATGGAGCACAGAGTTCACCTAAATTATATTTTTCTTTTTTGCACATGATATTCTTGAACTTACAGATGTTTCCTTCTTGCAGGTTAACCAAAATATGGGTCTTTTTCCTACTTCAGCCTTTGTTTCCTTGGACTTCTGATTGCCAGTCCTTTCTTGGAAGGTGAGCTTCTGAAGGCAATTCAATTTTGTATTCAGAGCAAATAAACTGTGATCCATAGACCTTTCCCATACTATCTGTAAGGTCAAATAGAATTTTCTTTCTTTAACAGTGGACAATAAAAATACTCATCAAATGCTTAACGGCCTATATTGCCTAACCTTGTGTATCTGTATAGCTGAAGCTGACACTTGTGCCAGGGAATGGCTGCAAAATCAGGGTAACTGTTATGTGTATTTTGATAATAAATTGACCTGGCAAGAAGCTGAAGTAAGAAAGATCTCTCGTCAGGGCGTATTGATATCATATATAATACATGCATTTAGATTTAGCTGTGTTTTCATCCTATTTACTTGCTAGTGCAGAGCAATGAATTCAAACATTCATCATGTACATCATTGGTGATCTGTGAGCCATGAGCCACTAGTGTGTCTCTAAGACTTCATTGTGGCTTCCACAGGTCTTTAATGGGGTCAATGGAAGAATTTTAGAGTTTCCTCCTCCAGGTTTTCTGGATAGTTGGAGGTATTAAGGCAGTGGTGGGATTCAAAAAGTTTTACTACTGGTTTGGTGGGTGTGGCTTGGTGGGCATGCTTTGCACACTTTGCACAGGCACAGAGGCATTCCAACTCACCTTCTGCAAGTTTGCACTTTCCTGGTCGCTTCAGCAACTGCTGTGCAGCTCTCTCCTGTGCCATGCAAAGCAGCTGTGCTTCAAAAGCAGAGGATAAAAGTGCGTATGGGAGCCCCGGTGGGCCCAACAGCAGAGTGGCAGAGAGAACTGGTTTGGTCTCTGCTGCTCATCGCCATGACCGGCTCAGCAGAACTGGGCCAAACCGGTAAAAAACTACCACTGTATTAAGGACATGATGATATAGAAAGGGGATGAAAAGAGGCAGAATCAGGTGAACATAATTTGGCTACTTTCCCTCCAACACCTCATGTTCAAACAAGAAAGTTTGGCCACTCTTTCTTTTATCCGGCAACAGAAGTATCCATGACAGAGTTTAAAAAAAAAATAGAATTGTGGCTGCAAGAATGACATCAAACCTTAGTCACTTTTTTATATGCATGATCAACATTTAAGTTCTTTGATTGGACAATTTGGCTGCATCTTAATTTAAAAAAAAATCTACCTTGAATGTACCTACTTTGAAAATAGGAAGTTCTGGATGGCAGAGCTGGAGGTAAAATCAGTTATAATCTCATAAATAGATCCCACAGGATTTCATTACCAGATATGCATTCTACCTTCAAAGATAGATTTTTAAGCATCAGGACTTGGTCTTACTTAAAACTAACAATGGTATAAAAAAACACACACACAAGGAAATTGACTTGTGAATTAGCCACATCATATGCACAAGAAGTAGTCTATAAATACGTATATATGCTCCAGTCAAGAAGTACTGAATAGTTTATTGTTATTTACGATTTCATTAAAGATATGGTGGGAAAGCTCAACAAAGGTGGAGACCATTTAAAAGATGGATGGGAAAGCAATCCATAGATAACAATACCCAAGAAGGCATCAATGAAATTCAAAATTCAACTCAATGAAATTCAATGAAAGTAATATAATGTAATTTAATAGCGAGGTTGCAAAATTTTTCCCCTCAGGAAACAAAATGTACAGTATAGGCTGGAGATAATTGTATTGGTTAAATAGTGTTGGAATAGCTGATTGAAGACAGGATATAATCAGTAATGTGGTTGGGAAAAAGAAACAGGTGGTTGGGAATGTGGTTGGGAAAAAGAAACATTTTATGTTGTATCAACAGAAACCTTGTTTCCAACTAATGATAGGTTTTTATTTCTTTTTATTTGGCTTTGATGAAATTATTATTGAGTATTAGTCTCCTGTTCTGACAACAATATCTTAAAAAGAATTAAGATAGTCTGGAAAGGATCCAGAAAATGTAATGAGGATAATTAATGGGCTAAAAATCTAATCTTATAGAGAAAGAGTGACATCATATTTAACCTTAGATAAAAAGAGTAGAGGGCAGGAAAGGATCCAGAAAATGTAATGAGGATAATTAATGGGCTAAAAATCTAATCTTATAGAGAAAGAGTGACATCATATTTAACCTTTAGATAAAAAGAGTAGAGGGCAGAATTCTTCAAGTAACTGAATCATAAAGATGACACCAAGACAAATTCACTCTCATTTCAGAGTGTAACTGGATTTGAAGGCAGATTCCAAAGTAGTTAGATATGAGTGCCCAGAAATCTAAAAATATATGAGACCTAGAAACCTAAAAAGATGATGGATTCTGTTTAATTGAGTGCTTCTAATTGACAGCCCTCTTTTAGAGCTGTGTTCATTTTGATTTATGCACTGGGTAGAAAGCTGGACTTCAAGTTTAGAGGATCAGAACTGATCTGACAAATTGATGATGTACAGTGTTGTACAATCCACGAACACATGTTCTTCAGTGTAGGCATTTTACTGTACTGCATATATTAATATTGCACAAATATTAATTGATAGATGCCTATGGAGATTTTCAGTCATCCAGGTCATGGTTATCCCAAAGTTGCTTTTTCCAAAAGGCAACTGGCATCTTGGAAAAAGCATCTTTAGGATATAAATTTATAGGCTTCTCTGCTATATCCCAGTATTGCATATGAAAGATTATCAAGAGGACCATCTGCTTTTCTCTTCCTCTAAACTCCAAGATTGAGTGCCAGAGCTATGGCTGTGGAGCTCATCTCACCTCTATCCTCACCAAAGCTTAGACTCTTCTGGTGGCTGAGCATATCTCCAACTATCAGCAGTGTTCTGTATAACTTGGAAGGTTCCAAGTAGTCAATTCTGATTAGCCAAAAAGGCTAATTGGTTCATTAGGAACCAATCCAAGAAGCCGTTCAAGGGGGGCAAGATTAAATTGATGTCATTGGCTACAAGCCGGCAGGCAAGCCTCTATATAAAGGGCTGCTGCGGCTTGAGCCAATGTTCCATTACTGTTGCTGTTAAAGGCCCTGTCACACTGCCCAACGGATTCAAAATGGACACAACGGACGAGCAAAATGTTCCATCTGTTGTTATCCGCTCTCAAAAGGGGCAAAAATTTGCATAACCGGAGCGGATAACACAGACGCGGGGAGGATGTAGGGAGGATGGAAAACGGATGCGGAACGGAAGCCTAGCAGATGGAAGCGGATGGGAGCAGATGGCACATCCGCAGGGCTTCCGGGAGGCCTCAGGAAAGCGGACGCGGAACAGATGAAGCAGATGCAGAGCAGATGCACAGCGGATGAAGCTGATGAAGAGCAGAAGCCTAGCGGATGCACAGCGGATGCACAGCGGAAGCCTAGCGGATGCCTGGCATTAATTGTGCATGCGGGGGGGAAGCATTGCGCAAGCCCCCCGGATATAAAGGGAAGCAGCTTGCACGTGGCCAGCATTCGGAGGAAAGACCTGCTGCAGGATACATCGAGTCCTTGCCTGCCCTGCCTGCATGCCTGCCTGCAAGCCTTGCGGCCAGCCTTCCTGTCAGCCTGCCTCCAAGCCTCCTGGCCAGCCTCCCTGCCAGCCTTGCTGTCTGCCTGCCTGCCAGCCTTGCTGACTGCCTGCCTTCCAGCCTCCCTGCCAGCCAGTCTGCCTGCCAGTCTTGGTGCCTGCCTGCCTTCCTGCCAGGCTTCGTGCCAGCCTTCGTGCCAGCCTTCCTGCCAACCTTGGTGCCAGGCTTCCTGCCAGCCTAGGTGCCAGGCTTCCTGCCAGCCTCCCTGCCAGCCAGCAACCCCACAACCATGGGGAAGAAGCGAAAGTCTCAGCAACCTGCCGCCATCCCTGGCAAGAGGGACAGGGCCACCCTCCCGCCCCCTGTCCCTGACTCTGCTTCTGCTGGGGCTTCTGCTGCTCGGGCTCGCTCTTCTGGTGCTGGAGCTTCTGCTGAAGCTGCTCCTGGCGGTGGTACTTCTGCTGCTGTGTACTCTGCTGAAGCTGCTCCTGGCGGTGGTGCTTCTGCTGCTGCGTACTCTGTTGAAGCTGCTCCTGGTCCTGCTGGTCCTGCTGGTCCTGCTAGTCCTGCTGGTCCTGCTCGTGCTCCTGGACTTGCTCGTCCTGTTCGTCCTGCTGGTGCTGCTGGTGCTGCTGGGGCTGCTGGGGCTGCTGGGGCTGCTGGGGCTGCTGGGGCTGCTGGGGCTCCTGGTGATTACTCTGCTGATGATGATCCTGGTCCTGCTGCTGCTGCTGCTGCTGCTGATTATGATCCTGCTGGTGATGATTATGATGCTGCTGCTGCTGCTGCTGATCCTGCTGGTGCTGCTGCTGCTGCTGCTGGTGGTGGTGTGGAGGAGCAGCCCCTACCACCTGGGAGCCCCTCTGATGAGGGCTCATCTGGTCCTAGAAAGGGGAGGAAGAGGTGTATGTGGGGACGGGAGAGGAGGCAATACTTCATTGAGGAGGAACACGAGGATGAGGTGCTGGAGTGGCTGAGAGAGAATGACTATCTGTGGCGGAAGGGACACTGGCGGTACAGGGACACCAAGCGGAAGCAGGCTGCTTGGAGAGAAAGGGCGGAGAGTATGGGTTACACTTCGGAGGTGCTCCTTGGCTGGTGGAAACATATGCACACCTGGAACAGGAAGCTGCACCTGAAGAAATCTCGCCAGGCCACAGTAAAGCTGACGGACAGAGAGACCTACGTCATGGCCAGGTGCAGCTTCCTGGAGGGTGAGATCCACCACCGAGGAGCACCAGGAGCCCCTCTGTCTACCCTATCTCTCCGGCAGCCTGCTGAGAGCCAGTCCTCTTCCGGCCGAGAGTCAGTCCCTGTCTCCAGGCAGGTTTCTGTGGAGCGTGCCATGGCGGAGAACCCGCGGACAGCTGTTGTCACCATGGTGGAGCACGTGGAGGACTCCCTGGTGTGGTGGGAGAGAGGAGACATAGAGTCCACCACAGTCGTAGCCGCATCCACCCCCCCCCCAGCTCCGCCTCCACAGAAAGGCAGAGAGCCAGACAGCAGGAGGGGCAGAGCCACACTGTCCTGCTGGAGATCAGGGACACCATCCGCACCAGTATAGATCTCCTCTCTCAGCTGGTCAGCACCGACTCCTCATCCTCCAACCACAAGCCCTTCCTCACCTATGTCAACCAGACCCTCAAGAACATGGAGGAACCCCAGTACCAGGTGGTGAAGGACCGGATCACGGAGCTGCTTCACAACCCTCCAGATCCAGAGGCACCTGCTCCCACCCAGTCCAGGTCTGCCCCTCCACCCCAGGTGATGTCCCTCCTATTCCAAGGCTTCCCACAGGCCCTCACCTACCAGGGCTACGGCTACCAGGAGGTCCAGCAGCACAGGCAGCAGCCCTTCCCAGCCCAGGCACAGAGTCATCGGGTGACACCATTGCCACCGGTTCCACTGATGCCACCGATGCCAGCCACGCCAATGATGGCACCAACAACAGCAATGCCACCCACACCACCGATGCCACCCACGCCAGTCCTCACCCAGCTGCAGACCAGACAGCCCCACTACACTACTTCTTCCTCCACCCCACAGCCAAGCCCGGCCTCAGTACATCTCTCATCAGTACTGGGGCTGACACCCCATGGCATGGAGGAAGGACCTCTCAGCATCACGGGTCTGAGCCAGCTATCCAAGAGCTTTCTCAACACACCATCCCCTGTTGTCCTCTCAGGGCCAGGCACCCCAATGATGATACAGACCAGCACTCCAGCACCACCCATCTCCACAGCACCTTGACACTTCACCCCTGAGACTGGGCACACCTCCGAGTGACCAATAAGAGTACCAGAGACTGGGTAGCTGGCTACCTGTAGAGTTTATTTGGACACTTGACTTGGGTCATTTTTGTTTTACAGCTTGTTGTTCAATAAAGTTTATCTTTGATTCACACACTTGCTTCATTTCTTTTTTTTAATAAAGTCTTGGCGGAAACTTTTAGAAATGGTTTAAGCCTTTGCATGCTTGTGGGATGGGGTTAGATAACAGTGGGATGGGCAGGGATACCTGTGGGATGGGTAATAGCTGTGGGATGGGCAGGGATACCTTTGGGATGGGTAATAGCTGTGGGATGGGTAAGGATAGCAGTGGGATAGATAAGCCTCCAGTGCAAGCATAGTGGGACTGTATGGTCCACCCCCCCTAGTGCCACACCTATGGCCCTTTATTATCAATAATAATGTAATAATCATCCACACATGTCAACACAAACACAACTCTTTATTAAATGCCCTGTTCACTGTAGGCCCACCCAACATACATGGCCCAATCTCATCAGTGTGATGAGACAGGCTGAAGGAAGCACTCATTAATCATCTATCATCCTGTCTTGCCACTCCACTGCGCCAGCTGGGGAGTTGCACCAGTGTCTCAGGAGGTTGCGCTGCTTCTTCCCTTCACGTGAGGCTCTGTTGGGGCCTTGCACATCCTGAGTGTCTATCAGGTTTCGCCCTTGCCTCCATTCCCGAGGCTCCATGTCCCCATTGCTTTGTTGGAGGTCCATGAGCCTGTTCTGCAAGACCGGGTAGCGGGTGCGCATGAGATTGTGCAGGATGCAGCAAGCTTCCATGATCCTCCTCATGGTCTTTGGGCAATGCTGCATGGTGGTGAGAAGTACCTGAAACCTATTGGCCAGGATGCCAAAGGCGTTCTCCACCACCCGCCTTTCCCTGGACAGTCTGTAGTTGAAGATCCTCTCTTCACGGGTGAGGTGTCTTGAAGTGTAGGGCTTCATGAGGTAGGTTCTGAGGGAGAAGGCGTCATCCCCCATAATGAAGTAAGGCACATTTTGTGTGTCTTTGGGTAGGGGGTCTGGATCTGGAAAGCCCATGATGAGGTTGTCTTCCAGCCCCTCCTTGAGGTCACTGGTGTTGTATACCTGGGCATCTGAACATGAGCCACTGCCTGAAGCATCGATGTACATGAACTTGTAGTCAGCATCAACCATGGCAAAGAGGACGATGCTGAAGAAGCCCTTGTAGTTGAAATAAGTGGACCCCGACTTGGCTGGAGCTTTGCAGGCCACGTGCTTCCCATCTATGGCTCCAACGGTGTGTGGGAAGTTCCACCTCTGGTACCACTGCTCTGCAACTTTCTTCCATCCTTCATCGGTGGAGTGGCATTGGAGGAGCTTCTGCAGGTATTCTTCAATGATGGCCTGCACCACTTCTCTGACCACAATGCTGATGGTGTTGTGTGGCACCCTCCAGCCGTACTGCATGCTCCTGTACGTGGTCCCTGAGGCCAGGTGGCACAGAGTGAGTGCCACCTTGAGCCCAGGTTCCAGGCTGGGCCGGAGGTTTGGTGTTTGCCTTGGTCAACTTGGGTGTCAGCCGCTGCACAACTTCGTCAAACATAGCTGGAGGCATCCTCATGAAGTTCTGGAATGCCCGAGTGTCTTCGTTCCTGAGCTCCACCATCAACTTGTTGTACAGCCCGTACTCTTATCTTCTCCTGATCCATCTTCGGACCCAGACGCTTCTTGGCCGCCTCCTTTTCTTCCCATAGTAGAGTTCACAGAGCCTGTAGAAGCACTGTTGCAGAAGGATGGTGGCTGCCAAAAGGACTGTGTTATGATCCACGATTGACATGACTGGATGCTGTGGAAGAGGAAGAGTCAGATGAAGGCTGCAG
The DNA here is from genome assembly GCA_015471245.1 of Laticauda colubrina. Taxonomy (NCBI): domain Eukaryota; kingdom Metazoa; phylum Chordata; class Lepidosauria; order Squamata; family Elapidae; genus Laticauda; species Laticauda colubrina. The sequence goes on along the minus strand of BLBF01000050.1, from coordinate 13,324,626 downwards.
AGGTCCGCACCGCAGGGCTGCTGTTCTGAAAGTGAGATCCAGATGTGTTGCTCCCCCCTTTTATAGGCAGTATAGGTGTCCCTTTGCATCTTCTAGGCATCCTCTGGGCATCCTCTAGGCATCCTGTAGATATCCTTAATATCTGAGATAGGTCCTCTCTGCGAATGTTTTTTCCGTTTTAAATGCTTTGTTTCTGCTTGTCATCCATTCTGCATCCGTTCTGCATCCGTTCTGCGTCCGTTCTGCTTCTTCCCTGCGTCTGAGCAGATGCGAGTTGTGTAGATGCGGAACGGATGCCTAGCGGATATTGCGGATGCAGAACGGATCTAGAACGGATGCGTAGCGGATGCGTAGTGGATGCATAACGGATGAATTGGATACATTTTCCGTGCAAAAGTTTTGGGCAGCTCAAAACTTTCTGAGCGGATTAAATGTCAATAGATGGATGCTGGATGGATAGAGAGGAAGCAAAACGGAGGCAGTGAGTACATCGTGCTAACCAACGGATGGCAAGCTTTTTTGTCTGTTTTACATCCTCTTTGGATCCGTTAGTGCAGTGTGACAGGGGCTTAACCGAATAAAGAGTTGTTAGTTGGAACCTGGTCTCAGGTTCGCGCTTCTTTTCCGGATGGAACACTGGCGACGAAAGTGGGATTGTCCTGAAGCGGAGACCGAGCATGCGGCAAGAGAAAAAACCACGCTAGACGAGATGGCTGGTAATAATGCACCGGCCGCACCATTCAATCCCAATGAAGAAGATTGGGAGTCTTATATTGATTGTTTCCTGATGTTTCTGGAGAGCAACGAAATGGAAGAAATTTCTGATCAGTGAAAGAGGGCTGTCTTCCTAACACATTGCAGGCCAGCTGTATTTAAGATGGCGAAGGCATTGGCGAAGCCGAGAGACGTGAAACAGATGACCTGGTCTTAGCTTAACCAAATGCTGAAAGCTCAGTACATGCCGGTTGTCTCAACCCTCATCAAGAGACATGAATTTTATAAGAGAGACTAGAGGGAAGACGAAACCATTGCTGATTTCGTGGTAGCTCTGCGCTATATTGGAGGAGCCTGTGAATTCCAAAATATGGATGAGGCAATGCGAGATCATGTCATGTTAGGTCTTAGGGACCCTACCCTTCAAAGCAAACTCTTAAACAGACCTAACATAACGGTGGCAGAGGCAATTATGGAAGCAACCGCCACTGAAGCCGCAAAGAAATCAGCGGCCACAATGAAGATGATGAACGCCAGTGCTGACACGACAACCCTTCCAAAAGAAAAAATCTCAGGCGGAGGAAGAAAGCAAGCTACCACAAACACACACCACGAAGACCTAGACGAATCATCAGACACTGATGAAGATGACAATGAGGTCCACTGCCTTTATGCAAACCAAAAAAGGCGTGAAAGGAAGAAAAATTGGTGGGAATGCACTGGTTGCAGAGGAAACCACCCCCGAGCCGAGTGCAGGTTCCTTGATGCCATCTGTCGGGGTTGCAAAAAGAGGGGACATATTGAAAGAGTCTGCCGAAATTGAAGAAACAGCAGCCCTAGCAAACACGGTAATTCCCTACCAAGAACTGACTTGAGACAAGCCGACAGAAATGGGAGTGCAGCAAGGGAACCAGCAACCAAAAAAACACATATCAGATTGTCACTATAGGAAGCGCACAGACAAAAAGCGGAAAAAAAGTCAGAAATGTAGTGTCCATTGAAGAAAGCCCTTGTGAGATGGAGATTGATTCAGGCTCTTTTCTATCAATGGTGTCTTGGAACACAATTAGACATCTGATTCCAAACATCAGACAAAAAACAAAAAATTATTCTCAAAGACTACCAGGGAAATAGGATTCCCGTTGTAGGTCTGGGGCACTTCAAAGTAACTTACAAACAACACGCTGAAGTCCTGCCATTGACTATAGTTGACCGAGACCATCCCAGCCTTCTGGGCATTGAAAGGCTCGCGCCATTGGGCATCGGGATGACCGGACTGAGCTGAATAGTCGCGAGAGATTGGGAAGAGAACTGCTACATGAATTCCAAGACTTCTTCAACAGAACTCTAGGCAGGTACTGGGGAACCCCAATATCCTTTAGCCTAGATACCCAAAAGCACCAAGAAGACTAAAAGCCAGACGGGTCCCCTTTGCATTAAAACCCCAAATAGATGAGCAATTAAATAGATTGATTGCATAAGGGGTCATAGAACCAATTGACCACGCCAGGTGGGAGACACCAATAATAACACCTGATAAACCAGATGGGTTTGTGCGCATCTGTGGAGAGTACAAGGCTACCCTGAACCATGCACTACAGCAAAGCACATACCCGGTACCAGTCGTGTAATACTTACTGCACTCTCTTGGAGGAGAATTTTTTTTTGCGAAACTCGATTTGGCACAGGTGTATCAGCAACTTCCAGTAGACCCCATAATGGCCGAGGCACAAACAATAGTAATGCATAGAGGGGCGTTGAAATGTAACAGACTTTAGTTTGGAGTGAGCGTTGCCCCAGGCGTCTTCCAAAGGCTCATGGAATGCCTATTAGACGGAATAAAAGGGGTCATTCCATATTTTGATGACGTCCTAATTTCAGCGAAAAACACAACCCAATTAGAAGCTAGACTAAGGAAAGTGGTAACGAAATTCAGAGAATCCGGCCTGAAAGTTAAAAAAGAAAAATGCTGCCTGGCCACTGACCGCATCGGATTTTTAGGATATTTGATTGATGAACAAGGTATTCACCCAACAGAAAAAAAAGTCAATGCAATTAAAAACATACCCAGACCTAGAAATAAAATGGACTTACAGGCATTCTTGGGTCTGATCAATTTTTATAATGTATTCCTCCCCCACAAAGGAACGATAGCAGAACCATTGCATCGTTTGCTAGATAAAAAAACTGTCTGGACTTGGGGTCACAAAGAACAAAAAGCCTTTCAAAATATAAAAGACTTGTTAACCTCAGACACCGTTCTTATTCAGTTTAGTAATACTCTACCCTTGACAGTCACCTGCGACGCCTCACCATTCGGAGTTGGTACTATCCTGAGCCACCAATTACCTTGAAGGAGAGAGGCACCCATCGCTTTTTATTCGAAAACGCTCTCCAAAGCGGAACACAACTGTAGCCAACTAGACAGAGAAGCCCTGTGTCAGCCTTCAAGATCTTCTACTATCGCTTTGCATCTTTTGGCTGTCATAAGAAATGAGGGGGAGGGGAGGAAGGGATAAGTCTGTGAAGTGAGCTGGACGTGTTACATTTTTCTGTTGTGTAAATGAGGGGGGGAGCATACAATAGAGTTAGGTTTCTATTTCTCGTTCTTTTCTCTGTGCAACTGCAACCCGTTATCAAAGTATGCCAAGGTCAATGGACAGAGGTCTCATCATCACCTGAAGATGCCCACATGATCATATTCACAACTTCTAATTGGAAGTTTCATCTGAACTATTGGGGGTGGAAACACTTCCATCATTTTGTATATGTGAATTATGCGCCTAATTTCTCAGATTCAGAATTCTCTGGTTGCTACCACTTCACTTTCAGTAAAAGATAACTTTTCTCTAACTTAAAGAGTCTAAGTATTTCTTTCTTGGATTTTGAATGGAGCACCACCTGACATTATTCTGAACCTCCTACTACCAGCCCACCCAGAGAAAACACCCAATTTTCTTCCGAGGGGGCCTGAACATCATGTTATCTTCATCTAGTGACCAGGAAGATCTGGGAGTCATTGGAGGGCAAGATTCTTTGCTGGTATAGTAAGCCCAATCGTTAGCAGAGCTCAATCTTGAAGAGGATCCAGCTGTGAAGCCCAGATGGTCGGTGGGGGTTGGCTGGAAAGATCTGGAGAAGGAGGGCCCCCCCCTAGGATCACAACTACCTGCCGGAGTGGAAAAGAGGAGCCATGGCAAGAGAGGGAAAAGAGAGAACACTTACTGGATCAAGCCAGGAGACTCCTGAATGAAGCCTTTGAACAACCCCAAGCTGCCCAAAGGTATGAAGGGGAAGGAGGAGTAGTGCCCGCTAGAAGAAGCAGAGCAGCCTCTTCTCCCATAAATCAATTTGAGCCAGCAGCAGCCTCGGGGCCCCCAGCGGGAGGTGTAATTCCTAGAAGGCGTAGAGCTCCTAGACTGCCTCTGTTAGAAGTAAAATACGAGGGAAATCCCAAAACCTTGGGATTTTTCCTAGCCCAAGTTTGGAGCTATATGGAAGAATACGGGGAGGATTTTCCCTCAGAAGCAGCCAAAGTAAGATGTGTTACCAGGGCTCTGGAGGGAACAGCTGCAGAGTGGATGGTGACCTTGCATGATGATAATGCTCCCCAGTTGATGAATTATAACCCGTTCATGACTGTGCTGCGGGCTAGGTTTGAGGACCTACTGGCAGAGCGCAAGGCCCGGATTAAGATGAAGACCATCAATCAGGGGCGGAGGTCAGTGGCTGACTACACTCAAGAATTTAGACAGTTAACCGGTCATATCTGAGGCTGGTCCCAGGAAGCCCTGATAGAAGCATTTAAAGATGGTTTAAATGAAGATGTGTACCAGAGATGCATTGCTAGAAGAGACCCAAATTACTTGCAGATGTGGTACTTGCTGGCAGAAGAAGTTGAAATTGATTTAACCCGAAGCAGATGGCGGGGAGGATCTGGGTGGAGCAAGCCTTCCCCCCCCTGTCCTCAAGAGGTCCCCAAACCTCAGAGGGGAGGAGTGGTGGCAAGACCCAACCCCTTGGCCTGCTTTCGATGTGGGAAGGAAGGTCACTGGGCTGTGAACTGCAAAGTCAAACTGGAATGAAAGGGGGCGCCAAAAGAAGGGAAGAAATCTGAAAAATCTCCAGCGAAGCCTTGCAAAGCAGCATTAAAGTCGAAAGAGACAGCAGAGGTCACCCCTCCCTCAGGAGAGGAATCAGAAGCCCCAGTGACCCCTGAGGAGGAGGACTTCCTGGTAAGTCCAAGCGTGGGCCCTATGACCATTCCGGTGAAGTTGAGGGTACCCAATTCAGGGGTCAAAGGGGAAATGCTAGCCCTGTTAGATTCTGGGTGCACAAGGTGTATAATCAACATGGAAGTAGTGAAGAAAATGGGCTTAAAACTAAAACCTTTGAAGATGCCCATTTCCTTTTGCCAATTAGATGGATCAGTGGCTGGAGGTTGCCCTGCACGTTTTATCATGGAACCTATAGAAATGATCATGGGAGAGCATGATGAGACTCTGTGCTTTATTATAGTTCCTGGGATGGAGCAACCATTAATACTGGGATTGCCCTGGCTCCCGAAATGGAACCCACAGGTTAACTGGAGAAAGGGGTTGTTGCGCATACGCACCAAGCAGCGACCGGAAAAAGAGGGGAGATCTCACCCGAAGCTTCAGATTCCAACTGAAATAGCTTCCACAGGTACTGAACCCATGAAAGGGGAGGAGAAAATTCCAAAGAGTATTGTGATTTAAAAGAAGTGTTCAGTGAGAAGGCCTCGGATGAGCTTCCGCCTCACCGGCCAACAGACTGTGCTATTGAAATTTTGCCTGGGGTGAAGCTCCTGAAACCGAAGTTGTACTTAATGACACCATGGGAATTGGAGGAGCTAAGATTGTTTATAGATAAAAATCTGCATCGTGGTTTCATTCAACCTGCTCGGCCCCAGGTAACAGCCCCAGTGTTGTTCCATGAAAAGAAAGATGGTTCCAAATGCTGGGTGGTGGACTCCAGAAATTTGAACGCCATTTCCGTGGAAAACGTGTACCCCCTTCCTTTGATGAAGGACATGTTGGCCCACCTAGCCAAGGGGAAGATTTTCATGAAGTTGGATTTGAGAGAAGCATATTACCGAATTCGAATTAAGGAAGGAGATGAGTGGAAGACCGCTTTTAACTGCCCGATGGGTTGCTTCCAATTCAACATTCTTCCTTTTGGTTTACAAGGGGCCCCAGCTGTATTCATGCAGATGATCAATCAGGTGTTACATGAACATTTATACAGGGGGGTTCTGGTTTATTTTGATGACATCCTTATCTACACAGAAACTCTGGATGAACATGTGAAACTGGTGCGGTCAGTTCTACAGAAACTGTGTGTCGCGCTAAGTTGTATGCTAAACTAACCAAGTGTGAATTCCATCAAGAGAAAATTGACTATTTGGAACATCGCATTTCATCTGAGGGCATAGAAATGGATCCAGAGAAAGTGTGTGTCATATTGGAATGGGCTCTACCACGTACCAGAAAACAACTTCAAAGCTTCTTGGGATTTGAAAATTTTTACTGGCAATTTATCCCAATGTTTGCTAAGATAGCAATGCCCATCACGAATCTCTTAAAAACAAAAGGGTAAGTGAAGCCAAGGCCGAGCAAGCCGTTGGAGTGGTCCATGGAGTGCCAAGCAGCTTTTGAAAAGCTAAAATGACTGCTTGCTGCAGAACCAGTGCTAAAGCACCCAGATATGGAGGCTCCTTTCATGATTCAAACTGATGCGAGTGATGTGGCTGTTGGAGCGGTGTTACTTCAAATCAGCGAGAAAGGGACCTTACAGCCTTGTGCGTATACCTCGCGTAAACTGTCTGAAACCGAGAGAAGGTGGGCCATTTTGGAAAAAGAAGCTTTTGCAGTTCATTGGGCCTTACTGACCTGGAGACATTTCCTGGAAGGAGCAAAACATTCATTTGAGGCATGGACTGATCATAAAAATTTGGAAGCCTTAAAAACGCCTCAGAAGCTGTCCCCTAAACAAGTTCGCTGGGCCCAGTATTTCAAGCGTTTCAATTTCTCACTGAAGTATATTCCAGGGGGGAAGAACTTCATGGCGGATGCTCTCCCTAGACTACCCCAATATAATAGTATGTGCCAGGAGGTGATAAGTCCAATTGTTTCGACCAAACATCTAGCCGCCCCAGTGATCACCAGAGCCCAAAAGAAGAAACAAGAAGTGGATTTATCGAATGACCTAACCAAACAACTAAAAGAACCTTTAAAACTGGATGATTGGTTCCTGGCTTATTCAAATGACTATACAGTTAGAGATGGTTTGGCTTGGGTGAGGACCAAGTTGTGTGTGCCACAGGTGCTGAGGGGCCAAATACTACAACAAGCTCATGATTCTAAAGCAGCTGGACACTTTGGATTTGTGAAGACCTTACATCTGGTTAAGCGGCAATTCTGGTGGCCTACTTTAAAGAAGGACATTGAAGCTTATGTAGCTAGCTATCCAATTTGTGCTTCGGCAAAGAGACCTCCTGATAAACCAGGAGGGTTGTTACAAAATGTAGCTAGACCAACAGCCATGGAAGGAAATCTCTATGGACTTTATAGTAGAATTACCCAAAAGCAGTGGAAACATGGTTATCTGGGTAGTAACCAATTTGTTTTCTAAACAAGTACACTGCATACCTTGTTCAAAGATTCCATCTGCTAAAGGCCCTGTCACATCGGCTGATGGATGCAAAAAGTATGTAAAAAGGACACAGCGGACGAGAAAATGTTCCATCTGTTGTTATCTGCTCTCAAAAGAGTTCCAAATTTGCATAAACAGAGCGGACAACAACAGAAAGGAACGGACGGGGAGAGGATGTAAAGCAGATGCTCCACGGAAGCCTAATGGATGGAAGCGGATGGCACATCCGCAGGGCTTCCGGGGGAGCACAGTGAAGCAGACGCGCAGTGGAAGGAGCAGATGCAGAGCAGATGCCTAGCGGATGCCTAGTGGATACAAAGCATTCACTGCGCATGCGGGGAGGATGCATTGCATCAGCCCCGCGGATATAAAAGGATGCAGCTCACAAGAAGGTCACGATTCAGAGGAAAGACCTGCTTCCAGACACATCTCCAGCCAACAACCATGGGGAAGAAGAGGAAGCCTGTGCCTACTCCTGCCAGCCCTGGCAAGAAGTACAGGGTCACCATCCCACCCCCTGGCACTGACTCTGCTTCTGCTGGGGATTCTGCTGCTCGGGCTGACTCTGCTGGTGCTAGGGCTTCTGCTGGGGCTTACTCTGCTGGTGCTGCTCCTGGTGCTGGTGCTTCTGCTGGCGTTTACTCTGCTGGTGCTGCTCCTGGTGCTGGTGCTCCTGCTGGTGCTTAAGTCCATGTCACACTGCACCAATGGATGGAAAGAGGATGTAAAACAGAGAAAAACACTTGCCATCCATTGGTTAATGCGATGCTTCCGTTTTGGACTCACTGCGTCCATTTTTCTTCCTCTCTATCCGTCCAGCATCCGTCTACTGACATTTCATCCACTCAAAAAGTTTTGAGCTGCTCAAAACCTTTTGAGCGGAAAATGTATCCAACGCGTCCGTTCTGCATCCACTAGCCATATGGGGAACATCTGTTCTGCATCTGTCGTCATCCGTTACGCGTCCGCTACATCTGCTAGGCATTCACTGCGCATCCGTGCAACTCAAATCCGCTCCAACAGTAAACGGACACAGGGAGGAAGCGGAACGGACGCAGAACGGACACGCAGCAATAGTAGCACGGATGGAGAAAGGATGAAAGTGGATGCACCTCGCAAAGAAAGCATTTAAAATGGAAAAAACGTTCGCAGAGGGGACCTATCTCAGATATTAAGGATGTCTAGAGAATGCCTAGAGGATGCAATAAGACACACAAGGGAAAACCTATATTGCCTATAAAAAGGGGGAGCAACTCACCTGGATCTCACTTTCAGACCAGCAGCCCTGCTGTGCAGACCTCTGCAGCCTTCATCTGGCTGTTGCTCTTCCACAGCATCCAGTCATGTCCACCATGGATCGTAACACAGTCCTTTTGGTAGCCACCATCATTCTGCAACAGTGCGAAGCCATCTACAGGGTCTTTCAACTCTACTATGGGAAGAAAAGGAGGAAGCCAAGAAACGTCTGGGTCTGAAGATGGATTGGGAGAAGAGCAGAGTACAGACTGTACAACAAGCTGATGGTGGAGCTGAGGAACGAAGACCCTCGTGCATTCCAGAATTTCATGAGGATGCCTCCAGCCATGTTTGACGAAGTTGTGCAGCAGCTGACACCCAGGTTGACCAAGGCAAACACCAACTTCCAGCCCAGCGTGGACCCTGGGCTCAAGGTGGCACTGACTCTGCACCACCTGGCCTCAGGGACCACGTACAGGAGCATGCAGTACGGCTGGAGGGTGCCACACAACACCATCAGCATTGTGGTCAGAGAAGTGGTGTAGGCCATCATTGAAGAATATCTGCAGGAGCTCCTCCAATGCCCCTCCATTGAAGAAGGATGGAAGAAAGTTGCAGAGCAGTGGTATCAGAGGTGGAACTTCCCCCACACCGTTGGAGCCATAGATAGAAAGCACGTGGCCTGCAAAGCAGCAGCCAAGTCGGGGTCCACTTATTTCAACTACAAGGGCTTCTTCAGCATCGTCCTCTTCACCATGGTCGATGCTGACTACAAGTTCATGTACATCGATGCTTCAGGCAACGGGTCATCTTCAGATGCCCAGGTATACAATGCCAGTCACCTAGGGGCTGGAACGCAACCTCATCATGGGCTTCCCAGATCCAGACCCACTGCCCAATGACACGCAAGATGTGCCCTACTTCATCATGGGGGATGATGCCTTCTCCCTCAAAACCTATCTCATGAAGCCCTACACTTCCAGATGCCTCATCCGTGAAGAGAGGATCTTCAACTATAGGTTGTCCAGGGAAAGGCGGGTGGTGGAGAACGCCTTTGGCATCCTGGCCAACAGGTTCTAGGTACTTCTCACCACCATGCAGCATCGCCCACAGACCGTGAGGAGAATTGTGGAAGCTTGCTGCATCCTGCACAATCTCATGCGCACCCGCTACCCGGTCTTGCAGAACAGGCTCGTGGACTTCCAACAAGGCAATGGGGACATGGAGCCTGGGGAACGGAGGCAGGGGCAAAACCTGATAGACACTGAGGATATGCAAGGCCCCAACAGAGCCTCATGTGAAGGGAAGAAGCAGCGCAACCACCTGAAACACTGGTGCGACTCCCCAGCTGGAGCAGTGGACTGGCAAGACAGGATGATAGATGATTAATGGGTGCTTCCTTCAGCCTGTCTCATCACACTGATGAGATTGGGCCATGTATGTTGGGTGCGCCTACAATTAACGGGGTATTTAATAAAGAGTTGACATGTGTGGATCAATGCTCACATTGTTATTGATAATGAAGGGCCACAGGTGTGGCACCTGGGAGGGTGGACCATACAGTCCCACGATGCTTGCACTGGAGGCTTATCTATCCCCACAGCTATCTCAACCCATCCCACAGCTATCTTAACCCATCCCAAAGGTATCCCTGCCCATCCCACAGCTATCTTAACCCATCCCAAAGGTATCCCTGCCCATCCCACAGATATCTCAATCCATCCCAAAGGTATCCCTGCCCATCCCACAACTATTCTTACCCATCCCACAAGCATGCAAAGGCTTAAACCATTTCTAAAAGTTTCCACCAAGACTTTATTTACAAAAATAAATGAAGCAAGTGTGTGAAGCAAAGATAATCTTTATTAATAACAAGCTGTAAAAGAAAAATGACCCAAGTCAAGTGTCCAAATAAAGTCGACAACTTCACCAAACATGGCTGGTGGCATCCTCATGAAGTGCTGGAATGCACGAGGGTCTTCGTTCCTCAGCTCCACCATCAGCTTGTTGTACAGTCTGTACAACAGTCTCTGGCACACTTCTCTGTCACTCAGAGGTGTGCCCAGTCTCAGAGGTGAAGGGTCCAGGTGCTGTGGAATTGGGTGCTGCTGGAGTGCTGGTCTGAAGCGCCACTGGGGTGCCTGGCCCCGAGAGGACAACAGGGGACGGTGTGTTGAGGAAGCTCTCAGACAGCTGGCTCAGCCCCATGATGTTGAGAGCTCCTTCCTCCATGCCATGAGGTGTCAGCCCCAGTACCAATGACAGATGTACTGAGGCCGGGCTTGGCTGTGGGGTGGAGGAAGGAGCAGTGTAGTGGGGCTGTCTGGTCTGCAGCTGTGTGAGGACCGTCGTGGTTGGCATCGGTGACATGGGTTGCATTGGTGGCGTCGGTGGCAGTAGTGGCATGGGTGGCATCGGTGGCATCAGAGGCGTGGGTGGCATCGGTGGCATCAATGGAACCAGTGGCAACGGTGGCGTCTGATGAGTCTGTGCCTGGACTGGGAAGGGCTGCTGCCTGTGCTGCTGGACCTCCTGGTAGCCATAGCCCTGGTAGGTGAAGGCCTGTGGAAAGCCTTGGAATGGGAGGGACATCACCTGGGGTGGAGGAGCAGACCTGGACTGGGTGGGAGCAGGTTCATCTGGATCTGGAGGGTTGTGAAGCAGATCAGTGATCCTGTCCTTCACCACCTGGTACTGGGGTTCCACCATGTCCGTGAGGGTCTGGTTGACATAGGTGAGGAAGGGCTTGTGGTTGGAGGATGAGGAGTCAGTGTGGAACAGCTGAGAGAGGATATCTATGCTGCTCCTGATGGTGTCTCTTATCTCCAGCAGGACAGTGTGGCTCTGCCCCTCCTGTCTGGCTCTCTGCCTTTCTGTGGAGGTGGAGCTGGGGGTGGATGCGGGTAGGACTGTGGTGGAAGTGCCGTCTCCTTTCTCCCACTGTGCCAGGGAGTCCTCTACACGCTCCGCCACGGTTAGAACAGCTGTCCACGGGTTCTCCATCGTGGCATGCTCCCTAGACACCTGCCTGGAGACAGGAGCTGACTCTCTGCTGGAAGAGGACTGGCTCTCAGCAGGCTGCCGGTGAGAGAGGGTAGTGAGAGGGGCTGCTGGTGCTCACTGGTGGCGGATCTCACCCTCCAGGAAACTGCACCTGGCCATGACATAGGTCTCTCTGTCCGTCAGCTTAACTGAGGCCTGGCCAGATTTCTTGAGGTGCAGCTTCCCGTACCAGGTGTGCATGTGCTTCCACCAGCCGAGGAGCACCTCCGAAGTGTAGCCCAGGCTCTCCGCTTTCTCTCTCCAAGCAGCCTGCTTCCTTTGGTGTCCCTGTAGAGCCTGTGTCCCTTCCGCCATAGATAGTCATTCTCTCTCAGCCACTCCAGCACCTCATCCTCATGTTCCTCCTCGATGGAGTATTGCCTCCTCTCCCGTTCTCGCGTATGCCTCTTCCTCCCTTTGGCAGGACCACATAGGCCCTCATCAGAGGGGCTTCCAGGTTGTAGGGGCTGCTCCTCTGCACCACCACCCCCAGCAGCAGCAGCAGGATCATCATCATCACCATCATCATCATCATCATCATCATCATCATCATCATCATCATTATCATCATCAGCAGCAGCAGCATAAGCAGCAGCAGCACCAGCAGGTCCAGGATCAGCAGCATTCAAGTAAGCACCAGCAGTGCCAGGAGCACCAGCAGGACCAGGAGCAGGACCAGGAGCACGAGCAGGATGAGCAGGATGAGCAGGACCAGCAGGATGAGCAAGACCAGGAGCACGAGCAGGACGAGCAAGTCCAGGAGCACGAGCAGGACCAGCAGGACCAGCAGGATGATCAGGACCAGCAGGACGAGGAGCAGCTTCAGCAGATTAAGCGCCAGCAGAAGCACCACCGCCATAAGCAGCATCAGCAGCTCCTCCAGAAGCAGCATCAGGAGAAGCACCACTGCCAGAAGCAGCATCAGTAGAGTAAGCACCAGCAGAAGCACCACCGCCAGAAGCAGCATCAGCAGAGTAAGCATGAGCAGAAGCACCACCACCATAAGCAGCATCATCAGCTCCTCCAGAAGCAGAAACAGCAGAAGCCCCAGCCCCAGAAGAGCGAGCCCGTGCTACAGAAGCCCCAGCAGAAGCAGAGTGAGGGCCAGGGGGTGGGAGGGTGGCCCTGTCCCTCTTGCCAGGGCTGGCAGAAGATGGCTGAGGCTTCCTCTTCTTCCCCATGGTTGTGGGGTTGCTGGCTGGCAGCAAGGCTGGAAGGCAGGCAGGCAGGCAAGCAGGCAGGCTGGCCGGCTGGCCGGAAGGCTGGCCGGAAGGCAGGCAGCAAGGCTGGCAGGCAGGCTGGCAGGCAGACTGGCAGGAAGGCTGGCAGGAAGGCTGGCAGGCAGGCAGGCACCAAGGCTTGCAGGCACCAAGGCTTGCAGGCAGGCTGGCAGGCAGGCTGGCCGGCAGACTGGCAGGAAGTCTGGCAGGAAGGCTGAAAGGCAGGCACCAAGGCTGGCATGCAGGCTGGCAGGCAGGCTGGCAGGCAGGCAGCAAGGCTGGCAGGCAGGCTGGCAGGCAGGCTGGCAGGCAGGCAGACAGCAAGGCTGGCAGGGAGGCTGGAAGGCAAGATGGCAGCAAGGGTGGCAGGGAGGCTGGCAGGCAGGCTGGCAGGCAGGCTGGCAGCCAGCAAACCTGGCAGGCAGTCAATGTATCTGGAAACAGGTCTTTCCTCTGAATGGTGACCTTCTTGGAGATGCCTCCCTTATATCCATGGGGCTGATGCAATGCATCCTCCCCACATGCGCAGTGAATGCTAGGCATCCGCTATGCTTCCGCTGTGCATCCTCTTCATCTGCTAGGCTTCCACTGAGCATCCGCGTCATCTGCTAGGCATCCTCTCTGCATCCGTTCCTTCCGCTGTGCGTCCGCTTCGCTGTGCTCCCCGGGAAGCCTTGCGGATATGCCATCCACTCTCATCTGCTTCAATCTGCTAGGCTTCCGTGGAGCATCCGCTTTCCAGCCGCCCTACATCCTCCCCCCGTCCGTTCCTTTCCATGTTGTCCGCTCTGGTTATACAAATTTTTTCCCCTTTTGAGAGCGGATAACAATGGATGGAACATTTTTCTCGTCTGCTGTGTCCTTTTTAACAAACATTTTGCATCTGTCGGCCAGTGTGACAGGGCCTTTACTCTGCTGGTGCTGGTGCTTCTGCTGGTGCTTCTGCTGGTGCTTACTCTGGTGGTGGGCAGGGATACCTGTGGGATGGGTAATAGCTTGGGGATGGGTTAGGATAGCAGTGGAACGGGCAGGGATATCTGAGGGATGGGTAATAGCTGTGGGATAGATAAACCTCCAGTGCAAGCATATTGGGACTGTATGGTCCACCCTCCCTTTATTATAATTATTATAATAAATCCCTTTATTATCAATAACAATATAATCATTGATCCACACATTTCAACATAAACAAAACTCTTTATTAATGCCCTGTTCATTGTAGGGCCACTCAACATACAAGGCACAATCTCATCAGTGTGATGAGACAGGCTGAAGGAAGCATCCATTAAGCATCTGCCATCCTGTCTTGCCACTCCACTGCTCCAGCTGGGGAGTTGCACCAGTGTTTCAGGAGGTTGCGCTGCTTCTTCCCTTCACCTGAAGCTCTGTTGGGGCCTTGTACATCCACAGTATCTATCAGGTTTAGTCCTTGCCTCCATTCACCAGGCTCCATGTCCCCATTGCCTTGTTGGAGGTCCACGAGCCTGTTCTGAAACACTGGATAGCGGGTGCGCATGAGATTGTGCAGGATGTACAAGCTTCCACGATGTTCCTCATGGTCTCTGGGCGATGCTGCATGATGGTGAGAAGTACCTGGAACCTGTTGGCCAGGATGCCAAAGGCATTCTCCACCACCCGCCTTGCCCTGGATAGCCTGTACTTGAAGATCCTCTCTTCATGGGTGAGCCATCTGGAAGTTTAGGGCTTCATGAGGTAAGTTCTGAGGGAGAAGGCGTCATTCCCCACGATGAAGTAGGGTACATCTTGTGTGTCTTTGGGTAGGGGGTCTGGATCTGGGAAGCCCATGATGAGGTTACGTTCCAGCCCCTCCTTGAGGTGACTGTCGTTGTATACCTGGGCATCAGAAGATGAGCCGTTGTCTGAAGCATCGATGTACATGAACTTGTTGTCAGCATCGACCATGGTGAAGAGGACGATGCTGAATAAGCCCTTGTAGTTGTGATAAGTGGACCCTGACTTGGCTGGAGCTTTGCAGGCCACATGCTTCTCATCTATGGCTCCAACGGTGTGGGGAAAGTTCCACCTCTGATACCACTGCTCTACAACTTTCCTCCAGCCTTCTTCAGTGGTGGGATACTGGAGGAGCTCCTCCACGTATTCTTCGATGATGGCCTGCACCACTTCTCTGACCACAATGCTGATGGTGTTGTGTGGAACCCTACAGGTGTATTGCATGCTCCTGTATGTGGTCCCGGAGGCCAGGTGGCACAGAGTCAGTGCCACCTTCAGCCTAGGGTCCAGGCTGGGCTGGAAGTTGGTGTTTGCCTTGGTCAACCTGGGTCTCATCCACTCCACAACTTCATCAAACATGGCTGGTGGAATCCTCATGAAGTTCTGGACTGCACGAGTGTCTTCGTTCCTCAGCTCCACCATCAGCTTGTTATACAGTCTGCATTCAGCTCTTCTCGCAATCCATCTTTGGACCCAGACACTTCCTGGATGCCTTCTTTTCTTTGCATTGAATAGGTGAAAGAGCCTGTAGAGGGCTTCGCACTGTTGTAGAATGATTGCGGCTACCAAAAGGAGTGTTTGACGATCCATGGTGGAGATGACTGGATGCTGTGGAAGAGCAAGAGCAAGAGCAAGAGGAAGGCTGAAGAGGTCTGCACCGCAGGGCTGCTGGATTGAAAGTGAGATCCAGGTGATTTCTCCCCATTTTTATAGGAAATATAGGTTTTCCGCTTGGTGTCCTTTTGTATCCTCTAGACATTCTGCAGACATCCTAAATATCTGAGATATGTCCCCTATACGAACGTTGTTTCCGTT
Organism: Laticauda colubrina; assembly: GCA_015471245.1. Classification (NCBI taxonomy): domain Eukaryota; kingdom Metazoa; phylum Chordata; class Lepidosauria; order Squamata; family Elapidae; genus Laticauda; species Laticauda colubrina. Next base: position 13,308,952 of record BLBF01000050.1, on the reverse strand, counting down.
TTAATGCTTTCTATGTGAGCTGCATCCGCTTTCATCCTTTCTACATTCGTGCTACTAATGCTGCGTGTCCTTTCCGTGTCTGTTTCACTTCCTCCCTGTGTCCGTTTTCCGTTGGAGCGGATGTGAGTTGTGTGGATGCGCAGCGGATGCCTTGCGGATATAGTGGACGCGTAACGGATGACAACGGACGTATAACAGATGTTCCCCATATGTGTAGCGGATGTAGAATGGACACGTTGGATACTTTATCTGCTCAAAAAGTTTTGTGTAGCTCAAAACTTTTTGAACAGATGAAATCTCAGTAGGCGGATGCTGGAAGGTTAGAGAGTATGAAAAACGGATGCAGTACATTGAGTACAGAACGGATGCATTGCATTAACCAATGGATAGCAAGTGTTTCTCTCCGTTTTATATCCTCTTTCCATCCGTTGGTGCTGTGTGACATGGGCTTAAGACACTGGCTAAACTGTTTATTTCACATATCTATAGGTTATATGGTGTTCCTTAACGCATAATCTCTGACAGAGTGGTCCAATTTACCTCAAATTTTTGGAAAGAGTTCCTGAAGTTGATAGGCTCCCCCCAGGGCTTAAGCTCCGCCCATCATCCTCAAACCAATGGGGCCTGTGAGAGGACTAACACAGTGTTAGAACAGTATCTTAGATGTTATATAAATTATCAACAAGATAACTGGTCTGACTTACTACCATTTGCCGAAGTGGCATATAACAACTCCGTACATAGTAGTACTGGATTTACTCCATTTAAAGTAGCTTCGGGACAAGATTTTGTACCCATATCTGAACTTCCTCGTGAAAGGCCTAACATCCATTCATTGGATGAATGGATAACTCAACTCCAACTTAACTGGCCAGTAACACGCAAAGCATTAGATGAGGCCCATGAAACTCATAAGAAGTTTGCAGAGAAGAAAAGATCCCCACAGAAATTATATAAAGTAGGCGACAAAGTTTTCCTGTCCACCAGATACCTGCAAACCACTCAAAAGTCAAAGAAGCTTGGTCCTAAATATGTTGGTCCTTTCACGATTGAACGGATTATAAATCCTGTAACAGTCCAGCTGAACTTACCAAAAACTCTTTGACTAATTCATTCAGTGTTCCATGTTAGTTTGTTAAAACCAGAACATACTTCTGATTTAAGACCCATCCAGGCTGACCCTCCCATACCAATACTTATTGAAGGTGAACAACATTTTGAAGTTAAAGAAATTCTGGACTCTCACAAATGGAGGGGTCGGCTCCAGTATCTTGTAGCCTGGAAACATTTCCCTTCTTCACAAGCCGAATGGGCTAACAAAACTGATATTAAAGCCCCTAAGTTGATCAAAGCATTTCGTTCCAAGTATCCTGATAAGCCCTAGGAGTGTATTCTTTTGTAATTGTTTAATGATTAATAATTGTCTTTATATTTTCTCCTCTCTCTCTTCTAGGACTGATGGTTTCCCTTTTTCTAGGAGGGCCAAATGTCAGCCTTCAAGATCTACTATCGCTTTACATCTTTCGGGTGTCTTAAGAAATGGGGGGAAGGGGAGGAAGGGATAAGTCTGGGAAGTGAGCTGAATGTGTTGCATTTTTCTGTTGTGTAAATGGGGGGGGAGCACACAATAGAGTTAGGTTTCTATTTCTTGCTTAGCTTTCTTTTCTCTGTGCAACTGCAACCCATTATCAAAGTATGCCAAGGTCAACGGACAGATGCCTCATCATCACCTGAAGATGTCCACATGATCATATTCACAACTTCTGAGCTATTGGGGGTGGGAACACTTCCATCACTTTGTATATGTGAATTACGCGCCTAATTTCTCAGATTCAGAATTCTCTGGTTGCTACCACTTCATTTTCAGTAAAAGATAACCTTTCTCTAACTTAAAGAGTCTAAGTATTTCTTTCTTGGATTTTGAATGGAGCACCACGTGACACCCTGGCAATCGTCGCCAGAGTAAAACGCTCTCATGAATACCTATACGGTAGAACATTCTCCATTGTTACTGACCATAAACCATTACTAGGGATTTTGGCTGGGAATCAACCCACACTGAACATTCTATCCCCACAGATGACTAGGTGGTCAGAATTCCTGGCCGCCTATTGATATACATTGCTGCATTGACCTGGGAAACAAATCGCCCATGCAGACACATTAAGCCGAACACCATCACCAATCTTTGAGGATGACCCAGTTCCAGCCACTGCCACCCTACAACTAGAAACCTGCCCTGAATTTCCACTGATGATACCACCAGAGCCACGGCAAAAGACTCATTGACTGCCCGCGTTTTGACTTGGGTAGGTAAAGGCTGGCCGGAAGGCCAAAAGACTGAAAACTTTAAACCTTTCCAGACTAGACAAACTGAACTGTCAATACAAAAGGGGCGTTTGTTGTGGGGAGATCGGGTGGTGATTCCACCTAAACTACAAGAAGAGGTGTTCGTGAAGCATACCCAGTACCTTGGTTTGTAATTTGTTAGGAATAATTATCCGATCACCCCACAATAAACAACCTTTTTGGATTGAGAGTTCAGTTTTTCTGGTCCGGAAAGGTTTAAAGTTCTCAGTTTTTTGGTTTTCCGGCCAGCCTTTACCTACCCAGTTAAGTACGCGGGCAGTCAATGGGTCTTTTGCGGTGGCTGTGGTGACATCATTCGCAGATATGGGTAGATCAGGGCAAGTCTCTATCTGCAATGCTGTCATCGTTGGTGCCGGGTCTTCCTCTGTTGATGGCAATGGTGCTCTGCTCAAAGCATCTGCATGGGAAATTTGTTTCCCTGGGCGATGTGTCAGAGTATAGGAATAGGCTGCTAGGAACTCTGACCATCTAGTCATTCGTGGGGACAGAATATTCGGTGTGGGCTTGTTTCCCGCCAAAATTCCTAATAGCGGTTTGTAGTCTGTTACGATTTGAAAAGTTCTTCCATATAGGTACTCGTGGAAGC
>BLBF01000050.1:13283804-13302498 GCA_015471245.1 Laticauda colubrina | reverse complement strand
TGGGATGGGTTAAGATAGCTGTGGGATGGGAAGGGATACCTGTGGGATGGGTTAAGATAGCTGTGGGATGGGAAGGGATACCTTTGGGATGGGTTAAGATAGCTGTGGGATGGGCAGGGACACCTTTGGGATGGGTAATAGTTGTGGGATAGATAAACCTCCAGTGCAAGCATAGTGGGACTGTATGGTCCACCCTCCCAGGTGTCACCCCTATGGCCCTTCATTATCAATTACAATGTAAGCATTGATCCACACATGTCAACATAAACACAATTCTTTATTAAACGCCCTGTTCATTGTAGGCCAACCAAACATACATGACCCAATCTCATCATTGTGATGAGACAGGCTGAAGGAAGCATCCATTAAGAATCTACCATCCTGTCTTGCCACTCCACCGCTCCAGCTGGGGAGTTGCACCAATGTTTCAGGAGGTTGCGCTGCTTCTTCGCCTCACGTGAGGCTCTGTTGGGCCCTTGCACATCCTCAGTGTCGATCAGGTTTCGCCCTTGCCTCCATTCCCCAGGCTCCATGTCCCCATTGCCTTGCTGGAGGTCCATGAGCCTGTTCTGCAAGACTGGGTAGCGGGTGCACATGAGATTGTGCAGGATGCAGCAAGCTTCCATGATCCTCCTCATGGTCTCTGGGCGATGCTGCATGTTGGTGAGAAGTACCTGGAACCTGTTGGCCAGGATGCCGAAGGCGTTCTCCACCACCCGTCTTGCCCTGGACAGCCTGTAGTTGAAGATCCTCTCTTCACGGGTGAGGCATCTGGAGGTGTAGGGCTTCATGAGGTAGGTTGTGAGGGAGAAGGCGTCATCCCCCACGATGAAGTAGGGCACATCTTGCGTGTCGTTGGGCAGCGGGTCTGGATCTGGGAAGCCCACCATGAGGTTGCTTTCCAGCCCCTCCTTGAGGTGACTGGCATTGTATACCTGGGCATCTGAAGATGAGCCGTTGCCTGAAACATCGATGTACATGAACTTGTAGTCAGCATCGACCATGGCGAAGAGGATGATGCTGAAGAAACCCTTGTAGTTCTGATAAGTGGACCCCGACTTGGCTGGAGCTTTGCAGGCCACATGCTTGCCATCGATGGCTCCAATGGTGTGTGGGAAGTTCCACTTCTGATACCACTGCTCTGCAACTTTCTTCCATCCTTCTTCAGTGGAGGGGCACTGGAGGAGCTCCTCCTTGTATTCTTCGATGATGGCCTGCACCACTTCTCTGACCACAAATCTGATGGTGCTGGGTGGCACTCTACAGCCGTACTGCATGCTCCTGTAGGTGGTCCCTGAGGCCAGGTGGTGCAGAGTGAGTGTCACCTTGAGCCCAGGTTCCAGGCTGGGCGGGAAGTTGGTGTTTTTCTTGGTCAACCTGGGTGTCAGGCACTGCACAACTTCATCAAACATGGCTGGAGGCATCCTGATGAAGTTCTGGGACACCCAAGGGTCTTCGCTCCTGAGCTCCACCATCAGCTTGTCATAACGTACGTACTGTGCTCTTCTGGTGAACCACCTTCGGAGCCAGACTTTTTTTGGGTGCCTCCTTTTCTTCCCGTAGTACTGTTCACAGAGACTGTAGATGGTTTCGCAGTGTTGCAGAAGGATGTTGGCTGCCGAAAGGATTTTGTCGCAATCCACGGTGGACATGACTGGATGCTGTGGAAGAGCAAGAGTCAGATGAAGGCTGCAGAGGTCTGCACCGCTGGGCTGCTGGTCTGAAAGTACGATGCAGATGAGTTGCTCCCCCTTTTTATAGGCAGTATAGGTTTTCCGCTAGGCATCCTCTAGGCATCCTCTAGACATCCTTTATATCCGAGATATGTTTTTTCCATTTTAAACGCTTTGTTTCCATGCTGCATCTGCTAGGCATCCATTCTGCATCCGTTCTGCATCCGTTCTGCATCCGTTCCGCTTCCTCCCTGCGTCCGGGCAGATGCGAGTTGCGCGGATGCGCAGCGGATGCCTAGCGGATATAGCGGATGCGTAACGGATGCGTAACGGATGCGTAGCGAATGCATAGCGGATGCGTAGCGGATGCAGAACGGAGAAACTTGATACATTTTCTGCGCAAAAGTTTTAAGCAGCCTAAAACTTTTTGAGCGGATGAAACGTCAATAAATGGATGCTGGACGGATAGAGAGGAAGCCAAATGGAGTCAGTGAGTACATCGCATTTTCGAATGGATGGCAAGGTTTTTTGTCCATTTTACATCCTCTTTGCATCCGTTGGTGCAGTGTGACAGGGGCTTTACATGCAAAGCAAGATAGTTCAAGCTTTGATTAGTCAGAATTGTGATGATTATGGCTTGCAGCTCATGAAAACCCCAAATCCACAATCTCAGAAAATTAGAATTTTACATGCAATCAATAAAACAAGGTTTGTACATAGAACCATATCGGATCTCTGAAAAGTATAAACATGCATATGTACTCAGTACCTGTTTTGGGCCCCTTTTGTAGCAATTACTTCCTCAATGCAGCATGGCATGGAAGCTGTCAGCCTGTGGCACTGCTGAGGTGTTTTGGAAGACCAGGATGCTTCAATAGCAGCCTTCAGCTCTTCTGCATTGTTCGGTTCATGTCTCTCATCTTTCTCTTGGCAATGCCCCATAGATTCTGTATGGGGTACAGGTCAGGCGAGTTTGCTGACCAATCAAGCACAGTAATCCCACAGTCATTGAACCAAGTTTTGGTGCTTTTGACAGTGTGGGCGGGGGTCAAGTCCTGCTGGAAAATGAAGTCAGCATCCCCATAAAGCTCATCTGCAGAAGGAAGCATGAAGTGCCCCAAAATCTCCTGGTAGATGGCTGCATTGACCCTGGACTTAATGAAACACAGTGGACCAACACCAGCAGATGACATGGTTCCCCAAATCAACACAGGCTGTGGAAACTTCACACTGGACTTCAAGCATCTTGCAGTGTGTGCCTTTCCATTCCTCCTCCAAACTCTGGGTCCTTGGTTTCCAAATGAGATGCAAAAGTTGCTCTCATCAGAAAAGAGGACTAATGAAAAACAGACTAATTCTGTTTTTCTTTAGTCCAGGTAAGATGCTTCTGACGTTGTTTGTTGTTCAGGAGCGGCTTGACAAGAGGAATACAATAGTTGAAGCCCATGTCCAGGATCCATCTGTGTGTGGTGGCTCTTGATGCACTGACTCCAGCCTCAGTCTACTCCTTGTGAAAGTCCCCAACACTTTTTTTTTTGTAAATTTTATTTGAGTTTTCACAAAAAAATACAAATAAAACATTTTTTTTGAAACTAGCATGATCCTGGGTTACATTTCTTTGTGCAGACACAAATTCAATTTCATGCTCATTTTTATGTTCTAATCCATATCTTATTACTGTTTTACATTTTCTACATAGCTTCTCCCCTCTTTTAATTTTCTCAATTTTATTTTAATTATTTTGTCTCAATTCATTGTATTTATACTTTTTGTCTGTCCTGTTTCAATTTCATATTATCTTTTCTCATTAAACTTCTCCAGTAGTTGCTGAATGGAGAATGACACCTTTATATATTTTAAGTTTATCCATTTAACTCTTATTTAGGCTTCAATATATACCTTAAAGTTATAACATTCAGTATAATACACGGCTTCCATTTGAATTCTGTTTGGTACATTCTTAAAATACACACTATATTCTTTAAAAAACGATTATAAATATATGTAATTAAAAGAACACATTCCATTCCAATTCAATTCTATCATTAATGTTAATATTCATTAAAATCTTAACTTCTTTAACATTACTTTTCAATTAAATATCATACTTCTATGGGAACAGGTATAAGCTTTCCATAATTATTTTCCCCTCCTTCACTTATATTTTGTAAAACATTAACTAATTAAAATGTTCCTGTCCCTTCCTAATTCAATTCTCTCATTTATTTTATTTCATTTATTTTATTAACAAACATTTCACAAAATTACAATAGCTATTTTATCCCTCATTTTAATCATACATTGTTTCCAATTTTCTAAAATTATTTCTATTACTAATATAACAATACATCTTATGTACCTTTACAGAATCCCTTTTTCAGTTAATTTTTCATCCATTATGTCTAAATAGGCCCTGTTTCTCTATATCTTGTTTCTGTCCTTTGTAACTTCTTTTCCTTTCCTTCTTCCCTCTCTTCTTCTTTCTCCCCTTTTTACCACCTTGTCTCTCTACCTCTATTTCTCTCTTCTGTATTCCCCTCTTCTGTTGCTTTCCAATATTATACTTATTTATCGAATTATTTTCTTTCCTTTGTTTCTTTTATTAAGTCTTAAATTCTCCATTCTCTTTCCCCCCCTTTCCTTTTTCTTCCCCACATAGAATCACGTGTTCATTAAGGATTGCTTCTTCTTTGTCCCAGTCTCCTTGTTTTGCAGACGTTTCTTGTTGTTTCTCATAGTTCCAAATCTCCATTTCTAAGAATTGAAAAACGAAGCCGAAAGAGCCTCTCCCTTCTTGTGCATCTTCTTTGTACTTTTTAAGTTCCATTTTCAATTCATCCAGAAGTAGTGCCATTATATAAATTTTTAAACAACCACCTGATTAATTTTGATCATTCAAATGCAATAACCAAGAGTCCAATGATCACCAAATAATCCAAATACACACAAGCTGTTTCTTTTTGCTTTTTTTCACTTTCTCTTCCTGGGGTTCTACAATTTAATTGCCAAGTTTCAGTTAAAATGTATCTTTTAAAATTCTTGTTAAAATTTTACTGTAGATTCCTTTTAATTGCAGGCAGTCTCCTCCCTTTTTCCAGATCCTGCCCTTTTATTCTTTTTTTCTGCTTTCCAGCTTATAAAAAAAATTTACTGTCCAGAAATCTTTATTAACCCTTTGACATTTTGTTTTATTTTCAGCTTAATTGCCAGTTGATGTCAAAGCAGACTTTTTTTCTGATTTCTTATTTGTCAGTATAGGGAAAGGGAGAGAAGGAAAAAAAACCCAAACCTTTCCCTTTTCACTTTCCTTCACTGCTTCAGACTCTTCTTTGGGAACGATGTTATTATTTAAATTCCAGGGTACCTTAGTTGTTGCTTTTGCAATTTAACCTGGTCAGTCAAAACTTTCACTTCTTATCTTCCTCCTGCACATTCTTTTCCAGTTGAGTTCTTCTTTGAGGTGGCCATTTCTGACCACTGCTGCAATCACCTTCGAGAAAGGGAGTCATGGCCAGCTGAGGAGGAGAGATGTGGCTCTCCTCGACCCTGCTGGCAGTCTCCCCCCTCTTCACCACCTCTACGGGGTAGCTTAGCCCCAAAACCAGCCAACTTGGGGTGCTTCAGCGGTGAATCCAGACCAAAATTGTGCACAATCGCGGATTTCTGTCTGTCGCCAAAGAAACTCAAACCGGAAGCCTGAAAGTCCCCAACACTTTTGAATAGCCTTTTCCTGACAAACCTCTCCTAGCTGCGGTCATCCCTGATGCTTGTGCACATTTTTATTCCACACTTTTCCCTTCCACATAACTTTCTGTTAATGTACCTTGATACAGCAGTTTGGGAACATCCAACTTCTTTTGCAATTACCTTTTGAGGCTTTCCCTGTTTATGGAGGGTGTCTATTATGGTTTTCTGCATAACTGTCAGGTCAGCAGTCTTTCCCATGATTGTGATTCCTACTGAACCTGACTGAGAGACCATTTAAAGGCTCAGGAACCCTTTGTAGGTGTTGTGGCTTAATTAGCTGAATGGGACACTTTGAACCTAGAATATTGAAGAGATTGTGGATTTGGGGTTTTCATGAGCTGTAAGCCATAATCATCTCAATTATGACACATCACAGCTTGAACTATCTTGCTTTGCATGTCACGAGTCTATCTCATATATTAGTTTCACCTTTTAAGTTGCATTACTGAAATAAATGAACTTTTGCATGATATTCTATTTTTTTGAGTTTTACCTGTATTTGGTGATACATGTTAGTGGGAATTTTCTGGTTATTGGCAAAAATAATTACCATGAGTTGCTGGAATGGGACAACTTGCCACAGCCAACTTCCCATTGCCAACTTTCCAGAGTAAAATTGCAATGGCCAGCACGTCAACTTTTCATGGGATAAATTAAACTGAACAACTCAATTTAATTATTTAAAATAATTAAAACATTTTAATTTTTGTCATTCACATTTCATTTTTTGCATGCTTTCTTTCATGATTCAGTCCCACCATTTCTTTGAGACAACTCTTGTTCTGCAGAGAGTTGGCTGCAGCAAGTTGACCTAGTCCAATGGATTGGATATGTATTTTGCAGGAGATGTTTTAGGCAACCCAGTGAATATTCAAGGAAGTACAGTCATTCTAAATGTTCCAAATGACTGTCCATCTCAAGGACAACTCATCCATATATCTTCAAAAATGAATGGCTAGGGCACAAAATATCAGATATCTTGTCTTTTGTGTTTTAGGTTTTAAAGAGTGGAATGATTCCCCATGCCAGAAACTCAATGCCTACATCTGCAAGCATGAACTGTAGAGACATCTGTACTCACTGCTTGTGAAGATGCTATTGGATCGGATGATGATAAATCGGGATACTTTGTGGATGCCTCTTTTATGCCATTTATTACTACTCTCCACCTTACGGAAGTCCTGCTCTCATCTATCTCCTTTCAAAACCCTTTTTCAAAAGAGATGACTTAAATCTTTCCTTCTTCTCATGACTCTTATCAACCATAGTGTCATGCAAATAAACACATCCTAATGCTTACATCATTCTTGCTGTATTGTTCTCATTATTGAACAAGAGGGGACCATTGTTTTGAACACAGATGCTTCAACTGAGCCTGTTAGAATGTGAGGGAAAGTAGGCAGGTTCAAATAGAAAATGGGTGCAGTCAGAACTGTGGCTTCTGTGGCAAGGTGAACATGGATAAGATGGCTGTCATGGCATTGTATTTAAAGACACGCTGTTGTGTACTTGTTTTAACTCTTCCTGACACTGCTGAACTAGTAGAAAAAAGAAGGCAGAATATAAATATTTTCTAAATTGATGCATTACCCAAAAGTAGTGGTTAGTTAAATCTTGCAGATCCAGGAGAAGGGAATTCAACCTTTAGGGTTGAGCCCAAAACTACTCAAATACTTCAGATACTTTTTGCCAATATTCAAGTGGTGTGCCAATTGTTTTGGGATTACACTCAAATACTCTTGCTTGCCTATGCCACAGTCATTCTATTTCTATTTTGTTATTTTCTCCAGTTCTTTCTCTTCTCTTCTACTGTCTCCACGCACTGCCACATCCACTATTTAGACTTTTTTCTGTCTTATCATTGTTAAATCCAGGGTGTTACATGGCAGGTGCCTATCTGTTGTTGTTATTTTGTGAAAGTTCTGGGTCAGCAGGGGGAGATTCTAAATAATTGACATGGAGATACAACTTCACTGCCTTTCTCTGAGGGAGAAGTAATAAAGAATTTGAAAATATAAATGAATGAATGCATGAAAAATGAATAAATGATCTTCTAGGCCTCCATTCCTTTCTACTTTCTATATGTTTTCTACTTTCACTGATAATTTTTAAGGAATAAATCTTGGTTTTTAATACTAATAATAGTTTCGAGCAGGCAGGGAAATTTATTTAGATTGACTTATGAATTAGCCATATCATGTACAAAGTAGCCTCTGAGTAGCCATTTTACTAGCAATGGTGTCAAATGGGCAGGGGAATTTGTTTAGATTGACTTGTGAATTAGCCACCTCATATACAAAGGTAGTAAATATACATTTATGTTCCAGGTTTGGAAACATTGACTAGTATTTTTTTTTTTTTTTGCATTATAAGACGCTCCAGACTATAAGATGCACCTAGCTTTTGGGGAGGAAAAGAAAATAAATAAGAATTCTGCCTCTGCCTCCCAGCAATTTGCCTTCTTGCAGCAAACAACAAACAGCCTGGTCAGGTTAAGCATATTGCGTCTTTAGAGTGAATGTTGCTGAAGCCCCACCCATCCCTTTCAGATGGTGGAGATGGTGGCAGCCATCCCCACCACCTGAAACGGGTTGAAAATTGGGCATTGGAGTTGACAATAGGTGGCGGCGATACCTGCAGCCTGGAACAGCTGATTGGAGGTATTCCGGGAAGCCGATCCAATCGCCAATCAGCTGCTTGTGCTAAATCAGGCTCTGCTGAAGCTGACTAGGCTGCTTGCTGCAAGGAGGCAGAGGCTGAAGGGTGGAGGCAGGTGGGTGGGTGGGGCTTCGCAAACATTTGCTCTATAAGTTGCACAGACATTTTCCATCCACTTTTTTTGGGGGGGGGAGAGTGGATCTTATTGTGTAAAAATATGGTATATATTTATGATTTCAATGAAGAGACTGTTGGAAACTTTAAGAAATGTGGAAATGACCTAAAAGGTAGATGGGAAAGAAAATAATGCTCAAAAAGGCATAAATGAAATTCAAAATTATTTCAATGAAATGTGACAAAAGTAATAGAATGTACTTTAATAGAAAGCTTGTAAAGTTTTTCCCTAAAGAAATAAACTATGCAACTATTCCCAGCTTGATAACAGTATGAGTGACAAGTCTTGAAAAAGCTGATTGCTAACAGAATATAATCAGTAGTTTGATATGGTCAGGAAAAATAAACATCACCATTTTAGGTTTTATCAACAGAAGCATGATTTCCAAATAATGACAAGTTCTTCCTTTTTGTTCCACTTTGATGAAATCCTATATTAACTACTGGGTTCCTGTTCTGAGTACTTCTTAAAGACTTAGACTGGAATTGGTTCAGAAAATTAGGTTCAATCAAATCTTCTTTTCTGAGTTTGGGTGATAGGCACCAACTGGAAAGTGACATATCTACTCTGAATTTTTGACATTCTTCATTCTTTTAATTCTAGCCAGCTATCTGGTTTCCACTCATGGGTAAATTTATCATTTCTTTGGAAATGGGTATTCTGCTTTAAAGCTTCGATGTTTCCTGAAAATATACACCCTCTTTGTATATATAATTATTACTGCTGGTGAGCAGTGAGAGATTCTAGATAATTGAGCTGACTATAAAACCAGTTATAAATTAAATCAATTGGAGAGTACTTCTCTGAAGGACATGGGCAGTTAAAAAATGAAAATAGTCAACCAACCAATCAATCATCCAGTTTTCCATTACCATATATGCATTCTACCTTCAAGTTTTAAAGAAATAAATCTTAGTTTTACTAGCAATGGTGTGAAATGGGCAGGGGAATTTGTTTAGAATTACAAATTTGTTTAGAATTACTTATGAATTAGCCACCTCATATACAAAAGTAGTAAATATACATTTATGATCTAGGTTTGAAACTATTAGATAGGCTATCTTTATGTTTTTTTAGATAGAATTTTTTATTAACCAAGTGTGATTGGATACACAAGGAATCAGTGTACATAAAAGAAAAGATACATTCATCAAGAGTCAAGAATCATAAGGTAATTTCAATCTAGCCTTATGGTTGATTCAACAACCATAAGCAGGTCACAAGCCTGGTTAAATGGGGAGGGTTAGGGAAAACATTGGTGAACTACCCTGTAAAAAGTCTCATCAGAACTCTTTATGGCAAAAACTCAACATGATTCAGAAAGGAATGCCAACAGCAGACTCTGCTGACTTGATGGTAGCCTGCAAGCTAATGGAGAAGAGCAAGGACTAATTTTTAGTATTCAGGATTTAGAATAACAGAGTTGGAAGGGACCTTGGAGATCTTCTAGTCTAGGGGTCACCAATCTTTTGGACCTCAGGAACCACCAAGCTTATAATTTTAAATCCCAGGGACCACTAATATGAATTTTGACTGATGGTGGCTTGCTGACATTGGTGGGAGAGAGAGAGAGAGAAAGAGCTCTGATCTAACCTCTCTCTCTCTCTCTCTCTCTCTCTCTCTCTCTCTCTCTCTCTCTCTCTCTCTCTCTCACACACACACACACACACACACACACACACACACAGAGGCAGGGGTGGGATTCAAATTTCTTAACCAGTTCTAATTTGTGGGTGTGGCTTGGTGGTCATGTGACTGGCTGGGCATGGCTTGTATGTAAATATTATAAATATTATAAATACATTATATATTATAATGTAAATATTGAATTTTTTATAAAAAAGAGCAACTTTTACCCAAAATCAGGCAAAGCAGGGCAGGCAGATTGAGTTGCTCACAGAATCACAGATTAACTTAGAAATCTATGATTCTGCAATCTGCTACGTGAGTCTGTCACATAAAATTTGCTTGGAAGCAAACTCATAAAATTTGCCAGGAAGCAAACTCACAAAATTAACTCACAACACATCATGTATATAAATATTGAATTTTTTTTATAAAAAAGAGCAACTTTTACCCAGAATGAGGCAAAGCAGGCAGGCAGATTGAGTTGCTCACATAATCACAGATTCATTCAGAGATCTATCTTTCTGCCATTGACTACCTGCACTGAATAATAAAAGCTTCAGTCCTAAGGAAGGTTCAGCTCTGCTTAAAAGCAGAGCTGAAGATATAAAGATTAGTTAGAAAGCAAGAAATGCAACAATTTCCTGAAGGAAAAATAGCAACTTAGTGGGCAAGTTTGCCAGGTAAGGAGTGAGTGGGTGGGGAGAGTTTCTGCAGGCCATGTGAGTGGCACAGCCTTCTGTTTCTGCACAGCCTGGATTAATTGCTTTGGGAGGTGCTCTGGGGACCACCAAAATTTTCTCAAGGACCATCAATGGGCTGCAGACCACTGGTTGGTGACCACTGTTCTAGTCCAGCCCTCTGCCTAGACAGGAAACCCTATACCACTTCAGGCAAGTGGTTATCCAACATCTTTTTAAAAACTTTCAGTGTTGGAGCATTAACAACTTCTGGTGGCAAGTTGTTCCATTGATTAATTGTTCTAACTGTCAGGAAATTTCTCCTCAGTTCTAAGTTGCTTCTCTTCTTGATTTTCACAGATACAGGTATGTAGGTCTAGGTGTGTATGGGTCTTTTTCCGTGTAAGATTAAGAGTATCTTGGTGACATTTCAGTGAGGTCCCACTCACCATCCTCAGGCTGGTGCTTTCGGCAAGCCACTGCTTGCACTGGCACGAAGCCGAAACTGAAACATCATCAAGATACTCTAAATCTTACATGGGAAAAGACCCGAACACACCTAGACCTACATATATGTGTGTGTATGTGTGTGTGTTTTCTTAAGTTTTCATGGGTACTTACATGTATGGTATTTAGCTTTGTTTGGGTATTTTCCCACATCATTATAGTTGTGCTTTTAAAGTTATAGCAACATTTTGGAAGAATCTAATCTGCCATCATCAGGCTTCTGTATTGTGTTCATTTGTGAGTCAGACTTTCACAGCCATTTCAGTTTTAAATTTGGGGCTAGCCTACTGCTGTGCCAGAATGGTTTTTTCTTCATCCTGATTGGTTGGGACTCTTGGTCTGTGTTTAGAAACAGACCAAGTTTGCTGTGTTCTGTTTGATTGGTGTTTCTAATTTCTTCTGTCTGTTTTGTGGCTTTTTTTTATGTGTGTGTCTTGATTAGCTGGCATACTTGGACGGACCAATAGAAGAATAAGTACCTGCCTGGATGAACACAAAAATTCAGTAAAAAAGCTAGAACACACTTCTTCACTAGTACAACACATGAAAGCCACAGGTCATAGCATCGACTTCAATGGCACCAAAACCCTAGCCACTATAGAAAACCTCAGCCACAGAATTATCAGAGAAGCTATAGAGACTGAAAAAAGACATGAAAGCATGAATAGAAGAGATGACTCCACCAGACTGTCAATTATCTGGAAGCCTGCACTCTCAAACAAAAAAATCTCCACACCACAAACCAGGCAAACAGCTGGGCACAAACAGATCCCCCTGATACCTCCAGATCAAACACACCCCAACCAGGCACCAAGATGAAACCTAGCTTCCTAACAAATGATAGCCGTCCATTTACTCGGAGCCAAGCTGCACTAAAAGCCTCCAATACAGGAACACAATATTGCCAGCTAATCAGGACAAAAAAAACAAAAGCCACAAAACAGACAAAAGATATTAGAAACACCAATCAAGCAGAACACAGCAAACTCCAAGACCAATAAACACAGACCAAGACTCCCAACCAATCAGGATGTAGAAAAAACCATTCTGGCACAGCAATAGGCTAGCCCCAAATTTAAAACTGAAATGGCTGTGAAAGTCTGACTCAGAGATGAACACAATACAGAAGACTGATGATGTCAGATGAGAATCTGCTGAAACATTGCTACAACTTTAAAAGCATAACTATAATGACAGAAAATACCCAAACAAAGCTAAATAACATACATACATACATACATACATACATACATACATACATACATACATTTACACACACACACATACACGCACTCATTGTCATAAATATACCACACTCATCATAAATTGAGTATGATATGATATCTTGCAATTGTTTTTAAATTTAATGCAGGTGAGCTACAAAAATTGTCACTTGACCATTTGAGGAGAGGACCTGAATTTGTTAATCACAGACAGTATCTAAGAGCTGCCCACTTGTCAACTCTTCAAGCTAATCCATATAGTTTATCATTTCAAGAGGTAAATTACCTTCTTAACATGTGCTCATAGTCTGTCTTTTGTCAACAAAAAGGCAATGGAAATGGGATGATGAATTGTAATTGTCTTCAATTACGAAGAATGGAAGGAAGGCGAGCCAAATAACGTATATCAGAATGAGCACTGTGTGGAGCTGACAACTGGTAAACCAACACTTCTCACCTGATGGTTTCTGATGAACCATATTTTCAAGCCAGGGCCATCAGGAATACAAGGGTTTGTGTGCTAGACTTCGAGTCATCCCATAAGTCAGAGGAATGGAGTCAATATATTTCATGGAGTTTTCCATAATTAGTTTTTCATGAGTGCAAAGCTGAATAACTTTTCTCCAGATATAATTTAATCTTTCCAAAACTGATACCCACCAGATGCATCAGTGGAGCCCTCAATGGAATACCAAGAATGGATGGCCAACAAATCTTGAAAGCAGTGGGATGGAGAAGACTGGAGAAAGCTCCCCTCCTATCCTCTCCCCTCTCCCTTCCCCTCCCCTCCTCTCTCCTCCCCTGAATCCTAGGTTTCTTTCTGTGATGAATTTTATAATGACAATTCATTTTTGGGGACTGGAGGGAGGGCAGAATATCAATAACTGTGTTCAGTTCTTCATTTATTTTCCAGAAGTCAACATTTGCTTTGTTTTTGTGGGAAATTCCATTGGAGCCAATGGAAATTTCCCATGCAATATAAAGAATGGCAATATTTTCCAGACTGCTGTTGAAGGAATTAAGAAACAACTTCTGTCTTATCTTTGGTATTTTAGGTTTTAAACAGTGGAATGATCTATTCTGTAGCAGGTTGAATGCCTATATCTGTAAGTACCAACTCTAGAGCTATCTGGACTACAGCAGCTGGGATGCAACTACAATCAGCTACGAAATACCTTTGGATTTGATTGGAACCCTGTTGATTTTACTGCCTCTGAATCATTCAGAATGACAGACCAGATCTCCATCCTTATCCAACATTTTCTCGTAGAATAGACTTCACCTTTACCCTATTCCCCTGACTTTTCTCAGTAGCAAATGTAATATGAATAAATTTTCTGCAACACATATACATTACATTTCTGAATATATTTATTTATTTATTTTTATTTTATTTGGTTTGGCAATTGCTTACAAGATAATAGGTACAAGTAAAAACATAGCTATAAATACATCGATACATATAAGAAAAATAAAAGAAACAATGGGATAATGACGGTAGGCACATTGGTGTGCTTATGCACGTCCCCTACAGACCTCTTAGGAAAGGGGTGAGGTGAATAATAGTCAGTCTAAGGTGAAAGTTTTTGGGGTTTGGGGAAGAAACCACAGAGTCAGGAAGAGTATTCCAGACATTTATTCTGTTGCTGCAACCACTATATTTCCTGCAATCAAGTTTGGTGCGATTAACCTTGAGTTTGCATCTATTGTTTGCTATTGTGTTGTTACGGTTGAAGCTGAAGTATTCATTGACAGGTTGGACATTGCAATGTATGATTTTATACACTGTACTTAGATCGGACTGAAGTTCTAGGTTTTCTAGGTTTAGAATTTCAAGTCTGGTGGCATAAGTTATTCTGCAACAAGTAGAGGAGTGGAGAACTCTTCTTGTGAAATATTTCTGGACTTTT
This sequence comes from Laticauda colubrina, assembly GCA_015471245.1. Taxonomy (NCBI): domain Eukaryota; kingdom Metazoa; phylum Chordata; class Lepidosauria; order Squamata; family Elapidae; genus Laticauda; species Laticauda colubrina. The sequence continues at coordinate 13,288,299 of BLBF01000050.1, read as the reverse complement.
TCAACTGTGTTAATATCAGATACATAATGTGGGTTCCAGACTGATGAGCTGTATTCGAGTATTGGTCTGGCAAATGTTTTGTATGTAACAAGTAATGTAATATTACCAAAGAAAAAGCTACGTAAGATTAGGTTAACAACTCTTAATGCCTTTTTGGCTATATAGTTACAGTGAGCTCTAGCACTTAGATTATTAGAGATGAGTACTCCAAGATCCTTGACAGAGTTTGAATCATCAACAAGGTCTTGACTATTCAGCTTGTATTTTATTTTCTGATTTTTTTTTTTGCCAATATGTAGGACAGAGCATTTATTTGTTGAGATTTGAAGTTGCCATTTGTTTGACTATTCTGACATATAATCAAGGTCTTTTTGAAGGGTAGCAGTATTGTCTGTGGTGTTGAATAGCTTTACATCATCAGTGAAGAGAACACAATTGCTCTTAATATGATCACAGAGGTCATTTATGTAGAGTATGAAGAGAGTTGGTCCTAGAACACTGCTTTGGGGGACACCACTGTTGACAGGTACAGAATTTGATAGGACTCTCCCAATTTTGACAATTTGTTGTCTGTTTGACAGGAATGCTTCTATCCAGTTATGCAGGTGTCTAGAGATACCATAATATCATTCAGGAGGGATGGCAACATTCGATGGGGTTGGGTGAGGTGGAAGCAGTTACACTGGCTGCATCAAATCCAAGAGTTTCATTCTGGTGTTTCAGGAGAAAGGAACAAAAGGAATTAATGGAAGAGAAAGGAGAAAACATATGTTAGTCCCCAGAGGTATCATAACAACAGGGGGTCCAAAATCCAAGATGGTAACCATAACTGAAATTGAAGCACCAATCCTCACTTTTTTAATGTATCCTTTTGTGCACAGTCGCTACCTTGACTGGTATAACTTACCTACAGATGCCCCTTTTTGCCTAGATTGTCTGATTTTTTTCCATTATACATGTTCCTAAGGAGACACAGGATTGAAAGACAGACATGGGGTTGAGAAGTAAAGAGATGAATTTGCAACACTGCTGGAGCTTTTCAAGAAAAGATTGGACAACCATTTGTCTAGGATGGTACTATAATAGGAATCTTGCCTTGGGCAGGATGTTGGACTAAAAGATCTCTAAAGTCCTTTCCAAATTTATGATTCTGTGATTCTACCTTATATGAAAGGAAATGGATATCAGAATCAGATCTCCTTCTAGATATTTGTTTATTTCTCAACAATTTCTCTTTAACTCTGAGTTTTTGGAAAGCTTTTAGGATTGACTTCAAACTTTGGCATTTAATACATATCAAGGACAAATGAGAAGCAAGAGTGCCATGTGGTCAATTGATTAACTGCTTTGTTTGGAAAAAGGTCCACTCTATTCTATTAATTTTCCTTGCAGGACAAGCTGAATTGGGTCACAAGAAAATTAGCATGTCATAGAAACAGCCAAATTCACAGGGGTGGGCTGTTGGGGGTTTGTAGGGGTTTGGGAGAGCCCCAGCTAAGGTTCTGTGCAGTTTGGAGAACCTCCCAAATGCCACTCCTGGCTGGCCCTGCTCACCCTACCCCACTCCTCCCAGGAATCCCCATACGGCCTGTTTTGGATGCAGGTAAGTGCAGGGTGCATGCAAAGGCTTGAGGAGGGTGAAAAATGGGCCTCCTGGAAGTTCAGGAAGGCCTGAAATAGGCCTGTTTCTGATTTCCAGAGAGCCTCTTGAGCCCAGGGAGGGCAAAAACTCCCCCCTTCATGGTGCAGGAAGCCAACTATCCCCCCCTATGGCCACACCCACCTAGCAGCTGGGCAGAGGATAAACCCTAAAATTTTTGAAGTCCACCCTTGCAAATAATATAGTGGTAGTATTGGGGCCTATCCTGAACTTGACTTATCCTAAGGTGACCAACTTTTTTACAATGAGAAGGATACAAATAAATTTAAGAAAAAAAAAACAAAGCCGCTTGTGCATGGCACACTCTTGCATGTGGTGCACTCTTGCACATGGCACGCTCTCTCAAAAAAATTATCCTGTGTGGAGCACATGCATCTCATAATTGTGTCTCATTGCACTGTACCCAGTCTTGATAAATTGCCATGTATATATAAGTACATCACATCACACACAATGGATTGGATTGGCATCGATCAAATACGGAGATTTACAGAATAGTCTTCAAATATCAAAAAGGAGGACATGAAGGAGGACACTTTTTGAGAGAGGAAAGAACTTACAGCAGAAGGACTGTCCTCCCTAAAGCCCCTGTCCCACTGCACCAACGGATGCAAAGAGGATGTAAAATGTTAAAAAACGTTGGAAAATGCTATGCATCCATTGTGTACTCATTGCATACGTGTTTCATATGCTCTATCCTTTGAGCATCCGTCCACTGAGATTTCATCCGCTCAAGAAGTTTTGAGCTGCACAAAACTTTGTGAATGGATGAACTTTACGCTGTGTATGATGTAAATCCATGACATACAAGCAACAAACATTCTATGTCCATTATCATCCATTAAACGTCCGCTGTATCCTCTCTGCATCCTCTGGGCACCCCCTCAACTCACATCCATTGAAGTTGAAAACGGAAAGAGGGAGAAAACAAAAGGTACACGGAATGTCTACACAGCATTAGTAGCACGGAAATAGAAAGGATGAGCAGTGAACGGTTTGCATCCTATATACATCCTCTAGGTTTCCTATGAACATCCATTTAACATCCCCATTACATACTACCCACGTCCGTTCTTTTCCTTTCTTTTCTGTTCTGTTTATGCAAATTTTTGCCACTTTTTGGAATGGATGACAACAGATGGAGCACCCCCGAAATTTTGCTCGTCTGTTGTGTCCTTTTTGCATACGTTTTGTGTTCCGTCCGGAAAAACACGAGGTAGACCGGGTTCCAACAACAAAGTCTTTATTTCAGAACAGTTGCAAAACGGAACACTGGCTCAAGCCGCGACAGCCCTTTTATACTTTTCTGTCTGCCGGCTTGTAGCCAATGACATTCATTTGATTTTACTGCCTTTGTGCGGCTTCAGGGATTGGTTCCTTTTGAACCTATCCCCATTAGTTTTTAGTAACCAATCAGAATGAGTTATTTGGAGTCTACTATTTTTATACAGAACATTTTGCCTCCCCTCTTAGTTCAGTCCTACGTGGTGACATAGTCGCGCAGTTAGGTGGGGCTTCTCTTGACTCGACTAGACTTGTGCGGTTCATTATCATTGGAGACTTCGACCGGTTCGGATGGGGTTGCTGTGTCTTCAGTCCTTCTCCATGGAACCGTCTGGAAGGGTGAGTCAGCCATTTTACTGCCGCCTGAGTTTCTTAGGCCGGCGGTTTTGCCGCTCCCTCCCATTTCCTCCGGGCAGGTCGAGCTGGCCTGGCTAGCCCCTTCAGATGGACTCTTCTCGCAGCTTTCTTCAAACAGTGAGTCTTTTATTTGCTCTTTTTGCTTGTTATTGTTTTCGGAGTTTAATTTAGATGGTTCTTTATTGATTTCTCGCATTTCCCCCCCCCCCTTTGGTTTGAATTTCATAGTGTTTTTCTATGTGTGGTTGTGTGTTTGCATTTCATTCTATGTTTCGGGAGCGAAGCTGGTCTTTGTGCCGCTTCCATTCCCTGCCGTTGTCTACAGTTAGTCGGTAGGATTTGGGGCCTGTTATTTGTGTAATTTGTCCAGGTAGCCATAATGGGTCTCTGGTAAAATTTTTTGCATAAACTAAGTCACCTATTGCAAAGGTCCTGAATTGAGTGGAGGAGTTGGGGGGGTTTCTGGTGTGAAATTTGGGTGCAATCTGTCTAGATGCGACCTTAGTTTCCTTCCCATCCATAATACTGCTGGGGTTTCCCAGTCTCTTATGGGTGCTTTTGGCGGGGACGGCCTGATTCTTTGGCATTTATTGCATGAGTTTACCCAGTATTCAATGTCCCTGTCTATACCCAGCCACCAGACATAGCTTCTAGCAAGGCTTTTCATTTTAACTATTCCCGGGTGGCCTTCGTGAAGCATACCCAGTACCTTGGTTTGTAATTTGTTAGGAATAATTACCTGATCACCCCACAATAAACAACCTTTTTGGATTGAGAGTTCAGTTTGTCTGGTCCAGAAAGGTTTAAAGTTCTCAGTTTTTTGGTTTTCCGGCCAGCCTTTACCTACCCAGTTAAGTACGCAGGCAGTCAATGGGTCTTTTGCGGTGGCTGTGGCGACATCATTCGCAGATATGGGTAGATCGGGGCAAGTCTCTATCTTCAATGCTGTCATCGTTGGTGCCGGGTCTTCCTCTGTTGATGGCAATGGTGCTCTGCTCAAAGCGTCTGCATGGGAAATTTGTTTCCCTGGGCGATGTGTCAGAGTATAGGAATAGGCTGCTAGGAACTCTGACCATCTAGTCATTCGTGGGGACAGAATATTCGGTGTGGGCTTGTTTCCCGCCAAAATTCCTAATAGCAGTTTGTGGTCTGTTACGATTTGAAAAGTTCTTCCATATAGGTACTCGTGGAAGC
>BLBF01000050.1:13254040-13283404 GCA_015471245.1 Laticauda colubrina | reverse complement strand
AAGGCCAGATTCTCTGAATTTATTTGGGACCTCTTTGAGTCTTTTTTAAAGCTGTGTTGCATCTTTGGCTGAAATTAGGACATTGTCAAAGTATGGCACGACCCCTTTTATGCCATTTAACAGGCGTTCCATGAGGCTCTGGAAAACGCCTGGGGCTACACTTACTCCAAATTGGAGTCTGTTACATTTGAATGCCCCTTTGTGAGTCACTATTGTTTGTGCTTCCGCCGTTAAGGGGTCTGCTGGGAGCTGTTGGTATGCCTGTGCTAGGTCTAGTTTAGTGAAAACTTTTCCTCCCCCAAGAGAGTGCAGTAGGTGTTGCACAACTGGCACTGGGTACGTGCTCTGTTGCAATGCATGGTTCAGGGTAGCCTTGTAGTCGCCACAGATTTGAACCAACCTGTCTGGCTTAATTGGTGTCACAATTGGTGTTTCCCATCTGGCGTGGTCAACCGGTTCTAAAACCCCTTGATCTATTAATTTATTTAGTTGTTCCTCTATTTTTTCTTTTAAAGCAAAAGGAACCCGTCTGGCCTTTAGCCTTTTAGGGGTTTTCTGTGGGTCTAGACTAAAAGAAATGGGGGTTCCCCGATACCTGCCTAGGGAGCCATCGAAGATGTCCTGGAATTCTTGGATCAGGTCTTCTTCCCAGTCAGTTGCGGCCACCCGGTCTACTCCGGTCATCCCGATGCCCAATGGTGCGAACCATTCGATACCCAGGAGGCTTGGTTGATCTCAGTCGACTATCGTTAATGGTAGTACTGCGACATGTTGCCTGTAAGCAACTCGAAAATGTCCCAGGCCGATTACAGGAATTCAGTTTCCCTGATAATCTTTGAGGGTTAGTTTTTGTCTCTGGAGTTCCTTAATTTTGATGTCTGGAATTAGTTTTTTGAGGGTGTCCCATGACACCATGGATAGGAACGATCCAGAATCAACTTCCATCTCGCAGGGGCTGTCTTTGATTTTTACAACTATTTTTACTTTCTTCCCACTTTCCGTCTGAGCGCTTCCGATAGTGAAAGTTTGGTATGCTTTCTCCCGGTTAGTGGCTTGCCTGTTTCGCTGCCACTTTCTCTTGGAGAATATTGGTTCAGGCTTTGCTGGGGAGTTGTTTCGTCTCTTTGGGCTGTAATTCTTTTGTTTCTGCAGACTTTCTCGACATGCCCCCTTTTCTTGCATGCTCTGCAAATGGCATTGAGGAATCTGCAGTCGGCTCAGGGATAGTTTCCCCCGCAGCCAGAACTTTCCCGCTGATTTCTATTTTCGCGCCCTTTCTTGTTAGTGTATAGGTGGTCAATTTCGTCATCTTCCTCCCCAGATTCTGACGTCTCTTCGAGTTCTTTGTAATGAGTGGTTGTTTTTTTTCCTCTGGCTGGGCTTTTTTCATCGTTGCTTGCATTCATTTGTTTCATCTTATCTGCTGATTTTTTGGCGGCTTCAGCAGCCGAGGCTTCTGCAATAGCTTCGGCTACTGATATGTTGGGTTTGTTCAGTAGCTTGCTCTGTATAGTTAAGTCTCTTAAACCCAATATCACTCAATCCCGCATCGCTTCATCTAAGTTAAGAAACTCGCACGCTCCCCCTATTTGGCACAGTGCGGCTACAAAATCAGCGATGGTTTCACCTTCTTTCTGGTCTCTCCGATAAAACTCATGCCGCTTTATAAGGTTTGACACCACTGGTGCATAGTGGGTCTTTAATGTTCTTTGGAGCTCGGTCCACGTCAATTGTTTGACATCTCGGGGCTTTGCCAAAGCCTTGGCCATTTTAAAAATCGCGGGCCCACAGTGTGTCAAGAAGCCAGCTCTTTTTCGCTGGTCTGAGATTTCCTCCATCTCATTGCTCTCTAGGTACATCTGGAAATGGTCTACGTAGGATTCCCAATCTTCTTCATTGGGGTTGAAGGGTGCGGGCGGCGCATTGTTTCCGGCCATTGCTCGTTGTCTGGCTTGTCTGTCACCGCGTGCTCAGTCTCGCATTTAGGACAATCCCACCTTCACCGCCAGTGTTCCGTCCGGAAAAATGCGAGGTAGACCGGGTTCCAACAACAAAGTCTTTATTTCAGAACAGTTGCAAAACGGAACATTGGCTCAAGTCGCAACAGCCCTTTTATACTTTTCTGTCTGCCGGCTTGTAGCCAATGACATTCATTTGATTTTGCTGCCTTTGTGTGGCTTCGGGGATTGGTTCCTTTTGAACCTATCCCCATTAGTTTTTAGTAACCAATCAGAATGAGTTATTTGGAGTCTACTATTTTTATACAGAACATTTTGCATCCGTCAGCCAGTGGGACCTAGCCTTAAAGGAGGATGGTTGGTCACCTTATTTATCCTGAAAATCTAAACAAAATCTGGTCTGATTAGGATGGTCTACTAATTTGGAAAGTCAAAAAGTGAGAAAGAAAATAAAGGCAAATTACTTCTAATTATTGTTTTTGGAAAAATACATAGACTTGCTCATTTAATTCCCAGGAGTAAAGCATCACTTGAGGGAGACATTACCATAAATCTTTCTCTCCATACCAGTTCAGTCTGGAAAAAAAAAATCAGATTTCCTCTGCACAGCTGCTCTCCTCACTGCATGGAACATCTCCACTTGCTCCTCTGAATTTTTCATGAAAAGCAAAGAGAACGTTGATTTATGGAGAAGAAAAAGTGAACTGAAGATGACTCTGCTAAAAACAGAGTTGACAGTGGTAGAATGAAGAACTGACAAGGAAAGACCAGTTCTTCACAATTCCTCTCTAGAGAGAATTGCAGCCTAGACAAGCGCTCCGTATAGTTGCTCTTGCTTCTTGAGAGGAAATCATGAAACAGTGGTCTCTGGGAAAGTTTAGAGTTCTGGGAGATGAGGAATAACTAGATCACTCAAGCAATGATTCATACTTTTAAAGACACTAACTTCATGTATTTCCTTTTCTAATCATTTTCACAAATGGTTTGTAAACCACTTTTCAGCTGTTAGGAATCTTTGCATGAACAGGTTTTACTGCATAAAGTGAACGTCCTCCAATTCTTACTCAAATAAGTTTTAAATCTAACTTTAAAAGCATACACTATTTTTGAATAAACAGCAAAAGGGCTGTTTGATTTTGGAAAGTTTCAAATGGAAAAAGAGTCCAGATAAATCAGAATCAGGATAGAGCTGGAAGGGATCTTGGAGGTCATCTAGTCCAGCCTTCTCCTCAATCAGATCCTACACCATTTCAGACCAGTGACTGTCCAGTCTCTCCTTAAAAACCTCCAGTGATGAGACTTTATTCATTCATAATTCATTCCAACATATATAATCTAAAACCTGTTTAGAAACCCCGTTTTCTCTCATATTTGCTTTTCCATGTTATAATATGGAATATATTTTAAGCAGCCCTAGTTTGATAAATTGGTAACAATACAACAAGTTGACACTTGTGTCAGGGAATGGCTGGAAAATTAGGGTAACTGTTAGGCATATTTTGATAATAAATCAATCTGGAAAGAAGCTGAAGTAAGAAACATTTCTCATTAGTGCACATTGATATGATATATAAAGCCCCTGTCACATTGAACCAACGAATGCAAAGAGGATGTAAAACAGACAAAAAAGCTTGCCATCTGTTGGAAAACGCGATGCATCCATTGTGTACTCACTGTGTACATATTTCATATGGTCTATCTGTAAAACATCCATCTACTGCTATTTCATCTGCTCAAAAAGTTTTGATCTGCACAAAACTTTTTGAGCGGATGAACTTTCCGCCGCGTATGATCTACATCTGCGACACATATGGGCAACAAATGTTCTACGTCCATTGTCATCCGTTACACGTCCGATGTATCCTCTCGGCATCCTCTGGACATCTGCGCAACTCACATCTGCTCCAGCAGAAAGCAGAAAGAGGGAGGAAGAGAAAGGTACGTGGAACGTCCACACAGCATTAGTAGCACGAACATAGAAAGGATGAAAGCAGATGCATCTTGTATAGAAAGCATTAAAATGGACAAAACTTTCATATATGGGATGTATCTCGGATATTTAGGATGTCTGGAGGATGCCTAGAGTATGTGGAAGGACACCTAGCAGAAAACTGACATTTCCTATAAAAAGGGGGAGGAAATCACCTGGATCTCACTTTCAGTCCAGCAGCCCTGGTGTGCAGACCTCTTCACCCTTGGTCTTGCTCTTCCACATCATCCATTGAACTCCACCATGGATCATCGCACACTCCTTTTGGTAGCTGCCATCATTCAACACCAGAACCAAGCCCTCTTCAGACTGTTTCACCTTTTCTATGCAAAGAGAAGAAGGAGACATCCAAGAACTGTCTGGGTCCAATGATGGATCGGGAGAAGAGCGGAGTTTGGACTGTATGACAAGCTGATGGTGAAGCTGAGGAATGAAGACCCTCGTGAATTCCAGCACTTCATGAGGATGCCACCAGCCATGTTTGGTGAAGTTGTGGAGAGTCTGAGACCCAGGTTGCCCAAGGCAAACACCAACTTCCAGCCCAGCCTGGACCCTGGACTGAAGGTGGCACTGACTCTGCACCACCTGACCTCTGGGACCACGTACAGAAACATGCAGTATGCCTGGAGGGTGCCACACAACACCATCAGCATTGTGGTCAGAGAAGTGGTGCAGGCCATGAAGCACGTGGCCTGCAAAGCTCCACCCAACTCGGGATCCAATTATTTCAACTACAAGGGCTTCTTCAGCATCATCCTCTTTGCCATGGTTGATGCTGACGACAAGTTCATGTACATCGATGCTTCAGGCAACGGGTCAGCTTCAGATGCCCAGATATACAATGCCAGTGACCTCAAGGGTGGGCTGGAATGTGACCTCATCATGGGTTTCCAAGATCCAGATCCCCTTCCCAATGACACACAAGATGTGCCCTACTTCATTGTGGGTGATGACGCCTTACCCCTCAGAACCTACCTCATGAAGCCCTACACTTCCAGATGCCTCACCCGTGAAGAGAAGATCTTCAACTACAGGCTGTCTAGGGGAAGACAGGTGGTGGAGAACGCCTTTGGCATCCTGGCCAACAGGTTCTAGATACTTCTCACCACCATGCAGCATCGCCCACAGACTGTGAGGAGCATCGTGGAAGCTGTGTCCTGCACAATCTCATGCGCACCCGCTACCCAGTGTTGCAGAACAGGCTTGTGGACCACCAACAAGGCAATGGGGACATGGAGCCTGGGGAATGGAGGCAATGACTAAACCTGATAGACACTGTGGATGTGCAAGGCCCCAAGAGAGCTTCATTTGGAGGGAAGAAGCAGCACAACCTCCTGAAACACTGGTGCAACTCCCCAGCTGGAGCAGTGGAGTGGCAAGACAGGATGGTAGATGCTTAATGGATGCTTCCTTCAGCCTGTCTCATCACACTGATGAGATTGTGCCATGTATGTTGAGTGGCCTTACAATGAATAGGGCATTAATAAAGAGTTTTGTTTATGTTGAAATGTGTGGATCAATGATTAAATTGTTATTGATAATAAAGGTCGATATGTGTGGCAGCTGGGAGGGTGGACCATACAGTCCCACTATGCTTGTACTGGAGGTTTATCTATCCCACAACTATCCTTACCCATCCCACAACTATCCTTCTCCCACAGCAATCATTACCCATCCCACAGCTATCCATCCCACAGCTATCCTTACTAATCCCACAGCTATCATTACCCATCCCACAGCTATTACCCATCCCACAGGTATTCCTGCCCATCCCACAAGCATGCAAAGGCTTAACCCTTTTTTCAAAGTTTTCCCCAACACTTTATTAATTAAAAAAAAGAACCAAGTGTGTGAAGCAAAGATAACCTTTATTAATAACAAACTGTATGACTTTATTAAAAAGCAATATGCCCCAAGTAAAGTGTCTTTAAGGAAAGATAAGGTGAGCAGGTAACAATTCAGTCTCTGGCACTCTTTTCAGTCACTCTGAGGTGTGCCCATGGTCTCAGATGTAAAGGGGCCAGGGACTGTGGAGGTGGCTGTTGCTGGAGTGCTGGTCTGAGGCGCCATTGGGGTGCCTGGCCCCGAGTGTACAACAGGAGATGGTGTGTTCAGGAAGCTCTCAGAGAGCTGACTCAGTCCTGTGAGGTTGAGAGGCACTTCCTAAAGGACCTGGGATGTGAGGCCCAACACTGATGACAGATGTTCTGAGGAAGGGCTTGGCTGTGGGGTGGAGGAAGGAGGAGTGTAGTGGGGCTGTCTGGTCTGCAGCTGGGTCAGCTGAGGCATCTGTGGCATCTGTGGCATCCGAGGAACCTGGGTCTGGACTGGGAAGGGCTGCCCCTGCTGTGGGAATTCCTGGTAGTGGTAGGCTTGGGAGGCAAGGGGCTGCTGAAATCCGTGAAAGGGCTGTGACACCGGCTGGGGTGGAGAAGGAGACCTGGAGTGGGTAGGAGCAGGTTCAGCTGGGCCTGGAGGGTGGTGCAAAAGAGCTGTGATCCTCTCCTTCATCGCCTGGTACTGGGCTTCGTGCATGTCCTCGAGGGTCTGGCTCACATACGTGATGAAGGGCTTGCGGTTGGAGGATGGTATGTCAAAGTGGACCAGCTGGGAGAGGAGATTTGTGCTTGCTTTGATTGTGTCCCTGATCTCCAGCAGGACAGTTTGGCTCTGTCCCTCTGGTCTGCCTCTCTGCCTGCTTTCTGTGGAGGTGGAGCTGGGTGTGGGTGTGGGTTGGTCTCTGGTGGCTACCTCTTCTTGCTCCATCTGAGACAGGGGATCCTTCACGTCCTCTAGCATGGGGAGTGCAGTTTTGGGGGGGTTCTCTGTCGTGAGGCCCTCCAAAGACACCTGCCTGGACACTGTAGCTGTCTCCTGGCTGGAAGAGGAGTGGCTCTCCGTGGGCTGTCTGAGGGAGAGGGTTGACAGAGGGGCTGCTCCTTGGTGGTGGATCTCACCCTCTAGGAAGCTGCACCTGGCCATGACATAGGTCTCCTGGTCAGTGAGCTTGACAGCGGCTTGCCCGGATCTTTCAGGTGCAGCTTGCCATACCAGGTGTGCATATGCTTCCACCACCCCAGGAGGACATCTGAAGTGTAGCCCAGGCTCTCTACCTTCTGTCTCCTCGCTGCCTGCTTCCACTTGATGTCGCGATAGAGCCTGTGGCCCTTCCTCCACAGGTACTCGTTCTCCCTCAGCCATTCCAGCACCTCCTCCTCATGGTCCTCGGAAATAGAGTACTGTTTCCTCTCCCCCTTCTCCTTGCCTTGCTTCTTTCTCCCTCTCGCAGGGGCTTCAGGGCCTTCAGCAGCAGGGGTTTGAGGGCCTTGGGGCTGGTCCACCACAGCAGCAGCCCAGGAGAAGCAGCAGCAGCAGCAGGAGAAGCACCACCACCGGCAGCAGCAGTAGCAGGAGAAGCACCAGCAGCACCAGCAGCACCAGCAACACCAGCAGCAGCACCAGCAGGAGAAGCACCAGCAGCAGCAACACCAGGAGTACCAGCAGCACCAGCAGCAGCAGCACCAGCAGCTTCAGAGTCAATGCCAGGGGGTGGGATGGTGGTTCTGTCCTTCTTGCCAGGGCTGGCAGGAGTAGGCACAGGCTTCCTCTTCTTCCCCATGGTGTTCTCTCAAGATTTCTCCGGCAGCAGGTTTTTCCTCTGAATGGTGACCTGCTTGCGAGCTGCCTCCTTTTATATTCGCAGAGCTTCCACAATTCATCCTCCCCACATGTGCAGTGAACGCTTTGCATCCACTAGGCATCCTCTAGGCATCCTCTAGGCATCCGCTAGGCATCCGCTAGGCATCCACTAGGCATCCGCTAGGCATCCGCGAGGCATCTGCTAGGCATCCGCTAGGCATCCTATAGGCTTCCGTGATGCATCCGCGTCATCCGTTACGCATCCGCTACGTATCCGTTCTGTCCGCTATACATCCGCTTCGCTGTTCTCCCACGGAAGCCCTGCGGATGTGTCATCCGCTTCCATCCGCTTCCATCTGCTAGGCTTCCTACGAATGTCCGCTTTACATCCCTGCTACATCCTCCCCACGTGCATTCCTTTCCGTTGTTGTCCGCTCTGTTTATGCAAATTTGGGGCACTTTTAAGAGCGGATAACAACGGATGGAAAATTTGCTGATCCGCTGTGTCCTTTTTACATACGTTTTGCATCCGTTGGCTGGTGTGACCTAGCCTTAACATATGCATGTGGATTTTGCTTTGTTTTTCTCCATTTCACTGACTAGTATTATTAGTTTTACTTCAGCAACAGAGTGGTCAATGTCTGGAATACTCTAACTGACTCTATGGTTTCTTCCCCAAACCCCAAAAACTTTCACCTTAGACTGTCTACTATTGACCTCACCCCTTTCCTAAAAGGTCTGTAGAGGACGTGCATAAGCGCACCAACATGCCTACCGTCCCTATCCTATTATTTCTTTTATTTTTATTTTTTATTTTTCTTATATGTATCCATGTATTCATAACTATGTTTTTACTTATACTTATTATTTTGTAAGCAATTGACAAAAACAAACAAACAAACAAACAAATAAATAATAGTGCAGAGCAAGAGTGATGGGGTGGCTCTCACCTCACAATCAGGAGGTGGAGCTCTCACCTCACAATCAGGAGGCTGTGGGTCCAATCCTAAGTAGAGGCAGATATTTCTCTCTGAGCATAATGAGAATAATATCTGCTGAACAAAACTCCACATTGGTGACAGGAAAGGCATCCAGCCATTAAAACACTCTGCTAGTTCCATTCAATTGCCCAGACTCCTCAAGGGATTATGGGGTTGTTAAATGAAGTGCAGAGCAAATAACTCAAATGTTGATCATGAACATCATTGGTGAATAATTTGTGAGCCATGAGCCACTAGATAACAGATAAACAGATAATCAGAGTGGGAAGGGACTTCACGCCCAAGTGGGAGACCCTACGCCCAAGTGGGAGACCCTACACCATTTCTGACAATGGCAGTCCAATCTCTTCTTGAAAGTCTCAAGTGATGGTGCAAGCCGTTCCATTGGTTGATTATTCTCACTGTCAGAAAGTTTCTCCTTATTTCCAGGTTAAATCTCTCCTTGTTCATTATTCCTTGTCTGGCCTACAGGTACTTTAGAAAATAGCTTGACCCCTTCTTTTCTGAGGCAGCCCCTCAAATATTGGAAGACTGCTATCATGTCTTCCCTGGTCCTTCTCTTTACTACACTAGCCAAGCCCGGATCCTGTAACCATTCTTCATACATTTTAGTCTCCAGTCCCCTAATCATCCTGGATGCTCTTCTATGTACTTTCTGTAGAGTCTCAACATCTTTTTAGTAATGTGGTGACCAAAACTGGATGCAGAACTCCAGGTGTGGTCTTACTAAGGCTTTATAGAGTGGTATTAGTATCTCCCTTGATCTTGATTGTATCCCTCTGTTAATACAACTTAGGATTGCATTAGCTTTTTTGGCTGCTGCTGCATGCTGCTGGCTCATATTTAGCTAGTTGTCCACTAAGACTCCAAGATCCCTTTCACAATTACTGCTATTGAGCCTGATTTCACCCAGCCTGTAGGTATACTTTTAGTTTTTCTTGGCTAAATGTAGGACTTTACTTTTCTCGACATTCAATTTCATTTTGTTAGATATGGCCCAGTGTTCTAGTCTGTCAAGATCCATCTGGATCTTGAGACTATCTTCTTTATTTTATTTATTTATTTATTTGTCAGTTGCTTACAAGATAATAGGTGTAAAGGCCCTGTCACACTGCCCAACGGATGCAAAACGTTTGTAAAAAGGACACAGTGGACGAGCAAAATGTTCCATCCGTTGTTATCCGCTCTCAAAAGGGGCAAAAATTTGCATAACCAGAGCGGATAACACAGAAAGGAACGGATGGGGGGAGGACGCAGAGCAGATGGAAAATGGATGCAGAGCGGAAGCCTAGCGGATGGGAGTGGATGAGAGCAGATGGCACATCTGCTAGGCTTCCGGGGGACCTCAGCAAAGTGGACGGGAATGGAAAGAGCGGATGCAGAGCGGATGCAGAGCGGATGCACAGCGGATGAAGTGGATGCAGACCGGAAGCCTAGCAGATGCACAGCAGAAACCTAGCAGATGCAGAGCGTTCACTGCACATGTGGGGGGGATTTATTGCATCAGCCCCGCGGATATAAAGGGAAGCAGCTCGGAAGCAGGTCACCATTCAGAGGAAAGACCTGTATCCAGACACATCGAGTGCCTTGCCAGCCTGCCCTGCCTGCATGCCTGCCTGCCAACCTTGGTGCCAGCCTTGCTGCCAGCCTTGCTGTCTGCCTGCCTGCCAGCCTCCCTGCCAGCCTTGCCGTCTGCCAGCCTTGGTGCCTGCCTGCTTGCCAGCCTTGGTGCCTGCCTTCCTGCCAGCCTTCCTGCCAGCTTGCCTGCCAGCAACCCCACAACCATGGGGAAGAAGAGAAAGCCTCAGCCATATGCTGCCAGCCCTGGCAAGAGGGACCCTCCCACCCCCTGGCCCTCACTCTGCTTCTGCTGGAGCTTCTGTAGCACGAGCTCGCTCTTCTGCGGCTGGGGCTTCTGCTGCTTCTGCTTCTGGAGGAGCTGATGATGCTGCTTATGGCGGTGGTGCTTCTGCTCGTGCTTACTCTGCTGAAGCTGCTCCTCGTCCTGTTGGTTCTGCTCATCCTGCTAGTGCTCCTGGACTTGCTCGTCCTGCTCGTCCTGCTCATGCTCCTGGTCTTGCTCGTCCTGCTGGTCCTACTCGTGCTCCTGGTCCTGCTCATGCTCCTGGTCTTGCTGGGGCTCCTGGTGCTTACTCTGCTGCTGCTGATCCTGGTCCTGCTGGTGCACTTGCTGCTGTGCTGCTGCTGCTGCTGCTGCTGATCCTGCTGCTGCTGCTGCTGCTGCTGATGATGATGATGATTATGATCCTGCTGCTGCTGCTGCTGCTGCTGGTGGTGGTGTGGAGGAGCAGCCCCTACAACCTCAAAGCCCCTCTGATGAGGGCCCATATGGCCCTGCCAGAGGGAGGAAGAGGCAGACGTGTGATAGGGAGAGGAGGCAATATTCCATTGAGGAGGAACACGAGGATGAGGTGCTGGAGTGGCTGAGAGAGAATGACTATCTGTGGTGGAAGGGACACAGGCTCTACAGGGACACCAAAAGGAAGCAGGCTGCTTGGAGAGAGAAGATGGAGGGCCTGGGCTACACATCGGAAGTGCTCCTCAGCTGGTGGAAGCACATGCACACCTGGTACGGGAAGCTGCACCTCAAGAAATCTGGCCAGGCCTCGGTTAAGCTGACGGACAGAGAGACCTATGTCATGGCCAGGTGCAGCTTCCTGGAGGGTGAGATCCGCCACCGAGGAGCAGCAGCAGCCTCTCTCATGACCCTCTCTCTCTGGCAGCCTGCTGAGAGCCAGTCCTCTTCCGGCCGAGAGTCAGCTTCTGTCTCCAGGCAGGTTTCTGTGGAGCGTCCCACGGCGGAGAATCCATGAACAGCTGTTTTAACCATGGTGGAGCACTTGGAGGACTCCCTGGTGCAGTGGGAGAAAGGAGACGGCACGTCCACCACAGCCCTACCTGCATCCATCCCCAGCTCCACCTCCATAGGAAGGCAGAGAGCCAGACAGGAGGGACAGAGCCACACTCTCCTGCTGGAGATCAGGGACACCATCCTGAGCAGCATAGATCTCCTCTCTCAGCTGGTCCACACCGACTCCTCATCCTCCAACTGCAAACCTTTCCTCACCTATGTGAACCAGACCCTAACGGACATCGCGGAACCCCAGTAACAGCTGGTGAAGGACCGGATCACCAAGCTGCTTCACAACCCTCCAGACCCAGAGGAACCTGCTCCCACCCAGTCCAGGTCTGCTCCTTCACCCCAGGTGATGTCCCTCCCATTCCAAGGCTTTCCACAGGCCCTCACCTACCAGGGCTACGTCTACCAGGAGGTCCAGCAGCACAGGCAGCAGCCCTTCCCAGTCCAGGCACAGAGTCATCGGACGACACCGTTGCCACCGGTTCCACTGATGTCACTGATGCCACCCATGACACTGATGCCACCGATGCCACCAATGCCACCCACACCACAGATGCCACCCATGCCAGTCCTCACCCAGCTGCAGACCAGACAGCCCCACTACACTGCTCGTTCCTCCACCCCACAGCCAAGCCCCGCCTCAGTACATCTGTCATCGGTACTGGGGCTGACACCCCATGGCATGGAGGAAGGAGCTCTCAACATCACGGGGCTGAGCCAGCTGTCCGAGAGCTTCCTCAACACACCGTCACCTGTTGTCCTCTCGGGGCCAGGCACCCCAGTGGGGCTTCAGACCAGCACTCCAGTACCAGCCACCTCCACAGCACCTGGACCCTTCACCCCTGAGCCTGGACACACCTCCGAGTGACCAAGAAGAGTGCCAGAGACTGGGTGGCTACCTGTAGACTTTATTTGGACACTTGACTTGGGTCATTTTTCTTTTACAGCTTGTTATTAATAAAGTTTATCTTTACTTCACACACTTGCTTCATTTATTTTTTTAATGAAGTCTTGGTGGAAACTTTTAGAAATGGTTTAAGCCTTTGCATGCTGGTGGGATGGGTAAGGATAGCAGTGGGATGGGCAGGGATACCTTTGGGATGAGTAAGGATAGCAGTGGGAAGGGCAGGGATACCTTTGGGATGGTTAAGGATAGCAGTGGGGTGGGCAGGGATACCTTTGGGATGGGTAATAGCTGTGGGATGGGCAGAGATACCTTTGGAATGGGTTAAGATAGCTGTGGGATGGGTTGAGATAGCTGTGGGGATAGATAAACCTCTAGTGCAAGCATAGTGGGACTGTATGGTCCACCCTCCCTGGTGCCACACCTATGGCCCTTCATTATCAATAACAATGTAAGCATTGATCCACACATGTTAACATAAACACAACTCTTTATTAAATGCCCTGTTCATTGTAGGCCCACCCAACATACATGGCCCAATCTCATCATTGTGATAAGACAGGCTGAAGGAAGCATCCATTAATCATCTACCATCCTGTCTTGCCACTCCACTGCTCCAGCTGGGGAGTTGCACCAGTGTTTCAGGAGGTTGTGCTGCTTCTTCCCTTCACCCGAAGCTCTGTTGGGGCCTTGCACATCCTCAGTGTCTATCAGGTTTCGCCCTTGCCTCCATTCCCCAGGCTCCATGTCCTCATTGCCTTGTTGGAGGTCCACGAGCCTGTCCTGCAACACCAGGTAGCGGGTGCACATGAGATTGTGCAGGATGCAGCAAGCTTCCACGATCCTCCTCACAGTCTGTGGGCGATACTGCATGGTGGTGAGAAGTACCTGGAACCGGTTGGTCAGGATGCCAAAGGTGTTCTCCACCACCCGCCTTGCCCTGGACAGCCTGTAGTTGAAGATCCTCTCTTCACGGGTGAGGTATTTGGAGGTGTAGGACTTCATGAGGTAGGTTCTGAGGGAGAAGGCGTCATCCCCCATGATGAAGTAGGGCAGATCTTGCGTGTTGTTGGGCAGGGAGTCTGGATCTGGGAAGCCCATGATGAGGTTGCGTTCCAGCCCCTCCTTGAGGTGACTGGCGTTGTATACCTGGGCATCTGAAGCTGACCCGTTGCCTGAAGCATCGATGTACATGAACTCGTAGTCAGCATCGACCATGGCAAAGAGGATGATGCTGAAGAAGCCCTTGTAGTTGAAACGAGTGGACCCCGACTTGCCTGGAGCTTTGCAGGCCACGTGCTTGCCATCTATGGCTCCAACGGTGTGGGGGAAGTTCCACTTGTGATACCACTGCTCTGCAACTTTCCTCCAGCCTTCTTCAGTGGTGGGGCACTGGAGGAGCTCCTCCATGTATTCTTCGATGATGGCCTGCACCACTTCTCTTACCACAATGCTGATGGTGTTGTGTGGCACCCTCTAGCCATACTGCATGCTCCTGGAAGTGGTCCCTGAGGCCAGGTGGCATAGAGTGAGTTCCACCTTGAGCCCAGGGTCCAGGCTGGGCCAGAAGTTGGTGTTTTCCTTGGTCAACCTGGGTGTCAGCCGCTCCACAACTTCATCAAACATGGCTGGAGGCATCCTCATGAAGTTCTGGAATGCACAAGTGTCTTCATTCCTGAGCTCCACCATCTGCTTGTTGTACAGTCCATACTCTTATCTTCTCCTGATCCATCTTCGGACCCAGATGCTTCTTGGCCGCCTCCTTTTCTTCCCGTAGTAGAGTTCACAGAGCCTGTAGATGGCTTTGCACTGTTGCAGAACGATGGTGGCTACCAAAAGGAGTTTGTTATGATCCATGGTGGACATGACTGGATGCTGTGGAAGAGGAAGAGGCAGATGAAGGCTGCAGAGGTCTGCATAGCTGGTCTGCTGGTCTGCAAGTGAGATCCAGGTGAGTTCCTCCCCCTTTTTATAGGCAATATAGGTTTTCCGCTAGGTGTCCTTTTGCATCTTCTAGGCATCCTCTAGACATCCTTAATATCTGAGATAGGTCCTCTCTGCGAACGTTTTTTCCATTTTAAATGCTTTCTTTGCATGCTGCATCCGCTTTCATCCTTTCTTTGTCCATGCTACTAATGCTGCACATCCGTTCTGCTTCCTCCCTGCGTCCGTTTACCACTTGAACGGATGCGACTTGCGTGGATGCAGAATGGATGCCTAGCAGATATAGCAGATGCGTAACGGATGCAGAACGGATGTCCCCCATATGCCTAGCAGATGCAGAACAGACGCATTTGATACATTTTCCGCTCAAAAGTTTTGAGCAGCTCAAAACCTTCTGAGCGGATGAAACGTCAATAGACGGATGCTGGACGGATAGAGAGGAAGCAAAACGGATGCAGTGAGTACAGAACGGAAGCATCGCGTTAACCAATGGATGGCAAGTGTTTTTCTCCATTTTACATCCTCTTTCCATCCGTTGGTGCAGTGTGACAGGGGCTTAAGTAAAAACATAATTATGAATACATGGATACACATAAGAAAAATAAAAAAAATAAAAGATACAATAGAATAGGGGTGGTGGGCACGTTGGTGTGCTTATGCACAGTCCCTACAGATCTCTTAGGAAATAGGTGAGGTCAACAGCAGACAGTCTAAGGTGAAAGTTTTGGGGGTTTGGCGAAGAAACCACAGAGTCAGATAGAGTATTCCAGACATTGACCACTCTATTGCTTCAGTCGTATTTCCTGCAATCATGTTTGGTGCAATTAACCTTGAGTTTGTATGTATTGTTTGCTCTTGTGTTGTTATGGTTGAAGCTGAAGCTGAGCAGAAAAATACCAGCCTCAGCTTCTTCAATCCTGACCTCTTCTTCCTCACCATCTGGAGGACAACGATTAATACAGGTGATGTTACAACATGAGAAGGAGAAAGAAGTGACACTGCAGATGATTATGCAAGGAATTCAAAAGATACAAGTAAAAACAGATAATATTGAAAAGACAATGGAGAATATTGAGCAAAGATTGGATAAGACGGATAAAAAATGGAAAATATTCAACAGATGATGATGCAATACGAGGACAAAATAAAGAAAATTGAAGAACAAGATGTACAAAGAGGTAAGAAGATTGCAGATATGGATACCCGATTGAGTGAAGTGGAAAGAGAAAAGGGCAGATCTCTGCAATCATTTGGATGGGAAATTGATAGATCAGAATTCTATCTTAGATTTCAAAATATAGAAGAAGAAAAGGGTAAAAACCTTGCTGAAATGATGACAGAAATCCTTGCAGAAGCATTAGAGGTAACTAAAGAGAAGATGATGGATGGAATGGATGAGGTTTTTTGTATTTATACAAGATACGCAATGAGTAATAAACTGCCAAGAAAAGTTCATATCAGATTTATTAAAAAAATAATTAAATCACAAATACTGCAGGCGGCAAGAGAAAAAACACTAAAATACAAAGATAAAGAAATAGTGGTACTGAAACAATTTTTGAACAAAGAGTTACTTAAGAGAGGAATAAATTACAGATGGCTGATTAGGTCTCTTATAGAAGATAGAAGAGTATAGGAAAGTAGCAGGTTTGAAAATAAATAAAGATAAAACAAAGATTTTAGCAAAGAACATGTCAGTAAGATGAAAGAAAGAATTGGAGGAAGTTTTGGGGATCCAGAACACAAACAAGGTATATTTAGGGATACGAACTAAGACTAAGGACTGGAAAAATGAAAAAATATCTATGCAGGAGGAAATTATTAAGAAAATCATGGACTGTGCTGAAATGAGTAAATTGACATTTGAAATTATAGAACAAGAGGATAAACAATTTTATAAGATATGGGATTTATTTTATCAAAGGTTAGATAAAAAGACATGGTAAAGAAATAGATTAGTAAGCCTGACAATAAAAGTTAATAGATTGATATAGAATACAAAATATAAAATATATAACCATTAGATGAATGTATAAGATTAAATCATAATGAAAATTATAATATCTCATATAAAATGATGGAAAAATAGTCAAATGAATATTTAATAATTGATATTATATAAGCACAAGCTAGATCGATAAAGTGAGAATTTATATAACTTGTTAGTAATGGTAAAAAAAGGATAGCACAAAAGATTGTAACCAACTGACACACTGTATGTATATAATTGAAAGATGGTCTTATATTTTTATGTTTTGTTTGTATGTTTGTTGTAAAAAATAAAAATGCATAATTGATTAATAAAATGTGATTTTGAAAAAAAAAATTCATTGACAGGTAGGATATTGCAATGTATGATTTTATATATTATACTTAGATTGGACCGAAGGCAGCTTGGATGTTAGCTATTCCTGTCAGCTCAGTATCATCAATTTGGTAAGTTCTCCTATTCCCTCATCTAAGTCATTAATGAAGATATTGAAGATTTCTGGGCCTAAGACAGAACCCCATTGCTTACTTCCCTCCATGTAGACTTAGACCCATTAAGGACTACTCATTGAGTATGTTTATCCATAAGATTTCATTGTGGCCTCCGCAGATCTTTAATGGGTTTAATGGAAGAATTTTAGACTCAAAATTTCCGCTACCGGTTCTCCAGAACTGATCAGAACCTGCTAAATACCACCTCTGTAACAAAGTAATTAGACATGAGTGCCCATGACCCAGACCTAGAAAGATGGTGGATTCTATTTAATTGAGTGTTTCTGATTGACACCCTTCTTTCAGAGTTGTCTTCATTTTGATTCTTGCACTGAGTAGAAAGTTGGACTTTATGGCTTGAGGAATAAGAATTGATGTAACAAACTGATGATGCAAAACAGTATTGTACAATATGCTAACACACATCCTTCAATGTAGGCATTTTACTATACTGTGTATATTAAAATAGCATGAACATAACTTGGATAGGTTTCTGCTATATCCCAGTCTTAGATATGAAAGATTATGAAGAGCAGTATCTGCTTTTCTCTTTGTCTAAACTTGAACACTGAGTGCCAAAGCTTTAGCTGTGGAGATCATCTCACCTCCATCCTCACCAAAGCTGAGATTCTTCTATGGCTAAGCATATCTCCACTTATCAACAGGAATTAAACAATGTCTGGATTGGTCTTCAGGATGTCCACCAGGTGAGCTTCTCTTCTTCCTTTTTAAACAGTGTGTGACTGTGCAATTCCAATTTTTCTCAAACATTTCCCTGATTAAATCTCAATATTTTCTCAAATTAAGTTGTAGTTTTAATAAGTGGTGTGTAAGAGGAAAAATATAGAGGCATAGATATTTCAGAAGACAATAACTGGGATAATAGTGAAGCTTTTATGTTTGCATTCGTAGAGACTAAGTCGCATTGAGAAAGTCTGGGAATAAGAGGAAAATACTTGAGCAGAATCTGAAGATCTCTTTCCTTTTTAAAAAAAGAGTTGGTCATTTCTCTAAATCAACTGACTCTTTGCAAGATGCTTTGGATATTACAAAGTTAACTACTATTGTGGAAACCATTGCCTAGTCTTTACATGATAGTCACTACATAGGATTGCTTACTAACCAACCACTCTAGTCGGCAATCTTTGTAGTTTTTATGATCATGATCAATGGAATACCAGGGACTGTTTACTTCCTTGTCCATGTCATCTGCTGTGTGTTTGTTCAAAAGGCTGGAAAATGGAGGCGGACTGATGAATCAATTTACAATTACAAAGCCTGGATGAAAAATGAGCCAGATGCTTATGATAGTGCTGATCACTGTGTGGAACTGACCTCTTTTTACAGGTAGGTCAGTGAGTCTCACAATTAAGAAATAAATAGAAACTTGTCGACTTATGGTAGACAATTGCTCAAATTCATAAGATAGTTCCCTTTTACAAATTCATTCATCTTTTTCTTTTGCTAAATATTGTAGCTACCAAGTTGCAACATGAAAAAGTCTTTTTCTTTCTTTTCTCAAAGATTGTATTTGGTAGTACATAATAATGGAAATTTTCTGCTTCACTGTCAAAAATAATTACTGTTATGTATGGAACTTGGTAGGCTCCAAGTTCCCTATTCTGATTGGCCGAAAAGGCCATTCTCGGATTGCCATTAGAGAACCAATCCGATTAGCGCGCCAGATGGCAGGAACATTTAAAGTGGTGTCATTGGCTACAAACCGTGGGCAAGCTGCTATATAAAGGGCTGCTGTGGCTTGGGCTCTTGTTCCATTACCATTGCTTAGTGAGTTTAAATAAAGAGTTTGGTGTTAGAACCCAGTCTCGCGCACTTCTTTCCAGATGGAACACTGGCAATGAAGATGGGATCATCGTAGAAGAGTGAGACTGAAGCATGCGGCGATTCTGAACCGAGCAAGAGAGATGGCCAGTAACAACGCGCCACCTGCACCATTCAATCCTGATGAGGATTATTGGGAGTGTATATCACTTTCTTATGTTTTTGGAAAGCAACAAACTGCAGGAAATATCTGACCAAAGGAAGAGGGCTGTCTTCCTTACACACTGCGGACCAGCCATCTTTAAAATGGTGAAGGCGCTGGATAAACCAAGAGATATCAAACAGATGACTTGGCCTGAGCTGAACAAAATGCTCCAAGCACATTATGCACCAATGGTCTCCAACTTGAAAAAGAGACACGAGTTCTACAAGAGAGACTAGAAAGAAGATGAAACTGTTGGAGATTTTGTACAGCCCTGAGACACATCGGAGGAGCCTGCGAGTTCCAGAACATGGACGAGGCCATGAGGGACTGCATGATCCTCGGTTTGAAGGACACTACGCTTCAGAGTAAGCTGCTGAATAGACCAAACATAACTGTGGCCGAGGCTGTTGCAGAAGCACCTGCCGCCAAAGCAGCAAAGAAATCCACAGCCACCATGCACCAAATGAATGCGATTCTAGATCCACCAAACCAAGCCAGAGAGAAGAAGGCAGAGGCAAGCAAGAAACAACCCACAGCGACAGCCCACTACGAAGATCTTGAATCCCAGAGCGATACTGATGACAAAAATGAAGATGTCCATAGACTTCATTCAGACAAGAAATGGCGGGAAAAGAGAAGAAACAGGTGGGAGTTTCAGTGTGTGGGATGTGGGGGCAACCACCCACGAGCTGAATGCAGGTTCCTAGACACAATCTGTAGGGCTTGTAACAAACGGGGGCACATCGAAAGGGTCTGCCGAAACAAAAAGAACTATTGTCTTAAAAGACGCGGAAGCACCACCCCGAGACATGACAAGAGACAAGCCGGAAGCAGATGGAACCGAAGCAAATGAACCAGTGACAGAGAGGAAACGCACTAGACGGTAACCATCAGAAATGCCAGGGCAGCAAATGGGAAAAAGATCCGGATAGAGGTGAACATCGAAGGGAAGCCCTGTGAGATGGAAGTTGACTCCGGGTCTTTTCTATCTATGGTATCCTGGAATACCATCCGGCGCCTGATACCACACATTAAATAAAAAGAACTACAAAAACAAAGACTGATTTTAAAAGACTATCAGGGAAATTGAATCCCAGTAGTAGGCCTTGGACATTTTCTCATCGAATTTAAGAATCATGCCGAAATCTTGCCTCTGACCATCGTTGACCGTGATCGCCCTAGCCTGCTGGGGATCAAATGGTTTGCACCCCTGGGAATCGGGATGACTGGGATAAACCGCATTGCTGAAGCCAACTGGGAGGAGAGCCTGCTCCAAGAATTCCAAGATGTTTCTGATGGGACCCTAGGCAAGTACAAGGGGACCCCAATTTCATTTAGCCTAGACCCAAAAATAGCCCCCATCTGGTTAAAAGCCAGACGCATCCCATTTGCCTTAAAATCAAAAATTGATGAACAATTAAACAAATTAATAGAACAAGGGGTGTTAGAGCCAATCGACCATTCCAGGTGGGAAACACCCATCATGACTCCTGTGAAACCAGATGGGTCAGTGCGCATGTGCGGAGACTATAAGGCAACCCTAAACCATGCGCTCCAACAAAGCGCATACCCAGTACTGGTAGTGCAACACTTGTTGCACTCCCTAGTGGGAGGAATTTTTTTTGTGAAGCTAGATCTCACACAGGCATACCAACAGCAACCTGTTGACCCCACTACCACAGAGGCACAGACTATTGTGACACATAGAGGGACATTCAAGTGTAACTGTCTTCAGTTTGGCATTAGCATTGCCCCAGGAGTGTTCCAAAGCCTCATGGAGCATTTGTTAAATAGAATCAAGGGACTCATCCCTTATTTTGATGACATTCTGGTCTCAGCAAAAAATGCCAACCAACTAGAGAGCAGATTAAGGGAAGTTTTAAGAAGATTTAGAGACACAGACCTTAAGGTAAAGCGAGAGAAATGTAATCTAGCCACAAACCAGGTTGAGTTTCTGGGCTACCTAATAGATGAACAAGGAATACACCCCACTGAAAAAAAGATAAAGGCAATCAAAGACGCACCTAGACCTAGGAACAAAACTGACCTTCAAGCATTCCTAGGTCTCATAAATTTCTACAATGTGTTCCTGCCCCATAAGGCAACCCTAGCAGAACCTTTACATCAGTTGCTAGACAAAAGAAACTACCTGGAAATGGAGCCACTGGGAACAAGCAGCATTTCAGGGTATCAAAGACCTATTAATGTCTAACACCATTTTAATCCACTATAGCAATACCCTGCCTTTGACAGTCACCTGTGATGCATTGCCTTTTGGGATCGGCGCCATCCTGAGCCACAAGCTACCAGATGGCAGAGAGGCACCGGTTGCTTTCTATTCAAAAACGCTTTCCAAGTCAGAATGCAATTACAGCCAACTCTACCGAGAAGCCCTTGCAATCATCGTCGGAGTCAAAAGATTCCATGAGTACCTTTACGGCATAACTTTTTCAGTCATCACTGATCACAAATCCCTGTTAGGAATCCTAGCATGTAACAAGCCAATCCCGAACATTCTGTCACCTAGAATGACAAGGTGGTCTGTATTCCTCGCTGCCTACACCTACACGTTGATTCATCGCCCAGGAAAGACCATCATCTATGCGGATGCCCTGAGCCGTTCCCCACTGCCCATCACAGAAGAGGACCCAGCTCCCACCATCTCCACACTTCAACTCAAGACCTGCCCAAACCTGCCACTAATTGTCGCGAGAGCCACCGCGAAAGACCCTTTGTCAGCTCGCATGCTGAATTGGGTAGGTAAGGGCTGGTGGGAAGAAAACAAAACTGAGACTTTTAAGCCATTTCGCACCAGACAGACTGAACTGTCCATCGAAAAGGGCTGTATTTTGTGGGGTGACAGGGTGGTGATACCAAACAGACTCCAGGAAGATGCTTTGTCCATGTTGCAAGAGGAGCACCTGGGAATAGTTAAAATGAAAGCCCTGGCCAGGAGTTACATCCGGTGGCCAGGGCTGGACAAGCACATTGAACGTTGGGTGGCAACATGCCAACCTCCCCACAGGCGCCAGTTAGGGAATGGGAAACTCCCTGGGGTCCATGATCTAGACTACATATTGACTTTGCTGGACCAAAAAAAGGCAACACTTTTTTAATAGTTGTGGATGCCTACTCAAACTGGTTAGAAGTCATCCTCATGGCTTCCACAACCACCGAGGCAGTATGAAACAGCTAGACAAACTTTTCACCATGCATGGACTGCCTGATGTACTAGTTTTGGACAACGGGCCTCATTTTACCGCGTTAGCATTCGAGCAGTATTTAGCTGCCCAAGGCATCTGACATGCTTTAACAGTGCCAGTCCATCCTGCTGCAAAAGGCAGGGCTGAACACATGGTTCGGTACACTAAGGAGGGCCTGGATAGAATGGACAAGGGGGACGTGCAAGAAAAACTAAACCAATTGCTAACGCTACAGCATATTATCCCTAGCAGCACAACCAACAAAAGCCCAGCAGAACTCCTAATGGGTAGGAAATTACGTTCCTACCTCAACAGACTGCACCCCACTTACACCTGGGATAACCCCCCGACTCCTCACGCAAATACCATGCATTTGAAATAGGTGACCTGGTCTATGCGAAAAACCTCACCGAGGACCCATTATGGCTTCCAGCCACGATCACCTAGATCACAGGCCCCCGGTCTTACCGCCTACTCCTAGACGATGGAAGAGAATGGAAGTGGCACATTAACCAGCTTCGTTCTCACACCCTTGAATGCAATAACACACCAGCGCCTAAAATAAAAACCAACCAAAATACAACCGAGGAGGGGGGGAATACAAAATAATAAAAAAGGGAGAGACTGACCTCCCATAACAAGACAACAAACACTACACAAAGACTATCAAACAAATCAAAAAGAGCACTCACAGTTAGATGAACCCCAAATGAGAAGTCCGGGAGCAGGAGAGCAAAGTGAGGCCTTCCTTGAAGGAGACAGCCAGGCCAGCTCGACCAACCCGTTCAATCCAGGAGGGAGCGGCGGAGCCATCTCAACTGGCCCGAAAGACTCAGGTGGGAGCGGCAAGGCTGACTCACCCTTCCAGGAGGTTCCATGGAGAAGGAACAGAGAGACAGCGATCCCGACCCAACCACTCGAAGACCTCACCGAGACTGAGCTGCGCAGGTCAACCAGGACTTGAAAAAGCCCCACCTACCTGCGTGACTACATGACACACGTTGGACTGAACCAACGGGGGAGGGGTGCTCTGTATGGAACTTGGTAGGCTCCAAGTTCCCTATTCTGATTGGCTGAAAAGGCCATTCTCAGATTGGCCATTAGAGAACCAATCCGATTGGCCCACCAGATGGTGGGAACACTTAAAGTAGTGTCATTGGCCACAAGCTGTGAGCAAGCTGCTATATAAAGGGCTGCCGCAGCTTGGGTTGTTGTTCTATTACCACTGCTTTACTGAATTAAATAAAGAGTTTGTTGTTGGAATCCGGTCTCACGCAACTTATTTCTGGACGGAACAATTACCCTGCCTTTGAATACATGAGTTTTACATGAATTTTTCAGAAGATGTCTTAGACAGCCCAGTGAAATTTCAAAGAAGTCATTCTTCTTCTAAATGTTAATCTCCAGGACATCCCATGCACATATCTTCAAAAATACAGAGCCCACTGTAACAACATTGCCAAAAAGACATTAAGAGTTAACTTAATCTTGCATAGCTTCTTTTCTGGTAATATTGTACTCTTAACTAGAGCAAGGGTTTTGAACCTTTTGGATTTCAGGGGCTACCAAACTCATAATTTTAAATTCCGGTGACCACTAATATGAATTTTGACTGACAGTGGCTTGCTGACATTGGTGGGAGAGAGAGAGAGAGAAATCTGATCTGTCTCTCTCTCTCTCCCCCCCCCCCTCTCTCATGCACACACAAACGCATAGAGGCAGGGGTGGGATTCAAATTTCTTAACAATCGGTTCTGTGGGCTTGGCCTAATTTGTGGGTGTGGCTTGGTGGTCATGTGACTGGGTGGGCATGGCTTGTATGTAAATATTACAAATATTTATGTAAATATTGATAATTTTTTTTTTGTAAAATAGAGCAACTTTTACCCCAAATCAGGTAAAGCAAGCAGATAGATTGAGTTGCTCACAGAGTCACAGATTCACTCAAGAGATCTATCTATCTACCATCAGCTACCTGAGTCTGCAATGAATAATAGAAGCTTCAGTCTGAAGGAAGGTGCAGCTCTGATTAAAAGTAGAGCCACAGATCTAAAGATTAGCTAGAAAGCAAGAATGCAATGATGTCCTGGCACAGCAGAACAGTTGATGGTTGGAAAAAAAAAAGAAAAATAGCAATTTAGCAGACAAGTTTGCAAGGTAAGGAGTGAGTGGATGAAGAGTGTTTCCTGGGCCATGTGGGTGGCACAGCCTTGTGTTCCCATGTAGCCAGGATTAATTGCTTTGGGGGGGGGTTGCTCTGGGGGGTGACATTTTTCTGCAAACCATCAAAATTTTCTTGTGGCCCACTGGTTGGCGACCACTGAACTAGAGCATGCAATATGGTAAGGAACCTCTGTGGCTCAGTGGTTAGAGTACAGTATTGCAAGCTACTTCTGCTGCAGCCAGCTGCCTCCAATCTGGCAGATCAAATCTCATCAGGCTCAAGGTTGCTTCAGCCTTCCATCCTTCTGAGGTGGGTAAAATGAGGGCCCAAATTGTTGGGGGCAATATGCTGACTCTGTAAACTGCTTAAAGAGGGCTGTAAAGCACTGTAAAGCAGTATATAAGTCTAACTGCTGTTGCTATACAAACATTTGCTACATGGTGGGATTCAATTTTTTTTTACTACCGGTTCTGTGGGCGTGGCTTGGTGGGCGTGGCAGGGGAAGGATACTGTAAAATCTCCAGTCAAAGGTGGCATTTGCTGTTTCTCCAAACTACTCAATATTTCTGCTTCCAGTCCTCCAGAACTGGTTAGAACCTGCTGAATGCTACATCTTATTTGCTAGTCCAATTCTCAAATATAGCTCATCTGTCTGGAACCTACACTGCATAGTGGACATTAATACAATTGAGAGAGTCCAGAGATATTTCATGAGAAGAGTCCTCCACTCTTCTGCTCACAATAGAATACCTTATACCACCAGACTTGAAATTTTGGGCTTAGACAATTCCCCCCAAAATCTGCTGGAAAATCTCCCACCCCGCTTTCCTACCAATTGATCATTCTTTATTTGGGACCTCAGGATACCATCTCCAGTTCCATTCTGAGAGAGGGAGAGAGAGAGAGACTTTTGGCTTCATGCAAGGAAATCAGCAGAAGCAGCAGAAGTCTTTTTTTCTTTCCCCCAAACTCCATCAGAAATGAGTCTTTGCTGGAAGATTCTCTTGGAGCAGGATGCCTTGCAGGGTCCCAAAGACTCATTTCTGGTAGAGTTTGGGGGAGAGAAAAAAAGACTTTTGTAGCCAAAAGCAGAAGAAGAAAGAAGCAGAAAGAAGCAGCCTGATAGCCAGGCCAGAAGCATGTGGTGAGTGGGGCAAATCCCCCCCCCGCCCTTCCCCCCTCCCTTCACTACCTCGTGTTGATCGCAATGCAAGCAACACAAGCCTTGCATTCCCATGGGCCATGTGGGTAGTGCAGCCTTATGTTCCCGTGCAGTCTGGATTAATTGCTTTGGGAGGTGCTTTGTGGAGGTGACATTTCTCTGTGGACCAGCAAAATTTTCTTGCAGACCATCAGTGGTCCCTGGCCCACTGGTTGGTGACCATTGCCTCAAACCTCCAAATCTTTAACCTTAGACTGTCTACTGTTGACCTCACCCATTCCTGAGAGGTCTATAATTGGCGTGCATAAGAACACCAACGTGCCTACTTTCCTTGTCCTAATGTCCCTTTTTATTTGTACCCATTTCATGTAATCATAATCCTGTTCTAATTATATCTGTTATCTAATACATGCTTGACAAATAAATAAATAAATAAAAATAAAGTAAATAAAATAAAAAATGAATGGATAGGGCACAAAATATCAGATATCTTGTCTTTTGTGTTTTAGGTTTTAAAGAGTGGAATGATTCCCCATGTCAGAAATTCAATGCCTACATCTGTAAGCATGAGCTGTAGAGACGTCTGTATTCATTGCTTGTGGAGATGTCATTGGATTGGATGATGATAAACCACGATACTTTGTGGATGCCTCTTTTATGCCATTCATTACTACCTTCCACCCTCTTGGATGGAAGTCTAGCTCTCCTTTCAAAATCCTCTTTCAGAAGAGATGACTTGGATCTCTCCTTCTCGTGACTCTTAAGCCCCTGTCCCACTGCACCAATGGATGCAAAGAGGATGTAAAACATTAAAAAAACATTGGAAAATGCTATGCATCCATTGTGTACTCATTGCATACATGTTTCCTACGCTCTATCCTTTGAGCATCCATCCACTGAGATTTCATCTGCTCAAGAAGTTTTGAGCTGCACAAAACTTTGTGAACGGATGAACTTTCCGCTGTGTATGATGTAAATCCGTGACATACAAGCAACAAACATTCTATGTCCATTTATCATCCGTTAAATGTCCACTGTATCCTCTCTGCATCCGCTGGGCATCCCCTCAACTCACATCCGCTGCAGCTGAAAACGGAAAGAAGGAGGAAACAAAAGGTACACGGAACGTCTACACAGCATTAGTAGAACGGAAATAGAAAGGATGAGCAGTGAACGGTTTGCATCCTATATACATCCTCTAGGTTTCCTATGAACATCCATTTAACATCCCCACTACATACTACCCACGTCCGTTCTTTTCCTTTCTTTTCCGTTCTGTTTATGCAAATTTTTGCCACTTTTTGGAGCGGATGACAACGGATGGAGCACCCCCGAAATTTTGCTCATTCGCTGTGTCCTTTTTGCATACGTTTTGCATCTGTTGGCCAGTGGGACATAGTCTTTATCAGCATAGTGTCATGCAAATAAACACATTCTATGCTTATATAATTCTTGCTGTATTTTTCTCATTATTGAACGAAAAGGGGCCACTGTTTTAAACTCAGATGCTTCAATTGAAATCCTCTCCCAGAAAACATAGTTGGATGTCTCCTTTTTCTTGTGATTCTTATCAACCACTTGTTTTGACTCCTTCCCCTCCTTGAGGACATTGGAGAACTAGTGGAAAAAAGAAGGCTGAACAGAAATATTTCCTAAATTAAATTGATGCATTACCCAAAAGTTATGGTTAGTCAGTTCTTGCAAATCTAGGAGAAGGGAATCCAAGCTTTAGCATGCAAAAATGCTCAAAACCTCAGATACTTTCATTAGCATTGCATAAATAGTTTCTTCTTCATGTTAAAGACATACTGTTTAGGACAATTTCATTTACTATATCCACAATCTCTATGTATTATATTCTCAAGTGAACTTTGGCACATACAAATTCCAGTATTTTGCAGAATCGCCAAAAACTTCTGAATGCTTTTTTCCTGTCCAAGTCTGCTAAACATTAGAAAGTTAAATACATGTTTAAATATTAGGTAGCTCATTTAACAACTTCCTATTTTTCTTCCTTTTTTAGAAATCTGGAGTGCTAGAAACAGGATTTGCTGAAAATTTGCACCAGAAGCTACATTACAGGTGATTCTTGACTTATGACTTACAACAGAGCCCAAAGTTTCTTTTGCTAAGCAAGATAGTTATTACGTGAGTTTTGTGCCATTTTACGAACTTTCTTGCCACAGTGGTTACTTTGTTTGTTAAGTTAGTAACATGACTGCCAATTGAAACTGGCTTTCCCATTGAATTTGCTTATCAAAAGGTCATAAAAAGTGATCACTTGATTCTTGGACACTGCAGCAGTAAAAATATGAGCCAGTTGCCCAGCATCTGAATTTTGATCATGTAACCATGGGGAAAATGCAATGATCGTAGGTGTGAACAACAGTCATATATCACTGTTTTCAATGCTATCATAACTTTGAACAATCTCTAAATGAATGGTTGTAAGCTGAGAACTACCTGGAGTATTTTTGTTAAGGGTGATATGTCAAGAGGCACAGAACAACCTCATCCTGACCACAGATAACCTGAGTCTTCCCACTTCTGGAAGACACTTAAAACTTTCAATTGTTTATAGGATATCCAAAATCCCATTTAACCATCTATGAAATGTTCTTTTCTAAGTTTGGATGATAGATTCCAACTGAATGGAAACTTATACCGATTTACATTTTCAGGAGTTTTTGGAAGTTCTCTTCCCATTCATTTAATTATAGCTAAATGCTTGATCTTCATCCATGGATGAGTAAACTGTTTCTTTGGAAATAGCTGTTTTGCTTTTAGGGTGCCTCTTGGAAATGTATACTCTGTACATATATATGTTTTATATACAAAAAAAAAATTATTCACACATTTGCATTCACACTGTCTATCTTTGATTCATATTTCAATGCTGGGGACCCAGAGCTTGTTCTCTTGTACCTTGAGTTCCCACCTGTAGTTCTCCTTTTAATTCCATTGAATCATTTTTATTTAAGTCACCAGCATATCAAACTATCTTACTGTCTTTTGAAAAGTTAAAGAAATCATTTCCAGGGAAATATTTTGTAACTCGGTTTCATAATAAAATATCAATCTTTATTTCTATTGTTCAGGTTATTTTGTCTGAACATTACTCCAAACTGCTTCTTACAATAGCTAACTGGGTTGGCTTCATTCTTTATAATTTGATATTCATCTTGCTTGTTTGAAATAAATCCAGCTTTTCCAATATTTTATGGTCTGTGCCTCCCTCTTGTGGACAAAGAGCAAAACTTTTAAACAGCAAATCTATGAATCCAAAATATTTTAGCCAATTTCAGTTTTATTTTAAAAGGAGATCAACCCTGACTGCTCTTTAGAAGGCCAGATCCTGAAGATGAAACTCAAATACTTTGGCCACCTAATGAGAAGGAAGGACTCACTGGAGAAGAGGCTAATGCTGGGAATGATTGAGGGCAAAAGAAGAAGGGGATGACAGAGAATGAGGTGGCTGGATGGAGTCACTGAAGCAGTTGGTGCGGACTCCAGAAGATAGTAGAGGACAGAAAAGCCTGGAGGAATGTTGTCCATGGGGTCCAATGGATCGGACATGACTTCGCAACTAATTACAACAACAAAAAATAAACTTTTACTGGAGAAGGCGGAGCTTCGTCTCGGTGCTACAGCTGCGATCTCGGGGCTCTGAGATCGCAGCTGATATTTTCGCCCCTGGTCGGTCCTAACGGACCTAAACCGTCCCATAGAGACGGGGATTGTGAAGGGCACAGTCCCAGGATCCCAGAGATATCGCAAAATCTCTGGTTTGATCCGGGAGAAGCCCTTTTGCTGGCGGTGGAAAGGCAGCCTCCAAAGCTGCTGAAGTCGGGACAGCTCCGAAAAGAAAGTGGCTTGAGCGAGTGTGTGTCGGTTGGGTGAGAAACCTCTTTTGTATTGTAAATTGGTTGAGACCTGAAAGGATATCCTGAACAAAGAAGAAACCTGTGACTTTATTTTTGTTTGACTGGAATTGTTTGAGCGGCGTTTTTTAAAGTGATGTCAAATTGAGGCTTGGATTCTTTCCTTACTA
>BLBF01000050.1:13232630-13244229 GCA_015471245.1 Laticauda colubrina | reverse complement strand
TATCTATCTATCTATCTATCTATCTATCTATCTATCTATCTATCTATCTATCTATCTATCTATCTATCTATCTATCTATCTACTCTCTTCCTCTCCCCCCCTCTTTGCAGGTATGCTTTCAAGATTCAGCTGTATTTTCTTCCATTTATCTCACTAATGCAGAACAAAGAACTGAAATATTGATTCTATACATCATTGTTGAATAATCTTGGAGCCATGAGCCACTAGAGCATCCATAAGATTTCACTATGACTTCCCCACATATTTATTTGGTTAAATGGAATAATTTTTGAGTCATCTCCCTCAGGTTTTCTGGATGGCTGGAGGATATGATGGTATAGAAAAGAGCTGCACAGGGGAAAACTATAGCTTCACTGCTTTCCTACCAACATTCATGTTCAATCAAGAATACTTGGAAACTCTCTCTTTTATCTGGTAGTAGAAGTATCCATGAGATGGCATCAACACAGATAAGATAGAGCTGCAGGAATGAGATCAAAGCTCTGTCTCTTTCTATGTGTAACATATGTGTGATACATGTAAATAAAAAACAAGGCTTTGAAAGCACAATTATGTGTGTGTGATACATATAAAATCATGTGTGTGATATATGTTAAAAAAAGAACAAGACCTTCTACAATTATTATTATTTTTTTGTATGAAAATAATATTTTTTTGCTCCTGGTCAGCAGTGGGAGATTCTAGATAATTGAGCTGGAGATAAAACCATTTATAAACTCATACCCCCTCTCTGAAGGAGATGGGTGGTTCAAAAAATGGAAAATGTAAACAAATAATCTAATTAATAAATCATCCAGGCTTCCATTAACCATATATGCATTCTACCTTCAATGGTAAATTTTTAAGGATTAAATCTTGGAATGAAAATTTGTTGAGAATGACCTTTGAATTAGCCACTTCATATACAAAGACAGTAGTCTCTCTTTACTTATGATTTCAGTGAGGAGATACTGGGAAATATTAACAAGTGTGGAGAGAACCTCAAAGGAGGATGGGAAAGAAAATAACACCCAAGCAGCCTAAATGAAATTCAAAATTATCTCACTGATATGTGAGGAAAGTAACATACTATATTTAATAGAGAGCTTGTGAAGGTTTTCCTCTTAGAAAACCAAATATGGAACTATTCCCATTTTGGTAACAACATTAGTAAAAAAGTCTTGAAGTAGCTGATTGCAAAGGAAATATAATCAGTAGTTTCATGTGGTTGGAAAAAAAATAGGCAACACCATTTTAGGTTTTATCAATAGAAGCATTATTTGCAAATAATGACAAATTCTTGTTCCATTTTATTCCATTCCATATCTTCAAATCCTATATTCCAGTTCTGAGCACCACATTTTAAGAAGGATTTAGACAGACTGGAATCGGTTCAGGAAAACATAATTAGGTTCATCAACCCACTGTGAAATCTTCCTTACTGAGTTTGGGTGATAGATACCAACCGGTTAGAGACATACCGTATATAAACTTTGTCTTTTTTAATGCATTTTTGAAGTTCTTCCAAAGTTTTTACCAGTCTTTTAATTCAAGCCAACTGCCTGATTTCCACCCATGAATGAGTCAAGCACTTCTTTGAAAGTTAGTATTCTGCTTTAAGGTGTAAATGTTTTCTGAAAATGCACACCCTCTGTGCCTATATACTTAACATGATAGTGAATATAGATAATTGGATACTTTGAAAATAATCATGAGAAAGCAAGTAAAGTATCTCCCCTCTCTTTATTATTAAGGAACAACAACTTTTCTCGGGTTGAAAAAAAGGGGGATTATGAATTGCGTATCCCCGGGTGCCATAGAAATTTCCAGGGGTGCCATGGAATGTCTAAAAGATTTAAAATTGACAAGGGAAAAGGTGTGATCCTTAACATCTGGCACTGAACAGGCAACTCAGGGCACAACAGTTTTGATCTAAATCAAAGTCCCCCAACTTTTCTGGCTTTGTGGACTGGGGTGGTGATGGAGGGGATGGTTTGTGTAAGAGGCTGGCAAGCGTGTGTGTTGGTCCATTTGTGCGAGCAGCATGCATGTGCACTGCTACTCATGGAAATGAAATGCACATGTACGCATTTGCCCACTGCTCATGCAAGTGAGGCAGGGGTGGGATTCAAAAGTCCCAGCCACCGGTTAGTGCCCATTTGCTGGGTGGTCATGGCCATGGTGGTTGTGGCCTATCGGTATTTCTGGTAGGGCTGTTTTTCACTTTCCCAAGAGTCTGGAGGCTTCCCTTGGGCCTCTGGAAGACCAAAACTGGCCTCCCCAGGGCTCTGGAGGCCCTCCAGAAGCTGGAAACATGCCCGTTTCCAGAAGGCCTGTTTTCCCCCCTCCCAGAGCCTCCACGCGGACCCTACACTTACTTGTATAGAAAATAGGCTGAGTGGAGACTCCTGGGAGGGGAGGGGCATGGTGGGCGGGGACAGCTGGTCAGTACAAATACTGGTTCAGCGAACCAGATGCAAATATAAAACCCAGTTTGCTCAAACTGGTCCGAAATGGTAGAATCCCACCCCTGAAGTGAGGATGTGTGTGTGCATGCATGTGATGGCCATTGTTTCCAGTTGCAAACCCCAAATGGCCCACTGGTTGGGATCCCTGATCTAAATTATGGAGATACCAAGGAAACCATGAACTGAGAAATTCAGGGGAACCTCTCTGCTATAATTTTTAGAATCAGATCGGTTTTAATAAGGGGAACCTGAAAACCCCCCAATATTTGCAATGTAAATAGGTCTCTATTACAGAACTGGTCAACCTAAATCAATGCAATAAGAATAATTCAGTGTGAGAACCTATAGCAAGTACTATGCCTCCCCTTATTCCATTCTAAGGAATGTTATGCAAAGTTTGGAGAAGGCCTAAGAAATTTTATGAGGAAGAAATTAAGGTATGTAACAAGGAAAAGAAAAGGAAGTATAATTAAATCTGATTTATGTTAACTAACAACCAATCTTTAAGGCCTTGAATAGCAGTGATGACGAAATGATAAAATGTATATTCTGAAATCATGGCATGTGTTCTCTGCCTTTATTCTTAGGTTGCACATTTTTTGTGATGGGCCCTGAAAATAATGTCAGAGCATTTGCAGTTTGACTGCCATTATGAGACAACCCAGGAGCAAAACACAGCACAAAGAGACTTAGACATCTAACAGTGGTTTATATACAACGGTTATATACAGAAATATATGTGATAGTAAATCCCTTACAAGTGAGCAAATTTCTTCTTAATTCTACATAATGAGAACTCTGCAATGAATACTGGACACAAGGAGAGAGAACCACACCCTGTAATGGCTGCCTTTATATAAACACCTCTTAAAGGGATGGAACCCATCCCCATGCTATATTGATTCATTCTTATTGCACTGGCCATATCTGGTCAACTTCACTGCTGGTCGGCTTTTAAATCCCAAATAAGGAACAAAAAACAGGAAAACCTTCAAGAACAGCTGGCAGAGATACAATACTGGGTCCAAGAGAACAGCAAGGTCCACTTGACAACTTGCTCACATTTATGATAGTTGCAATGTGACCTTCTGACAAACAAAGTCAATGGGGACAATGTCACTTCAACATTTTTCTACTAATTTAAGAACTGCAGTGATTCACTTAACAAACGTTGGGAGAAAAGTCATAAAATGGAGCAAACCCATTTAACAAATTTCCCATTGAACAACATAAATCTTAAGCCCATGTCACAATGCGCCAATGGATGCAAAGAGGATGTAAAACGGACAAAAAAGCTTGCCATCCGTTGGAAAATGCGATGTACTCACTGCCTCCGTTTTGCTTCCTCTCTATCCGTCCAGCATCTGTTTATTGACGTTTCATCCGCTCCGAAAGTTTTAGGCTGCCTAAAACTTTTGCGCGGAAAATGTATCCAGTTCGTCCATTCTGCATCCGCTAGGCATCTGCTAGGCATCCGTTACGCATCTGTTACGCATCCGCTATATCTGCTAGGCATCCGCTGCGCATCTGCGCAACTCCATCCGCCCGGACGCAGGGAGGAAGCGGAATGGACGCAGAACGGATGCAGAATGGATGCCTAGCAGATGCAGAACAGAAACAAAGCGTTTAAAACGAAAAAAACGTCCGCAGAGGGGACCTATCTTGGATATTAAGGATGTCTACAGGATGCCTAGAGGATGCCTAGAGGATGCAAAGGGATACCTATACTGCCTATAAAAAGGGGGAGCAACTTGTCTGCACCTCACTTTCAGTCCAGCAGCCCAGCTATGCAGACCTCTGCAGCCTTCATCTGCCTCTTCCTCTTCCACAGCATCCAGTCATGTGCACTGTGGATTGCGATAAAATCCTTTTGGCAGCCAACATCCTTCTGCAACACTGCGAAACCATCTACAGTCTCTGTGAACAGTACTACGGGAAGAAAAGGAGGCACCCAAAAAAAGTCTGGCTCCGAAGATGGTTCGCCAGAAGAGCACAGTACGTACTGTACGACAAGCTGATGGTGGAGCTCAGGAGCGAAGACACTCGGGCATTCCAGAACTTCATGAAGATGCCTCCAGCCATGTTTGATGAAGTTGTGCAGAGGCTGACACCCAGGTTGACAAAGACAAACATCAACTTCCCGCCCAGCCTGGAACCTGGGCTGAAGGTGACACTCACTCTGCGCCACCTGGCCTCAGGGACCACCTACAGGAGCAAGCAGTACGGATGGAGGGTGCCACCCAGCACCATCAGCTTTGTTGTCAGAGAAGTGGTGCAGGCCATCATCGAAGAATACAAGGAGGAGCTCCTCCAGTGCCCCTCCACTGAGGAAGGATGGAAGAAAATTGCAGAGCAGTGGTATCAGAAGTGGAACTTCCCCCACACCGTTGGAGCCATAGATGGCAAGCACGTGGCCTGCAAAGCTCCAGCCAAGTCGGGGTCCACTTATTTCAATTACAAGGGCTTCTTCAGCATCATCCTCTTCGCCATGGTTGATGCTGACTACAAGTTCATGTACGTCGAAGCTTCAGGCAATGGCTCATGTTCAGATGCCCAGGTATACAACGCCAGTCACCTCGAGGGGCTGGAACGCAACCTCATCATGGGCTTGCAGAGCAGTGGTATCAGAAGTGGAACTTCCCCCACATCGTTGGAGCCATCGATGGCAAGCACGTGGCCTGCAAAGCTCCAGCCAACTTTGGGTCCACTTATCACAACTACAAGGGCTTCTTCAGCATCATCCTCTTCGCCATGGTCGATGCTGACTACGAGTTCATGTACATCGACGTTTCATGCAATGGCTGATCTTCAGATGCCCAGGTATACAACGACAGTCACCTCAAGGAGGGGCTGGAAAGCAAACTCATGGTGGGCTTCCCAGATCCAGACCCGCTGCCCAACGACATGCAAGATGTGCCCTACTTTATCGTGGGGGATGACGCTTTCTCCCTCACAACCTACCTCATGAAGCCCTACACCTCCATATACCTCACCCGTGAAGAGAGGATCTTCAACTACAGGCTGTCCAGGGCAAGACGGGTGGTGGAGAACTCCTTTGGCATCCTGGCCAACAGGTTCCAGGTACTTCTCACCAACATGCAGCATTGCCCAGAGACCATGAGGAGGATCGTGGAAGCTTGCTGCATCCTGCACAATCTCATGCGCACCCGCTACCCAGTCTTGCAGAACAGGCTCGTGGACCTCCAGCAAGGCAATGGGGACATGGAGCCTGGGGAATGGAGGCAAGGGCAAAACCTGATCGACACTGAGGCTGTGCAAGGGCCCAACAGAGCCTCACATGAGGCGAAGAAGCAGCGCAACCTCCTGAAACACTGGTGCAACTCCCCAGCTGGAGTGGTAGAGTGGCAAGACAGGATGGTAGATGCTTAATGGATGCTTCCTTCAGCCTGTCTCATCACACAGATGAGATTGGGTCATGTATGTTTGGTTGGCCTACAATGAACAGGGCGTTTAATAAAGAATTGTGTTTATGTTGACATGTGTGGATCAATGCTTACATTGTAATTGATAATGAAGGGCCATA
Organism: Laticauda colubrina; assembly: GCA_015471245.1. Lineage (NCBI taxonomy): Eukaryota > Metazoa > Chordata > Lepidosauria > Squamata > Elapidae > Laticauda > Laticauda colubrina. Next base: position 13,238,217 of record BLBF01000050.1, on the reverse strand, counting down.
GGGGTGACACCTGGGAGGGTGGACCATACAGTCCCACTATGCTTGCACTGGAGGTTTATCTATCCCACAACTATTACCCATCCCAAAGGTGTCCCTGCCCATCCCACAGGTATCCCTTCCCATCCCACAGGTATCCCTTCCCATCCCACAGCTATCTTAACCCATCCCAAAGGTATCACTGCCCATCCCACTGCTATCTTAACCCATCCCACAAGCATGCAAAGGCTAAACCATTTCTAAAAGTTTCCACCCAGACTTTATAGAAAAAAATTAATGAAGCAAGTGTGTGAAACAAAGATAAACTTTATTAATTACAAGCTGTAAAATAAACATGACCCAAGTCAAGTGTCCAAATAAAGTCCACAAATATCCAGGCAGCCAGTCTCTGGCATTCCTCTTGGTCACTTGGAGGTGTGTGCCCAGTCTAAGGTGTTAGGGTGCAGGTGCTGTGGAGGTGGGTGCTGCTGCAGTGCTGGTCTGAGGTGTTGTTGGAGTGCCTGGCCCCAAGAGGACAACAGGGGACGGTGTGTTGAGGAAGGTGTCGGACAGCTGGCTCAGCCCCGTGATGCTGAGAGGTCCTTCCTCCATGCCATGGGGTGTCAGCCCCAATACTGAGGACAGATGTACTGAGGTCGGGCTTGGCTGTGGGATGGAGGAAGGAGCAGTGTAGTGGGGCTGCCTGGGCTGCAGCGGGGTGAGGACTGGCGTGGGTGGCATTATTGGAGTGGCTGGCATCTCTGTCGTGGGTGGTATTATTGTCGTGGTTGGCATCGGTGGCATCATTGGAACTGGTGGCAACGGTGTCGCCCAATGTGCCTGCATTTGGAAGGGCTGCTGTCTGTGCTGCTGGACCTCTGGGTAGCTGTAGCCCTGGTAGGTGAGGGGCTGTGGGAAGCCTTGGTATGGGAGGGACATCACCTGGGGTGGAGGAGCAGACCTGGACTGGGTGGGAGCAGGTTCCTCTGTGTCTGGAGGGTTGTTAAGCAGCGTGGTGATCCTCTCCTTCACCACCTGGTACTGGGGATCTGCCATCTCCTTGAGGGTCTGGTTTACATAATTGAGGAAGGGCTTGCGGTTGGAGGAGGAGGAGTCGATGGGGACCAGCTGAGAGAGGAGACCTATGCTGGTGCGGATGATGTCCCTGATCTCCACCAGGACCTTGTGGCTCTGCCCCTCCTGCGGTCCGGCTCTCTGCCTTACTGTGGTGGCGGAGGTCTGGGTGGATGCGGCTTCGGCAGCGGTGGACTCGATGTCTCCTTTCTCCCACCGCACCAGGGAGTCCTCATCGCTCTCCACCACGCTTTCAACACCTGCCCAGGGGTTCTCCGCCATGGCACGTTCCACAGATACCTGCATGGAGACAGGGACTGACTCTCGGCTGCCAGAGGACTGGCTTCCAGCAGGCTGCTGAAGAGAGAGGGTAGAGATTTGGGCTCCTGGTGCTCCTCGGTGGCAGAGCTCACCCTCCAGGAAGCTGCACTTGGCCATGACATAGTTCTCTTTGTTCGTCAGCTTAACCGTGGCCTGGCCAGATTTTTTGAGGTGCAGCTTCCCGTACCAGGTGTGCATGTGCTTCCACCAGCCGAGGAGCACATCCAATGTGTAGCCCAGATTCTCCGCCCTCTCTCTCCAAGCAGCCTGCTTCCGCTTGGTGTCCCTGTACAGCCAGTGTCCCTTCCGCCACAGATAGTCGTTCTCTCTCAGCCACTCCAGCACCTCATCCTCGTGCGCTTCCTCAATGTAGTACTGCCTCCTCTCCCGTTGTTGCATACGCCTCTTCCTCCCTTTGGCAGGACCACATGGGCCCTCATCAGAGGGGCTTCCAGGTTGTAGGGGCTGCTCCTCCACACCACCACCACCACCAGCAGCAACAGTAGCAGCAAAAGCAGGACCAGCAGGACCAGCAGCAGTGCCAGCAGAGTAAGCACCAGCAGAAGCATCAGCACCAGGAGCAGCGCCAGCAGAGTAAGCACCAGCAGAAGTCCCAGTACCAGCAGCAGTGCCACAAGAGTAAGCACCAGCAGAAGCACCACCTCCAGAAGCAGCTTCAGCAGAGTAAGCACCAGGAGAAGCACCACCGCCAGAAGCAGTATAAGCAGAGTAAGCACCAGCAGAAGCACCACTGCCATAAGTAGCATCATGAGCTCCTCCAGAAGCAACACCTGTTAAAACGGAATCAAGGGAGTCGTCCCTTATTTTGACGATGTTCTGGTCTCAGAAAAAAACGCCAACCAACTAGAGAACAGATTGAGGGAAGTTTTAAGAAGATTTAGAGATGCAGGCCTCAAGGTAAAGGTAATCTAGCTACCAACCAGGTCGAGTTTTGGGGCTATTTAACAGATGAACAAGGCATACACCCCCCCCCCCAAAAAGATAAAGGCAATCAAAGACGCACCTAGACCTAGGAACAAAACTGACTTCAAGCATTCCTAGGTCTCATAAATTTTTACATAGTGTTCCTGCCCCATAAGGCAACCATAGCAGAACCTTTACATCAGCTGCTAGATAAAAAAAACTACCAGCACATGGGACCACTGGGAACAGGCAGCATTTCAAGGTGTCAAAAACCTATTAATGTCTAACACAGTTTTAATCCAGTATTGCAATACCCTGCCTTTGATGGTCACTTGTGATGCTTCGCCTTTTGGGATCAGTGCCATCCTGAGCCACAAGCTACCAGACAGCAGAGAGGCACTGGTCACTTTTTATTCAAAGACACTTTCCAAGTCAGAACTCAAATACAGCCAACTTGACAGAGAAGCCCTCGCAATCATCGCCAGAGTCAAAAGATTCCATGAGTACCTTTATGGTAGAACTTTTTCGATGATCACTGATCACAAGCCTCTGTTAGGAATCCTAGCAGGTAACAAGCCAACCCCGAACATTCTGTCACCTAGAATGATGAGGTGGTCTGAATTCCTTGCTGCCTACACCAACACGCTGATTCATCGCCCCGGAAAAACCATCACCCATGCCGACGCCCTGAACTGTTCCCCGCTGCCCATCACAGAAGATGACCCAGCTCCAACCATCTCCACACTTCAACTAGAGACCTGCCCGAACCTGCCGCTAACCACAGCGGACGTCTCGAGAGCCACCCCAAAAGACCCTTTAACAGCATGCATCTTGAATTGGGATGTGCAAGACAAACTAAACTGATTAATAACCCTGCAGCATATTACCCCTAGCAGCACAACCAACAAAAGCCCAGCAGAACTCCTAATGGGTAGGAAATTGCATTCCTACTTCAACAGACTGCACCCCATTTACACCTGGGACAACCCCCCCGACTCCTCCAGCAAATACCATGCATTTGAAATTGGTGACCTGGTCTATGCAAAAACCTCACTGGGAACCCGTTGTGGCTTCCAGCCACAATCACCCAAATTAAAGGCCCCCGGTCTTACCGCCTACTCCTAGACGACGGAAGAGAACGGAAGTGGCACATTGACTAGCTTCGTTCTCGCAACCTCGAATGCAAAAACACACCAGAGTCAAAAATAAATATTGACCAAAAAACAACCAAGGAGGGGGGAGAAATAAAAAATAATAAAAAAGGGAGAGATGAACCTCCCATAACAAGACAACAAACACTACAAAAAGACTATCAAACAAACCAAAAAGAGCACTCACAGTTAGATGAACCCCAAATGGAAAGTCCGGGAACTGGAGAACAAGGCAAGGCCTTCCTTGAAGGAGACAGCCAGGCCAGCTCGACCAACCCGGTCAAACCAGGAGGGAGTGGCGGAGCCATCTCAATCGGCCCGAGAGACTCAGGTGGGAGCGGCAAGGCTGACTCACCCTTCCAGGAGGTTCCATGGAGAAGGAACAGAGAGACAGTGATCCTGTCCGAATCGCTCGAAGACCACACCGAGACTGAGCTGCGCAGGTCAACCAGGATTTGAAAAAGCCCCACCTACCTGCGTGAATATGTGACGCACGTTGGACTGAACCAAGGGGGGAGGGGTGTTATGTATGGAACTTGGTAGGCTCCAAGTTCCCTATTCTGATTGGCCGAAAAGGCCATTCTCGAATTGGCCATTAGAGAACCAAACCAATTAGCCCGCCAGACAGTGTGAACACTTAAAGTGGTGTCATTGGCCAAAAGCCACGAGCAAGCCGCTATATAACAGGCTGCCACGGCTTGGGCTTTTGTTCCGTTACCATTGCTTAGTGAGTTTAAATTAAGAGTTTGTTGTTGGAACCCGGTCTCGTGCACTTCTTTCTGGACGGAACAGGTTCAATTGTGGCTGTAAGTTGAGCACTACCTGTACTAGTTAGATACAAACTTTTAATCAAGGATTGAAAAAAGAATGGCAGTGAATAAATGTTACACACATAAAAAATTAACAAAAAGAGACAACAGTCCATTATAGAATTTCAAGAAATGGTTAGATGAACATACTTCCCAAATATACATTGTCCAGCCACTGTCAATATTGTTCATTGCATTAGGAGGCCAAATAACCTTCACAAAGAGAAGGACTGATCCAGGAAATTAAAACTGCATCATTTAATTGATGTAGGAAGCAGTTAGATTGAAATGAGCATTGTGTAAACTCAAGTACCTGACAAAAATGGAAGCAAGAAAGAGTGAGATTATCATATTCTGAAATATGAATAGGTTTGATGTTTTCCATAATGGTGGAGTGGCTGGTGAAGATGATGGGACTTGAAGAGGTGACTAAGCTCTTTGATTTGAGAAAAAAAAAATCATTTATTGACTAGAAACCCCTTATAGATTTGTTGCCTGGAAGAGGAAAACACACATTTGTTATTTGTAGTTTTCATGATTAGAAAAAACTAGACTGTAGAAAAAAAGTGAACTCCTTTTCTGAAATCATAAATTATGAGTCTTGATGGCAAATATAATATTTGCAAAAGAAGAAGTTGGAAGCTTCTTTTCTCTATTTGTCTTGTTCAGTCTTTCCGCACTCTTTATTTGATCGAGAGCTTGTGAAGGTTTTCCTCTTAAGCCCATGTCACACTGCACCAACGGATGGAAAGAAGATGTAAAATGGAGAGAAACACTTGCCATCCGTTGGTTAACGCGATGCATACGTTCTGTACTCACTGTGTCCATTTTTCTTCTTCTCTATCCGTCCAGCATCCGTCGACTGAGGTTCCATCTGCTCAAAAAGTTTTGAGCTGCTCAAAACTTTTTGAGCGGGGGAGAAGGCGGAGCTTCGTCTCGGTGCTACAGCTGAGATCTCGGGGCTCTGAGATCTCAGCTGATATTTTCACCCCTGGTCAGTCCTAACGGACCTAAACCGTCCCGTAGAGACGGGGATTGTGAAGGGCACAGTCCCAGGATCCCAGAGATATCGCAAATCTCTGGTTTGATCCGGGAGAAGCCCTTTTGCTGGCGGTGGAAAGGCAGCCTCCAAAGCTGCTGAAGTCGGGACAGCTCCGAAAAGAAAGTGGCTGGAGCGAGCGTGTGTCGGCTGGGTGAGAAACTTCTTTTGTATTGCAAATTGGTTGAGACCTGAAAGGATATCCTGAACAAAGAAGAAACCTGTGGCTTTATTTTTGTCTGACTGGAATCTGGTTGAGCGGCGTTTTTTAAGTGATGTCAAATTGAGGCTTG
>BLBF01000050.1:13177213-13227630 GCA_015471245.1 Laticauda colubrina | reverse complement strand
CTACAAGAACAAGAAGATTGGGATGAAGAAGAAACCATCCTTAATGAACAAGCAACTTTATTTGGGGAAGAAAGGGGAAAGAGGAGAAAGAGAATAGAGAATTTAAGACTTAAAAAAACAACCAAAAAAGGGAAAAACAAGGTGAAAAGTGGACACAACATCAGAAAGCAACAGAAAAGAGGAATACACAAGAGGGTGGAGATTAAGAGACAAGGGGGTAAAAAGGGTAGAGGGGAGAAACAAGGGAGGAAAGAAGGGAAGAGAAGCTACAAAGGTTTGAAACTAGATGTAAAGAAACAGATTTTATTTAGAGATAATGGGTAAACATATAACTGAAAAAGAGATTCTGCAAAGGTACATAAGATTGTGTTGTTGTATCTATCTTTGAAATAATGTTAGAAAATTGGAATAATATATGATTATAAAATGGGACAAAATATTTAATGTAACTTAGCGAATTTTTTTTTTTAAATAAAATAAATGAAATTAAATATGAGAGAATTGAATTAAAGAAAGTAACTAAGCAAAATCTATAAGTGTTCCCATAGAAGTATGATATTTATTTAGAAAGGATTGTGTAAAATGTTTAAGACTTAAATGAATATTAATTTTAATGATATAATTTCAATTGCTATGGATTGTTGTTTTAATTATATTATATATCAAAAAAAAAAACTTTTTTTTTCTGTTTTAAAATATTGAGTTTATTTTTAGAATGTATTACGCAGAATCCGAATGAAAATTATGTGTTATGTTAAGCTTTAAAACTAGGGGAAGGATAAGTATGACAAGGCATAATACTCCAATTAGTCATTACAGAAGAAATTTTGTGTTAATGAGAAAAAATAATAGACAGCTAAAATAGGACAGACAAAAGATATAAGTATAATGATTTAAATTGAGATGAAATAAATATAATAGAATTAAGAGAGTGAAAAGAGGGGAGAAGCTATATAGAAAATGTAAAATAGTAAATAAGAAATGGAATTGCTATATAAAAGTAAGCATGAACTTGAATTTATGTCTGTACAAAAAGATGTAACTCGGGATCAAACTGCCGTCCAAAAAGATATTTTATGTTTTTTATGTTTTGTGTTTTTTTGGTATATGTTTGTTTGTTAAAAAATTAATAAAAAAAATTTCAAAAAAAAAAAAACGTTTTGAGCGGAAAATGTATCCAACGTGTCCATTCTGCATCTGCAACGCCTACGGGGAACAGGTTCTGCATCCGTCGTCATCCGTTACGCGTCCGCTACACCCACTAGGCATCCGCTGCGCATCCGCGCAACTCAAATACACCCCAACGGTAAACAGACACAGGGAGGAAGCGAAATGGACGCGGAATGGACACGCAGCGTTAGTAGCACGGGCGGAGAAATGATGAAAGCGGATGCAGCTCACATACAAAGCATTTAAAACATAAAAAACGTTCGTAGAGGGGACCTATCTGGGATATTAAGGATGTCTAGAGGATGCCTAGTGGATGCAAAAGGACACCTAGTGGAAAACCTATATTGCCTATAAAAAGGGGGAGGAACTCACCTAGATCTCACTTTCAGTCCAGCAGCCCTGCTGTGCAGACCTCTGCAGCCTTCATCTGGCTCTTGCTCTTCCACAGCATCCAGTCATCTCCACTATGGATCGTAACACAGTCCTTTTGGTAGCCACCATCGTTCTGCAACAGTGCGAAGCCATCTACAGGCTCTTTCAACTGTTCTATGGGAAGAAAAGGAGGTGTCCAAGAAGTGTCTGGGTCCGAAGATGGATCGCGAGAAGAGCAGAGTACGGACTGTACAACAAGCTGATGGTGGAGCTGTATTGTGATCCTGCTTTGCAATAAGAAGATGGCTTTTTGAATTAGCAATAAAGCTTTTCATGAGTTGTATGCTAGGAACTGAAACAGTAAAGTTTTCAGGTAGACTAGGATGAAAATTAAATTATGGAACTTGACAATGTACTTTCTTTCTGAGCTAGCTAATATCAATGCCATTCTATTAATTCTTCTATCACATTTACTTCTCTTTTCTCCCTTAAGGTAAGTAGGAGATGGGACTCTCCATGTACATCGGCCTTTGTTGCCTTGGAATCTTGATTACTAACCCTTTTTTGGGAGGTTAGCCCCCACCCAATTTAATTGTGATATGGGAAATATTGCAAATTAAACAACTTGGATAAGTAAGCTCTGTCTTCAGACATTTTTATGTGTCCTATAGGAGTCAGATGGGATTCTATGCTGCTCCCAGCTTTCTGAAACTGTACTGCTGAGATGCACTAATAAAATGAATATATTTTAGCAGGGTAAATTGTCAGGTTTCACATTTTAATTTAATTTCCATGTTAGGAGTAGGGATAGTAATAGTAATTCTCTCTCTCAGACATTGCCATATTTTCCAATGACTCCAATACAGCATAGTTTTATTCATATAACAGATAATGGATAATCAGAGTTGGAAGGGACCTTGTAGATCATCTAGTCCAACCCCACCCAAGCAGGAGACCCTACACCATTTCTGACAAATGGCAGTCCAATCTCTTCTTGAAAATCTCAAGTGATTATGCTCTCACAACATCTGAGGGCAAGCTGCTCCATTGGTTGATGGTTCAACATGGGATTGTCCATTTGAGATTTTTGCAATGTTTTAAGAGCTGAGAATAGGACTAGGATGCCTTTTGGTCACTAAAGTTCTTCCAGATCCCTAGAATATTTTGACATTGGTCTGGAAAATAGATTTTGGACCACTTTCAAGGTTGAAATGAGGAAGTGGAAGTATTTTGTGTCCCTGAGTCCTTTTGCTCCATCTGAAAATCCTATCCTCTAAACAAGAAAAAGTCATTCCCTTCATAATTGGTGAAGTTCGTGGGCAATTCAGCAGATTATCTCCTTTTACTTCTGAAGGGTTGAGATAGATACTGAGCCACAGTCCTCAACCCTTCCAATCATGTCTACTCCTAACTGAAGAGATTCCATTCAGGAATAAAAAAGAGTAAAGTTTTCCCCTATCCAGTTTATCTGACTCTAGGGTGTGGTTTTCACATCTGTTTCTTCGCCGAGGGAGGCAGCATTGTCCAAAGACATTTCCATGCCACCTAAATAGTACCTATTAATCTACTTGCATTTTCATGCTAGGTGGGCAGGAGCAGGGATGGGAGCAAACCCTGTTTCATGGTGCTCAGGGCTGTCAACTTTCCAGCTGATAAACTCAGCACCTTTAACCACTGAGCCATCACTCCCCATTCAGGAATATCTGGAAACTATTCCATTTACTTACAGGTTTTTTTTCCCCTTTTGTCTCCATGCAGCCAAGGCTGCGTCATGCCCCAGAAACTGGCTGCAGAAACAGGGGAACTGCTATGGATATTTTGATGAGAAACTAAGTTGGGATGATGCTGAAGTAAGAACCATGAGTCCGGATGTGGTGAAAAATTTCTTGAGAAACCAAAATTGCACAATTGGAGATGTGGAATGTTTAAAGTCTGGAATGATCCCATTCATGAATTATTTCCTTGTCTTGCCTTTATTCCTAGTTTGAGTGCCAGACCTTTGGTCCTGGATGTCATCTCGCCTCTATCCTCAGCATCCAAGAGTCTACACCAATGTCTGTATACATCAAAAACAAACAGCAATACACGTAGCCATGTCTGGATAGGACTCCGTGATATCTCTGGAGTGAGTCTGACATTTGTCATTTCTTTTTTCTTTTTTTTTTCATTGCATTCTTTACCAAGTAATTTTACACATCCACGTCTGTTACTTTGGGTGAGCTGTTTGCTATGGTTAATTTAGTTTCATTTACTTTATTGTCATTGCACCTCATACAACAAAATCAAACACCATCTTCAGTGCACATCATGACCACGACCATGAAAATAAACACAAACACACATCCTCCACCCTTCACACATTGAATTGGAAACCTCCGACACCACACCAACACTGCATTGAAACTGTTTTTCAGCCTATTTGTCCTTATTTTTATTATTCTGTACCGCCTGCCAGATGGTAATTGTTCAAAAAAAGTGTTCCCAGGATGAGATGGATCTTTGAGAATGTTTTGAATTTTCTTAAGACAGCAATAAAGCTCTTCCACAGAGGGGAGAGGGCAACAATGTTCTTCGAGCCATAACATTAACCCTTAATGTATTGATAGGAACCTGAAGTTGATTCTTGATGTTTGTAACTACAATCAGTGCTGGATTTAGGCACAAGCTAATTAATAGCAACAGCACTTAGACTTATAAATTGCTTTACAGCCCTCTCTAATTGGTTTTCAGAGTTCATATTTACAGAGCTTATATTGCCCCCAACAATTTGAGTTCTCATTTTATCCACCTCGGAAAGATGAAAGGCTGAGTCAACCTTGAGCTTAAGCCCATGTCACACTGCACCAATGGATGGAAAGAGGATGTAAAATGGAGAGAAACACTTGCCATCTGTTGGTTAACGTGATGCATCCGTTTTGTACTCACTGCATCCGTTTTTCTTCCTCTCTATCCGTCTAACATCCGTCCACTGAGGTTCCTTCCGCTCAAAAGGTTTTGAGCTGTTCAAAACTTTTTGAGCAGAAAATGTATCCAAAGCGTCCATTCTGCATCTGCAACGCATACGGGGAACAGCCGTTCTGCATCCGTTGTCATCCGTTACACATCTGCTACATCTGCTAGGCATCTGCTGAGCATCCGCGCAACTCAAATCCGCTCCAGCAGAAAGCGGACACAGGGAGGAAGCAGAACGGACGCGGAATGGACGCGCAGCATTAGTAGCACAGACGGAGAAAGGATGAAAGCGGATGCAGCTCACAAAGAAAGCATTTAAAACGTAAAAAACGTTCACAGAGGGGACCTATCTCAGATATTAAGGATGTCTAGAGGATGCCGAGAGGATGCAAAAGGACACATAGGGGAAAACCTATATTGCCTATAAAAAGGGGGAGCAACTCATCTGCATCTCACTTTCAGTCCAGCAGCACTGCTGTGCAAACCTCTGCAGCCTTCATCTGCCTCTTGCTCTTCCACAGCATCCAGTCATGTCCACCATGGATTGTAACACAGTCCTTTTGGTAGCCACCATCGTTCTGCAACAGTGTGAAGCCCTCTACAGGTTCTTTCAACTGTTCTACGGGAAGAAAAGGAGGCGTCCAAGAAGTGTCTGGGTCCGAAGATGGATCGCGAGAAGAGCAGAGTACGGACTGTACAAAAAGCTGATGGTGGAGCTGAGGAACGAAGACCCTCGTGCATTCCAGAACTTCATGAGGATGCCTCCAGCCATATTTGACAAAGTTGTGGAGCGGCTGACACCCAGGTTGACCAAGCAGAGCACCAACTTCCGGCCCAGCCTGGACCCTGGGCTCAAGGTGGCACTGATTCTGCGCCACCTGGCCTCAGGTACCACCTACAGGAGCATGCAGTATGGCTGGAGGGTGCCACACAACACCATCAGCATTGTGGTCAGAGAAGTGGTGCAGGCCATCATTGAAGAATACCTGCAGAAGCTCCTCCAATGCCACTCCACCGATGAAGGATGGAAGAAAGTTGCAGAGCAGTGGTATCAGAAGTGGAACTTCCCCACACTGTTGGAGACATAGATGGCAAGCACGTGTCCTGCAAAGCTCCAGCCAAGTCGGGGTCCACTTATTTCAACTACAAGGGCTTCTTCCGCATCATCCTCTTTGCCATAGTCGATGCTGACTACAAGTTCATGTACATCGATGCTTCAGGCAACGGCTCATCTTCAGATGCCCAGGTATACAATGCCAGTCACCTCAAGGAGGGGCTGGAACGCAACCTCATCATGGGCTTCCCAGATCCAGACCCCCTGCCCAACGACACGTGAGATGTGCCCTACTCCATCGTGGGGGATGACGCCTTCTCCCTCAGAACCTACCTCATGAAGCTCTACATCTCCAGATGCCTCACTGGTGAAGAGAGGATCTTCAACTACAGGCTGTCCAGGGCAAGGCAGGTGGTGGAGAATGCCTTTGGCATCCTGGCCAACAGGTTCCAGGTACTTCTCACCACCATGCAGCATTGCCCAGGGACCGTGAGGAGGATCATGGAAGCTTGCTGCATCCTGCACAATCTCATGTGTACCCGCTACCCAGTGTTGCAGAACAGGCTCGTGGACCTCCAACAAGGCAATGGGGACATGGAGCCTGGGGAATGGAGGCAAGGGCGAAACCTGATAGACACTGAGGATGTGCAAGGCCCCAACAGAGCTTCGGGTGAAGGGAAGAAGCAGCACAACCTCCTGAAACACTGGTGCAACTCCCCAGCTGGAGCAGTGGAGTGGCAAGACAGGATGGTAGATGATTAATGGATGCTTCCTTCAGCCTGTCTCATCACAATGATGAGATTGGGCCATGTATGTTGGGTGGGCGTACAATGAACAGGGCATTTAATAAAGAGTTGTGTTTATGTTCAAATGTGTGCATCAATACTTACATTGTTATTGATAATAAAGGGCCATAAGTGTGGCAGCTGGGAGGGTGGACCATACAGTCCCACTATGCTTGCACTGGAGGTTTATCAATCCCACAACTATCTTAACCAATCTCAAAGGTATCCCTGCCCATCCCACAGCTATCTTAACCCATCCCAAAGGTATTCCTGCCCATCCCACAGCTATCTTAACCCATCCCAAAGCTATCCCTGCCCATCCCACAGCTATTACCCATCCCACAGGTATCCCTGCCCATCCCACTGCTATCTTAACCCATCCCACTGCTATCTTAACCCATCCCACAGTTATTACCCATCCCAAAGGTATCTCTGCCCATCCCACTGATATCCTTACCCATCCCACAAGCATGCAAAAGCTTAAACCATTTCTAAAAGTTTCCACCAAGACTTTATTAACAAAAATAAATGAAGCAAGTGTGTCAAGCAAAGATAATCTTTCTTAATAACAAGCTGTAAAAGAAAAAAATGACCCAAGTCAAGTGTCCAAATAAAGTCGACAGGTAGCCACCCAGTCTCTGGTACTCTTTTCTGTCACTCAGAGGTGTGCCCAGTCTCAGGGGTGAAGGGTCCAGGTGCTGTGGAGGTGGCTGCTGCTGGAGTGCTGGTCTGAAGCCCCACTGGGCTTCAAATCTGAACAATTTTCAGAATTTGTTCTTTTTGGCTTTCAGAAATTTATGGGGCACTTTATATGTATTGTAGGTGTAAAATTTAAATAATAATTTTTTGTTTAAATAATATTTTTTGTTGATGTTTAAAAACAGAAAGCAAAAAATATCAACTCATTAAGATTGAATCATGAAGCTTTATTATTTCCTCATAGATATATGGTGGGAAATGGGATGAAGAGATTTATTTATTTCCCCTTTTTATCTCTTATTTTTTCTTATTTATATCTGTTTGCAAGGTATATTGTTTTAATCTACGAGAGTAATTAAGCCAGCCAAATGAAAAATATATAATTAGCATATACCTTCCTTTGAAAATAATTTGTATTTTTCACTTTACATTCCTTACTATTAAATTAAAGTCTCTTTAACAATTGGCCCTTCAAGGCTTCTTTAGCTTAGGGCAGGGGTGTCAAACTTGTGTCATCACATGGTCAAGTGACATATCATCATGTTTTTCCTCTTTGCTAAAAATGGGGCTAAGCATGGCCAGTGTGTGACACATCTGGCCCATGGGCTGCGAGTTCGACACCTCTGGTTTAGGGCCTCATCTTGTCTACATCCTGTGCTGACTGTAGTGATATCAAGAAAGCTTCTAATCAGAGGTCTCCAAACTTGGCAACTTTAAACTCCTAGAATTCTCCAGCCAATTGTGCATGATTGCTGTTTTTACCTTGAATCATGCGTTCTACAAAAATTGTCCCTTGACAATTTGGGGAGAGTGTTTGAACTTTTTATTGCAGTCAGTATCTAAAAGTTGCCTGCCACTCAACTCTTCCAGCCAATTGGTGTAGCTTATGATCCCAAGAGTTTACTTACCTTTTTAACATGTGATCGTGGTCTGTCTTTCAGCAACAGAGAAGGCGATGGAGATGGGCTGATGAATCTACCTACAACTATAAAGCCTGGGCGATTAACCAGCCAGACAACAGTAAAAATAATGAGCACTGTGTGGAGGTGACATATTTTTCAAGTAAGTCAACACTTCTTACCTGGTGGTCATTTAGTCAAGCCATGGCCTTCAAGGAAACAAGGGTTTGTTTGTTTAACTCGGAATTATCCCATAAGCAAGAAGAATGGAAACCATATGTTTCACGAAGTTATCCCATAATTCAAAACTAAAGATTACCTCACTCAATATTTTCTTTTTTTTTTTTAAAAAAAAGCCTTTAGGAGAAATGGTTAGCTTTCCACGAGGGCAAAGCTAGATAACTGTTCCACAGTTCCCCAGCTCTCTCCTATGCTCTCCTCTCCTCCCTTCCCTTCCCCTCCCTTCCCTTCTTCTCCCTTTCCTCACCACCCCTCTCTTTCTTTCCTCCCCTTCTTCCCCTTCTTCCCCTCTCTTCTCCTCCTTTTCTACCCCCTTCCTCCCCTTTCCTTTCCTTTCCATTTCCTTTTTTCTTTTTTCTTTTTGTAAATTTTATTTGAGTTTTCACAAAGAAATACAAATAAAACATCTTTTTTGAAAGTAGCATGTTCCCGGGTTACATTTCTTCATACAGACACAAATTCAATTTCATGCTCATTTTTATGTTCAATTCCATATCTTATTACTGTTTTACATTTTCTACATAGCTTCTCCTCTCTTTTAATTTTCTTAGTTTTATTTTAATTATCTCATCTCAATTCAAATCCTTATATTTATACTTTTTGTCTGTCCTGTTTCAATTTCATATTAATCTTTTCTCATTAAACAAAGTTTCTCCTGTAGTTGCTGATTGGAGTATGACACTTTTATATATTTTAATTTTATTCATTTAACTCATATTTAAGCTTCAATATATACTTTAAAGTTTAACATTCAGTATAATACATAACTTCCATTCAGATTCTGCTTGGTACATTCTTAAAAATACATTCTTAAAAAGAGAAAAAAAGGATTATAAATATATGTAGTTAAAACAACACATTCCATTCCAATTCAATTCTATCATTAATATTAATATTCATTAAAATCTTAACTTCTTTTACTTTTCAATTAAATACATGCTTCTATGGGAGCAGTTTTAAGTTTTCCATAATTCACTTCCCCCCCTCTTCACTTATATTTTATAAAACATTAACTAATTAAAATGTTCCCGTCCCTTCCTAATTCAATTCTCTCATTTATTTTATTTCATTTATTTTGTTAAGAAACATTTCACAAGATTACATTAGCTATTTTATCCCTCATTTTAATCATACATTGTTTCCAATTTTCTAAAATTATTTCTGTTACTAATATAACAATACAATCTTATGTACCTTTACAGAATCCCTTTTTCAGTTAATTTTTCATCCATTATGTCTAAATAGGCCCTGTTTCTCTATATCTTGTTTCTGTCCTTTGTAACTTCTTTTCCTTTCCTTCTTCCCTCTCTTCTTCTTTCTCCCCTTTTTACCACCTTGTCTCTCTACCTCTATTTCTCTCTTCTGTATTCCCCTCTTCTGTTGCTTTCCAATATTATACTTATTTTTTGAATTATTTTTATTTTCTTTGGTTGTTTTTTAAGTCATAAATTCTCCATTCTCTTTCCCCCCCTTTCCTTTTTCTTCCCCACATAGAATCACGTGTTCATTAAGGATTGCTTCTTCTTTGTCCCAGTCTTTTGCAGACGTTTCTTATTGTTTCTCATAGTTCCAAATCTCCATTTCTAAGAACTGAAAAAAAAAGCCGAAAGAGCCTCTCCCTTCTTGTGCATCTTCTTTGTACTTTTTAAGTTCCATTTTCAATTCATCCAGAAGTAGTGCCATTATATAAATTTTTAAACAACCACGCAATTAATTTTAGTCATTCAAATGCAATAACCAAGAGTTCAATGATCACCAAATAATCCAAATACACGCAATCTGTTTCTTTTTGCTTTTTTTTCACTTTCCTGGGGTTCTACAATTTAATTGCCAAGTTTCAGTTAAAATGTATCTTTTAAAAGTCTTGTTAAAGCCTATGTCACACTGAACCAATGGATGCAAAGAGGATGTAAAACGGACAAAAAAGCTTGCCATCCGTTGGAAAACACGAGGTACTCACTGCCTCCGTTTTGCTTCCTCTCCATCCGTCCAGCATCCGTTTATTGACGTTTCATCTGCTCCGAAAGTTTTGAGCTGCCCAAAACTTTTGCGCGGAAAATGTATCCAGTTCATCCGTTCTGCATCCGCTTCGCATCCGCTACACATCCGTTACGCATCCGTTAGGCATCCGCTATATCCGTTAGGCATCCACTGCGCATCCGCACAACTCCATCTGCTCCAGCGGCAAACGGACGCAGGGAGGAAGTGGAATGGACGCAGAACAGATGCAGAACGGATGCCTAGCGGATGCAGCATGGAAACAAAGTGTTTAAAATGGAAAAAATGTTCACAGAGGGACCTATCTCGGATATTAAGGATGTCTAGAGGATGCCTAGTGGAAAATCTATATTTCCTATAAAAAGGGGGAGCAACTCATCTGCATCTCACTTTCAGAACAGCAGCCCTGCGGTGCAGACCTCTGCAGCCTTCATCTGACTCTTCCTCTTCCACAGCATCCAGTCATGTCCACCGTGGATTGTAACAAAGTCCTTTCGGCAGCCACCATCGTTCTGCAACAGTGCGAAGCCATCTGCAGGCTCTGTGAACACTACTGCGAGAAGAAAAAGAGGCAGCCAAAAGGAGTCTGGGTCCGAAGATGGTTCGCCAGAAGAGCAGAGGACGGAATGTACAACAAGCTGATGGTGGAGCTCAGGAACGAAGACACACGGGCGTTCCAGAACTTCATGAGGAAGCCTCCAGCCATGTTTGACGAAGTTGTGCAGCACCTGACACCCAGGTTGACCAAGGTAAACACCAGCTTCCGGCCCAGCCTAGAACCTGGGCTCAAGGTGGCACTCATTCTGAGCCACCTGGCCTCAGGGACCACCTACAGGAGCATGCAGTACGGCTTGAGGGTGCCATCCAACACCATTAGCATTGTGGTCAGAGAAGTGGTGCAGGCCATCATCGAAGAATACAAGGAGGAGCTCCTCCAGTACCCCTCCACTGAAGAAGGATGGAAGAAAGTTGCAGAGCAGTGGTATCAGAAGTGGAACTTCCCACACACCATTGGAGCCATAGATGGAAAGCACGTGGCCTGCAAATCTCCACCCAACTCAGGGTCCACTTATTGCAACTCCAAGGGCTTCTTCAGCATCATCCTCTTCGCTATGGTCGATGCTGACTACAAGTTCATGTACATCGATGCTTCAGGCAACGGCTCATCTTCAGATGCCCAGGTATACAACACCAGTCACCTCAAGGAGGGGCTCGAACGCAACCTCAACGTGGGCTTCCCAGATCTAGAACCCCTGCCCAACGACACACAAGATGTGCCCTACTTCATCGTGGGGGATGATGCCTTCTCCCTCAGAACCTACCTCATGAAGCCCTACACCTCCAAATACCTCACCCGTGAAGAGAGGATCTTCAACTACAGGCTGTCCAGGGCAAGGTGGGTGGATGAGAACGCGTTTGGCATCCTGGCCAACAGGTTCCAGGTACTTCTCACCACCATGCAGCATTGCCCAGGGACCGTGAGGAGGATCATGGAAGCTTGCTGCATCCTGCAGAATCTCATGCGCACCCGCTATCCAGTGTTGCAGAACAGGCTTGTGGACCTCCAACAAGGCAATGGGGACATGGAGCCTGGTGAATGGAGGCAAGGGCGAAACCTGATCGACACTCAGGATGTGCAAGGCCCCAACAGAGCCTCACATGAAGCGAAGAAGAAGCGCAACCTCCTGAGACACTTGTGCAACTCCCCAGCTGGAGCAGTGGAGTGGCAAGACAGGATGATAGATGCTTAATGGATGCTTCCTTTAGCCTGTCTCATCACATGGATGAGATTGGGCCATGTATGTTTGGTTGGCCTACAATGAACAGGGCATTTAATAAAGAGTTGTGTTTATGTTGACATGTGTGGATAATTATTACATTATTATTGATAATAAAGGGACATAGGTGTGGCACCTGGGAGAGTGGACCATACAGTCCCACTATGCTTGCACTGGAGGTTTATCTATCCCACTGCTATCCTAACCCATCCCACAGCTATTACCCATCCCACAGGTATCCTAACCCATCCCAAAGCTATCCTTACCCATCCCACAAGCATGCAAAGGCTTAAGCCATTTCTAAAAGTTTCCACCAAGACTTTATTAAAAAAAAGAAATGAAGCAAGTGTGTGAATCATAAATAGACTTTATTAACAACAAGCTATAAAACAAAAATGAGTCTCTGGCACTCCTATTGGTCACTCAATCTCAGGGGTGAAGGGTGCAGGTGCTGTGGAGGTGGCTGGTGCTGGAGTGCTTGTCATCAGCTCCTCCAGAAGCAGAAGCAGCAGAAGCCCCAGCCCCAGAAGAGCGAGCCCGTGCTGCCGAAGCCCCAGCAGAAAGAGAGTGAGGGCCAGGGGGCGGGATGGTAGCCCTGTCCCTCTTGCAAGGGCTGGCAGCAGATGGCTGAGGCTTGCTGTGCTTCCCCATGGTTGTGGGGTTGCTGGCTGGCAGGGAGGCTGGCAGGAACCAAGGCTGGCAGGGAGGCTGGCACCAAGGCTTGCAGGAAGGCTGGCAGGGAGGCAGGCACCAAGGCTGCAGGCAGGTAGACAGCAAGGCTGGCAGGCAGGCTGGCAGGCAGGCACCAAGGCTGGCAGGCAAACATGAACCAAGGCTGGCAGGAAGGTAGGCAGCAAGGCTGGCAGGCAGACTGGCTGGCAGCAAGGCTTGCAGGCAGTCTGGCACCAAGGCTGGCACCAAGGCTTGTAGGCAGGCTGGTACCAAGGCTGGCAGCAAGGCTGGCAGCAAGGCTGGCAGCAAGGCTGGCAGCAAGGCTTGCAGGCAGACATGCAGGCAGGGCAGGCAAGGCAGCCAATCCCTCTGGCAGCAGGTCTTTCCTCTGAATGGCGACCTTCTTCCGAGCTGCTTCCGTTATATCCGCGGGGCTGACACAATGCATCCTCCCCGCATGCACAATTAATGCCAGGCATCCATTAGGCTTCTGCTGTGCATCCGCTGTGCATCCGCTGTGCATCCGCTTCATCCGTTCCGCGTCCACTTTGTTGAGGTCCCCCAGAAGCCTCGTGGACGTGCCATCCGCTCCCATCTGCTTCCATCCACTGGGCTACCATTCCGCATCCACTTTGCATCCGCCCTGCGTCCTCCCAGCGTCCGTGTTATCTGCTCCGGTTATGCAAATTTTTGCCCCTTTTGAGAGCGGATAACAACGGAATGAACATTTTGCTCGTCCGTTGTGTCTTTTTTGCATCCGTTGGCCAGTGTGAAATGGGTTTAAAGTTTTACTGTGGATTCCTTTTAATTGCAGGCAGTTTCCTCCCTTTTTCCGGATCCTGTCCTCTTATTCTTTTTCTTTCCTTCCCATTAAAAACTTTTTAAGGTCCAGAAATCTTTAGTATCCTTTTGACATTATATTTTATTTTCAGCTTAATTGCCTGTTGATGTCAAAGCGAATTTTTTTTCCTGATTTCTTATTTAAGTCTCTTGGTTGTCAATATAGGGAAAAGGAGAGAAGCTGCTTTCGAATCTTCTTTGGGAACAATGTTACTTTTTTTTTGTTTAAATTCTAGGGTACCTTAGTTGTTGCTTTTGCAATTTAACCCAGTCAGCCAAAACTTTCACTTTTTATCTTCCTCCTGCACATTCTTTTCCGCTCAAGTTCTTCTTTGAGGTGGCCATTTCTGACCACCACTGCAATCGCCTTCGGGAAAAGGAGTAATGGTGATCTGAAGAGGAGAGATGCAGCTCTCCTCACCCCGTTGGCAGTCTCCCCCCTCTTCACCACCTCTATGGGGTGACTTAACTCTCAAACCAGCTGGCTTGGGGCGCTCCAGCGGTGAGCCCAGACTGAAACCGCACACGATCGCGGATTTCTGTCTGTTGCCAAATAGACTCAAAACCGGAACTCTTTCCTTTCCATTTCTTTCCTCTCTCTTCTACATTTCCTCCCCTCCCCTCTCTTCTCCTCCCTTTTCTCCCCCTCCCTTCCTTCTCCTTTCCTCCTCTCTCCTCTTTCATAAATACTAAAACTCTTTTTGTGATGAAGCGAGGAAAGTTTTTTTTACAATGACAAATAATTTTTTGCGGAGGGGTGGACTATCAATAATTGTATTCTCCATTTATTCTCTGGAAGTCAATATTCACTTTGCCTTTCATGGATAATTCCATTGGGATCAGTGGAAAACTTCCAAAGAATGACCATATTTTCCAGACCGCTGTTGAAGGAATTAAGAATTAACTTCTGTCTTATTTTTTGCATTTTAGATTTTAAATTGTGGAATGATGGGACATGTACCAATCAAAATGCTTACATCTGTAAGTACCAGCTGTAGAGCTATCTGGGGGAAGGCAGCTGGGATGCAACCAGAACCAGCTACAAAATACCTGCAAATTTGATCGGCATCCTGTTGATTTTAGTGCTTTTGAGAAGATTTTTCTCTATTCCTATGTAAACTTTCCTCTTCAAACAGACAAATACCCCATTATACTATTCTCCTCCTTTTTCTCAGTGGAGATACAGTATAAATAAAATCTCTATAACATATATATACAATACAAAGTTTTGTATTTCTGTCATTCAAGAACAGGGAATAGCAACATTGGGTGGGGCCAGAGGTGGTATTCAGCAGGTTCTAACCAGTTCTGGAGAACTTATAGTGGAAATTTTGAGTAGTTTGGAGGACTGGCAAGTACCACCTCTGTCTGGCCACACCCCCATCTATTCTTTGCCTCCTGAGTCCCAGCTGATTGGCTGGGTCTTCTTTTGTTGCCCTGCACAGGAGAATGGAGCTGGAAAGCAGGTTAGTAGGGTGGTAACCTTTCCCCAGGAGTGCCCAGGGAATTGAAATTTTGCAGTATTTTTCCCCTGCCATGCCTACCAAGTCATGCCACATTATGTCCAACAAGCCATGCCCACAGAATTAGTAGTAAAAAAATTTGAATCCCATCACCTGTGTAGCAGAAGCAGTTGTATCGGCTGCATCAAATCCAAGAGTTTCACCCTAACATTTCAGGAGAAAGGAATAAAAGGAATGAACGGAAAAGAGAGGAGAAAAGACATGTTGGCCCCTAGGGGCATCATAGCAGAAGGAGTTCCAAAAACATTAAAATGGCAGTTTTGACTGAAATTGAAGCACCATCACACATTCCTTTGAGCACAGGTGAACACTGCTGAAGCCTGGAGGTTTTCAAGAAAAGATTGGACAACCATTTGTCCAGGATGGTATAAGGTTCCTTCCAGCCCTATGATTCTAACTTATTTGAAAGGCAATGGATGCCAGTATCAGACTTTATCCTGGGCATCTGTTCATTTCTCAACAATTTCTCTTAATTCTGGAATTTTTGGAAAGCTTTTAGGACTGACTGCAAACATTTATATATATAAATGACAACTTTCTTTTCTAATCATTTTCACAAAGGCTTGTTAACTGCTTTTCAGCTATTAGGAACCTTTGCATCAATAGAGTTTATTATGTAAGGTAAATGTCTTTCAATCCTTAATCAAATAAGTTTTAAACATAATTTTAAGAATGAACATTATTTTTTTAGTAAAGAGCAAAAGGATGATTAATACCTTGATTTTGGAAAATTAAAAAAAATGAAGTGAAATATCTAGCACTTCTCTTTCATATCACTGTAGTCCAGGGATCCCCAAACTTGGCAACTTTAAAACTGGTAGTCTTCAACTCCCAGAATTCCCCAGCCAGCATAGAAAAACAGCTTCTATTCCAGGGCAGCAGCTCTTTTGAATTCTGCTATATAGTGCAGTGTTGGTGCAGTGTTGGGATTTTTTATTTCAATGTGTGTAGTATGAAGGATGTGTGTTGTGTTTATTTTCATGGTCATGATGTGCACCGAAGATGGTGTTTGATTTCATTATACGAGGTGTAAGGACAATAAAGTAAACTAATTAAAGTAGTTTTGAATTATGGAAACTCTATGGAACCTATGGGTCCCATTCCTCTGTCTTATGGGATGACTCTAAATTAAACAAACCACCCCTTATTTTCCCAATAGTCCTGGCTGGTTCATCAAGGATGAAAACTTGGTTCATCAAGGACCACCAGGTAAGAAGGGTTGACTTATCTGAGAAATACATCAGCTCTGCAGATTGCTCCACTTGATGTATGTTTTCTATCCAGCCTATCATCCAAGCTTTGTAGTTGTAGGTGAATTCATCAGTCCATCTCCATCACCTTTTCTGTTGAAAAAAGACAAACCTTACACAGATTGGCTGAAAGAGTTGAGTGGTGAGCAGTTCTTAGACACTGGTTATGAAGAATATGTTCAAGCAGTCACCCCAAGTAGTTAAGTGACAATTGTTGTAAGCACATATGCATTAAAATAATAAATAGTAAGGTATCATATCATACTAAATTCATGACAGTGAATATGATGGCAATAGTTATGTGTAACATTCAGCTTTATGAAATTTTGCACTGGAGAGCTGCATTTTATTAAATATTTTTGTTACCACCATTCTTCTCCCATCATACATATTTATCTTAAAAGCAGATTCAACAAAGTAGACCACAATCTACTTAATGGTAAGCTATAAAAAAGTGGGATATCAGATAGATAGCACTGCCACTAGATGGATTCGCATCTGGATGACAAACCATACTCAATGAGTAGTCCTTAATGGGTCTAAGTCTACATGGAGGGAAGTAAGCAGTGGGGTGCCACAAGATTTTGCCTTAGGCCCAGTACTCTTCAATATCTTCATTAATGACATGGAATAGAAGAGAAAGTTACCAAATTTGCAGATGATATTAAGCTGGCAGGAATAGCTAACACCCAAGAAGATCGGCTCACATGGATGCTGCAGCTGACCACTCCTTTCAGTGTATGGTGTGTATGATTCTGTGTGTGTTTTGGATCCTTTCCTTGATTGAATCCTGTGAGGCAAGGAGCATCTATAGTCAGCAAGCCTTGTTACAAATTGGACTGAAATGCGAAAAGGCTATTACAGATGATTTCATACATTCTCATAACATACCGAAGAAGGCAGGTAGGATCCTGGGGGAGCCATGGATCACTATCCCTGTAGAAAGGAGGAAGAGGCAGAAAAAGGGGAACAGGGAGATGAAGAGAGGATGCTATGCTGGGATTTTCTTTATGCTAAATTTCCACACAAGCCTTCAATTCCAAGTATATTTCTTTCCAATGCAAGATCTCTGACGAACAAAATGGATGAATTAAAGCTACAGATTGCAAAGACTAAATTCATCAAGAAGTGCTGCGTTTTGTTAATCACAAAAACTTGGCTTCATTCACTCATTCCAGATG
The DNA here is from genome assembly GCA_015471245.1 of Laticauda colubrina. NCBI lineage: Eukaryota > Metazoa > Chordata > Lepidosauria > Squamata > Elapidae > Laticauda > Laticauda colubrina. Next base: position 13,210,217 of record BLBF01000050.1, on the reverse strand, counting down.
CAGCTGTTGAGCTGGAAGGCTACATAGCTCACTGGCAGGACAGGGTTAGAGATTCTGGCAAGATCAAAGGAGGAGGTTTAAGCCTTTATGTGAACAAAAGCTGGTGTATCAATACAAAGACTGTAGACAGCCACTGCTGCATAGATCTGGAGTATATAACTCTTAAATGTAGACCCATATATTTTCCACGGGAATTCAGTGTGGTTTTGATGACTGCAATCTATATCCCACCTGATGCCAATGCTACCATAGCTTTGGGATTCTTGTATAACATTGTTAGTAATCAGGAGAATAAGTATCCTGATGCTGTGCATATCTTAGCGGGGGACGTTAATCAAACTGATTTAAAAGCAGTGCTCCCTAAATTGTATCAGCATGTTAAATCTCTAAATTCTATCAGCATGTGCTACTACAGGAGCAAACATATTGGACAAAGTATATACCAACATCAAACATGGCTATAAGGTTATACAATTACCACATTTAGGACAATCAGACCATATGTCATTGCTTTTAGCACCAGTATACATCCATCTTAGGAGACAGGTTCTACCTATAATAAAGACAGTGAAATCTTGGCCAGAAGATGCTTCCCAACAGCTTCAGGATTGTTTTGAGAACACAAATTGGGACATCTTTTACCACCCTGACCTAGAGGAGCACACTGCAACTGTTTTGTACTATATCAAACACTGCATAGATACTATCACTGTGGATAAACGTATTAGGATCTATCCCAATCAAAAACCCTGGATGACCAAGGAAGTCCAGCACCTCTTGCTTGACAGGACCAAGGCCTTTAGGTAGCAATAACATGAGGCAGGTGTGGAAAGGGATTCCACAAATTACAATCCATCAACCAACCAATGTCATCCCTTCTGAGGGGAATGCTTCATTGGCAAAGGAACTGAATCATTTCTTTGCTCAGAGACATCAGAGACAGGTAAAATACAACCATCAGCCAATTGTAGCCCCAACCTCATTGTGGAGGAACAGAAGGTGAGGAGCATTCTGAGGGCTGTGGACCCTAGAAAGGCTGCCAGTCCTGACGGTATCTCTGGCCAAGTGCTTAAAGACTGTGCTGATCAGTTGGTTGGAGTCTTTACCATGATCTTCAATCAGTCTTTATCCCAGTCCTCTATTCCACTTCTTTGTCAGTCCATCCGCTGACAAAGGAGTTCCCTATCAATAACCTCAACAATTACAGATCAGTGGCACTCACTCCTATCATCATGAAGTGCTTTGAGAAATTGGTCTGTCAGCACATCATTTCTGGTCTTCTGCATACATTTGATAAATACCAGTTTGCATACAGAAAAAATAGATCTACAGAGGACGCTATAGCCATCACTCTTCACACTGCTCTGACTCATCTAGAACAAACAGCGGGGGGACTTTGTGAGGATGGTTTTTGTGGATTTTAGTTCTGTGTTTAACACAACTCTTCCACACAGACTAGTGTCTAAACTTCTGGACCTTGGACTTTCTAATTCAATCTGCCTTTGGATTATGGATTTCCTGTCTGACCTCTCACAGAGGGTGAGATTAGATAATCATACCTCTTCAGCCCTTATTCCCAACACTGGTACACCACAGGGTTGCATACTGTATCCCTTACTCTATACTCTTTATGTGCATGACTGCATTCCCACTCCTGCTAGTAATACTATTGCTAAATTTGCAGATGATACAACATTGGTGGGACTCATCTCTGGGGGGAATGAGTCTTATTACCGAGATGAGATGGACCAGTTGCTTTCATGGTGTGGAGACAATAACTTGGTCCTCAAGCTTATAATGGATTATAGAAGGAACAGATCAGACATCCAGCCCTTGCTTATCAATGGAGACCAAATGGAGCAAGTGGCCAGTTTTAAGTTTCTGGGTGTTACCATAAAAGAGGACCTGACCTCATGTTGACCAGTGCTGCTCACATTGCAGCCCTGGTCAAAAGGGTCCAGCAGAGATTCTACTACCTGAGACTTCTCAGAAAACAACAACTGAATGAAAAACTGCTGGTGACCTTCTACCGCTGCACTTCTGTATGGTTTGCCAATTGCACGGGGGCAGATAGGAAAGCACTCCAGAGGGTTAACATCATTCCCAGAAGATCATGCCATCTCCCACTTTTGGAAGAGCTTTATAGCTCCTACTTCCTTAAGAAAGTTCAAAACATTCTCAAACATCCATCTCATCCTGGGAACCCTTTTTTTGAACTATTACCATCTGGCAGATGGTACAGAATAATAAAAACAAGGACAAATAGGCTGAAAAACAGCTTTTATCCCAGGGCAGTAGCTCTGTTGAATTTTGCTGTATACTGCAGAAATTCAATGTAGAGAAAAGTAAAGTCCTACACTTAGGCAAGAAAAACCAAAGTACACATATAGGTTGGGTGAAACCAGGCTCAATAGTGAGAGGGATCTTGAAGTCTTAGTGGACAATCAGCTAAATATGAGCCAGCAGTGTGCAGCAGCAGCCAAAAAAGCTAACAGAGGGATACAATCAAGATCAAGTGAGGTACTAATATCACTCTTTTGAGGCTTAATAAGACCACATCTAGAGTACTGCATCCATTTTTGGTCACCACATTATAAAAGAAATGTTGGGACTCTAGTAAAAGTACAGAGAAGAGCAGCCAGGACAGTTAGGGGACTGGAGACTAAAACATATGAAGAATGATTGCAGGAACTGGGTCTGGCTAGTCAAGTGAAGAGAAGGACCAGGGGAGACATGAGAGCAGTGTTCCAATATTTCAGGGGCTGCCCCAGAGAGGAGGGGGTCAAGATATTTTCTAAAGTACTCAAAGGCCAGACAAGGAATAATGAACAAGGAGAGATTTAACCTGGAAATAAGGAGAGACTTTCTGACATTGAGAATAATCAATCAATGGAATGGCTTGCACCATCACTTGAGATTTTCAAGAAAAGATTGGACTCCCATCTGTCAGAAACGGTGTAGGGTTTCCTGCTTGGCCAAGGGGTTGGACTAGATGACCACAAGGTCCCTTCCAACTCTGATTATCTGTTATATGAATGCAGTGTAGACTGGGAATTTTTTTAAAATATTGAAATGAAAAGTCAGTCTTATCGCAGAGACATCATGAAGATATGGCTACATGATCCCTGTTGATGTATACAGATCCCAGTGTAGACCCTTGGGGATTGAGGATAGAGGTGAGATACCCACAGGGTCCCTAGCCTGATTAATTAAAGTATACAAAGCTAAGGTTACCCCTATGCTCTTATATGGAGCAGGAGATTGGGGTTAATACTCAACTACAGTACTGGAATAAACACAGTCCCAGTATTTGAAATGGGCATTTTGATTGTAGATCCAAGAACAACTGCTGCAGCAATTAGAGTTGAATTGGGAATTCAAACAATTCATGCACTATTCATATAACTAGGGGCACAAAGTCAATGAAATGGAGACTGATAGACTCCCCAAGTTATGTCTACTAGAGCAAATAAATTCACAATCAGAAATCTCCCGGATCATTAACTAATAAATTTTGTAAGAAGCTGTGGCCTTCCTGTTTCTTGCATAACAGGAGAATGATTTTTAAAACAGAGTTGCCCAAAAAACTAAGGATATATAAACACAAAATGATAGAGCTACCCTTAGTAAGGTGGGTAATTTGAAATAGCTGAGCAAATACAAACATACTTTTCAAATAGAGAGCTATTTGAAGCTACAACTGCCAAAACATCTTAGGAAGATATTTACATGAATGAGTTTTGAACAGCTTGACGCAATGGATATGGGAAATTCCATTGTATAGCGTACAATGAACGTCTTTGCATTTGCAGAGGGGCAGAAGTAGAGAACTGGCTCACCTGTCAGAATCTGAAAATAATGCTTGAGACAGCACAGTACCTGAGGAAAATGGTTCAGCTGAGATCTGTATATGTTGGACTAATTGAGGTAGATTGCAGGGGTGACACCAAAATATTATTTTATTACACTGTATTTTATCTATATCTTACATTATTGTATTTTATTCCAATTTCATTTAAAACTGTATTTTATCCAATTCCAGTTTAAACTGCTTTAATTCCATTTAAATTACTAAAATCAAATTTTAGTAATAATTTGTTTCCTGAATTCTGCACTTTGATAGGGCCCAAGAGCTAATCAATAAATATTGAATTGAATTGATAGAGGTGAGATAATACCCAGGGCATAGCTTTGGCAGTCCAAATGGAACAGAGGCAAGACAAGAAGATGGCACACCATGCTCATGAATGGGATTTTTTTAAAACAAGTTTTATTCAATTTTTCACATTTTAAAAACATCTCTTTTTAGTGAACAGCATGATTACAGGTTTCACATATGTGAAAATATGACCATAGTTACATATTCAGATTTTGTATTCAACTTATCTTAACAATGCTTTTATACATGTTCTATTTTATTGTATTATTCCAAATGCTTACCTCTTATTTAATTCATCCTTGTTAGATTCATAATTATTATAATTTGATACTTTTAACTGTCACATTTGTAAATTTCATCTTACATTCTAATTAGATACACTTCTTCTCAAATATAGTTTCTCCTCTAAGTTATCAATTTAAGTGAGCCACCTAAAAATACTATATATTGTTTATCTTCTCCCCATTAAACATTTAACTTTTTATTAAAATTAATAATCCCTTTAAAACTATACAGCATATACAAATCAGATTCTGCATGGTTTTTCGCCATCTTAATTTCATAAGATTTGTTTACAATTTCAAAAAAGACATATGAATCTATTCATTTAATCCTGAACCCTGATCTTAATTTCATTTCAGCTCTCCTATATCATTTCATTTATTTCAGTATATTTAATACACATATTCCATGAATTACTCCATTCATATTTCAATATATTTAACAAAACATATTCCATTAGTTAATTGCAGTTATCTCTATACATAAAAGAAAAGAGCTTAGACTCCAATACCAAAAAATAACAGTTCTATTTTCCATCATGTCAATCAATATGTCCCTATTTCATAACTTTAAACCTCCTCACCTTGCAGAATCCCTTTTTAAAATTATTAATTAGCCATTGTCTTCATGCATTCTAAATAAACAATTCTTTTTCATTTTTTTGCAATTCCCATATTTCTTTGTTTCCAAATCTTGCTTCTTATTCCATTTTTTTCCCTTTCATTCTCCCCTTTTTTCGGTCCCTCCAGTTTTTATCCCCTTCCTTATTTATAACTTCCTTCCACCCTTCAATTTTCTGCTGTTTCTGTTTACCTTTTTGAATTTTACAGATATTCCTTTTTTTATTTAACTTCTTATGTCTCACGTTTTTATTTCCCATTCTTTTCTTCCTTCTTTTCAGAGTTCTTTGTTCCTGATGGTAGTTAAAAATGGTTCTCCTATAGTCAGCTCCACCTCATCTTCCATCTTTTGTCTTTGTTGTCTTTGTTGTTCATATACTAAGATCTCATTTTCCAATAATTTTAAAGTATAAACCAGCGATTCACTTCATTCTTGTAATATTTCTTTCATGTTTCTAAGTTCCATTTTTTATTCCAGAAGAGATATTGCCATTTTATACATTTTTATCTAATCCAAGCAGTGTCTCTAAATTTAGTTTCCAACAATCAGCTTTTATTTTATTTCTCTCAGATTTTTAGTTCATAACTAGTCCAAGTCCAAGTCTATCCAAATTCAACAATTAATCCCAGGGCAGAATCTTCCTGCTTTTCTCTTTGTCTCAACATTTCAATTTTTCCAGAATTTTATTATATCGTATCAATATACCTTAATATTTTTTAGAAGCAGTATCTTTTAGTAATAAAACAAATTAATTTTAAACATCAGTTGGCACTCTTTATCATAACAAATCTTCACCCCTTTTTTCCCCCTTCTGTTCGGGGCTTTCCTAACCACATTTTTCCCAAAAAGATCAAAACCAATTAATCCAAATTAATTAAATATTTTCTTCTTCCAGCTTCTACCTTTTCTGGTTCGAAGCCCCACCGCTGACAAAGAACAATTCACACCTCTTTTTTCCTCCTTTCTCTTCGCCGCTTAAGTCCTTTAAAAAAAAAATATCTTAAATATTAATCCTGGGGTACCTTTCATTTAATTATAATGTCCTGTTTCTCCTGATGGCCACCCCTTTCTCTCTGCTGTATAATCTTATTCTGGCTTACTCTTTCCCTTCAGAGTAGCCATTTTAGACCACCGCTTCAGATGTCTTTGGGAGGGAGATTTGCCAAGCCAAGGAGGGGGTTTGCGATCCCCCTCCATCTGGCTAATTGTCTCCCCTTCCTCTGCCACCCCTACAAGGAGGCTTCTGTCCCAGATCTTGCCGACTGGGACTCTTGGACAAAGAAGCATGGACCAAAGCGATGGACAATCATGGTCAGCAGTCCATCCTCGGGGAAGTCCAAAACTGGAACCCCTCATGAGTGGGATTATCACAGACTTTAAACCTTGCACATCTCCAATTGTGCAATTTTGGTTTTGCAAGGAACCTTTTACTATACCTGGACAGGTGGAAATGGTTCTTACCTCAGCATCATTCCAGCTTAGTTTATTATCAAAACATCCATAGTTCCCTTATTTCTGCAATCAGCCTCTGGGGGATGGTGCAGAAACCATTGCTTTCAAGGAGACAAAAGGAAAAAAAAATGTTAGATATTCTGTTACCCTATATGAAAAAAAAAGCTATAGGATGTTTTTAATGTGTGTGCCCAATATAAACTGTCCTGCCCGCCAAATAAGCCCTCCTTAAGAATCTGCGCAACCAGTCACCCATCCATTCTGTCTGGTTGCTCATGGTGCCATGGCCATGAAGCAAAGTGGGCGAGGGTAGTGTCCTGCATCTGATTATCTCAGGGTCCTCACAGCCAGATTATACATGCCAATACCTACCTCACAGAAGCAGCATTAACAGCCATATGCAGTAGGAGCTCATGTGGCTACCAGCCCTCTTCTTCTTGCTCACAGCTGCATGGAGCAAGAGGCTGAGTGGTATGTTGGTGCTGCAGTCACGAGGCAAAGCAGGTGTTGGAGTGTGAATGGCCTGGCTGTGTGGACCCTTAGTTAAGCCAGTGAGGGAAATGTGGGGCAGCTCCATCCCCACCTCATGGAGCTGGCACTGGCATTCCACATGGTCTCTTGCACTGCCATGAGAAAGCAGAAGAAGTTGGCCTTCCTTACATGGGAAAGAAAACAAAAAAAGACAGAGCTGATTTTGGGGCCCAAAAGAAAATAAGAATCCAGTCTTATTTTGGGGAAAACATGGGTAAATGGAAGAGTTTCCAAATATTCCTGAATGAAATCTCAATTGGGAGTAAATATGAGAAATGTGGCTCAGCTCCTTTCAGGGGTGAAAGTACACCATTTGCTGAATTAATGAAGATTATAGACTCGACCAATTACGAAGGCAAGAATTTTTTCCAGTTTAGGAGATAAGATATTCAGATGAAACAAAAGGCCCTAGGGACACAAAATGCTTATACCTCATCCTTTTAAAGTTTGAAAGTGATCAAAAATCTATTTTCCAGACCAATGTTCCAGATATTTTAGGGCAGGGGTGTCAAACTGATTTGATTGAGGGCTGGCATCAGGGTTGTAGTTGACCTCAGGGTGGATGGGGTGGGCATGGGCAGGATAGGTGTGACCAGGTCAATGTCACTTATGTTGGGAGCATCTGCCCACATTCTCTGCCAATGAAAATAGCTTCCCGAGCTCCTTTGGCTGCAACAGCCTCCTGCAACCGAGGTAAGCTTCAAAAATTTTAGCAATGGGTTCTCTGCCTGGTTGCTGGGTGGGCATGGCCATGGTCGGCCTAGTCAGCCTCCTGCCCCATGGTGGAGGAGACCTTTTTGCCCACCCTGGGCTCTGGAAACTTTCTTTGAGCCTCTGGGAGGGCGAAAACAGCCTTCCCGGCCTTTGGAGACTCTCTGAAAGCCAGAAACTGGCCCATTTCCCGACTTCCTGAATTTCCAGGAGACCTGTTTCCACCCTCCCGAAGCCTTCATTGTGCACTACACTTACCTGAATCCAAAATGGGCTGCGTGGTGACTCCTAGGAGGGGAGGGGAGGGGTGGGCAGGACCAGTAGGAGAGGCATTTAGGGGTTCTCTGAACTGTACAGAATCTTAGCTCCGGAGGCTCTCTGAAAGCCAGAATCTGGCCCATTTCTAGCCTTCCTGAACTTCCGAGAGATGGAAGAGAAGAGAAAATAGAAAGAAAGAAAAAGAGACAGACAAAGAAAGGGGAGGGGAATGGAAGGGACAGAAAGAAAAAGAAATAAAGAAGGAGGGAGAGAGGGAGGAGAAAGATAATGGGATATCTATTCTTGTCCAATTATCTGCTCCAGCAGGGTTAGAAGGGAGTGTGTGTGTGTGTGTGTGTGTGTGTGTGTGTGTGTGTGTGTGTGTGTATTCTCCTTGTAATTTTCCAGTACATTTTGGTTTTGCCTTCTTCAGAATTGGCACTGTAATACATTGGGGAAAAGTAATTTTTTAGGGTGGAGATCTGGTCCAATGGATCGTGTTTAAAGCCTCAACAAAATGTGAGAGCTTCCTGATAGTTTTGGCCATGTTTCATCCACAAAATCTTTAATAGAAGCCAAAGATGTTTCAATGCATTGGCAAAGATGTTTCAATGTGGAAAAGAATCTAAACTAGGCCTCATTTCAATCTGATGCATCAGGTCTCTCTCTCTCTCTCTCTCTCTCTCTCTCTCTCTCTCTCTCTCTCTCCCTCCATTCCCCCCTCTTTCTTTATCCCTTTTCTTTCTTCCCCTTTTCTCTTTCTTTTCTTCTTTCTTCCTTCCTTCCTTCCTTCCTTCCTTCCTTCCTTCCTTCCTTCCTTTCTTTCTTTCTTTCTTTCTTTCTCTCTCTCTCTCTCTCTTTTTCTTTTCTCTCTTTCTCTTTCCCTCTCAGGCTCAACCTATTGACTTAGTGCACTGCTCTGCTCGTACTTGCTTGGGCAGGTCCCTCCAGTGCAGCGGGCTCAATGGGGTGGACCGCAGGACTGGCACCTAGAACATGGCAGTGGCAGCATGTTTGAAAAGTAGAGCAAAGCCAAACTGGCTTTGCTCTACTTTCCCGATGTGTCTGCAGGGCCAGAGCCTCCTTTCTCCCACACTTCTCCTCCTCTTTCCTTTCCTTCCCTTTCTCATTTCCTCACTTGCTTTATTTTTTTCTATTTTACACCATGATAAAATAACAATAAAGAAATAATGAAGAAAAACCATTAGAAAAAGGACCCTTGTTTTAGCAGTGCTTCATATTCCACAGCCAAGAGATGCAAATTTCTGAGGGAAACAAAGTTCATCATGATCCCACTTCTATGTCCACTTTTTTTTATTGGCAATTTCCCCTCAAAATGTTACTTTGTATATTTTTTTCTGCTGAAAGTGTCAATTGTTGCACTTTGAAATGATGGGCAGATGTTGAAATTGTCTGAGGAAAGGAGTGGAAAATGAAGGAGAAATGGCCAAACTTTGTTCCAGGATCTTCATCAGGGGATGAAGATGTTTTGCAAGGAAAAGTGAGATCCTGGGCCACAGAAAAAAAGGAGGAGATGCCTTCCCATTGGGGGCTGAGGGGGGGGATTGAAGGGGCTCTTTGAGTGAGAGAGATGAGGGTTTCAAGGATGGAAAATGCCGTTTTCTCCTGTAAAGCTGAGAGATCCCTATGGAAATTCTCCTGTTAAGGGGAGGGGGCTTGGGGAGAGGATCTGGCTGGATAGGGGGGATCCCTGCAGATCATTTCCATCTTTTCCTACATGGACTGTCAGCCGAGTGTTTTTCTGGCTTCCCTTTGGATTGGGGTGAGTGTGGGCCCCCCAGGTCCTGGCTGACTGTGGGGTTGCGCCTCACAGTGGGTGCTGTTGTTAGTTGCTAGATGTTCTGATGGTCAATGTTCTTGGTTCCTGCATTTTCCCTATTGGCTGTTGCTGATCGTTGTTCTTGGATTGCTGTAAGTCTGTTACTGAACTGTTTATGATACTGGACTTTGTTATTTGGATTATCCTTGGATTGAATACTGACTGCTTTAACCATGTATGACTTGGATTGTTTGTTGGACTTTGTTTAACCGTTTACTGGAAGTAAAACCTACATTTTACTATTCAGTGTATCTATGTGCTGGTCATGTGTTATTCAACATCATTCTTATTACATTCTCCCTGTGTGCACTCATTCTCCTAATGGGGAATTACCTCAACACAACTCATTAAGATTGAATGATGAAGCATTATTATTTGCTCATAGATTCGCAGCAAAGTATGGATGAAGAGATTTTAAGTTGTCATGTTAGAGAAGGTGATAAATGATTGAAATTGTCCTGAAGAAGTGGGAAGTTATTTCTTTATTATTATTTTTCTTTCTTTTTATTTTTTAAATGTCTTTTCTTCTTTTTCAAATGTTTAGGCTAGTGAGAAGTTGAGAATGATTTTCTTAAAGTTGTACCTGATTTGGTACATCATTTCTTTATTACTTATAGAAATAAAAGTGATCCTGATTATTTCTTTTGTCAGCACTATGTATGTGTGCATCTCTCTCTCTCTCCCTCTCTCTCCCTGTGTGTGTGTGTGTGTGTGTGTGTGTGTATCTACAGTATATATCTATATGTCTATATATCCTTTAGGTATTATTTCCAGGTTATTCTATTATAATCTCTGAGAGAGATCAAGTTAGGTGAATGAAAAATATAGCATCAACATATGCCTTTATTTGAAAACAATTTGCATTTTTCACTTTAAGTTGATTACTATCGGTATTAAAGAATATTTAGCTATGCACTTCTCATGCAACTATTTTTACAATGAGCTCTTCAAAGCTTTCTTTAGCTTAGGGCCTCACCTAGTCTATGCAGCAGGGCATTCAAAAATATCAAGATGGCAGTCTTGACTGAAATTGAACCACCAACCCCTCTTTTTTTCATGCACTCTTTTTGAAAAATATATCTTTTCTTTAATATACATAACTATTCATAATTGTACAACATCATTGTGTACTGGATACCTCAAGTCCCTTTTTCCCTTTTCCATCGTGTTATACATTCTAGCTAAAACTATCATATCGTATAATCTCTCCATCATATTATACACCCAAATTATATCTATTATTTGTTTGTTTCCACCATAATATACTGTTCCAATCCTCACTTTATGCATTTCATGTTGTATTCATGTACAATTCAAATATATACTTTTTAACATTATTTATTCTTACATCTTCCTTTATCCCTGTATAAATGTAATTTTGTTAATCTTCTTTCCTTATTTAACACCAATCTCTGCTTCTATTATTTATCCAATTGTTATTATTTGTCCCATGTTGCATAATACTCTGATTCTTCCTTGTCTTTAAGTTCCATTGTAAGTCTGTCAATCTCTGTGCACTCTAGTCTCTTTTTTATTACTTCCTCCTCTGTCAGTGTCCTTTCACTTTTCCAACTTTGTGCCTATAGGATTCTAGCTGCAGTTATTATATGAATGATTAAATAAGTAAGTCTTTTATCATATTTCCATGATATTATCCCTAACAAAAATAGACCTTCTACCACTGCATAGAGAGTATTTTAACTTGTTGCACTTCTGTATGGTTTGCCAATTGCACAGTGGACAGCACTCCAGAGGGTTTATGTCATTGCCGAGAAGATCATTGGTTGCCCTCTCTCATCTTGGAAGAACTTTATAGCTCCTGCTGCCTTAAGAAAGTTCAAAACATTCTCAAAGATCCATCTCATCTTGGGCATCCTTTTTTGAACTATTACTATTTCACAGATGGTACAGGATAATAAAAACAAAGACAAAGTTGAGGCTGAAAAAGAGCTTCTATCCCAGGGTAGTGACTCTTTTTAATTCTACTGTATAGTGCAATATGAATGTGATATCAGGGATTTTCAATTCAACGTGTGAAGTGTGAGGGATGTGTGAGGACTAAGTTATTGTCTCCACACCACGAAAGCAACTGGTTCACTTCATCTCAATAGGCAGACTCATTCCCCCTGGAAATGAGTCCCATCACTATTGTATCATCTGCAAATTTAGTAATAGTATGATTAGTGTGCGTGGAAATGCAGTCATGCACATAAAGAGTATAGAGTAAGGGACACCGCACACAACCTGTGGTGTACCAGTGTTAAGAATAAGGGCTGAAGAGGTATGATTTCCTAATCTGATTTTTAACCTATTTTTTGCTTTCATTGCCTGGTATTTTTGCCTAAATATATTCTTAAGGAGTCACAGGACTCACTTAGACTTACAAAGACAGACATGCAGCTGAAAAGACAAATAAATGAAATTTAAAACCTTGTTGGAATCTAATTTTAATAATAATGTCAGAATCAGATCTTTTCCTGGACATTTGTATTGCCAGCCACTTCTTTCTAATTCTGATTCTGACTTTTTGGAGAGCTTTGGAGGTTGTCTGAAAATTTCAGTGGCAGGAATGACTGTAACATATCAGTCAATAACAAAAGAGAAGGATACTGTCATATGGCCAACAGGCTGGTCACTCTTTAAAAACAAAACAAAACACATCTATATGTTATACCATGAAATGCATACAGAAGATTTAGAAAGGAATTTGGCCAGATGGCTAAAGTAAATATTCCTACTTTTGAATCTTATTGCTTTAATTGATGTCTGCCTTATTAGCATAAGTGAGTATAACTAACAAAGCATATTGTCACAAAAAAGCAGAATTTTATTGAATTGTCATGAATATGAGAACAACATGTCACTGGCAAAGAATATCTACAGGTAGTCCTTTACTTACAATATTTCAAAGTTACAACAGCATTGAAAAAAGTGACTTATTACGACTATTTTTCAGACTTATGATCATTGCAGCATTCCCATGGTCATGTGATTTGTATTCAGATGCTTGACAACTATCTCACATTTATGATAGTTGCAGTGACTATTTTTTTGCCACTTTCTGACAAGCAAAGAAATGGGGAAGCCAGATTCACTGAATAACTGGGTTACTAATTTAATAACTGCAGTGTTTCGCTTAAACAAATGTGGCAGGAAAAGTCGTAAAATGGGGCAAAACTCAACAAATTTCTCACTTAGCAACATAAATTTTGTGTTCAATTGTGGTCGTAAATTGAGAACTACCTGTATTTGCATTCACTTTTCAGTGAGCAAAAAACAATAAGGCTTTGTAAAATCTGGATTGACTAAAGATTAATTATAAATGAGAGATGAGATCTATGAAAACAGAACCTAAATGAAAGAACTCAGATTTGCTTGGGCTAGAAAAGATTGCTTGAACTCCTGGTTTCAATGAATGATTTTTTAAAATGATCTAAAAATTGAAGCATGATGAGCCGAACCAAAAATTGCTTTATTCAAACCAAACTGGATTTGGTTTTTTTAGTCAGCTGAAAATTTAGCAATAAGTATTAGTACACAACATATATATGGAAAAGGAAGAACATACATTTCAAAGAGGCACTGGGAAACATACAAATGTGGAGGCATGAAAACAATACACTCTCTAATCATACCATGAGCAGAAAAAGATGCATTGTGCTATTTAAAGATATTTAACTGGGCTCAATTGCTCTGGCATAATTTTATCCACGTGGCAGTTCGTGACTATTGCAATGTAGACCAATTTTTTTTAGTCTAGCTCACTTCTCAACATAATTGACTCACCACACCCTTCATGAATGAGTAAGCTACACATTAAGCCATTTTCTGTCTAATAACACTGCAGACATTGCTTTCACTTGTGTGAGATTCAGAGATTTTCACATCATCACTGTCAACCTTTTCAGAGTCCTACTCAAGTTGCCTTCCTGCTTATAATTCTGGGTATTCGTCCAAACCGGTAATTACTTCCAAATGTCATTATATGCTACTGTTTGCATATTGCTATAGCTATTCTACCCACAATTCTTTGTTCTTTAGGCTCCTGGCAAAATCAGCCCTAAGGCATGTTCTAATTCTAGATGCCGAAGAGCTATAAAAACAATCATTGTATTAAATGTCAACACTTTTTGATTAAATCAACGTCAGTGGGAATTCTCTAGTCAATAAAGAATCCATGATAATACATGGATCATATTTGCAGTTTTCTTAAAGTTTTCTATAAGAGTTGAAACAAAATTAAAAGGAGTATTATTTGAATTACAAAGATGTTGGTTGGTGCTTGTGAAATTTTAAGTGTGGCTGGATACTTTCTAAATCAAGATAGCATGATAAGTTGTATCTCCCCTTTCATTCTAAATGCCCCCCAGCTTAGCTTGCCCATAGTTACACAACAAGGAAATGAAATATTTCATCCTTCTGCCCCAGGTTTCCTCCAGATTCCAACAAAGATCTAGATAAAAGCAGTAGCGTCAGGAGAATATGACACTCAAAAGCTGAATATCCAGGGAGACTTCTTGAGTCTGGGTGAGTGTATAATATCTAATGCTTGAAGCTCTGCAATGAATGGGCAGAAGACTTTCTATTGCTTATCATTTGATGATGGGCAAGCAGGTAGAACACACACACACACATACACACACACACACATACACACACACACACATTTTCATTGCTAGTAAAATCTTCTAATATCATTCTTGGTTTAAAAATCTAGGTAAAAGTGCTTTGAAATATGTGCTTAAGGAAAGAGAATACTTCGTAAAGATACATCATTCATTTCACATTAACACAGCTCTGTTATTTGCAACCCTAATCCTGTCCTTTCCTCCCACTTGTTTCTATTTTCTCATCCTTTCACTTTGCGATTTTCCTGTTGTCCTTCAAGATTTTCTTTCCCAACTATTATCCCTGTTACTGCAAAACCTTGTAACTCCTTGTTACAAATGGGAAAATGCTGTTTGGTGAGTTCATCAGTCTCAATCCCACGTGGACACTGGAACTAGCAGAAATTGGTCATTTTGTGCTGCTGTTTTTCTTCCTGCAATTCAAATGTTTCTATTTGTCTTGGTAGAATAGTCTAGATGTTAAGCTGATAAATTGAAACACTCAGGTTCAAGTCCCTGATTGACCATGGAATTCACTTCTTGACATTCACCAATGAATTTCTTTCAGTTCAGCCTAACCAATATTGTTCTGTTCTGTTCTGTTCTGTTCTGTTCTCTTCAGTTCAATTAATATTTCTTCCCCTTCTGGGTTGTTGAAGATCACTAATTCTGCTGTGTTGGTTTGACTCATGATTGTTATTTGATAGAAAGATATGGTGAGGCTTCAGCTTCCTCCATATTCTATGTTGCTGACCTAATCATATTGGTTAAGCTGTCTTTAGGGATGTTTTCTCACACCAGAGCACAAAATGCCTTAGAGACTGATCTACACAACTTGCTACGGAGTAGTTTTTTTGGTCTATTTATTATTGCTCTGCCATTTGGTCCACTGGTCTTCACCATCATTTATTCTCACTCCCAATAGTAGAATGTCTCAGAGACTAAGATGTGGACATGATTATCTTTCACACCCAGAATTGTATGGATAAAAATTATAAGAGTCTATATATGTTGTTGAATTCAATTTGAGGAGGGTGAATGTTTTTCTTCTGCACTCACATACACCTTGATAGGGAATTGGTAACTTTCTTCCCATTCCTGGAAATCAATAATACCTGATTCTAGGGCAGGGATGTCAAACTTGATTTCATTGAGGGCCACAGCAGGGTTGTATTTGATCTCAGAGGACCGGAGTGGGAGTGGCCAGAGTGGGCATGGCCAGCTCAACATCACTCCTGTTGGAGGTACCTGTGGTGGCCTAAGTACTCTGCCAGAGAAAACAGGCTCCTGAGCTCTGTTTTCAGCGATGACAGCATCCTGCAACCCTCTGCCAGTGCATGCAGCCCAGCCAAACTTTTTTCCGGCAGAGGCACCATGGGCCAGTCCTTTGCTGTTTCCATGGTGGCCCGCACGGGCCAGATCTAAGCACCTCATGGGCCGGATCTGGTCCCTGGACCTTGAGTTTGACATCTCTGTTCTAGGGAATCTACTGCTGCAAAAGATCTAATGATCGTCTGCCAACTGATTGGGGGTTTCACAACTTCAGAATTTATTATTGAAGAACTGAGAATTTTCCTCACATTGAACAGTCAGTTTGCTGACACAGGAATTACCTTCTACTCAAACACATAAACTTTATCCAGTCAGGTGTGGTTCCTCCCTTCAAATTGCATCTCTTATATATCTATATCTATATCTATATCTATATCTATATCTATATCTATATCTATATCTATATCTATATCTATATCTATATCTATATCTATATCTATATCTATATCTATATCTATATCTATATCTAATCTATATCTATATCTATATCTATATCTATATCTATATCCATCCATCCATCCATCCATCCATCCATCCATCCATCCATCCATCCATCCATCCATCTATCTATCTATCTATCTATCTATCTATCTATCTATCTATACACACGCTATGTTCAGGAGAGGTATGATTCAGTCCAGAATGTCTTATAGCTTCTTTACTGGAAACATAGTGGTTAATTCTTGAATCAGAATTTCCACAAGTGAAACTTTATCTATCTCAACTTTTTATAAAAACCTGTAGTTAAGGATTCACTATTTGATCTCTCCAACACTTTGTAAATGCTTAGTTGCAAAAGCTGAATGGGCATTGGGATTAAAGGAAAAATGTAGGTTGAAGGATGTGGTTCCTTCAAGCTTTATAAAAACTGCAGCAAGTCAAAACAAAGGCTTATGTTTAACATTACTCCTTTGGTTAAGCTGCTACCTTAAACTTTCCAAAGAAAGCTGAGTTTATAAAAGGATTATAAATTTGTGATTTCTTTGATGTATAGTCTGTTTCCTTTAGGAGCTGAAAGTATCTCTATTTTATGCTCACAAGTTTGATTATATGAAACAGGCTAGGAGACAAAAGAGAGACTGGTCCAAATTCATACAAAGAAATTTGATGGTTCATGATCCTAACCCAATACTTCATCTCTTCCCAATACTAGCACTCTCTTCTGGTGTAATAAATAAATAATTATTTTTAAATGGAAAATATCTCTTGATTTCCTCTTAGCTGAAGAGCAAAAATGGGATCTTTGGCCTATAGTGGTCTGTGGCTTCTTGGCTTTTTCATGGCAGGTGAGTTTTCCCTTATATATAAAAAAGGTCCAAGATGGGTGAAAAGAGAGAAATTGCCTATTGATCATCAAATATAGAAAAATGGAAGGCCAAAATACATGGCTGTCAATAGAAGACAATATTTCTCGCTCAAGGTTGAATTATGAAATTCTTCCTCTCTGAGCTTGGTTGTTTGCCTGCAGACATATCATTTCCAGACCAGGTAACATTGTCACTGCATATCAGTGCCCTGATGAAGTTACATAGACTAGTAATAAAATGTCTGCAAGCAAGCAACCAAGTTCAGGGAGTACCAAGAATTATCTAGATGTCAATGTTTTGGTGACTTTTTCAGGCTGCAGTTTGGTTCAGTGGTGAAAAGGGTCTGTTCTGTAAACAGGGGATCTCAACTTCAATTCCTGGCTTCTCCCTAGGAAAGACTTATCTCAAACTACAAACAGTTTTACCATGGTTAGAATAAAGCAAACAAACATTATTGAGAGTTTTGCAGCGATAATTCAGCGCCACAAAAATAAACACAGATGGCTGATGCTTCATTTAACATCTTTATAAACATAAGTAGATTTTACAAACCAGTTGTAGATTTCTCCAACATGGAGCAAACAAAAACAGAAACATGTTGCAAGCCTTCAGCAAGCAAGCAAGTTAGTTTCATCTTCAATAGACAGACTCAGAGCTCAATATAGCTGCAGAGCTTAAGATAACTACAGAGTTGCAGAGTTTAATATAGAGCCACGCCAAGGCTATTTTAGTTTCAGCTTCCAAATTATCCTCATTGGCTGATTTAGTTGCTTTGTCTATTCATTGGCTGACCTTGTTACCAAGCTCTATTCCAGTTCATGAATATACTGAAAAACCAAAGTAAGGACATTATAAAGCCCGTGTCACAATGCACCAACAAATGGAAAGAGGATGTAAAATGGAGAAAAACGCTTGCCATCCGTTGGTTAATGTGATGCATCCGTTCTGTACTCACTGCATGCGTGATTCATACGATCTATCCATCCAGCATCCGTCTACTGAGATTTCATCCACTCAAAAAATTTTGAGCTGCACAAAACTTTTTGAGCAGAGGAACTTTCCACAGCATGCGTTCTACATCCATGACACATACAAGGAACAAATGTTCTACATCCGTTACACGACCACTTTATCCACTCGGCATCCGCTAATCATCTGCGCAACTCGCATCTGCATTCGTGCATTCCAGCACTTCATGAGGATGCCACCAGCCATGTTTGACGAAGTTGTGGAGCGGCTGAGACCCAGGTTGACCAAGGCAAACACAAACTTCCAGCCCAGCCTGGACCCTGGGCTGAAGGTGGCACTGACTCTGCGCCACTTGGCCTCCGGGACCACGTACAGGAACATACAATACGGCTGGAGGGTGCCACACAACACCATCAGCATTGTGGTCAGAGAAGTGGTGCAGGCCATCATCGAAGAATACGTGGAGGAGCTCCTCCAGTGCCCCTCCACTGAAGAAGAAGGCTGGAAGAAAGTTGCAGAGCAGTGGTATCAGAAGTGGAACTTCCCCCACACCATTGGAGCCATAGATGGGAAGCATGTGGCCTGCAAAGCTCCAGCCAACTCAGGGTCCAATTACTTCAACTACAAGGGCTACTTCAGCATCATCCTCTTCGCCATGGTTGATGCTGACTACAAGTTCATGTACATCGATGCTTCAGGCAACGGGTCAGCTTCAGATGCCCAGGTATACAACGCCAGTGACCTAAAGGAGGGGCTGGAATGCAACCTCATCATGGGCTTCCCAGATCCAGACCCCCTGCCCAACGACACACAAAATGTGCCCTACTTCATCGTGGGGGATGACGCCTTCTCCCTCAGAACCTACCTCATGAAGCCCTACACTTCCAGATGCCTCACCCATGAAGAGAGGATCTTCAGCTACAGGATGTCCAGGGTAAGATGGGTGATGAACGCCTTTGGCATCCTGGCCAACAGGTTCCAGGTACTTCTCACCACCATGCAGCATCGCCCAGAGACCTTGAGGAACATCATGGAAGCTTGCTGCATCCTGCACAATCTCATGCGCACCCGCTACCCAGTGTTGCAGAACAGGCTCATGGACCGCCAACAAGGCAATGGGGACATGGAGCCTGGTGAATGGAGGCAAGGAGTAAACCTGATAGACACTGTGGATGTGCAAGGCTCCAACAGAGCTTCACGTGAAGGGAAGAAGAAGCGCAACCTCCTGAAACACTGGTGGAACTTCCCAGCTGGAGCAGTGGAGTGGCAAGACAGGATGGTTGATGCTTAAGCCCATGTCACAATGAACCAACGGATGCAAAGAGGTTGTAAAATGGACAAAAAACCTTGCCATCTGTTCGAAAATGCGATGTACTCACTGCCTCCGTTTGGCTTCCTCTCTATCCATCCAGCATCCGTTTATGGATGTTTCATCTGCTCAGAAAGTTTTGGGCTGCCTAAAACTTTTGCGCAGAAAATGTATCCAGTTCATCCTTTCTGCATCCGTTAGGCATCCGCTAGGCATCCGTTACGCATCTGTTACACATCCGCTATATCCGCTAGGCATCCGCTACGCATCCACGCAACTCCATCCATTCCAGCAGTAAACGGACGCAGGGAGGAAGCGGAATGGATGCAGAACAGATGCAGAACGGATGCCTAGCGGATGCAGCACGGAAACAAAGCGTTTAAAATGGAAAAAACATTCGCAGAGGAGACCTATCTCAGATATTAAGGATGTCTAAATGATGCCTAGAGGATGCCTAGCAGAAAACCTATACTGCCTATAAAAAGGGGGAGCAACTCACCTGCATCTCACTTTCAGAACAGCAGCCCAGCAGTGCAGACCTCTGCAGCCTTCATCTGGCTCTTCCTCTTCCACAGCATCCAGTCATGTCCACCGTGGATTGTGACAAAGTCCTTTCGGCAGCCACCATCCTTCTGCAACAGTGCGAAACCATCTGCAGGCTCTGTGAACTCTACTACGGGAAGAAAAGGAGGCACCCAAAGTCTGGGTCCAAAGATGGTTTGCCAGAAGAGCAGAGGATGGAATGTACAACAAGCTGATGGTGGAGCTCAGGAGCGAAGACACTCGGGCGTTCCAGAACTTCATGAGGATGCCTCCAGCCATGATTGACGAAGTTGTGCAGCGCCTGAAACCCAGGTTGACCAAGACAAACACCAACTTCCCACCCAGCTTGGAACCTGGGCTAAAGGTGGCAACTCACTCTGCACCACCTGGCCTCAGGGACCACCTACAGGAGCATGCAGTACGGCTGGAGGGTGCCACCCAGCACCATCAGCTTTGTTGTCAGAGAAGTGGTGCAGGCCATCATCGAAGAATACAAGGAGGAGCTCCTCCAGTGCCCCTCCACTGAAGAAGGATGGAAGAAAGTTGCAGAGCAGTGGTATCAGAGGTGGAACTTCCCCCACACCGTTGGAGCCATTGATGGCAAGCACGTGGCCTGCAAAGCTCCACCAAACTCAGGGTCCTCTTATCACAACTACAAGGGCTTCTTCAGCATCATCCTCTTCGCCATGGTCGCCAGTGACCTCAAGGAGGGGCAGGAAAGCAACCTCATGGTGGGATTCCCAGATCCAGACCCGCTGCCCAACAACACGCAAGATGTGCCCTACTTCATCATGGGGGATGACGCCTTCTCCCTCACAACCTACCTCATGAAGCCCTACACCTCCAAATACCTCACCCGTGAAGAGAGGATCTTCAACTACAGGCTGTTCAGGGCAGGACGGGTGGTGGAGATTGCCTTTGGCATCCTGGCCAACAGGTTCCAGGTACTTCTCACCACCATGCAGCATAGCCCAGAGACCATGAGGAGGATCGTGGAAGCTTGCTGCATCCTGCACAATCTCATGCGCACCCGCTACCCAGTCTTGCAGAACAGGCTTGTGGACCGTGAACTAGGCAATGGGGACATGGAGTCTGGGGAATGGAGGCAAGGGCAAAACCTGATCGACACTGAGGATGTGCAAGGCCCCAACAGAGCCTCACGTGAGGCGAAGAAGCAGTGCAACCTCCTGAAACACTGGTGCAACTCCCCAGCTGGAGCAGGGGAGTGGCAAGACAGGATGGTAAATGCTTAATGGATGCTTCCTTCGGACTGTCTCATCACTCGGATGAGATTGGGCCATGTATGTTGGATTGGCCTACAATGAACAGGTCATTTAATAAAGAGTTGTGTTTATGTTGACATGTGTGGATAATTATTATATTATTATTGATAATAAAGGGCCGTAGGTGTGGCACTTGGGAGGGTGGACCATACAGTCCCACTATGCTTGCACTGGAGGTTTATCTATCCCACTGCTATCCTAACCCATCCCACAGCTATTACCCATTCCACAGGTATCCTAACCCATCCCAAAGCTATCCTTACCCATCCCACAAGCATGCAAAGGCTTAAACCATTTCTAAAAGTTTTCAGCAAGACTTTATTAAAAAAAAGAAATGAAGCAAGTGTGTGAATCATAAATAGACTTTATTAACAACAAGCTATAAGACAAAAATGAGTCTCTGGTACTGCTCTTGGTCGCTCAGTCCCAGGGGTGAAGGGTGTAGATAATGTGGAGGTGGCTGGTGCTGGAGTGCTTGTCATCAGCTCCTCCAAAAGCAGAAGGAGCAGAAGCGCCAGCCCCTGAAGAGCGAGCCCGTGCTGCAGAAGCCCCAGCAGAACCAGAGAGAGGGCCAGGGGGCGGGATGGTAGCCCTGTCCCTCTTGCCAGGGCTGGCAGCAGATGGCTGAGGCTTGCTGTGCTTCCGCATGGTTGTGGGGTTGCTGGCTGGCAGGGAGGCTGGAAGGGAGGCTGGCAGAGAGGCTGGCAGCAAGGCTGGCAGCAAGGCTGGCAGCAAGGCTGGCAGCAAGGTTGGTAGCAAGGCTGGCAGCAAGGCTGGTAGCAAGGCTGGCAGGCAAGGCTGGCAGGCAGACATGTAGGCAGGTCAGGCTGGCAAGGCAGTCGATGTGTCTGGAAGCAGGTCTTTCCTCTGAATGGCGACCTGCTTCCGAGTTGCTTCCGTTATATCTGCGGGACTGACGCAATGCATCCTCCCCGCATGCGCAATTAACACCAGGCATCCATTAGGCTTCCTCTGTGCATCCACTGTTCATCCGCTTCATCCACTGTGCATCCGCTCTGCATCCGCTCTTTCTGTTTTGCATCCGCTTTGCTGCGGTCCCCCGGAAGCCTAGCGGATGCACCATCCGCTCTCATCCACTTCCATCCGCTGGGCTTTTGTTGCGCATCCACTTTGCATCCACCCTGCGTCCTCCCCGTGTCTGTGTTATCCGCTCCGGTTATGCAAATTTTTGCCCCTTTTGAGAGTGGATAACAACGGATGGAACATTTTGCTCGTCCGCTGTGTCCTTTTTGCATCCATTGGCCAGTGTGACATGGGCTTTGATGGATGCTTCCTTCAGCCTGTCTCATCACACTGATGAGATTGTGCCATGTATGTTGAGTGGCCCTACAATGAACGGGGAATTTAATAAAGAGTTGTGTTTATGTTGAAATGTGTTGATGAATGATTAAATTGTTATTGATCATAAAGGGACATAGGTGTGGCACCTGGGAGGGTGGACCATACAGTCCCACTATGTTTGCACTGGAGGTTTATCTATCCCACAGCTATCCTTACCCATCCCACAGCTATTACCCATCCCACAGGTATCCCTGCCCATCCCACTGCTATCCTTACCCATCCCACAAGCATGCAAAGGCTAAAACCATTTTTAAAGTTTCCACCAAGACTTTATTTACTAAAAGAACTGAACCAAGTGTGTGAAGCAAAGATAACAAACTGTAAAAGCAAAATGACCCAAGTAAAGTGTCCCAAGCAAAGATAAAGTCAACAGGTAGCAACTCAGTCTCTGGCACTCTTCTCAGTCACTCTGAGGCATGCCCATGGTCTCAGGGGTGAAGGGTCCAGGTGCGGTGGAGGTGGCAGTGGCTGGAGTGCTGCTTTGAGGCCCCATTGGGGTGCCTGGCCCTGAGAGGAGAACAGGGGATGGTTGTGTGGAGGAAGCTCTCAGAGATCTGTCTCAGTCCTGTGATGTTGAGAGGCCCTTCCTCCATGACATGGGGTGTCAGTCCCAAGACCGATGACAGATGTTTTGAGGCCGGGCTTGGCTGTGGGGTGGAGGAAGGAGGAGTGTAGTGGGGCTGTCTGGTCTGCAGGTGAGCGAGGTGAGGCGTCGGTGGCATCTGTGGCATCTGGGGCGTGAGTGGCATCTGTGGCGTGGGTGGCATCAGTGGTATCGATGGCATTGGTGGCACCTGTGGCATCAGTGGTATCGGTGGCACCTTTGGTGTGTGATGTACCTGTGCCTGGACTGGGAAGGGCTGCCTGTGCCTGGACTGGGAAGGGCTGCCTGTGCTGCTGGGACTGCTGGTAGCCATAGCCTTGGTAGGTGAGGGGCTGTGGAAAGTCTTGGAAGGGCTGTGACATCACCTGGGATGGAGGAGCAGACCTGGACTGGGTCAGAGCAGGTTCAGCTGGGTCTGGAGGGTGGTGCAGAAGACTTTTGATCTTCTTCTTGATCACCTGGTACTGGGATTCGGGCATTTCCATGAGGGTCTGGTTCACGTAGGTGAGGAAGGGCTTTCTGTTAGAGGATGGTATGTCAAAGTATACCAGCTGAGAGAGGAGATCTATGCTGCTCTTGATGGTGTCCCTGATCTCCAAGAGGACAGTGTGGCTCTGCCCCTCCGGTCTGGCTCTCTGCCTGCTTTCTGTGGAGGTGGAGCTGGGGGTGGGGGTGGGTTGGTCTTTGGTGGCAGCAGCTTCTTCTTGCTCCAGCTGCATCAGGGGGTCCTCCATGTGCTCAGCCATGGGGAGTGCAGCTGTTGGGGGGGTCTCTGTCGTGGGGTGCCCCAAAGATACCTGCCTAGACAAAGGAGCTGACTCTTGTCCAGAAGAGGACTGGCTCTCTGTGGGCTGCCTGAGAGAGAGGGTTGACAGAGGGGCTGCTCCTCGGTGGTGGATCTGACCCTCCAAGAAGCTGCACTTGGTCATCACGTAGGTCTTCCGGTCGGTGAGCTTGACCACGGCCTGGCCAGACTTCTTGAGTTGCAGCTTCCCGTACCAGGTATGCATGTGCTTCCACCACCCGAGGAGGACATCCGAAGTGTAGCCCAGGCTCTCTGCCTTCTCTCCCCAAGTCGCCTGCCTCTGCTTGGTGTCTTGATAGAGCCTGTGTCCCTTCCTCCAGAGGTACTCATCTCCCTCAGCCATGCGAGCACCTCCTCCTCATGTTCCTCTGCAATGGAGTACTGTCTCTCTCCCCCTTTTCTCGTGAATGCCTCTTCCTCCCTCTGGCAGGGCCTTCTGGGCCCTCATCAGCAGGGCTTTGAGGTTCTAGGGGCTGGTCCACCACACCACCACCACCACCAGCACCAGCAGCACCATCACCACCACCAGCACCAGCAACACCAGCAGCACCAGCAGCACCAGCAATAGCAGCAGAACCAGGAGCAGCACCAGCAGAGTCAGCACCAGCAGAAACACCAGCACCAGGAGCAGCACCAGCAGAGTGAGCACCAGTAGAAGCACCAGTACCAGGAGCAGCACCAGCAGAGTCAGCATCAGCAGAAGCACCAGCACCAGCAGAGTCAGCACCAGCAGCAGAAGCCCCAGTAGAAGCAGGGCTTCTGGGGGAGCACGGCAAAGCGGACGCACAGCGGAAGGAATGGATGCAGAGTGGATGCCTAGTGGATGAAGCGGATGCATCACGGAAGCCTAGCAGATGCCTAGCGGATGCAAAGCATTCACTGCACATGCGGGGAGGATGCACTGCATCAGCCCCGTGGATATAAAGGGAAGCAGCTCGCAGGCAGGTCACCATTCAGAGGAAAGACCTGCTGCCAGACACAGCTCCAGCCAGCCAACAGCCATGGGAAAGAAGAGGAAGCCTTTGCCATCTGCTGCCAGCCCTGGCTAGAAGGACAGGGCCACCATCCCACCCCTTGGCCCTGACTCTGCTTCTGCTGGGGCTTCTGCTGCTTGGGCTGACTCTTCTGGTGCTGGGGCTTCTGCTGGGGCTTACTCTGCTGGCACTGCTCCTGGTGCTGGGGCTTCTGCTGGTGCTCACTCTGCTGGCGCTGCTCCCAGTGCTGGGGCTTCTGTTGGTGCTTACTCTGCTGGCACTGCTCCTGGTGCTGGTATTTCTGTGGTGCTTACTCTGCTGGAGCTGCTCATGGTGCTGGTGTTACTGCTGGTGCTTACTCTGCTGGCGCTGCTCCTGGTGCTGGTTCTTCTGCTGGTGCTTACTCTGCTGGCGCTGCTCCTGGTCCTGCTCGTCCTGCTGGTGCTCCTGGTGCTCCTGGTCCTGCTAGTGCTGCTGGTGCTTCTGGTCCTGCTGGCCCTGCTTGTGCTGCTGGTGCTTACTCTGCTGGTGCTGCTCCTGGTCCTGCTGGTGCTGCTTGTTCTGCTGCTGCTGCTGCTGGTGGTGGTGGTGTGGTGGAGCAGCCCCTAGAACCTCGAAGCCCTACTGATGAGGGCCCAGATGGCCCTGCCAGAGGGAGGAAGAGGCACACGTGTGAATGGAGAGGAGGCAATACTCCATTGAAGAGGAACATGAGGATGAGGTGCTGGAATGGCTGAGGGAGAACAAGTATCTATGACGGAAGGGACACAGGCTCTATCGAGACACCAAAAGGAAGCAGGCTGGTTGGAGAGAGAAGGCGGAGAGCCTGGGCTACACTTCGGAGGTCCTCCTCGGCTGGTGGAAGCACATGCACATCTGGTACAGGAAGCTGCACCTCAACAAATCTGTCCAGGCCACGGTCAAGCTGACGGACCGGGAGACCTACGTGATGGCCAAGTGCAGCTTCTTGGAAGGTGAGATCCTCCACCGAGGAGCAGCCCCTCTGACAACCCTCTCTCTCTTCTGGCCAAGAGTCAGCTCCAGTGTCCAGGCAGGTATCAGTGGAGCATCCCACGATGGAGCCCCCCCCCCAACAGCTGCACTACCCATGGCGGAGCGTGTGGAGGACCCCCTGACACAGTGGGAGCAAGGAGAGGCACTGCCAACAGAGACCAACCCACATCCACCCCCAGTTCCACCTCCACAGAAAGCAGGCAGACAGCCAGCCCGGAGGGGCAGAGCCACACTGTCCTGCTGGAGATCAGGGACACCATCAAGAGCAGCGTAGATCTCCTCTCTCAGCTAGTACACACCGACATACCATCTTCAAACTGCAAGCCCTTCCTCACCTACGTCAACCAGACCCTCCTGGACATGTCCAAATCACAGTACCATGTGATCAAGGACAGGATCACCAGTCTTCTGCACAAACATCCAGACCCAGCTGAACCTGCTCCCACCCAGTCCAGGTCTGCTCCTCCATCCCAGGTGATGTCACTGCCCTTCCAAGGCTTTCCACAGGCCCTCACCTTCCAAGGCTATGGCTACCAGGAGCTCCAGCAGCACAGGCAGCCCTTCCCAGTCCAGGCACAGGTTCATCGTACGCCACCGGTGCCACCGATGCCACTGACGCCACCGATACCACTGACGCCACAGATGCCACCCACACCACAGATGCCACCCACGTAACAGATGCCACCGATTCCACAGATGCCACCCACACCTCACCTCACTCACCTGAAGACCAGACATCCCCATTACACTCCTCCTCCCTCCACCCCACAGCCAAGCCTGGCCTCAGAACATCTGTCATCGGTCTTCGGACTGACACTCTATGTCCTGGAGGAAGGGACTCTCAACATCACAGGACTGAGCCAGCTCTCTGAGCGCTTCCTCCACACACCATCCCCTGTTGTCCTCTCGGGGCAAGGCACCCCAATGGTGCCTCAGACCAGCATTGCAGCAGCAGCCACCTCCACAGCACCTGAACCCTTCACCCCTGAGACTGTGGGCATGCCTCATAGTGACTGAGAAGAGTGCCAGAGACTGGGTTTCTACCTGATGATTTTATCTTTGCTTGGGATACTTGGGTCATTTTCTTTTACAGTTTGTTATGAATAAAGATTATCTTTGCTTCACGAACTTGGTTCAGTTCTTTTTGTCAATAAAGTCTTGGTGGAAACTTTTAGAAATGGTTTAAGCCTTTGCATGCTTGTGGGATGGGTGATAGCAGTGGGATGGGCAGGGATACCTGTGGGATGGGTAAGACCTGTGGGATGGGCAGGGATACCTGTGGAATGGGTAATAGCTGTGGGATAGATAAACCTCCAGTGGAAGCATAGTGGGACTGTATGGTCCACCCTCCCAGTTGCCACACCTATGGCTCTTTATTATCAATAACAATTTAATAATTCATCCACACATTACAACATAAACACAACTCTTTATTAAATGCCCTGTTCATTGTAGACCCACTGAACATACATGGCACAATCTCATCAGTGTGATGAGACAGGTTGAAGGAAGCATCCATTAAGCATCTACCATCCTGTCTTGCCACTCCACTGCTCCACCTGGGGAGTTGCACCAGTGTTTCAGGAGGTTGCGCTGCTTCTTCCCTTCACGTGAAGCTCTGTTGGTGCCTTGCACATCCACAGCATCTGGGAAGCCCATGATGAGGTTGCATTCCAGCCCCTCCTTGAGGTGACTGGCGTTGTATACCTGGGCATCTGAAGCTGACCCATTGCCTGAAGCATTGATGTACAGGAAGTTGTAGTCAGCATCGACCATGGCGAAGAGGATGATGCTGAAGAAACCCTTGTATTTGTGATAAGTGGACCCTGACTTGGCTGGAGCTTTGCAGGCCACGTGCTTGCCATCTATGGCTCCAATGGTGTGGGGGAAGTTCCACTTCTGATGCCACTGCTCTGCAACTTTCTTCCAGCTTTCTTCAGTGGAGGGGCACTGGAGGAGCTCCTCCAGCTATTCTTCGATGATGGCTTGCACCACTTCTCTGACCACAATGCTAATGGTGTTGTGTGGCATCCTCCAGCCGTACTGCATGCTCCTGTACGTGGTCATGGAGGCCAAGTGGCACAAATTCAGTGCCACCTTCAGCCCAGGGTCCAGGAAGTTGGTGCTCTGCGTGGTCAACCTGGGTGTCAGCCGCTGCACAACTTCGTCAAAAAAGGCTGGTGGCATCCTCATGAAGTTCTGGAATGCACGAGGGTCTTCGTTCCTCAGGTCCACCATCAGCTTGTTATACAGTCCATACTCTGCTCTTCTTGCGATCCATCTTCGGACCCAGACACTTCTTGGACGTCTCCTTTTCCTCGCGTAGAACAGGTGAAAGAGCCTGTAGAGGGCTTCGCACTGTTGTAGAATGATGGTGGCTACAAAAAGGAGTGTGTGACGATCCATGGTGGAGATGACTGGATGTTGTGGAAGAGCAAGAGCCAGATGAAGGCTGAAGAGGTCTGCACAGCAGGGCTGCTGGACTGAAAGTGAGATCCAGGTGATTTCTCCCCCTTTTTATAGGAAATATAGGTTTTCTGCTAGGTGTCTTTTTGCATCCTCTAGGCATCCTGCAGACATCCTAAATATCCGAGATACGTCCCCTATATGAACGTTTTTTCCGTTTTAATGATTTGTATGTGAGTTGCATCTGCTTTCATCCTTTCTCAGTCCATGCTACTAACGCTGCGTGTCTGTTCCGTGTCCATTTCGCTTCCTCCCTGTGTCCGTTTAACACTGGAACGGATGCGAGTTGTGCCGATGTGTAGTGGATGCCTAGCGGATATAGCAGACGTGTAAAGGATGATGACGGACGTCTAATGGATGTTCCTCGTATGCGTAGCAGATGTCTTACGGACGCGTTGGATAAATTTTCAGCTGAAAAAGTTTTGTGCAGCTCAAAACTTTTTGAGTGGATGAAATGTCAGTAGACGGATGCTGGACGGATAGAGAGTATGAAAAATGGACGCAGTGAGTACAGAACGATGCATTGCGTTAACCAACGGATGGCAAGTGTTTCTCTCCATTTTGCATCCTCTTTCCATCTGTTGGTGCTGTGTGACAGGGGCTTAATAGTGAGGACAATGGAACAGTTTGCCTTCAGAAGTTGTAGGGCTTCATCACTGAATGAATGAATGAATGAATGAATGAATGAATGAAGAAAAGGCTGAGCAGTCAGTTGTCCAAAATTGTATAGTCTCCTGCTTGAGCAGAGTTGGATTGAACTAGAAGACCTCTTAGGTCCCTTCCAGCTCTATTCTGATTGATTGATTAATAAATAATAGTGACAGGGACCCTTCTAATCTGCTGTTAGGTCCAACTAGGCTAAAGAAACAAAGAAGGTGGTATCTTAAATCCATAGACACCTCTTCCTGCTCCCTTTATGTTTAAGATAGCTGGTATCTTTTTCTCCTGAGATGGTGTCCATGTCAGGCCATTGTAAACAACTTAACAGCAATGGAGTTTAGTGGGAAAATGTAATCTTATAGAGGCTGGGATATTGAGCTCCTCCCTGCATTCACTTATATTATAGTCATGACAAAACCATACCCAGGGTTGGGATTAAAAAATCCCAAACAACTGCCTCTCTGTGCAGTTGCTGGGTCATGGTGGGTGTGTCCTACCAGAACTTCCAAAAGGACCATGTTTTTGCCTTCCCCAGAGTCTGGAGGCTTCCCTCAGGCCTCTGGGATGGTGAAGATGGCCTCCTCAGGTTCTGGAGAACCTCCAGAACCCAGAAACAGGCTTGTTTCTGGACTTCTGTAATTTCTGAGATGCTGTTTTTTGCCTTCCCCAGAGCCCAGAGTCCTGAGGCTTCCCTTGGGCCTCTGGGAGGACAAAAACAGCCTCTCCCAGGCTCCGGAAACCTGGAAACAGAACCAGAATCTGGAAACAGGTTTCCATTTCCATTTCCATTTCCAGACTTCCAGAACTTTCAGGAGGGCTGTTTTTTATTCTTCCAGAGCCTCTGCATGGATCCTGCACTTACCTGCATCCAAAATGGGCTGCATGGAGACTTCTGGGAGGGGCAGGGTGGGATGGGCAAAGCAAACCAGATGTAAATTTAATATCTGGTTCACTTGAACCGGCCTGAACCAGCTGAACCCCACCCCTGACTATATACCCCTTCCATCATTCATGTCTTACTGTGTTTCCCCAGCTTCTCAAGGTGGATTCTGTCCAAGGGAATGGTTACGATATCAGAGGAACTGTTATGGGCTCTTCCATGAGAAGCTGAGCTGGCATGAAGCTGAGGTAAGATCTGTAATTTGTAAGAAAGCTGTGAAGGACATGGGATGGATGAAACATCTCAGCCTCACGTGCTTCCCTCTTGTATTCAGATCAGGTGCCAAAGCTATGGCCGGGGGACCCACCTTGCCTCTATCCTTACCTGGCCAGAAACATTGATTGTATCCAAACATATCTCTGCCTATATGAAAGAAAAGGGGGTTGATGTATGGATTGGACTCCATGATGTTCGCCACGTAAGCATGATTCTCCAAATTTCTCTATTAATAACCAGTCCCCCACTCTTAACATCTGTCTAACCTCTGTTGAATTGATAGTCCTTTTGTTTGGATATGGTATATATTTCTTCTGTCTTGGTGATTTCAGAATGGGAACTGGAGGTGGACAGACGAGTCTGCTTTCAATTACAAGAACTGGATGCATGGAGAACCCAACAATCTTTGGAATTCTGAATACTGTGTTGCTCTCCGAGCACCTGCAGGTAGGTTTTCCATTCAGAGAAGGTTGCATGGTTTTGGGGAAGTCAGTAATCAGGGTTGATCATCTGAAAAATACAAGTAGTCCTTGTCTTATGATAAATTCATTCATCATCTATTTGAAGTTATGATGGTGCTGAAAAAAGTGATTGAGGATTGATCAAGTGATTGATCTTCACACTAACAATCATCACAGCATCCCTAAGGTCATGTGATCAAAATTAAGGTGTTTAGCAATTGGCATATATTTGTGGAAGTTGCAGTTTCCCAGGGCTAGGTGACTGCTTTTTGCAACCTTCTCAGGTAGTTTACAGCAAATAAAATCAATGAAGGAAACTGGATTTGAGCTGCAGTGATGTAATTAGAATGCAGTACTGTAAGCTAATTCTGACTGCCAGCTACCTGCAATTTGGCAGTTTGAATCTCACCAGGCTCAAGGTTGACTCCACCTTCTATTCTTCCGAAGTCAGTAAAATGAGAACCTGGATTATTGGGGGCAATATGCTGACTCTGCAGTAAAGCACTGTGAAGCAGTATATAAGTCTAAGTGTTATTGCTATTTGTTGAACAACTACAAAAACAACAAAAATCTTCTCTCTGTTCGTGTGTGTGTGTGTGTTTTCATAGATTTTCATGGGTACAGGTATGTAGATCTAGGTCTGTTCGGGTCTTTTCCCGTGTAAAATTAAGAGTATTATGGCGACATTTCGGTGAGGTTCCACTCGCCATCCTCAGTTGCTTGCACTGGCACAAAGCCGAAAGCACCAGCCTGAGGATGGTGAGTGGCATCTTGCTGAAACATCGCCAAGATACTCTTAATCTTACATGGGAAAAGACCTGAACATGCCTAGACCTACATATATATATATATATGTTTTCTGAGGTTTTCACGGGCATTTGTATGTGGAACTTTGGTTATTCAGGTTTTCTCCCTCGTAAAATTGGAAATATCTAGGCAACGTTTCGATGAAGTCTCATTCATCATCTTCAGGCTTGTTTCTTTAGCTCTGTGCTTCTCAGAGTAATGTGAGTTTGCAGCTGCTTCTTCCTTTTAACTGCTAGTGGGGTTGGGATTGATTGGATGGGGGCTTGGCTGTGTTCTGATTGGGTGGGGATGTGTTCTCATTGGTTGGAGGTTTGGCTGTGTTCTGATTGGTAGGGGTGTTGGCTGTGTTCTGATTGGCTGGGGAAGCCATACCGCAACTGCACCACTACCCACTTCAAACCCCTCTGACCCATACAAGAAGCAAACTGACACCCACCATGAAGATGTGGCACGACCACGAAGCCAAACAACAGGATCACAGCTCACCAGCTCAAATCCCCCAGCAATGAAGACTAACCTGAGCACAAAAAAAAAAGCACTACAATGGTGTGGGATAATACCCGAAGGAAGCTGAACAGCACACACACACACACACACACACAAACACGTGTGTGTGTGTGTGTGTGTGTGTGTGTGTGTGTGTGCTGTTCAGCTTCCTTTGGGTATTATCCCACATCATTGTAGTGCTTTTAAAGTTGTAGCAACGTTTCAGCAGAATCTCATCTGCCATCATCAGTCTTCTGTATTGAGTTTGTATGTGGGTCAGGGTCTCACAGCCGTTGGTTGTAATTTGAGACTAGCCTATTATTGTGGTAGGATGTTTTTTTCTACATCCTGATTGGTTATTTGATTGGTGTTTTTGGAGGCTTTCAGTGCAGCTTGGCTTCATGTGAGAGGACGGCTATTATCTATTAGGAAGCTGGGTTTCATCTGGGGGCCTGGTGGGGATGTGTTTGAGCTGGAGGCATCAGAGGAAGTCTGTTTGTGCCCAGGTGTTTGCCTGGCTTGTGGTGTGGAGATCTTTCTATTTGAGAGTACAGACTTCCAAATGATTGACAGTCTGGTGGAATCATCTCTTCTATTCATGCTTTGAGGTCTTTTTTCAATCTCTATGGCTTCTCTGATGATTCTGTGGCTGGGGTTTTCTATAGTGGCTAGGGTTTTAATGCCATTGAAGTTGATGTTGTGACCTGTGGTTTTCATGTGTTGGACTAGTGAGGAGGTGTGTTCCAGCTTTTTTACTGCATTTTTGTGTTCATCTAGGCGGGTACTTATTCTTCTATTGGTCTGTCCAATATATGTGGCCGGGCGTGATGTACAGGGAATTTCGTATATGCCTTGGTTTTCCAGGTCAATTTTGTCTTTGGGGTTCCTCAGAATGGCTGCTATTTTTTTTGTCTGTTTTGAAGGCAGTCTTGATGTGATGCCTGTGTAGTATCTTACTGATTTTATCTGTGGTACCTCTTATGTAGGGCAGGACAGCTGTTCCAT
>BLBF01000050.1:13078395-13122213 GCA_015471245.1 Laticauda colubrina | reverse complement strand
AGCAGCTTGCTAATGAAGAGCAGCCGTCCCTTCACACGGAGCCAAGCTGCACTAAAAGCCTCCAACACAAGAACAGACTGTTGCCAGCCAATCAAAGCCACAAAACAGACAGAAGAAACCAGGAACACCAATCAATCAAACTCCAAGTCCAATGAAACAGGTCCAGGCTCCCAACCAATAAGAGTCAAATATTCTTATACATTCAAAAGATGGAATTGAAACCAAACTAACATCTCTCTCTTCTTATTTTGTTTCAAGTTTTTATAGTGTGTAAAAATTCCAATTTCAGTTGAGCATTGTGTTGTCTGGATAGAAATATTTTTAGGATATAATAATCAAAATGTTTACAACAATATTCATGACATTGATGTTAATTATAGTAGCATCAGTAATTTTAAAAATATTATTTACTTAACCAATTCAACATGTCTTTCTTATATCACTGATCCTATCTATTTCCCTGTATCTAGCTCCTGTTTTTTCCAGCTGGCCATTGATTAAAATAAGTTTCAAGTCAGAAAGCATTCAGTTTCCTTCTTTTCCTTGATTATAAGTGTTAGCCTATCCATTTCGGCACATTCTAATATTTTTTTCAGTACATTTTCATCTTTTGGGATCTCTTCACCAAACTACATCTTTTTTAATTTGTCTCAAACAGACATGTACAATACAGGTAATCCTTGATTTATGACCATAATCAAGCCCATAATTTATTTTGCTAAGCGAGAAAGTTGTTAAGTGAATTTTATGACCTTTCTTGCCACAGATGTTAAGTGAATTACTGCAGTTGTTAAGTTTGTAACATGGTTGTTAAGTGAATTTGGCTTGATTTTGCTTATCAAATGGCCATAATAGGTAATCACATAACCCTTAGACACTGAAACCGTCAGAAATATGAACCAGTTTTCAATCATCCAAGTTTTGGTCATGTGACCATGCAGATGCTGTAATGGTTGTTAGTGTGAAAAAATGGTCATAAGCCACTTTTTTCAGTGCTGTTGTAACTTCAAATAGTCACAAACAAATGGTTGAAAGTTGAGTAAATATATAGTAAATACAGAGTAAATATACAATAAATGTATATTGGAATGTATTCTCATTCTTCTGAATCCTGTACCTTGGAGAAAGAAAAAAAGCCCTTTTCTGCAGCAAATAATAATAACCCTTTTCTAATTTCTGTTTCAGGCTTTAAACTATGGAACGACATTCAATGCAACATACGTAATGCCTACATCTGCAAACATGAGATGTAATGACTGAAGCTTCTCCCTGCTCTTTCCAGGATGCTGGTGTGATGGGCTGTCTTCCCACTTATCTCATTATCTCCTCATATTCCATAGAGAAAAAGTTTTCTTTCATCTTCTTCAAAAACTGAACTCACAAGAGTCGCTTTGATTCTCCTGAACCTTTCTCATGACACAGTACAATATTAAAAAAAATATTCTGAAGCATATCTTTTCTGAAGTTGTTCTTCTTGGTTTATTTATTTCTCCTCTTCCACAATAACAACATGCAAAGGCAGACAAGACATGTTTCATTCATCTTTCTCTGTTATGAAGATGTAAAGTTGATATGTGTTGGTCATTTATCCAAAGCCTTCCTGCCCAAATTTCATCTTCTACATTTCTATTCTATTAAAACTACGGACTTTCTTTCTATCTGGAATTTTGCTTTGTTTTGCATTTTGAAGTCCATGGGTAACCCAAAAGCTCTGACAAAAAAAATTCTTGTATTGCATGATTAATATGTGTTAACTGAGTAGATTATCTTTCAACTTTTCCTATGATTTCCTTTAGTTTAGTTTACTTTACTGTCATTAAACTTCACACAATGAAATCAAACACCATCTTCAGTGCACATCATGACCATGAAAATAAACAAACACACAGCCTTTACACTCCACACATTGAACTTAAACCCCCAGACACCACACCAATAATGCACTATACAACAGAATTCAAAAGAGCTACTGCCCTGGGATAGAAGCTGCTTTTCAGCCTATTTGTCCTTGTTTTTATTATTCTGTACCGTCTGCCAGATGGTAATAGTTCAAAAAAAGTGTTCCTAGGATGAGATGAATCTTTGATAATGTTTTGAACTTTCTAATGGCAGCAGGAGCTAAAAAGCTCTTCCAAAGAGGGGAGAGGGCAACCAATGATCTTCTGGGCAATGACATTAACCCTCTGGAGTGCTTTCCTATCTGCCACTGTGCTACTCTTAATTTAAAAAAAAACACTGATATTCTTAAATAAAAGAAAGTTGCCAACACCTATCATTTTTTCACCCTAAAATATTTTCACCCTAATATATAAATATTTAGCAAGCCTCTAAAGATGCTACAGATTGTCTTTGGAGATTGCTAAAAGATATTAACAACATCTATAGACTATGCAAAAGAGACAATCAACCAGTCCAAAAAGAGAGCAAAAAGACTCCAGTATATCTCCATGAGTAATCAACTCCCAGACCAGCATAGATTAACTCCAAGAAGGTTAACTTCAGACCAACAGTCAAGTGTACAATAATCAAAAAACTGCCAAAGAGCCATCAGTAAACAGCACAACTGAAAAATCTCTAAGACCGCCCACACTCACAAGGACAGGAAAATCACCAGAATATAAACTGATAGCAAACAACCCTCCTTACTAGCAGTGATGATGTTACAAGTTAGGGTAATGAAACATCTGCAAAAAAACAAGCAAGCTCAGAGAGCACCAAGGATCCCTCTTATCTTTGGGATACAACATGACAATTTCCCATTTAGTTGGACTTAAATTAAATGAATCTAACAAAGTCAAGCTGAGATTCAGAAACTGGACATTAAAGGGATCTGCCATAGCCATCTTGTCCCAAAGTTGATTTTTCAAGAGGCAATTAGACTTTCTGTTTTTTTTAAAGATGTTTCACTTCTCATCCAATAAGCTTCTTCTGAAGAGCTGAAGAAGTTTCTTGGATGAGAAGCTAAACATATTTTTTAAAAAAATCAGAAAGTCCAGTTGCCTCTTGAAAAAGCAACTTTGAGACAACCATGACCTGGATGACTGAGAATCTCCATAGGCACATAACCATCTTGTTGATCACTTCTGTCTAAGAGATTCGTGTTTTCCTTCTCTTTAATGAAAAGTTGCCCTCTTCATCAAATAATAAATGAATTGCAAGCTATGCAGTTAAGCCTAATAGTAATAGAGACTTTAACGATCAACTAAAAAAGATAAAAAATTTTCTTTCTTACCTCAGCAGATGTTATCATCTAGTCACTCTGTCTGAACTCAGGAGCAAAATAGATTCCAAGGTGATTAATTCTTGAATGGGTAAACATCAGTATTGTACCCTGAACTCAGAAATGAAGATATATATTGACCAGAAAAAAGCATATAGTTAGATAAGATTACATTAGATTCAACTTTATTGTCATAGCACATGAACACAGGCAACGAAATGCAGTTAGCATCTAACCAGAAGTACAAAACTGCAATGAAGTATAAATATATACAGTATATACAGATATACAAAATATATAACTGTATATGGATATACAGAATATCTATGAATATACAGAATATATGTCTATCAAAGAAATATATACAACTATACAGAGTGTTTATGAACATATTGAATATAAGTATAATGCACAGAGAGTTTATACAAGATATATATATTATCAGGGGAAGTATCAGTGTGTGGGTGGGGAAAATAGATGAGTTGAGGAGTTCAGTAAGGAGACCACTGTATGATAGAAGCTGTTCCTTAGCTTGCTGGTCTTGGACTGCAGGCACCTGAACCTCTTCCCAGATGGAAGAAGGATAAACAGTTTATGGGCTGGATGTCTATATACCATAATTCTTCAGAATTTGTCTTGATTTTATTTAATTATCCCAACTTTCTCTATGGTACTGTAGCGTTCGCAATAACTAAGCCAAAGTCTTCACTCCGGTTCGTGTTTCCAGCGGGAACACGGACCGTTCCTATTGGCTGATGCCATTTGACAGCTGACTATAAAAGGGAGCTGTCAAACGGCATCAGCTGTTGTCCGCCAACTGGTTGCCTTGTTAGCGCGGCATCCACAACAACCCTTTATTGTTTCAATAAAGTAAAAAGCTCAAGTTTGCTCCAAGTTTGCCTCAGGTCATTCCGCTGCTCTACAACACTGGTGACGAGGGCGGGATACATATAAGAGGCAATCAGGCAAAGAATTGCTGAGCAAAGTCACTACAAAAAGAGCTGAAGTCACTACAAAAAGAGCCAGGGTCACTACCAAGCTGAATGTCACTTTAAGAGCTACTGTCACTATTCACAAGCGCGATTTTCAACTTTTCTCTGACAGATCCTGCACCACTGAGTCGAGATGACTTCGAACCCTGCATTCCTGCCTTTCAGACCAATAGCAGAAACATGGGAGTCCTATAGAAACTGATTTCTGACTGTTTCATAGATGCCATAGAACTTGCTGACATTTCCGACCATAGGAAAAAGTCCTACTTTTAAAGTTTTTGAGGAGCCACAGTATTTGACACTGCTACGGCATTACTGGCCCCATGTTCAATTAAGACTGTTCCATGGGAAGAATTGCAGGAAATTATTTCCAATCACTATTCACCTAAGCCATCCCGAATTGCCAGGCGTCATGCATTTAGAAGACGAATTCAGGCTGAGGGAGAGACTATTCATGAGTACATGGCTGTCCTATGAACAGCTGCCTTGCATTGTGGGTTTAGAGACTATTTGGAAGACATGTTGTTGCGTCAACACGAAGTTTTCCCTCTGGTTCGCATTACTGGTGGGAGCGCGGACTGCTCTGATTGGTTGATGCTGTTTGACAGCCGGCTATATAAAGCGCTGTCAAACGGCATCAGCTGTTGCCACAAGCTGACTGCTTGTTAGCCCAGCAGTCGCGGCAACCCTTTATTCGTTGGAATAAAGATTCCTGTCTGTTGCTCCGTGTCCGCCTCAGTCATTTCCGCCGCTCTACAACACTGGCAACAAGGATGGGATACAAATAAGAGGTGATCAGACAATACAGCAGAGCGCAGTCACTGTTAAAGAGCCGGAGTCACTAAACAAAAGAGCCGAAGCCACTATGAGCTGACTGTCACAAGCCGCTGACGCCATTTCGCGAGCGCGAAATTCAACTTCCTAGCTGAATAGACTGTCATCGCTGAGAAGAGATGTCTTCAACCCCTGTGTTCCCACCATTTAGACCAAGGGCAGAGACTTGGGAATCCTATAGGAACCGCTTCAACTGCTTCCTAGATGCTATAGACCTCACTGAAGCTTTAGCCCATAGAAAAAAATCCTATTTCTTAAGCTTTTGTGGGGCTGCAGTGTTTGACACTGCCACAGCATTGGTAGCCCCACGACCTGTCAGAGAAGTCCCATGGGGGGAGCTTCAAGAAATCCTCTCTAATCACTATTCACCCAAGCCCTCACAGATTGCAAGGAGACATGCCTTTAGTAGGCGAGTTCAGTGTGAGGGAGAGACTATCAGTGAATACATGGTTGCTCTGAGATCTGCTGCCTTACATTGTGGATTCAGGGATTATCTAGAGGATATGCTCCTAGACCAAATAGTGTGTGGGGTTAAAGACTTAAGGCTGCAAAGGTGGCTATTAGCCAAAAGGGACCTAACCCTAGCAATAGCCATTGAAGAGTCTCAGGCTGCTGAGCTTTCTGCTCAATCTGCAGCTGAAATCCAGGGAAACCCAATCAAACAAAATAGCTCAACAGTCCATTTTGATGAGGTTTCTCCTGATGAGGACTCTTAGGATTCAGCTGTTGTAAATTGTCTTAGACAACAGAGACCCCTTCCAGAAGACTCAAAGTCAAAAGCTAGTTTTTCTCCCTGGCAGCAACCCATCTGTTTAAGCTGTGGGGGAAATCACTTAAGAGCATCCAGTAGGTTCAGGAATGCCATTTGTTTAAGTTGCCAGAGGAAGGGTCACTTAGCAAGGGTCTGCCAAGCTGGGAAAATCTTTACTCAGAGACCTCAGCCAAACCCCATCTTTCAAAGGCAAGTGGAAGACTGCTATACCTGTTACCACTTCAATCAGTCCAACAACAGCTCTAACAAAATCAGTATTTTTGTCTCCTTAGAAGGTAAACCTTGCAAGATGGAGGTGGATACAGGCTCTGCTCAATCCATTATTTCATGGAACACCCTTAAGAAGCTGCTACCCAGATTTCCAAAGAAGAAGCTCCTTGACTGTCACCTGACTCTGCGAGATTACCAAGGCAAGAACATTCCAGTGCTTGGGAAAGGCAAGTTCCTCATTCAATTCAAAACTTTTTAAGGCCACTTGCCTCTTGTTGTGGTGGATGGTGCTCTCCCCAGTTTGCTAGGTTTAGATTGGTTCCCTACCCTTGGCCTAAATATAACAGGCATCCACTCTGTTTTAAATGCTGAAGTGGATTCCCTATTCAAAGACTATGCTGATGTATACAGTGAGGGTTTGGGATTTTACTCAGGCACCCCCATATCATTTAATGTAGACCCTCAAGCAACTCCTGTACGCCTGAAACCTCGTAGGGTGCCTTTTGCAATTCATCCTAAATTAGATAAGGAACTTGACAAACTAATCAAACAAGGAGTATTAGAACCTGTAGATTTTGCTAAATGGGAGACCCCCATAGTGACCCCTCTTAAGAAAGATGGTAGCATTAGGATATGTGCTGATTACAAAATTTCCCTGAATAGATACCTCCAAATTAGTGCTTACCCAGTTCCCATCATTCAGCACCTTTTACATTCTTTTGAACCTGGGTTTATTTTTGCAAAACTGGATATGTCCCAGGCATACCAGCAATTCCCTGTAGATGACCACACAGCAGAATTGCAGACAATAGTAACTCACAGGGGAGCTTTTAGGTGCAGACGCCTTCAGTTTGACGTGAGTGTAGCCCCTGGGATATTTCAATCCCTGATGGAGAGGCTACTTCAAGATCTCCCAGGGGTAGTCCCCTATTTCGATGATATTTTAATTTCAGCCACAGACAAACCTCAGTTGTTACAAAGAGTAAGGTCAGTTCTAGATCGATTCAGGCAAAATGGCCTTAAACTTAAAAAGGAGAAATGCACTATTGCCACTAAGCAAGTAGATTTTCTGGGCTATAGAATTGATTCCTCTGGCATACACCCTATAGAGTCTAAAGTCAGGGCCATCCATGAGGCACCCACTCCTACCAACAAAACTGAGCTCCAGGCCTTCTTAGGGCTTCTCAATTTCCATGCTGCATTCCTCCCTCACAAAGCTTCAATCGCAGAGCCTTTACATAGATTTTTGGACAAAAAGTCCCCCTGACGTTGGGGACCTAGGGAAGCCCATGCCTTCCACTCTTTCAAATCCTTGATCACCTCTCAAGTAGTTTTAATTCAGTTCAACCAGCATCTTCCATTAGTTCTTGCTGCAGACGCTTCTGCTTTTGGCATAGGGGCTGTTCTTAGTCACAGACTGCCAAATGGCTCTAAGGCACCCATTGCCTTTTTCTCCAGAACCTTTTCTTCAGCTGAGCGCAACTACAGCCAGATAGACAAAGAGGCTTTGGCTGCAGTTGCCTCTTTAAAGAAATTTAATGAATTCCTCTATGGCCACCATTTTGAACTAATCACAGATCACAAGCCTCTGCTAGGCCTTTTGTCTGCTGATAAACAAACACCTCAGATTCTATTCCCAAGGATGACCAGATGGACTCTGTTTTTGGCTGCTTATTCATACAAACTGATCCATAGACCCGGAAAAAACCTCACACACGCTGATGCTCTCAGCCGCTGCCCATTGCCAGTTCCAGTTGAAGACCCTGCACCAATCCATGCTGTGTTCGAATTCAATGAACTCAATTTGCCCATTACAGCTTCTGATATTGCTTACCATTCCTCAAGGGACAAGGTAATTGCCCAAGTCCTTGACTGGGTGGGAAGGGAGTGGCCAGATGTCCCTTATTTCCCTGAGTTCCTGCCCTTCAAGGCACACCAGCTGGAACTGTCATCCCTCCAGGATTGTTTGTTATGGGGAACAAGGGTGGTCATTCCTTCCTCGTTGCAAGCTTCAGTTCTGAAGCTCCTGCATGAAGGCCACCCGGGCATCGTTAGAATGAAGGCCCTGGCCCGTAGTTATGTCTGGTGGCCTGGTGTGGATGCCCGGATCTCCAGCTGGGTAAGCACTTGTCAGCCTTGTCAGGCAACCAGACCTGCCCTGTTTTGTTCGGAAAACACACGAGGTAGACCGGGTTCCAACAACAAATACTTTTATTATCAACAGTTAGTAACGGAATGGCGGCTGAAGCCGGGGCCAGCCCTTTTATACAGGCTGGCTTGCCTGCTTGCAGCCAATGGCAGCTATTTAGATTTGCCGCCTTTTTGGTATCTCTTTGGATTGGTTCCTAGTGAACCAATCCACTGTTCTTTTTCCTTAGCCAATCAGAATGGTAGATTTGGAGTCATCCACTTTACATACAGAACATGCCCCATCAACTGCATCCCCTGGGAAGTGGGAGGACGCTGGAGCCCCTTGGTCCAGGCTACACATTTACCTGGCTGGCCCAATGCAGGGACGTACATTTCTAGTAGTAGTAGACTCCTTCTCAAAATGGATTGATGTGGCCTTGCTGCCCACAACAACCACCCTTGCAGTTACCAGGGCCCTAACCAGGATATTTGTGACACATGGCATCCTGACACAGTAGTGTCAGATAATGGGCCCCAATTTACCTCCTGCGAATTTGAACTATACTTAGCCAACCTGGGGGTCAGGCATGTCCTCACAGCTCCTTTTCACCCTGCTAGCAACGGAATGGCTGAAAGGGCAGTTAGGTCAGTGAAAGAAGCCCTAGGGAGATTTGGCCAAAGTGACTGGCACTCTAAGTTGTCCAGATTTTTGCTATATCAGCATACAAGCTCTTGTGCCACTACCAATAGGTCCGCAGCTGAACTCCTTATAGGCAGATGCTTGAGGACTTCCCTGGACAGGCTGAACCCCCACTATGCTCCAGTGACTCCTCTAGGGTCTGACAGCCAGCCTAAGGAGTTTGCCTTAAATGACCTGGTTTATGCCCGCAATTATGCAGGCCACCCCTTATGGGTGCCAGGACAGGTCATAGCTGTGACAGGGCCTAAGTCGAATAGGGTGCTGCTGGAGGATGGTCGTACCTGGTGCAGACATATCGACCAGCTGAGGAGGTGTTGGACAGTGGCCGCTGACGGACCGTGTCTACCACCCACCGACCCGAGTCTATCACCAGCCGATGAGAACCTGCCACCGCTGACTGATGACACCCGGGAGAACTGTGGATGGAGGGACCTACCTGTTCCAGCTCCTGGCGAACCATCTGCAGCTTCAGAGGATGAGGCTCCTGTGGTAACCAGCTGTGAAGGGGCTCCTGAAGCAGAGGACTTCGACCGATGGATGGAGGCCCCAGCTCTACGGCGTTCCAACCACCTGAGAAGACGACCGGCCTACTTACAGGACTATGCATTCTCCTTGCCAGGGGAAAGGAGTGTTGCGTCGATGTGAAGTTTTCCCTCTGGTCCATGTTCCTGGCAGGAGCGCGGACTGCTCTGATTGGTTGATGCCATTTGACAGACAGCTATATAAAGCGCTGTCAAATGGCATCAGCTGCTGCCACAAGCTGACTGCTTGTTAGCCCAGCAGTCGTGGCAAC
Source organism: Laticauda colubrina (assembly GCA_015471245.1). Lineage (NCBI taxonomy): Eukaryota > Metazoa > Chordata > Lepidosauria > Squamata > Elapidae > Laticauda > Laticauda colubrina. Next base: position 13,112,562 of record BLBF01000050.1, on the reverse strand, counting down.
CCTTTATTCATTGGAATAAAGATTCCTGTCTGTTGCTCCATGTCCACCTCAGTCATTTCCGCCACTCTACAACACATGTTATTAGACCAACTAGTTTGTGGAGTCAGGGATTTAAGGCTGCAAAGACGTTTACTGGCTAAAGGGGATTTAACCCTTAAGTTAGCAATTGAAGAATCTCAAACTGTTGAACAATCAGCCCTTTTAGCAGCAGAAATTCAGGAAAATCCAATGAGCCAGAACAGCTCAGCCATCCATTACAATGAAGCCTCCTCAGAAGAAGGCTCTGAAGGGGCTAATGATGTAAATCACCTCAGGCAGCAAAGATCCAGCAAAGGGGAGAATAGGCCAAACTCCAGTCCACCCCCACGACCTCAGCCCATTTGCCTAAGCTGTGGGGAAAACCACCTCAGGGCATCCTGCAAGTTCAGGAATGCCATTTGTCCAAAATGCCAAAGGAAGGGATCATTTAGCCAGGATCTGTCAAGCAGGGAAGACTTTTGTCCAAAGGCCTCAGACAACTCAACATTTCCAAAAACAAGTTGAAGACTGTTTTACCTGCTATCAAGCCAAACTGATCAACAAAGGCTCTAACAAAATTAGTGTTTTTGTTTCTATAGAAGGAAAACTTTGCAAGATGGAGGTTGACATAGGCTCAGCACTGTCCATCATCTCATGGAGCACTTTAAAGCAACTACTTCCCAGAATGACTAAGAAGAAACTTCACGGCTGACAGTTAACCCTATGTGACTACCGGGGCAAAACCATCCCAGTCATCGGAAAAGGCAAGTTTTTTGTACAATTTCAAAATTGTAAAGGTCACTTGCCTTTAGTGGTAGTGGATGGTGCCCTCCCTAGTCTGTTGGGGTTTGATTGGTTCCCTGCCCTTGGCCTCCATATAAGCGGAATCCACTCTATTACAAATGCTGAAGTGGACACCTTGTTTAATGACTATGCTTATGTGTTCAGCGAGGGGCTGGGCTGTTCTTCAGGAATCCCAATATCTTTCAACTTGGACCCCCAGGCAGTACCAATTTGTTTAAAGCCTCGAAGGGTACCATTTGCAATTTTCCCCAAATTAGACATTGAACTGGACAAATTAATTAAACAAGGTGTATTGGAGCCTGTGGACTTTGCAAATGGGAAACCCCAATAGTGACACCCCTGAAGAAAGACGGGAGCGTGAGAATCTGCGCTGATTATAAGATGTCATTGAGCAGATATTTACAAATCAGTGCCTATCCAGTCCCTGTTATCCAGCACCTTCTACATTCTTTTGAGCCAGGAACTATTTTCATGAAATTAGACATGTCACAAGCCTACCAACAGTTCCCTGTTGATGACACAACCACTGAACTACAAACTATTGTTATGCACAGGGGCACTTTTAAATGCAGGCACCTCCAATTTGGCATAAGTGTAGCCCCAGCGATTTTCCAATCCTTAATGGAAAAGCTTCTCCAAGGATTATCAGGCGTAGTTCCATATTTTGTTGACATTTTAATATCTGCCCTTGACAAGCCACAGCTACTGCAAAGAGTCAGAGGAGTCCTCAATCGTTTCAGACAGCATGGCCTTAAACTAAAAAAAGACAAGTGCACTATTGCCACCCCACAGGTAGAATTTTTGGGATACAAAATTGATGCCTCTGGTATTCACTCAATCGAATCCAAAGTAAGGGCTATTCACAAGGCACCTACACCAACTAATAAGACTGAGCTCCAAGCTTTTTAAGGACTTCTTAACTTTTATGCTTCATTCTTGCTTCATAAAGCTTCTGTTGCAGAGCTGCTTCACAGACTCTTAGACAAGCAATCCCCCTGGCACTGGGGACCTAGGGAAGCCCATGCCTTCCACGCTGTCAAATCATTACTTACATCCAATGCTGTCCTGATACAATTTAATGACAAGATGCCTTTAGTTTTAGCTGCAGATGCTTCTCCTTTTGGCATAGGAGCTGTTTTAAGTCATAAGCTGCCTTACGGTTCTGAAGCACCCATTGCCTTTTTCTCCAGGACTTTTTCCCCAGCTGAGCACAACTATAGCCAGACTGACAAGGAGGCTCTGGCTGCAGTTGCTTCTGTCAAAAAAATCCATGAATTTCTTTATGGACATTATTTCGAGGTGATAACTGATCACAAACCACTGTTAGGCCTTCTGTCTGGTGAAAGACAAACCCCTCAGATTTTGTCTCCAAGAATAACCAGGTGGACCTTATTTCTGGCTACCTATTCCTATAAACTTGTTCATCACCCTGGCAAGAGTCTATGCCATGCTGACGCTCTCAGCCGCTGTCCACTTCCTATTCCTGTGGAGGATCCTGCTCCAACAAACACTGTTTTACAGATCAACGATCTCAAACTCCCCATAACTGCTCTTGATATCGCTGCCCACTCTTCCAGGGACAAAGTAATTGCCCAAGTTCTTGACTGGGTGGGAAGGGGTGGCCAGCAATTCCTTATGCCCCTGAATTCCTACCTTTCAAAAGTCGCCAGCAGGAACTATCTTCCTTGCAAGGCTGTTTACTTTGGGGAACTAGCGTAGTTATCCCTTCTAAATTGCAGAATTCAGTTTTAAAGGTCCTGCATGAGGACCATCCTGGCATTGTCAGGATGAAGGCTCTGGCTCGCAGTTATGTATGTTGGCCAGGCATGGTTGCTCAAATTACTAATTGGGTGAATGCTTGTCAGCCATGCCAGACTATCAGAGCTGCTTTACCCACATCCACTCCAGGCAGGTTGGAAGATCCTGGGACCCCTTGGTCCCATATACACATTGATTTGGCTGGCCCTGTTCATGGGTGCACATTCTTTGTAATGGTTGATTCCTTTTCTAAATGGGTGGAACTGACCTTAATGACCACTACAACTTCAGAAGCTGTCACTAAGTCTCTCTCAAGGATTTTTGCTATCTATGGCCTCCCTGACACCATTGTGTCTGATAATGGTACCCAGTTTACTTCCTGTGAGTTTGAGGTTTTCTTAGCCAACCTAGGTATAAGGCATGCCCTTACAGCTCCATTTCATCCTGCCAGTAATGGCCTGGCACAAAGGTCAGTCAGTTAAGGAAGCCCTGGTAAGGTTTGGGCCTATAGATTGGCACTCTAGGCTTGCTAAATACCTCCTAACCCAGCACACAACCCCCTGCACCACCACTAATAAGTCTCCAGCTGAACTTCTCATGGGTAGATGCCTGAGGACCACTCTAGATAGACTCCATCTGCATTATGCCCCAGTCACACCCCTGGGGGTCAGACAGCCAGGCAAAGGAGTTCACTGAGAATGACCAGGTCTATGCCCAGAACTATGCAGGGCACCCCTTATGGATGCCAGGGCAAATTGTGGCAGTAACCGGTCCTAAGTCTTACAAGGTCCTACTGCAAGATGGGTGCATATGGCACCACCACATTGACCAGCTTAGAAGACATTGGAGTACATTTGCAGATGGCCCTTCAGATGTCCCTGCAATAGAAAAACAACCGACGCACACAGAAACGTCCATCGGACCTGACAAGAACGCAAGCCTACCTGATCTGCCATCAGTCCCTCATCCAGAGACTCCTGAAGCCGGGACACCAGCTTCATCGATGCCAGAAGTTGCCCAGAAAGCAGAGAAGTTCCTTCCTGCAGCCACTTCATCGGAACTCAGAATATTTGGCTGCCTGCGCAAGCACCCAAACTATCTTAAAGACTATGCATGCTCTATGCTAGGGGAAAGGAGTGTAGTATTTGCAATGGACTAAGCCGAAGTCTTCACTCTGGTCCGTGTTTCCAGCAGGAACACGGACCGTTCCTATTGGCTGATGCCATTTGACAGCTGGCTATAAAAGGGAGCTGTCAAACGGCATCAGCTGTTGTCTGCCAACTGGCTGCCTTGTTCGCGTGGCAGCTGCAGCAACCCTTTATTGTTTCAATAAAGTAAAAAGCTGAAGTTCACTCCGAGTTTGCCTCAGGTTATTCCACCACTCTACAACAGGTACTACTTTCCTCATCTCATTTGGGAAGGTCAGAGGGCAGCAGTTTTCAAAAGAACCTAAACCATAACCTGACCATGTCATAAGGTATTTTCCAATTAGTACACCTGGCCTGCCAAACCCCTGAAATTTACCTTTTTTAACTTATTGCTGCAATGACCAAGCTGTGCATCATAACCGATATTGCCACCCAAGGAAAATTTGTCTTCTGCAAAGACCAACACCTATCATTCAAAAAGAGGACACAAGAAGCCACAGATGAATTTCATTCCTTACTGATAACAAGAATTAGTGGAAATTTGACCCTTCAGAAATAGAGGAAATGGGACATGATTGTTGTATGTTGAGGACTATCTGCACTTAGAATTAAAGATTCTGATGGATCACACAACTAAATCAATTTGATTGGAACCTGTTAAAATCACTTCTGCATGGACATACTTATAACCTTTCTCCAAACTTATAGCACACTAGATACCAAGAACAAAACTGCCATATTAATCTGAGTCACCTGAATTGCATCTGGGGAACATTTAAGTTGGGGTTAAACTCTTCACATCATAAAGTCTTTAGAAAGTTATCTTTTTATTGGTGTAATAAACAAAAAAGGAACAGACATAACACGCACAATACACAAGAAGAGAACTTAATTATTTAAAAAAACAATAACTTTTTAAAAAAAAAACAAGAAGAAAAACAGTATGATTATAAAGAGAATGTCTATAAAGATTCTCAGTCATCCAGGTCATGGTTGTGCCAAAGGTGCTTTTTCAAGAGGCAACTGGACTTTCTAGTTTTTCTTTGAAGACATTTTACTTCTCATCATTCAGAGAGCTGAAGAAGCTTCTTGGATGAAAAGCAAAATGTCTTCAAAGAAAAACAAAAAAGCTCAATTGCCTCTTGAAAAAGTACCTTTGGGACAACTATAAAGAGACTGAATCTCAAGAGGGGAAAAAAAATCCTCTGATTTTGAAACCATAAATGAAATAATCTCATCCAGATTTGCTTCTATATTAGAGTGAAATAAGTTCAAAGGTGGGAAACATATCTTATCCATCCAAACTATAAAATCAGGGACACTAGAGTCTTCTCATTAAAGGAAAAACATCATTTTAGTCTATGTATCGTAAACCCAATTTGCTATGGTTAGATAAATTCCAAATTATTGGTCTCAACTTCAACATTACATCAACTTCTTTACATATGATATCTCTTCTCAGCACCTTATGGAGAAATGTCTAAACATTACATTAAAATAGAACAATCTTCTGCCCATCTTCTCAAATTCAAAATATACTAAAGATCTTCTGGAGCATCCAATGTCAGCCTCATGAAATTAAAAAGATATGAGATTTTTGGAGCTGTACTTCAAATAATAGCATGCTAATTTCTTCAAATAAGATATTCCAGCTATTGTATATCTCTACATGAAATGAATATAGTTATATCATGGCTATGTCCCAAGGAGTGGGTAAAAACCCTGAATATATGTCTGGAGAAATAATGGGATTACAGCCCATAAAATGGATTTGCTTGCCTGTTTAGGCTGATTTGTCTGCCTCAGTGAACCAGGACATAGTTAAGAGCCAATGGATGCTTTGAAAACACTGAGGACATCTGAATTATCTTGCAAAAGTAGAACTTTAGCTTACATTCTAAGACCTGGTATCCAGCTACATGAAGTAAGTGGGTAACATTTCTACTTTATTAATTTCTCTTTTCCACCAATGATGACAATATCTGAAGTCTTTGCCATTTGGATCTTGGACACCACTTTTGGACACCATAAAGGGTATTAGCTGGAAATTTCTTCTTCATTCATACTTGTTCCTTCTTCTGCTTTCCTTTCATTGGATGAGTCATCGATGTGATTGATAGGACCTTCAAGGTTACTTCTTCACCAGGTTGACACCTTCATTTCTTCACCACGTTGACACCTCAATATAATGGTGGTTGTGGATGTATGAATCTTAGTGAAGAAAATGCCATGATGCATTTCAGAAATCATCGAGATGATAAATGAGTAATAAGAACAGGCTTTATGGTGTCTCAATGGTGGCTCTTTAGATTTACACGATACTCTGTGTTTCAAGTGAGATCTTGGCCTTTCCCCTTCATCTTCTTTTACAAAAGTCAAAGTTCTTCCTTCCTTTTTCTCCTTTCCCCACATAGACAGAGACTTTTAACGGGTAGACCTTTGGAACAGTTAACTACAGTAAAGGTAAAGGTTCCCCTCGCACATATGTGCTTGTCATTTCTGGCTCTAGGGGCCAGTGCTCATCTCCATTACAAAGTCAAAGGGCCAGCACTGTCCAAAGATGTCTTCATGGTCATGTGGCCAATATGACTAAATGCCGAAAGTGCATGGAACACTGTTACCTTTCCACCAAAGTGATCCCTATTTTTTTACTTGCATTTTTACATGATTTCAAGCTGCTAAGTTGGCAGAAGCTGGGACAAATAAGGAGAGATCACTCTATTATGTAGTGCTAGTGATTCAAACCACTGAACTGCTGACCTTCCTCATTGACAAGCTCAGCATCTTAGCCACTGAGCCACTGGGGCCCTTAACTATAGTGCCTTAATTAATTTTATTCTTCTATTTGGATCTTAATGATGTGTGTCCCCCCAAAAAATATTAATGAGCTTGGTTGTATTCAAACATGCATGTTCTGCTAAAGACAGAGCCTAGATGAATGAAATGAAGAGATCAATGAAGAGCTTAAATTCAGCAACAAAGTTCTCTGTGCTGTACTACCATGTATTATATTCTTTTTTTTCTTCTCAAGTATCTGGGCATCTTTCTAAACCAAATATTATATTGGTACTATCCATCACTGAATCTTATTGATTTTCTGCAAAAGTTTCAGAGTAGGCAGGATAGAAGCAACACCATACAAAGGAGTGTGGTGTGATATGCCAAAAGTAGCTGGAAAACAATCATATATTGCAAATGGTCTACAATATCTCCATTCTTCAATTTGTTCGAAGATGGCTTCCTGTCACTCAGTGGCTTTCCTTGTTTTATTCCAGGAGTTACAAAGGTCTCCAAATAGTATGTATTTGGATCCTTTTTTTTCCTTTTAAGAGTTCAGGGTAGCAGAGTAACACATCTAAAGCTGCCATATTGGTAGCTTAATACATATTTTCATTGGAGTAGAAAAATCAACTCACAACAATATGAGTCTATAAAGATTTCTTACCTTCTTAATCTATTATAGTCCTGGATTCTTTTCTCTACTTCCACCCATTCTTCCTGATTCCTCTTATAAAATTATATAAATAGTATCATTAGAGAAGTAGGAGAAATAAACAGATATTAAGCAAGGACACTATAGGAAACAGAATTTTTCCACAGAACAGGAAACACTTGAGTTGAGCCAGACTACTCTCTGGCATTTAAAGTCAATGGAATGAGGAAAATGAACACGTTTTCATGGCAGAATTGATTGTCTCCATTTGATACCCTTTCTCAAGGATAGAAGGTCAGACCAGATATTTCAGTTGCGTGTACATTCTCAAAATAAATCATAATGTCCTTTCTTCATTGCTTCTTATGATTGGGTTCACAAATTACTTCACACTGCTTTCGTTTTTAGTTACGCAAAAATGAAAAGGACAGACCAGGATTTCCTTGAAGGACTTGGGTCATTGATGTTGCACCATATCTGTCTTAGGCTCTATAAAACTGTTGCTCAGAAAGCAAGAGAGCATCTGAGAGGGATCCAACTTGACTCTCACCACTTCATTCAGAAAGAGAAGAACATCCCAAGGTGAGCAGCTGGGCTTCTTCTTCTAGTCTGTAGAAACTATAGAAGGACCTTCTGTACTTTGTGAAAGACTCTCAGGCAAAATAGTGTTTAGAGGGTTATAACAAGGATTTCTGAGAACCCTTAAATATAAGAATGAGAAACACAGCTTGTCATTTCTGCACAACCCCCATTATTTTTATTTTTTTATTATTTTTATTAATTTTATTTGTCAAGCATATATTAAATAACAGATATAAGTATAAACATAATAATTAATACATGAAATGGATAAGAACAGGGATGGTAAGCATGTTGGTGCACTTATGGACACCCCTTAAAAATCTCTTAGGAAGTGAGGTCAAACAGTAGACAGTCTAAGGTTGAAGTTTTTGGGGTTTTGGGGAGAAACCACAGAGTCAGATAGAGAATTCCAGACATTGACCACTCTGTTGCTGAAGTCGTATTTCCTGCAATCATATTTGGTGCAGTTTACCTTGAGTTTGTATCTATTATGTGTATTAATTTGTAAGACTGGGAACCCTGGTATAAATTTTTAAAAATTTTAAATTTTGAGTTCTCCTTGTGACTATATGAGTAATGAAACATCTTTTTTTTCTTGGCATCAGGACAAAAGCATTTTCCCGTGGTCTTGTTTTAACCTTTCTGTCTAAGAAACTTAATGGCCTTCTCTTATTTTAAACTATTAATCCATTGAGTTTTTTCCTGATCAGTCAAGGTCAAGTAGAAGTTGCCATGTAGCTCAGCCTGGGTACATGTCATTTAGAGAAGTGGTTCATCTTTATGATAGTTCTTTGACTTTTGACTTCATATAGCATCTTGCAATTTCCTGCCAGGTCCCATCCAAAAAGTAACCAGATCTGATACTGCTTAGTTTTTCATGACTAGTCAAGGTTCTGAGTAATTCATTCTGAGTAATTTTCATTTAATTTTAATATCAATGAAATGAAATTCTAGATTTATTTATTTATTTATACATTTATTTAGAGGACCTATATGGTTGCCTATCTCATACAATGACTCTTCTCACAACTTGGTTCCTCTCACAACTTTTAAAACAAGGCCAGTTTTGGGGGCCTCTCAAGTGACAATCTTGACCCTCAAAGTAGATCTTTCCTGTTTTATTCTTTGCTTACTATAACTGCTGCAGGGTGCTGATGATTAATTTACATTACAGATTTAATCAAAGTTGGAAGGGACCTTGTAGGTCATCTAGTCCTGCCCAAGCGGGAGACCCTACACCATTTTTGATAGATGGCAGTCCAATCTCTTCTTGAAAGTCTCAAGTGATGGCACTCCCACAACTTCTGATGGCAAACTGTTCCATTGGTTGATTGTTCTCACTGTTAGAAAGTTTCTCCTTATTTCCAGGTTAAATCTCTCCTTGTTCAATTTCCGTCCATTATTCCTATCTGGCCTACAGGAGCTTTAGAAAATAGCTTGACCCCTTCCTCCCTGTGGCAGCCCCTTATATATTGGAAGACTGCTATCATGTCTCTCCTTGTCCTTCTCTTTACTAGATTAGCCAAGCCCAGTTCCTCCAACTGTTCGTTGTATGTTTTAGCCTCCAGTCCCCTAATCATCCTGGTTGCTCTTCTCTGTACTTTTTCTAGAGTCTCAACATCTTTTTTATAATGTGGTGAACAAAACTGGATGCAGTACTCTAGGTGTGGTCTTACTAAGGCTTTATAGAGTGGTATTAGTTCTTCCCTTGATATTGACTGTATCCTTCTGTTAATACAATTTAGGATTGCATTAGCTTTTTTGGCTGCTGCTGTACACTACTGGCTCATATTTAGAAAGCTGTCCACTAAGACTCCAAGATCCCTCTCACAGTTACTGCTATTGAGCCTGGTTTCACTCAGTCTGTCTATATGTGTACTTTTGGTTTTTCTTGCCTAAGTATAGGACTTTACTTTTCTCTACATTGAATTTCATTTTGTTAGATACGGCCCATTGTTCTAGTCTGTCAAGATCCATCTTCTTGGGTGTTAGCTATTCCTGCCTAAACATTATTACATTTGGTTCCAATCCTTTACTAGATGTATATCTGTTATGGGAATCAAGGAAGAGGAAAGTAGCATAAGAACTTTAATTTAAAAGAGGAAATGAACACATACTTCATTTTTAGCTTCTGGTTGATGAGTATCAGACAATAAATAGATTTCTTGTATTTAGCATTCCTTTATCTCTTTGAAGATCAGCCGGACAATGGGTCTCCTCACCTACTTCAGTCTGTGTCTTCTTGGTATCTTCTTCACCAGTCCTTTTCTTCAAGGTGAGTTCCTTTGACATATTTCAACATGAGTGTATCACATTATGTTTATATAAAAGGCTGAGAACATAAGAAACATCTTTCTAGATTGGGTTGTCTAATTCAACAGTTTCTTCACAGTAGCCAACTAGATACTAGAAGAACTCAAGAAGATCCCAAGTATGGTCTTCAACACCCTGCACCATTTTTTTAAAATATAAGAAACAAGAGTTGCTTTGATATCTTATAGCATTAGGATTTTGTTGATGTCAAAATGATATGATCACAGAATGAAATGGCTCTATTTTTTCCTTTCACACTTGGGGTCTTCTTGAGTTCTTCTAGTTGACCATCATGAAGAAACTGTTAAAGTAAACAACCCAATCTAGAAAGATGTTTCTTTTGTTCTCAGCATTTTATATAAACATTATGTCATTCTCATTTAAACTTCTTTTCCACTATCTTCTTTCAATGCAGTGGAAGCTGATACCTGCGCCAGGGAGTGGCTGCAAAACCAAGGCAACTGTTATGCATATTTTGATCAAAAGTTGACATGGCATGAAGCTGAGGTAGGACAGTCAAAATCTTTTGAAATGAATAATTTATAGGTTTAGGAAAAATATTGTAGGATAATGAATGGATTGGGATTATCTGTGCTTCAAATCCTGAGCTATCATAAATAATATATCTCACCATTCTGCATTCAACATTTGTATATTCTTTACCAATACCTTGAGTAAAACTACACTTAAAGTTGGACCAAGAAAGAAATTTAAGTGAAAATGAAGGATTGGACTAAATTGAAGTGTAATATTAGCATCTTTCAATAAGATTCTAAAATCTTCAATTCATACTGAAATAAGGATTGACCACATTTGGAATTCTATAAAGCTTAACTCAACACATGGGAAGTTTCACAGATCCTGGTGTTGGGAAATGATCACAGAAATCATATTCCTTTTGGCTTTCTTCAGATTGAGTGCCAAAGCTATGGCCGTGGAGCCCACCTTGCCTCCATCCTTACCAAAGCAGAGACACTCCTGGTGGCTGAACACGTCTCCACTTACCAGCGGCACCTCAGTAATGTCTGGATTGGACTCCATGATGTCCGTCAGGTGAGATCATCTGATTTAACTCTGCCCTTATTAATCACTACCAGGATGGTATACTTATTATTGACTTGCCCAAATCCTGTAGACTCCTGCTCACTACTAAAATAGTTAATACTCATAATCATAGACAAAAATTACCAGTTAGACAAAGTTCTTATTTTCTTAAGCATATTTACTTTCCACAGACTGGGAAGTGGAGATGGGCTGATGAATCCACTTACAACTATAAATCCTGGATGAACTACCAGCCAGACAACTATGGCAACAATGAGCACTGCGTGGAACTGCGACGATCCACAGGTAAACAAACTTCTTAAAAGTTATCTGAACTTCTCAAGAATGTCCAACTTTTCTCAGCCTATGAGGAATCATAGGTCAGTTGGTCTGTCTGTCCAATCAGTGGTGGCAATATATATCTTCAGGATCTAAGGAAGCAAGAAAACTTAAAATATGACCAAAATGTTTAATTTCTTTAGATAACTGATTACAGCCAATTTTCCTTTAAATGCTTTAGTTTCAATGTTGCAATGGATATCTTGTCTTGGTTGCAATCTTTTGCTAATTGGAGATAATATATATTTGAAATTTGTTTCTAAATTATGTCTAATCCTTTTTCAACATTATTTCAGAGGGAAATGATTTGATCTAATTTTAGATGAAGTGGGTAAACATCTAAAGAGAAGGGAATAATAAGACTCAGTAGTTCAAAAGATGGAATTCAAACCAGATTGTATTTTTCTTAATTTGTCCCATTAGACATAAACAGACACATATATGTGTATATAATCTGATTCCAGTGGATCCTACATATTTGAGGAAAAAATAAAGTCCTTTTCTTTATAGCAAATAATAATATTAGCATTTTTCTTATTATTTTTATTTTAGGCTTTAAACAATGGAATGACATTCAGTGCAACGTACGCAATTCTTATATCTGCAAACATGAACTCTGAAGATGCCTGAAGCTTCTCCCAATGCTTCTCACAACGCTAAGGTGTTGCCTTCCCCCTTATATAATTATGTCTTCACATTCTGCAGAAATATAGTTCTGTTCCAGCCTCTTCAAACCATCAACTCACAAGAACTGCCTCTTTGATCTTTTTCTTCTTTTTCTGAACTTTTCTTATGGCTTGAGCATAACGCAATATCAATAAAAATGTTCTGATGCAAATCTTCTTTGAAGTTTTCATTCTTGGTTCATTTACCATCCTACATGCAATGGGAAACAAGAGGCCTTTTGTTCACCTTTCTCAGTTGTGAAGATGTACAATTAATATGTGTTCATCGGTGGTGGGGTTCAAAATTTTTTGCTACCAGTTCTGTGGGCATGGCTTGGTGGGCATGGCATGGTTTGGTGGGTATGGCTTGGTGGGTATGGCAGGGGAAGGATACTGTTCTCCTGTGCAGGGCAACCAAAGAAGACCCAGCTGATCAACTGGAACTCAGGAGGCAGATAATAGATGGGGTGGGGCCAGTCAGAGGTGGTATTTGCCGGTTCTCCAAAGTACTAAAAATTTCCGCTAATGGTTCTCTAGAACTGGTCAGAATCTGCTGAATGCCACCTCTGGTGTTCATCATTTATCACAAGGTCTTCCTGCACATGTTCCATGTTCTACCTACCGTGTTTCTCATATAATAAGGCCAGGTCTTATTTTTTTTTTTGAGCCCCAAAAAAATGGCTAGGTCGTCTTTTCGGGGGTGACTTAATTCCCCCCCCCCCCGCATCTTCAGGCGGGTGGGTGGTGAAGGCTTGGAAGTTGACCTCGGCATTGGTGGAACACTTCATATTGGGGTCAACACAGGCAGCACCATATCCAAGTGTGCAACAAAAGTACTTCCTAACGGCAAGCTCCCCCATCATTACCCCCCATTTCGCATGTTTTAATATAGGCCTTAATTTGGGGGGAGGGGCTTAATTTCATTTCATACCTATAAAACATGCTGGGACTTCCTATTGAGGGAGGTCTTATTGTTGGAGAAACAGGGTATCTTGCACAGTCTCGTACTATCTTGTACAATATTTGTCTAATTTGTTTATTTTATTTATTTATTTATTTTGTCAAATGCTTTTTTTATTTTTGTCAAATATAATAGAAATAAGAATAAACATAAGTTTAAATACATGAAATAGGAACTAATAATTTGAGACAATAGGATAGGGACAGTAGGCACGAATGTGCACTTATGCACGCCCCTTACAGACCTCTTAGGAATGGATTAGGTGGACAGAGGTTAGTTTGAGAGTAAAGGAGTAGGGGTTTGAACAGGTGGCAACAGAATCAGGTAGTGAATTCCAGACATTGACCACTCTGTTGCTGAAATCATACTTCCTGCAATGAAGCTTGGAGTAGTTTACATTTTGTTTATATCTGTTGTGTGCTCTTGTGTTGTTGTGGTTAAAGCTGAAATATTCATTAATTGATAAGACATTGTGACATATGATTTTATGTATTATGCTTAAGTCCAATCTTAGATGGAATAATTCAAGGTTGCCTAAACCTAGAAACTCAAGTCTGGTGGTGTAGGGTATTCTGTTGCAAATAGAGGAGTGTAGTACTCTCCTTGTAAAATTTTTCTGGACTCACTCATTAGTATTAATGTCTGTTATACAGTGCAGATTTCAGACAGTGGAGCTGTATTCAAGTATTGGTCTAGCAAAGGTTGTGTATGCCCTAGTTTGCAAATCAGTATTACCAGAGGAGAAGCTTTGTAAGATCAGATTTAAAACTCTTAAAGCCTTTTTTGCAATGTTATTGCAGTGATCTCTGGTGCTTAGGTCATTTGATATGAGAACTCCAAGGTCTTTGACAGTTAGGGCCAACAGGAACAATAATAATCAGGTTAGGAATGCATTAACAAGGGAGATCAGGGCACCAAAGAGAAGCTCCTCCAAAAAGCTGAGAAATCAGTTCTTAAGTAATGAACCAGCAACTGCATAGAGAAACCTGAAGAACATCATTGGCTAAAGCAGGCTTCCCTCCTTACTGAAGAAAATTATCAAATGGCAGGTGACCTGTATGTTCTACTGTAGATCTGAGAGGAGATCACTGTCATATGCTGCTACTTTTCCCACCTCAGATACACCAACAATAGCCAGATCTCCTACACCTATCCCCATTCCTCTGGAGCTCCACTTCAGGTGATCTTAGAAAATAAAATGTCAGAGGTCTATTTCATAGATAAAAGATGCAAAAAACACCAAGCCTAGATGAAATAATTCCTTCTTGCTTGAAAGCCTGTGCTCAAAAACTGGCCCCATTTTCATTCACACCTTTAATCACCTGGATGTGTTGTGTTTCTTCTTGCTTCTGATCTATTATCATCCCAGTTCCTATGAAACCCACCATTAGAGAGCTGAATGAATACAGACCGCTTGGGCTGCTGGTTGTTTTTAGGCTCACTGGACTAAAATATATATTGGATCTATGGATATAGTACATGAAATTTCTTGAACAGAACAGAATAATAGAGCTGGGAGGGACTTCATAGATCATCTAGTACAGTAGTAGGATTCTTTTTTTTTTACTACCAGTTTTGTGGCTGTGGCTTGATGGGTGTGGCAGGGGAAGGTTACTGTAAAATCTCCAGTCAGAAGTGGTATTTGCCAGTTCTCCAAACTATTCAAAATTTCCACTACTAGTTCTCCAGAACTAGTCAGAACCTGCTGAATACCACCTCTAATCTAGTACAACCCCCTGCCCAAGTAGGAGTCCCTGTAGCATTTCTGGCAGATGGCAGTCCAGTTTTTTTTTTTTTTTTTTGAAAACTTCCAGTGATGAAGCTCCCACAACTTCTGCTGTTCCACTGGTTGATAGTTCAATTGGTTGTTGACTGTCAGAAAATTTCTCCTTATTTCTAGGTTGAATCTCTCATTGTTCAGTTTCCATTATTCCTAGTCTGACCTTTAGGTGCTTTGGAAAATAGGTTGATTCCCTCTTCTCTGTGACAGCCCCTCAAATGTTGGAAAATTGTTTCCCTCTTTATCAGTTAATAAATTGATTGCAAGTTATACATGTGGGACTAGAAGCAATAGCATCTTCAAATATCAACCAAAGAAGATAAACATTTTAGGATAAGAATTACAAACTGACAATGGCTACTACATATAAGATAAAGGGCCTGTCCCATTGGCCGATGGATGCAAAACGTTTGTAAAAAGGACACAGCGGACGAGAAAATGTTCCATCCATTGTTATCCGCTCTCAAAAGTGCCCCGAATTTGCATAAGCAGAGCGGACAACAACAGAAAGGAATGGACAGGGGGAGGATGTAGCCAGGATGGAAGGCGGATGATCCACAGAAGCCTAGAAGATGGAAGCAGATGGGAGCAGATGGCACATCCGCAGGGCTTCCGGGGGAGCACAGCGAAGTGGACGTGCAACAGAAAGAGTGGATGCAGAGCGGATGCAGAGCGGATACAGCGGATGCAGAGCGGAAGCCTAGCAGATGCTTAGCAGATGCCTAGCAGATGCAGAGCGTTCACTGCATATGCAGGGAGGATGCATTGTGTCAGCCCTGCAGATATAAAGTGAACCAGTTCGCAAGCAGGTCACTATTCAGAGGGAATACCTGCTGCGAGAAACAGCTCCAGCCAGCCAGCCAGCCAGCCAACAACCATGGGGAAGAAGAGAAAGTCTGTGGCATCTGCTGCCAGCCCTGGCAAGAGGGACAGGGCCACCATCCCACCCCCTGGCCCTGACTCTGCTTCTGCTGGGGCTTCTGCTGCTGGGGCTGACTCTTCTGGTGCTGGAGCTTCGGCTGGTGCTTACTCTGTTGGCGCTGCTCCTGGTCCTGGTGCTTCTGCTGATGCTTACTCTGCTGCTGCTGCTCCTGATGCTGGTGCTTCTGCTGGTGCTTACTTTGCTAGCGCTACTCCTGGTCCTGCTGGTCCTGCTGGTGCTCCTGGTCCTGCTGGTGCTCCTGGTCCTGCTGGTGCTGCTGGTGCTGCTTTTGCTGCTGGCACTGCTGGTGCTTACTCTGCTGCTGCTGATCCTGGTGCTGCTGGTCTGCGGTGCTACTGGTGCTGCTGGTCCTGCTTTTGCTGCAATTGTTGTTGTAGCTGCTGGTGGTGGTGGTGGTGTGGAGGAGCAGCCCCTACAACCTCGAAGCCCCTCTGATGAGGGCCCAGATGGCCCTGCCAGAGGGAGGAAGAGGCATACACGTAAATGAGATCGGGAGAGGAGGCAGTACTTCATTGAAGAGGAACATGAGGATGAGGTGCTGGAATGGCTGAGGGAGAATGAGTATCTTTGGCGGAAGGGACACAGGCTCTATAGGGACACCTCGGCTAAACTTCAGAGGTGCTCCTCGGCTGGTGGAAGCACAAGCACACCTTGTACAGGAAGCTGCACCTCAAGAAATCTGGCCAGGCCACGGTCAAGCTGACGGACTGAGAGACCTACATGATGACCAAGTGCAGCTTCTTGGAGGGTGAGATACGCCACTGAGGAGCAGCCCCTCTGACAACCCTCTCTCTCAGGCAGCCCGCAGAGAGCCAGTCCTTTTCTGGCCAAGAGTCAGCTCCTGTGTCCAGGCAGGTATCTGTGGAGTGTGCCACGATGGAGACCCCCCCCCGACAGCTGCATTACCCATGACAGAGCATGTGGAGGACCCCCTGACGCAGTGGGAGCAAGGAGAGGGCACTTCCACCAGAGAACAACCCACATCCACCCCCAGCTCCACCTCCACAGAAAGCAGGCAGAGAGGCAGACCGGAGGGGCAGATCCACTGTCCTGCTGGAGATCAGGGACACCATCAGAAGCAACATACATCTCCTCTCGCAGCTGGTACACACCGACGTCCCATCCTCCAACCGCAAGCCCTTCCTCACCTACGTCAACCAGACCCTCATGAACATGTCGGAATCACAGTACCAGGTGATAAAGGACAGGATCACCAATCTGCTTCACAACCCTCCAGACCCAGCTAAACCTGCTCCCACCCAGTTCAGGTCTGCTCCTCCATCCCAGGTGATGTCACTGCCCTTCCAAGGCTTTCCACAGGCCCTCACCTACCAAGGCTACGGCTACCAGGAGCTCCAGCAGCACAGGCAGCCCTTCCCAGTCCAGGCACAGGTACATCGGATGCCACCGGTGCCACCGATAACACTGATGCCACCCACGCCACCGATGCCACCGATGCTACCCACACCACCGATGCCTCCCATGCCTTAGATGCCACCCATGCCACAGATGCCACCCATGCCTCACCTCGCTCAGCTGCAGACCAGACATCCCCACTACACTGCTCCTTCCTCCACCCCACAGCCAAGCCCAACCTCAGAACATCTGTCATCGGTATTGGGGCTGACACCCCATGTCATGGAGGAAGGGGCTCTCAACATCACAGGACTGAGCCAGCTCTCTGAGAGCTTCCTCCACACACCGTCCCCTGTTGTCCTCTCGGAGCCAGGAACCCCAATGACGCCTCAGACCAGCACTACAGCAGCAGCCACCTCCACAGCACCTGGACCCTTCACCCCTGAGACTGGGCATGCCTCAGAGTGACTAAGAAGAGTGCCAGAGATTGGGTGGCTACCTGTTGACTTTATCTTTGCTTTGGACACTTGACTTGGGTCATTTTGTTTTTACACCTTGTTATTAATAAAGATTATCTTTGTTTCACACACTTGCTTCATTTATTTTATTCAATCAAGTCTTGGTGGAAACTTTTAGAAATGGTTTAAGCCTTTGCATGCTTGTGGGATGGGTTAAGATAGCAGTAGGATGGGCAGGGATACCTTTGGGATGGGTAGTAGCTGTGGGATGGGCAGGGATACCTTTGAGATGGGTAATAGCTGTGGGATGGGTTAGGATACCTGTGGGATGGGTAATAGCTGTGGGATAGATAAACCTCCAGTGCAAGCATAGTGGGACTTTATGGTCCACCCTCCCAGGTGCCACACCTATGGCCCTTTATTATCAATAACAATTTAATCATTCATCAACACATTTCAACATGAACACAACTCTTTATTAAATGCCCTGTTCATTGTAGGCCTACTAAACATACATGGCCCAATCTCATCTGTGTGATGAGACAGGCTGAAGGAAGCATCCATTAATCATCTACCATCCTTTCTTGCCACTCCACTGCTCCAGCTGGGGAGTTGCACCAGTGTTTCAGGAGGTTGCGCTGCTTATTCCCTTCACGTGAAGCTCTGTTGGTGCCTTGCACATCCACAGTATCTATCAGGTTTCGCCCTTGCCTCCATTCACCAGCCTCCATGTCCCCATTTCCTTGTTGGAGGTCCACGAGCCTGTTCTGCAACACTGGGTTAGCGGGTGCACATGAGATTGTGCAGGATGCAGCAAGCTTCCACAATCCTCCTCACAGTCTGTGGGTGATGCTGCATGATGGTGAGAAGTACCTGGAACCTGTTGGCCAGGATGCCAAAGGTGTTCTCCACCACCCGCTTTGCCCTGGACAGCCTGTAGTTAAAGATCCTCTCTTCACGGGTGAGGCATCTGGAAGTGTAGGGCTTCATGAGGTAGGTTCTGAGGGAGTAGGCGTCATCACCCACGATGAAGAAGGGCACATCTTGCATGTCATTGGGCAGGGGGTCTGGATCTGGGAAGCCCATGATGAGGTTGCGTTCCAGCCCCTCCTTGAAGTGACTGGCGTTGTATACCTGGGCATCTGAAGATGACCCATTGCCTGAAGCATTGATGCACATGAACTTGTAATCAGCATTGACCATGGCAAAGAGGATGATGCTGAAGAAGCCCTTGTAGCTGAAATAAGTGGACCCTGACTTGGCTGGAGCTTTGCAGGCCACGTGCTTCCCATCTATGGCTCCAACGGTGTGGGGGAAGTTCCACTTCTGATACCACTGCTCTGCAACTTTCTTCCAGCCTTCTTCAGTGGAGGAGCACTGGAGGAGCTCCTGCAGGTATTCTTCGATGATGGCCTGCACCACTTCTCTGACCACAATGCTAATAGTGTTGTGTGGCTCCCTCCAGCTGTACTGCATGCTCCTGTACGTGGTCCCTGAGGCCAGGTGGCACAGAAGCAGTGCCACCTTGAGCCCAGGGTCCAGGCTGGGCCGGAAGTTGGTGCTCTGCTTGGTCAACCTGGGTCTCAGCCACTCCACAATTTCGTCAAACATGGCTGGAGGCATCCTCATGAAGTTCTGGAATGCATGAGGATCTTCATTCCTCAGCTCCACCATCAGCTTGTTGTACAGTCTGTACTCTGCTCTTCTGGCGATCCATCTTCAGACCCAGACACTTCTTGGCCACCTCCTTTTCTTCACGTAGAACAGGTGAAAGAGCCTGTAGATGGCTTCGCACTGTTGTAGAACAATGGTGGCTACCAAAATGAGTGTGTGATGATCCATTGTGGAGATGACTGGATGCTGTGGAAGAGCAAGAACCAGATGAAGGCTGAAGAGGTCTGCACCGCAGGGCTGCTGGACTGAAAGTGAGATCCAGATGAGTTCCTCCCCCTTTTTATAGGAAATATAGATTTTCTGCTCGGTGTCCTTTTGCATCCTCTAGACATCCTGCAGACATCCTAAATATCCGAGATAGGTCCCCTCTGCGAATGTTTTTTCCATTTTAATGCTTTGTATGCGTGCTGCATCCGCTTTCATCCTTTCTCCCTCCGTGCTACTAATGCTCTGTGTCTGTTCCGTGTCCGTTTTGCTTCCTCCCTGTGTCCATTTTCTGCTGGAGCAAATGCGAGTTGCGCGGATGTGCAGCTGATGCCTAGCGGACATAGCGGACGCGTAACGGATGACGACGGATGTAGAACGGATGTTCCCCGTATGCGTTGCGGATGCAGAACAGACAGGTTGGATACATTTTCCGCTCAAAAAGTTTTGTGCAGCTCAAAACTTTTTGAGCAGATGTAATGTCAGTCGACGGATGCTGGACAGATAGAGAGGATGAAAAACGGAAGCAGTGAGTACAGAACGGAAGCATCGTGTTAACCAACAGATGGCAAGTGTTTCTCTCTGTTTTACATCCTCTTTCCATCCGTTGGTGCTGTGTGACAGGGGCTTATATCTTTATAAAATGTTTTATAGGTGGCATTTGCCACTAGCAATTCTAGCAAAAATGTTCAACAACATGTCTGCAAAATGTTGGAAATGTAATCCCCATTACTTATTATCATATGTGGTAAACATGTGTGAAAGCAAGAAAATACTGGATGAAAATACACACATGGTTGGAAAAGATGATTAAGCAACATTTAGATTTGAAACCAGAAATATTTTTGTTAGGTGTAATACCAGAAAGCTGTGATAAAGGGACTATATATTTAAGATAACATGTACTGACTGCAGCAAGAATTGTATTTGCACAATATTGGAAAAATTAGAACACCCCATCAGATGAAAATATTATTTGGAAAATATTGAATTGTGCAGAGATGGATAGATTGACAATGAAAATAAAAGATAAAGGAGATACAGACTATTATTTAATGTGGAATAGGTTTTATCAATGGTTAGAGAGAAGAGGTAGAAATTAGATGAAGAAAGGGCATTGTTATATATAAATTAAACATGAACATTGTTTATAACTATAAGTATGCTAATATAATCAGTAGGATTGCAAATAAGCTAACATAATTATGAATATGGTTAGAATCTTTCTGTTGTACTATTACTATTGCTTTCAGTATATATGGTTTTTTTCTTTTTTTTTACTTTTGTAAAATGGTATGCCTTGACAATACACTGTATTCAAAATATTTATATATAAATAAATAAAAACCTGACCTAAAAAAAAGAATACAAATTTTTTTTCCTTTTCTACCTCAGCAGACATTACCATTGGGCCAATCTCTCTGGACTTAGAAGCTAGCAGGGTCAAATACTGCTTAGAGAAGAAGCCATCAGGATTGTAGAATAAACTGAGATATCAAGATATATTGCAGAAGACAATGGCCAGTCATATACATTCACTAACCAGAAATACAACATAACTGTTTTCCATATATAGGAATTATCCAGAATCAATACTGTCTGTATTGAATTTTACCAACTTTCTCTATCATACTATCAGCTTCATCACATCTGGAGAGGTGAAACTGCATTAGTAATGTTACAATTTTCAGCAGAAGATGAAGCATAACCAGCACTCTGATTTTTTCATAAGTTGCTTTCTAATCACTGCATCTTACATGGTGAATCTCATAAACTTTTATCCTTTTTAACTTGTTTCTGGAATGGCCATAATTGCTATTGTCCCATGAGGGAGATTTGTCTTCTGCAGAGAAGTCCATCACTGAAGAGGAGGACATAAGGCACTGGAGATGGATGCAAAAGTTTCACACCATATTGATAAGTTAAGGCAATGGAAATTTTGATCCTTCACAATGGGAAAATAAGACATTGACTATTCTTCTCAAAGCAAAACCTAAAAAGAAATTGTCCCACTAAATGTCCCATATTAATGACTTGAGATTGATATGATAATATTGGCCAGATAAATAATCACATACTTTGTGAAAAGTTAGGAGATGTCATGAAAATTGAATATACTATAGAATTATTAGATTCAGGTAGCAGGTCACGTAATTTGTGTCTGAAATAATTTTGACTAATTAGTTAAAAATACACTTTGGGGGGTGAATTATTACCCATCCTCTTATAAGAAAGTTTGAGGTTCAAAAATACATTCATTATACTGAAGGATCTATCAAGGCATCAAGAAAAAGAGAGTGTGTTAATTGATCTTTCTAGATCTCTAATTGTTTCTTTTTAACACTGTTGATTGTGCTGTTTTAATCAATTGACTCAGAAGGTTTGATTATGCTATAAAGATTAATATAATTTTAAAGGCAAGTATTGTTGTCAATATTGGCTGATGAACTCAACCAAAGCAAGCAACTTCAAGGTCTTCAAAAGTCTAAATGCAAAAATTCTGAATATACCATTTTGGCATTGATGAGGGTAAAGCCAGCTCTAATTAATGTCTGCACTAACCCACATAATTATAACATGGATTTTCCCCTTCCCTTAATAGTGCAGGTCACATTGTTCAGTTGAATGGCATTATTTTGTTATAAGAAAAGTCTCTGATCTTGGAAAAACACCTGCCAATCTGTCCTTGGCTCTCATTGCTCTTCTGCTTGAAGTCTGAAGTCTGTATTCCATCTCAACCTTCCCTCGCACCTGGTTCAAGTGAGGGACTAATACCACTCTATAAAGCCTTAGTAAGACCACACCTAGAGTACAGCATCCAGTTTTGGTCACCACATTATAAAAAAGATGTTGAGACTCTGGAAAAAATACAGAGAAGACCAACCAGGAGACTAAAACATATGAAGAGCAGTTACAGGAACTGGGCTTGTGTGGTCTAGTGAAGAGAAGGACCAGGGGAGACATGAGAGCAGTGTTCCAATAATTGAGGGGTTGCACAGAGAGGAAGGGGTAAAGCTATTTTCAAAAGCACCCGAAAGCCAGACAAAGAACAATGGATGGAAACTGAGCAATTAACC
This sequence comes from Laticauda colubrina, assembly GCA_015471245.1. NCBI lineage: Eukaryota > Metazoa > Chordata > Lepidosauria > Squamata > Elapidae > Laticauda > Laticauda colubrina. The sequence continues at coordinate 13,090,005 of BLBF01000050.1, read as the reverse complement.
TGGACTGAGAGATTTAACCTGGAAATAAGAAAAATTTTCTGATAGTGAAAACAATCAACCAATGGAACAGCTTTCCCTCGGAGGTTGTGGGAGTTACTTGAGACTTTCAAGAAGAGATTGGTCTCCTGCATGGGCAGGGGGTTAGACTAGATGACCTAGAAGGTCCCTTCCAACTCTTATTATCATTGTTGTTATTGTTATCTGTTATCTATTATGTATTTGGCAAGTTGAAAAGCAATAATCTTTGCAATGGCATATGATTCAATCTTGATACTTGCACATTATTATCATCATCATCATCACCATTCACATTTAATATTATATACTTGGAATTAAAGATGTCATAGATCATTCAATTAAATCAATTTGATTGGGACCTGCTCAGCTGACTCTACATGTACACACATACAACTGTTTCCCAAATCTTTTATCCTTACTTTTATCTAGTACAGAAGAAAACTGCCATAATAATCTTTGAGTCCATTGAGTTAAATCTGGAGAATCTAAATTGAAGATAATTTCTCCAAATCATAAAATATTCAGAAATGTATCTTTATTGATCTAATAAGCAAAAGCATCTAAACTTGCATATACACAAAAAGGAAAAAAATGTGAGCAAAAAATTAAAAAAACAACAAATAAAAAAAAATAGAGAGGCTGAATCTTGGGGGAGGGGTACCCAGAATTTTTGAAAGCATGAATTAATCCTTGACCACATGAAACCATATTGTTTAGTCCTGCTTCAACAAAAAAGTAAACCTAGGGAAAAGGTTGGAAAATGAGCACATCTCATCTGTCTATATTGTTAAATCATTAAAGTAAAACCATCAACCATGGAAACATTAGAAGCCCAAATGTCATGCCCGATTTGAGCCTTTATGTGTGAAGGAAGAGGAGCTGGAACTGGAGCTGACAGAGATTAAGGGGGTGATTTCTTTGGTTTTGGAGGAATCTGGGAAGGAATATGCAGAATCAAGTCAAGGCCTTTCAGGATTGGGAAGGCTTGTAGGCAGGGAGGAAGGGGGGCAGGTTGACTAAGAGAGGCTAAGCAGTGAACATGAGAGACAGAGCTCAGGTGATGAGCAAGGATCACCCCCTCCTGATCCTCGAGCACGAAGAGTGGAGAGGAGAGAACAGCGTAGACTGACCTGACTACTTGGGAAAAAAATGCCCTGCCCCTTTTCACAAGGCACACCTGGGGACTGAGACTTAAGAAGACATTGTAGGGAGGAGCATTTGTTGGGAACAAATGCTGAATTCCTGGAATATTGAGTACCATTGCCAATGTTTGAAGTTTCCTGGATTTCCTGCTTTCTTCCTGGCTTCCTGGATTAATTGTCTTGCTTGACTACTTGCAGCCAGATACTGTTGGATGTGTGTGTGTGTGTGTGTGTGTGTGTGTGTCTGTGTGTGTGTGATCACTTTGCTCTGGGACTTGTCAGAAATGTGGGAGCATTTGGGGCACTTTGGAGCAATGAAGGTTTGAACTGCCAGCTGCCTGTATGCCATGCCCCAGCTCATCACACCAAATTATGTGGAATATTCACTCTACCTCTTTAAACTTCTTCAATCTAAAATATACCAAACTTCCTCTAGGCCAGGGATCCCCCAACCCTGGGGCCACAGACCAGTACTGCTCCACAGCCCATTGGGAACTGAACCTTGCAAGTGGCAGGTGAGAGGGCAAAGTTTCATTTGTACATGTGTGAGAGCTGCGTTGTGCATGCAAAACCATCACCTCAACTCTGATGCTGACACCACCTGCTGCTCCATAGAGAGAGAAAGATTGGGGACCACCGCCTTAGGATGTCCAATGTCCTTTTTAAAAAACCTCATTGAACAGAACAAAATTTGATATTATTAGTATCAAATTTGATACTATTTAAAATCATAGAATGCTGATTTTGGCAAACAAGATATTCCAGCTGTTGTATACAAGGAGTAGAAATCCCAAATGAATATCTGGACTCAATTTTGTGGTGAAGGGCCTCAAATGAAATTTAATCCACCCAGAATTAACATATATTGCTGTGCTGAAAATTTTAATGTGGATCAGACTACATCCTTGCACGTCCCATTATCTGTAAAAATTCAGGAAGTGTGAAAATTTTCTTGAGAGTACATTGGAGAAAATATGGTTGATGTGCTGGATAAGATGGATTTGCCTGTTTAGGATGATTTACTTGCCTCGGTGAAGCAATGTACAGTTTAAGAGTCAATGAAACTTTGATTCTGAAGAGTCAAAGTTTTGAAAACTTTGAAGATGAATGGTCTTGCAAAGGGATAACTCAGGTTTGCATGCCTAGACCTAGTATCTAATTACAGGAAGTGAACACGTAATGTTTTCTAAGTAATTTTCCCATTCCAACACTCTCTTAATGAGGGCAATATCTAAAACTGGCCATTTGGACTGCAACCAACAAATTAAAAGATGCTTGTTCCTGGGGAGGAAAGTTACGGTAAATCCAGACAGCATACTAAAAAGCAGAGAGATCACCCTGCCAATAAAAGTATGTATAGTCAAAGTTTTGGTTTTCGAGTTGCAATGTGTTTTGTTCGGAAAACACACGAGGTAGACCGGGTTCAAACAACAAATACTTTTATTATAACCAGTCAGTAACGGAACGCCGGCTGAAGCCGGGGCCAACCCTTTTATACAGGCTGGCTTTCCTGCTTGCAGCCAATGGCAGTTATTTGGATTTGCCGCCTTTTTGGCAGCTCTTTGGATTGGTTCCTAGTGAACCAATCCACTGCTCTTTTCCTCAGCCAATCAGAATGGTAGATTTGGAGTCATCCACTTTACATACAGAACACCCCTCCCTCCTTAGTTCAGTCCTACGTGGTGACGTAGTCTCGCAGGTAGGTGGGGCTTTTTCGGACTCGACTTGACCTGCGCGGTTCATTTTCAGTGAAGACTTCGACCGGTTCGGATGGGGCTGCTGTGTCGTCCGTCCTTCTCTCTGGAACCGTCTGGAAGGGTGAGTCGGCCATTTTACCGCCGCCTGAGTTTCTTAGGCCGGCGGTTCTGCCGCTCCCTCCCGTTTCCTCGGGGCAGGTCGAGCTGGCTTGGCTGGCCCCTTCCGATGGTCTCTTTCCATGGGTCTCTTCAAACGGTGAGTTTTTTGTTGGCTCTTTTTGGTCGTATTGAATGTTATTTTTGTTTTTAAATAGTTCTTTATTCGTTTCTCGCCTTCCCCCCCCACCTCGGTTTGCATTTCGCCGTGTTTTTTTTGTGAATGTTTGTAAGTCCGCGGTTCTTTCTATAATTCGAGATCAAAGCTGGTCTATATGCCGCTTCCATTCCCTTCCATCGTCTAATTTTACTCGGTAGGGTTTGGGGCCTGTAATTTGGATAATTTGCCCGGGTAGCCATACCGGGTCCCCGGTGAAATTTTTTGCGTAAACTAAATCGTCTGTTTCGAATTGTCTGAACCGTGTTGAGGAGTCAGGGGGGTTTTCTGGGGTAAAATTTGGGTGTAACCTATCCAGGTGAGATCTTAATTTTCGCCCCATGAGTAGTTCTGCTGGTGATTTATTTGTGATAGTACTGGGTGTTATGTGCTGGAGTGTGAGCAACCGGTTTACTTTTTGTTGGATATCTCCAGCGTCCATTCGTTCCAACCCTTCTTTGGTAAACCGGACCATTCTCTCAGCCCTGCCGTTCGCAGCCGGGTGAGCCGGCGCGGTTAGTGCATGTCTTATACCTAGGGAGGCTAGGTATTGCTCAAATGGTATGCTGGTTAGCTGTGGCCCATTATCTGAGACGAGAATGTCTGGTATGCCATGGGTGGCAAACAGGCTGTCTAGTTGCTTTATTACGGCTTCTGTTGTCGTTGATGGCATGATTTTTACTTCAAGCCAATTGGAATAGGCATCAACGACAATCAGAAAGGTATGCCCCTTAGTAGGCCCCGCGAAGTCAATGTGTATTCTTGACCACGGTCCTCGAGGGGTTTCCCAGTCCTTAACAGGTGCTTTTGGTGGGGATGGTCTAATTGCCTGGCATTTGTGGCATGAGCTTACCCAATACTCTATGTCCTTATCAATACCCGGCCACCACACATAACTTCTGGCGAGGCTTTTCATCTTAACCATTCCGGGGTGCCCTTCATGTAAAAGCCTAAGAACCCTGGGCTGCAGTTTAGCAGGGATTACTACCCGATCACCCCACAACAAACACCCCTTTTGGATGGAAAGTTCAGTCTGTCTGGACCAGAAAGGTTTAGAATTTTCAGTTTTTTGATTCTCCGGCCAGCCTTTACCTACCCAGCTAAGAACACGGGCAGTCAATGAGTCTTTCGCGGTGGCTCTGGCGACATCATACGCTGATATGGGTAGATCGGGGCAAGTCTCGATTTGTAGCGTTGTCATCGCTGGTGCCGGGTCTGCGTCGGTTGTTGGTAAAGGCGCTCTGCTCAAAGCATCCGCATGGGAAATTTGTTTCCCTGGTCGGTGTGTCAGAGTGTAGGAATAAGCCGCCAGGAACTCTGACCATCTCGTCATTCTCGGTGACAGTATGTTAGGTGTTGGCTTGTTTCCCGCCAAAATCCCCATTAACGGCTTGTGATCCGTTATGATTCGAAAAGTCCTCCCATATAAATATTCGTGGAAACGTTTTACTCCAGCGACAATTGCTAAAGCTTCCCTGTCCAATTGGCTATAATTCCGCTCAGTTTTTGATAGAGTCCTAGAATAATATGCGACGGGTGCTTCTCTGCCATCCGGTAGTTGGTGGCTCAGGACGGCACCTACTCCATATGGTGAAGCATCGCAGGTCACTGTTAATGGCAGAGTGTCGCTAAATTGGATGAGAACGTTTGTTGATGTTAGCAGTCTTTTAATATTTTGGAAGGCTTTTTTTTCTTTGTAACCCCAAGTCCAAGTTGCCTTTTTGTCTAGCAGGTGGTGTAGCGGTTCTGCTATAGTGGCTTTGTTTGGCAGGAACACATTATAGAAATTAATTAATCCTAAGAACGCTTGTAGTTCTGTTTTATTTCTAGGTTCAGGAGCGTCATTTATCGCCTTAACTTTTTTATCTGTGGGGTGGATACCCTCTCCGTCTATTGAGTAGCCCAGAAATTCGACGTTGTTTTTAACTAGACAGCACTTCTCTCTTTTAACCTTGAGGCCAGATTCTCTAAACTTAGTCAGAACCTTTTTCAGTCTGTTCCTTAATTGTGTTTCATCTCTGGCCGAGATTAGGACGTCGTCGAAATAGGGAACGACTCCTTGTATGCCATTTAGAAGGCGTTCCATTAGACTCTGGAAGACGCCAGGGGCTACGCTTACTCCAAATTGGAGTCGGTGGCATTTGAATGCGCCTTTATGGGTGACAATAGTCTGCGCTTCTGCTGTTTCTGGGTCTACTGGGAGTTGTTGATAGGCTTGTGCCAAGTCGAGTTTGGCGAAAACTTTGCCATTTCCCAGGGAATGAAGCAAATGCTGGACTACTGGCACCGGGTATGCGCTTGGTTGTAATGCGTGGTTCAGGGTAGCCTTATAGTCACCACAGATTCTGATGGACCCGTCTGGTTTAATGGGTGTGACGATAGGCGTTTCCCACTTGGCATGGTCCACAGGTTCTAAAACCCCTTGGGCTACTAATTTGTCCAGCTGTTCCTCTATTTTTGCCTTTAGTGCAAAAGGAACTCGCCTGGCTTTTATTCTTCGTGGGGCTATTTGGGGGTTTAAATTGAAAGAAATGGGGTTTCCCCGGTACTTGCCCAGTGATCCGTCAAAAACGTCCTGGAATTCTCGGACGAGGTCGTCTTCCCAGCCGGTTGTAGTCACTCGATCGACCCCGGTCATCCCGATGCCCAATGGCGCGAACCACTCGATGCCCAGGAGGCTTGGTCTGTCTTGGTTGACTATGGTCAGTGGAAGCACCTTGATGTGATTCTTGTAGGCGACTTGAAAATGCCCCTTGCCCATCACAGGGATTTGGTTTCCCTGATAGTCTTTGAGGGTTAGGTGCTGCTTCATCAAGTCTTTGTTTTTGATACCTGGGACTAACTGTTTAATTGTGTCCCACGATACCATGGAGAGGAAGGACCCCGAGTCCACTTCCATCTTGCAGTGTTTTCCCTCGATTTCTACGACGATTTTAATTTTCTTCCCACTTTCCGTCTGGGAGCTCTGGATAATGACAGTTTGGTGTGTATTTGCTCGCTTTTCTTGTTGCCATTTTCTTTCGGCTCGATTGGGCTCGGCTCGTGTTGGGGAATTTCTGCGTCTCGTCGGGCTGTAGGATTTTTTGTTTCTGCAGACCTTCTCGATGTGCCCTCTTTTTTTGCAATGTCGGCAGATGGCATCGAGGAATCTGCATTCGGCTCGTGGATGGTTTCCTCCGCAGCCAGCGCATTCCCGCCACTTTCTCCTTTCGCGCTCTTTTTTGTTTGTGAGCAAACGGTGGACCTCGTCGTCCTCTTCGCTCAATTCGTTTGTTTCGCCCGACTCTTCATAATGGGTCGTGGTGGCAGGATGCTTTCTATCTTTGGCTGGTGTTTCATCGCTGTGTGTGTTCATCTTCTTAAGGGCCACTGCAGATTTTTTCGCAGCTTCAGCGGCTGTGGCTTCTGCAATGGCTTCGGTAACGGTGATGTTGGGCTTGTTGAGCATTTTACTCTGTGTGGTTGAGTCTCTCAGACCCAACACCACGCGATCTCTCATTGCCTCGTCTATGTTTGAGAATTCACACTCACCCCCTATTTGTCTGAGTGCAGCGACGAAGTCGGCGACGGTTTCTCCCTCTCTCTGGTCTCTTCGGTAGAATTCATGTCGCTTTATTAAATTAGACACCATCGGAGCGTAGTGTGCTTTGAGGAGTCTCTGTAATTCTGTCCACGTTAATTGTTTAACGTCCCGAGGCTTAGCAAGGGCTTTTGCCATTTTAAACACGGTTGTTCCGCAGTGCGTCAGGAACACGGCTCTCTTTCGTTGTTCGGAAATGCCTTCCATTTCATTGCTCTCCAAGTACATTTGGAAGCGATCAGCATAGGAATCCCAATCCTCTTCGTTGGGATTGAAGGGTGCGGACGGTGCGTTGTTTCCAGACATCTTGGTTGCAGTCTGGGCTTCTTATCACCGCGTGCAGGTTTGTTCCGTTCAGGACGATCCCACCTTCGTCGCCAGTGTTTTGTTCGGAAAACACACGAGGTAGACCGGGTTCAAACAACAAATACTTTTATTATAACCAGTCAGTAACGGAACGCCGGCTGAAGCCGGGGCCAACCCTTTTATACAGGCTGGCTTGCCTGCTTGCAGCCAATGGCAGTTATTTGGATTTGCCGCCTTTTTGGCAGCTCTTTGGATTGGTTCCTAGTGAACCAATCCACTGTTCTTTTCCTTAGCCAATCAGAATGGTAGATTTGGAGTCATCCACTTTACATACAGAACACAATGCATGGCTGTGAAAAGAGGCCTTTGAACTATGGTGCTGGAGAAGACTCCTGGGAGTCCCTTGGACTGCAAAGCAATCAGTCTTAAAGGAGATCAACCATGACTGCTCTTTAGAAGGCCAGATGCTGAAGATGAAACTCTAATACTTTGGCAACCTAATAAGAAGGAAGGACTCACTGGAGAAGAGCCTAATGCTGGGAAAGATTGAGGACAAAAGAAGACAGGAATGACAGAGAATGAGGTAGCTGGATGGAGTCACTGAAGCAGCTGTCATGAGCTTAAATGGACTGCAGAAGATAGTAGAGCACAGGAAGGTCTGGAGGAAAATTGTCCATGAAGTTGTGATGAGTCAGACACAACTTTGCAACTAACAAAATTTGGACACCACAAAGGTTATTAGGTGGAAATTCATTCCTTATCAATATGAGTGTTCCTCTTCTGTTTTCCTTTCATTGCAAAAGTCCCCATAAGTGTTTGAGATGAACTTTAAGGTTATGGTCTTACTAGGTTTATAGCTTCTCCAAATCATCAGTACATGATGGTTCATGATCTATGAAAACCTAGTGAAGAAAAAGGATCTATGACAATTTGCTGTGGCCAGCTCACCACAGCCAACTCACTACAGCCAACTTGACATGGGCCACTTGCCATGGCCAACTTGCTACAGGACAACTTGCCATGGCCAACTCACCATGGGATAATTCACTACAGGTGAAGAGACATCAAAGAAATGATGGAATAGAATAATTAAAGAAAGGATGCAAAAGGAGGAACAGAATGAAATGTGAATGATAAAAATTAAAATATTTTTATTTATTTTGAATAATTAAATTGAATTATTAAATTGTCCTGTGATGACTTGTCCTACAGCAACGTTGGCCATGGTGAGTTGGCCATGGTGAGTTAATTGCAGTAAGTTGGCTGTAGCAAGTTGTCCCATTCCATGAGAAAAATGCCATGAGGCATTTCAGCCATCACTGAGCTGATAGATGTGTAGTAAGAACAGGCTTTATGTTGTCTCAATAATAGCTCTTTAGATCTATGAGATACTCTATATTTCAAATGAGGAAATTATTTTGGCCTTTCCCCTTCAACTACTTTTAGAAAGGTCAGAGTTCTTCCTTCCTTCTTTTCCTTTCCCCACATAGAAGACAGTCTTTCAAGAGGTAGGCTTTCTATTGAAACTACCTTAATGAACTTTATTTTTTCCACTTGGATCTTAATAATGTATCCCTAAATTCAATTAGTGGTTTGGTTCTATTCAAATATGTATGTTCTGTTAAAGACGGAGCCCAAATGAATGAAATGGAGCATATTATAACTAAGATTAGAAACAAAATTCCTTACAAAACCTCATAATCATTACTCATAATATCTATATTATTTTCTCAAGAAACTGGGAATTTCTCTAAATTGAGCATTATGTTACCCCTATCCACTATTCTCATGTTATGTTGAGTTTCTGCAAGGGTTTCAGAGTTTCCAATTGAATAGGCAGGATAGGAGGAATACCACACAAAAGAGTGTGGTGTGATATGCCAAGAGGAGCTGGAGAACAATCATGTATTGCAAATGGTCTACAATACCTCCATACCTTTAATTTGTTCAAAAATAACTGCCTGGCACTCAGTGGGTTCTCTTGTTTCATCCCAGGAGTTTATAAAGGTTTCTAGATAATATGCATTTGGATCTTTTCTTTTCCTTTTAAGAGTTCAAGTTATCAGGAGGAATCATCTAAAGCTATCACACTGGTGTATCTTAACATATATTTTCAGCAGAATGGAAGAATCAACTCACAATAATATGAGGCTGTACACATGTCTTCCCTTCTTAATCTATTTTAAACCTGAATTCTCTTATCCATTCCCTTTCTTCCTAATTCCTTTTCTAAAACTATATATCTTACAATTAGAGGGAAGGTGTAGGAGAAAGAAATGAACCTGTCTAATGCAAAAAAAAATTAACTAATTACTCTTCAATATCTTCATAAATAATTTAATTGAAGGAATAAAAGGGGAACTCATCAAATTTGCAGATGACACCAAGGTGGCAGAAATAATCAACACCCCAGAAGATAGGCTGAAGATCTTAACAAAGTTGAATACTGAGCCCCTGTCTAGCAAAATGAAGTTCAATTGAGAGAAAAGTAAGGTTTTACACTTAGGCAAGGAAAACCAAATGTATAGATATAAATTAGGTAGTTCAATAACATAAACTGCAAGACAGATCTAGGAGTCAACCACTTGCATGTGAGCCAGCAGTGTGCTGCAGCTGCCAGAAAAGCCAAGGGTGCATTAACTGCAGGATAGAATCAAGATCATGTGAAGTATTAGTACAGTATTATCCTCTTAGTAAGACCATACATGGAATACTGCATCCAATTTTGGTCACCATGATATAAAAGACATGTTGAGATTTTGGAAAGAATGCAGAGAAGAGCAACAAAGATGTTTAGAGAGCTGGAGACTAAAAGACATGAAGAACAGTTGTAGGAATTGGATATTTCTAGTCTAGTGAAAAGAAGGACTGGGATGACATGATAGCAGTGTTCCAGAATCTAAGGGGCTACCACAAAGAAGAGGGAGTCAAGCTATTCTCCAAAGCACCAGAAGGAAGGACAAGAAATAATGTATGGAAACTAATCAAGGAGAGAACCAACCTAGAATTAATGAGTGATTTCCTGACGTGAGAACAATTAACCAGTGGAAGGGCTTGCCTTCAAAAGTTGTGGATGTTCCACCTCTGCAGGTTTTAAAGAAGAGATCAGACAACCATTTGTCTGAAATGGTACAGGGTCTGTTGATTGAACAGAGGGTTGAACTAGAAGATTTAGAGAGCCTTGGTGGCGCAATGGTTTAGAATGCAGTACTGCAACCTACTTCCACTGCAATTTGGCAGATCGATTCTCATCAGGCTCAAGGTTGACTCAGCCTTCCATCCTTCTGAAGTGGGTAAAATGAGGACCCAAATTGTTGGGGACAATATGCTGACTCTGTAAACCGCTTTGAGAGGACTATAAAGAGGTATATAAGTCTAAGTGCTATTGCTATTGCTATTTCCATGGTTCTTTCTCACTCTGTTCTGTTGGAAAATTCTGACATTGCAAAAAACAGAATTTTGCCACTGGCTGGGGAACTCTTGGGTTGAACCAGGCTACTCTCTGCTTTAAGGTGAATGGAATGAGGAAAATGAAGACATGTCTTCATAGAATTGATAATCTCATTTGACATCCTTTCTCAAGTATACAAAGTCAAAACAATAGTGTCAGCTGTGTGTGCATTCTAAAATAAATCATCATGCCCTTTCTTCAGTGATCCTGATGATAGATTTCACAAGCTTTTTCCTACTACTTTGGCCTTCAAGTGAAAAGGACAGACCAGGATTTCCTTGAAGGACTCAGGTCATTGATGTTGCCCCACCTCTGTCTTAAGCTCCATAAAACCATTGCTCAGAAAGCAAGAGAGTATCAGAAAGATCCAACTTGACTCTCCACCACTTCTATCCATTCAGAACAAGAGGACTACCCCAAGGTAAGTGGCTGGAGAAATAAGATTCTTACTAAGACGGCTTCTTCTCAGGCTATAGAAAATGTAGAAGGAAACTTCAAGCAAAGTAGTGGTAGAGATGGATGAACAAGGATTTCTGGGAATATTTAAATAGGGAAAACACAATTTAAGTCATTGCTGTCAACCCTCATTAATTGATAACATTGGAGAATAACAGTGTAAGTTATAAAAATGTTGAGCTCTCCTTGAACAACAGTCAGATATTTTCTTGGGATCAGTATAAAATTGATTTCCTGCTATCATCTTCTTTTACCCTTCCTGTTTTGGAAACTTAATGGTCTCCTCTTCTCTTAAACTATTAACCCATCTAGCTTTTCCAGATTAGACAAAGTCAAGTAGAAGGTGCTGTCTAAGCTCAGCCTGGTTTCATAGACTCATTCATGTCATTTAGAGAAGTGGTTCATCACTATCTTCTTCCAGATATTTCTTTGACTTTTCAGATTCATATACTATCATGCAATTTTCTGATAAGTTCCATCCAAAAATTAGCAAGGTATGATCTTGCTTAGTTTTTTATGATCAATTGAGGTTGTCCAATTGTTATCACTCTAAATCTAAGTAGAGTGATTAATAATTTAATATTATTAATAATAATATTAAATAATATAAGCAAAATTAAATATTTAATTTAATAATATAAGCAAAA
>BLBF01000050.1:13066760-13078385 GCA_015471245.1 Laticauda colubrina | reverse complement strand
CAAAATTAAATATTTAATTTAATAATATAAGCAAAATTAAATATTTATTTATAGGACATATGGCCACCTATCTCATACAATGACTCAGTTTTGTCCAAGTAGCACTCACAACTTTTAAAACAAGACCATTTTTGAGCCTCTCAAATGACGTCTGATCCTCAGAAATGTTTTATTTCCTAGTTTTATATTTTGCTTAGTTGCTGACCACCTGTTTCTCAGTGCTCATGATTAATTTATGTCCCACTGATTTCAGTGGACCTGATGAAATCATTATATTTAGTTCCAATCCTTTACTAAAGATAGAGCTGTTATGGTAGTCAAGGAAGAAAAGAGTAGGAAATGAAATGTAACTTTAAAAAATGCATGCTTCCTTTCTATATTTGGGTTGGTACATGGCAGCAAACAGATTTCTTGTATTTTGTATTTCTTTCTCTCTTTGAAGATTAGCCAAACAATGGGTCTCCTTGCCTACTTCAGCCTTTGTGTTCTTGGCATCTTCTTCACCAGTCCTTTCCTTCAAGGTGAGTTCCTTTGTCATATTTCAATGGTTTTCAACTCCCTGCACCATTTTTCAAAAAATAAAAGAAACAAGAGTTATCTTACAGTATAAGGACCTCATTAATGTCAAAGTGATAATAACTACCTAATGAAAGATCTCTAACCCTTCCTTTCACACTTGGGGGTCTTCTTGAGTTCTAATTAGCCACAAGGTGAACAAAATATTGAATTAGACAACCCAATCTTGAATTCTGTGAAGGATTAATTTTCTGTGTGGGATCCAAAAAGATCTTGACAGACTTGAACAATGGGCCCCTATCCAACAACATGAAATGAATGGGGAGCAAAACAAGGTGTTACACTTAGGCAGGAAAAGCCAAAGGTACAAGTACAGATTAAGTGAAACCTGACTTAACAAGCAGTAACTGTGAGAGGAACTGGGAGTCCTAGTCAGCGATACCTTGAATATGAACAGCAATGTATGGCAGCAACCAAAAATGCTAAATGATTCTTGGTTGTATAAACAGAGGCGTAGAATCAGAACCATAGAAAGTTATAGTCCACTTTATAAAACCTTAGTGAAATACACCTGGAATACTGCATCCAGATTTGATCACCACATTACAAAAAAGATGTTGAGACTTTGAAAAAAGTGCAAAGAACAGCAGTTAAGATGATCAAAGGCCTGGAGACAAAAACTTATGAAGAACAGTTGCAGGAATTGGGTGTGGCTAGTTTAGAGATAAGAAGGACTAGGCATGACATGATAGCAGTACTCCAGTATTTGAGGGGCCATCACCAAAAGAGGGGGATCAACTTTTCAAAAGCACCAGAAGGCAAGACAAGAAACAATGGATGGAAACTACCCATTGAGAGAAGCAATCTGGAATTAATGAGAAATTTCCTAATAATGAGGACAATTAACCAATGGAACAACTTGCCTTTAAAGCTGTAGGTCAGGGGTGTCAAACACGATTTCATTGAGAGCCACATCAGGGTTGTATTTGATCTTGAGGGTCAGAGTGGTTGTGACCAGGATGGGTGGGACCAGCTTGATATCATTCATGTTGGATGCATCTGTAGTGACCGGAGCACTCTGCCAGCAAAAAAGGGTTCTCAAGTTCCGTTTTTGGTGGCAGAAGGGTGCAGGAAGTTGTTGCAGCCAAAAATGGAGCCTGAGAGGGCTGCATGCATCCCACCTGAACTCCATTTTCTGGCAGAGGCACCATGGGTTGGTCCTTTACTGCTTCTTGGATGGCCCCATGGGCCAGATCAAAGCACTCTGTGGGCTGGATTTGGCCCCCGTACCTTGACTTTAACACCCTTGCTGTAGATGCTTCATCACTGGAGGTTTTTAAGAAGAGATTGGATAGCCATTTGTCTGACATGGTATAGCAACTCCTGTTTGAGCAGGAGGTTGGATTATAAGCCTTCCAATGACTCTTCCAGATCTATTCTGATACAAGATGTTTCTTTTGTTCCCAAATTCTATGAAGATAACATATTGCCCTATTTTTTAATCTTCTTTTTCACTGCCTTCTTTCAATGCAGTTGAAGCAGACACCTGTGCAAGGGAGTGGCTGCAAAACCAAGGCAACTGCTATGCATACTTTGATCAGCAGTTGACATGGCATGAAGCTGAGGTAAGAAGCATTTTTCACAATCAACATCTTCTGTGATGAACGATCTACAGATTTAGGAAAAATAATGTAGGGTGATTGCTAGATTAGATTTATCTGTGATACAGAAGAGTTACAGTAAGTAGTGTATCTCACCATCCTGTATTTGAAACTTATACATTCTTTTCCAACACTCTGAATAAAGATACTGTTGAATTTTGGGCTGGAAGGAAACAAGTTTAAGTGCCAAAATAGGATTTGACTAAGTTGATCTGTAATATTATCATCTCCTAGTTACTAGAACCTAGTAAGACTTAAAATATCCCTTCAATTCATATTGTGCAAATGATTGAGTGATTGTGCATATTTACAATTTTACAAAGTTCAACATGTGGGAAATTTCACATCCTGGTGTTGTGGAAATCCTGGTGTTGTGGAAAATAATCACAGAAGTCATATTATTTTGGCTTTCTTCAGATTGAATGCCAGAGCTATGGCCGTGGGGCTCACCTTGCCTCCATCCTTACCAAAGCAGAGACTCTCCTGGTGGCTGAGCACGTCTCCACTTACCAACAGGAATTCAGTAATGTCTGGATTGGTCTCCATGATGTCCGTCAGGTGAGAACATCTGATTTAATTCTGTTCCTATAGATCACTAACAGCAATAACACAATGTATATTGATTTGCCTTAGTCCTGTGGACTCCTGCTCCATAATTTTCCATTAAAATATTCAATACCTCGAAATCATAGACTAAAATTAGCAGCCAATCTCTAGTACTCATTCTCTTATGCACATTTTCTTTCCACAGACTGGGAAATGGAGATGGGCTGATGAATCCACCTATAACTACAAATCTTGGATGAACTATCAGCCAGACAACTATGACAACAATGAGCATTGTGTAGAGCTACGACGATCCACTGGTAAGCAAACCTCTCAGGTATAGGACATTTTGACATTATAAACAACATGGATTTGCAATCAATTTGGTCAAGTTTGCATCTCATCCTTTTTCAATAATCTGCCCTGGAGAAATTCTTAGGTCTAATTATAGGAGAGAAATGGATGAAAGTCTCAATAACAATCATAAAGATCAATGATTTACTTGGCAAAATTGAACCCAAACTAGTTTTTTTCTTGTCTCTTTACAAAGAAAGATTCATATATATGTATTTGTGTGTATTTTGCATGGGTGCATTCATTTATCTGGGCTATCTATTTTGGGAAAAAACTACAGTAACCCCCCCCCCCCAAATAATAATACTTTTCATTTGCATTTTAGGTTTTAAACAATGGAATGACATTCAATGCAATGCACGTAATGCCTACATCTGCAAACATGAGTTGTAAAGTTGCCTGATGCTTCTCCTTGTGCTTCCCAGGATGTTGACATGATGAGCTGTTTTCCTTCTAATCTCATCACCTTCTCACATTCTACAGAGATAAAGTTCACCTTTGTTCTCAAAACATCAGGTCACAAGAACTACCTCTTTGTTCACCTTCTCCTGAGTCTTTGTTGTGTCTTGCACACAATGCAATATCAATAAAAATGTTCTGATGCAAATCCTTTCTGAAGTTTTCATTCTTGGTTCATTTACTCTCCTCTCCATTAAGAAGATGCAAAGAAGGGCAGAGTCATTTGTGCCTCTTTCTCAGTTGTGAAGATTATGCATGGTGCTCATGTATCAAAACATCTTCCTTTCCAAATTCCCCATTTTGCATACCCTTTTAACAGCATGGGTCTCCTTTCGATCTGGATGTCAGCGGGTGTCCCACAAGTTTTGACAAGATTTTATTTTTATGACAATTGAGCTCTAGCTGGTTTTCCTAATGGTATTGCTCTCAGCGTTCTTCTAAGATCAATGTTCTTGAAAGTGTTCATGCTCTACATCAATCGGAACAGAGATACGTTTTCCAGTAAGTTTGGGGGATTGAAAGTTTGTGTTGTGGGGATGACTATGGAGTTAATACAAAAACTGAATATGAGTGGAGCCAATGTGTAGCTTAACTTGACACCTTTCTGAGTTTCAATGGCACCAGTGAGATAGCCCTGAGCAGCAGTGGGTGATTGTACATGCACCTAACTACGAGTTCGGTGATTGCACATGCACCTAACATATGCGCACAGCTTTCCACACACCAGTTGAAGCCTGCAGCACCAATCAACTGAGAAGATAAAGAAGACAAAAGCACAAGGGCAAGTGGGAGGACAGATCCTGCGCTTTTCTCTTCTTTCTCCTCTCAGCTGATCATTGAAGGCTTTTCTTTCCTATCGATTGGACAGAACCAGTAGCAATTTTTGCTACCAGTTGGGCCAAACTAGTAACATACCACCGCTGGCCCTGAGGGTTACATGTTACTTAGAATGATGTCTACTTATATATATTAAATGAAATAAATGTTGGTCAATCAAGGCGACCTCTTGCTTTTCCTACAATTTAGTCTGGCTGTGGAATCTAATGCTGCTTTGAATTCTATGAAGACAGAATAAATAGCAGTGTTACAGGAGGAGTATTTTTCAATGTGACAATGGAGAACTAGATACTGTCAATAGTGACTGGCCTTTGGCCTTCTGAATATCTTTTCTAAGGCCTTCATGGCTACTCTATCAAGTTTTAGTCCACGGTATATTTCTTGCCTGCTTATTCTTTTACTACTGATGGTTGATTATAATAGGGAGACGTTTTCTCCCTATCTTGTGTATAAAACTGCCATTCACTCCTTGAATTTTTCCCCTTATCACCTCACATTCTCTTTCAGTCAGAATACTGCCAATGACTTAGAATCTATATAAACTAATCCCTCTGAGGCTTTCATAGTTTAATTTACAAGTTTTCCCCTTACACAGGAGAATAAAAATAGCAAACAATATTCAATTTATGATGTACAGATAATAAAACATTAAATACTGCAACTTTGGCAGCCAATCCATCAACAAACCATAATCATATTTTAACATTTCTCACCTACACAATTTCTACCTGGCATTCAGAGGTGGTATTCAGCAGGTTCTGACCAGTTTTGGAAAACTGGTAGTGGAAATTTTGAGTAGTTTGGAGAACTGGCAAATATCACTTCTGACTGGGCCCACCCCCATCTATTCTCTGCCTCCTGAGTCCCAGCTGACTCTTTTGTTGACCTGTATAGGAGAACGGAGCTGGAAAGCAGGTTAGTGGGGTGGGAGGGAATGGAATTTTGGAGTACCTTCCCCCAGGAGTGGGGAGGGAATGGAGATTTTGCAGTATCCTTCCCCTGCCATGGCCACCAAGCTATGGCCACCAAGCCACGCCATGCCCACAGAATCAGTAGTATTTTAAATCCCACCACTGCTGGCATCATACCATTTTCCAAACTTCTCACAACAGTTAGGACATCCTTTTCATCTAATTTGTTTTCCTGGACATTAGTAAGTTTTGTCTGAATTCTGTTTTCAAGTGTATTCCCATACAGGTGCTCCTTCCAGCAATTCTCTCACTTCCATTTTGATAAATCCCTCAAATCATTTCATAGTTTTGATTTTTCATCCCATTCATAGTTTGCTCTGCTGTTTATAAACCTAGATTTTGGATCAAGTTCTCCCACTTGAGTTATCAGTTGTTTAATTTACCAACCATTCTCAATGCAGTTACTTCCCCTGGAAGAAAGTCCCAAATTACAGTACTGGAATTGCATCATTCTTTGCATAATATTCAATTGGACTTGAAAAATATCCCCTACTCTGGCTTTTTCACCATCCAACAAAACCATCTATTTGGCCACAATCTGAGTGGTCTTCCTCTTTTAGCTTGTGTGGCTGAGCTTTAGATCATTTAGATTCAAGTAAAAAGCTTGCTCTCTCATGTAGATATCATTCAAGAAAAAGGTCCATTTTTTTTTTGTTTAACAGGCAGAAAAAGAAATTTGGGAAGGACACATTTTTTCATTAGAATACAGATTATGAGAGTTAGAAGGGACCTTGTAGGTCATTTAATCCAACCCCCTGTTCAAGCAGGAGAACCAATACCATTTCTGACAAGTGGTTGTTCAGTCTCTTCTTGAAAGCTAAAGTCACACTGCCAAACGGATGCAAAAAGGATACAGCGGACGAGCAAAATGTTCCATCCGTTGTTATCCACTCTCAAAGGGGGCAAAAATGTGCATAACTGGAGCGGATAACAGGGATGCGGGAAGGACGCAGGGCAGATGCAAAGCGGATGCGGAACGGAAGCGCAGCGGATGGAAGTGGATGGGAGCAGATGGCGCATCTGCAGGGCTTCTGTGGGGCCGCAGTGAAGCGGAAGTGGAACGGATACAGCGGATGCAGAACGGACGTGGAATGGATGAAGCGGATGCACAGTGGATGCACAGCAGATGCACAGCGGATGAAGTGGATGCAGAGCAGAAGCCTAGCGGATTCACAGCGGAAGCCTAATGGATGCCTAACGTTAATTGCGCATGCGGGGAGGATGCATTGCGTCAGCCCCGCGGATATAACAGAAGCAGCTCGGAAGCCGGTCGGCATTCAGAGGAAAGACCTGCTGCCAGACGGATTGGCTGTCTTGGCTGCCCTGCCTGAATGTCTGCCTGCCAGCCTTGCTGCCAGCCTTGCTTCCAGCCTTGCTGCCAGCCTTGCTTCCAGCCTTGCTGCCAGCCTTGCTGCCAGCCAGTCTGCCAGCCGGTCTGCCTGCCAGCCTTGCTGCCTGCCTTTCTGCCAGCCTTGGTTCATGTCTGCCTTCCAGCCTTGGTGCCTGCCTGCCTGCCAGCCTTCCTGCCAGCCTTCCTGCCAGCCTTGGTGCCTGCCAGCCTGCCAGCCTGCCTGCCAGCCTGCCTGCCAGCCTTCCTGCCAGCCTTGCTGTCTGCCTGCCTGCCAGCCTTGGTGCCTGCCTCCCTGCCAGCCTTCCTGCCAGACTTGGTGCTTGCCTCCCTGCTAGCCTTCCTGCCAGCCTTGGTGCCTGCCTCCCTGCCAGACTCCCTGCCAGCCAGCAACCGCACAACCATGCGGAAGCACAGCAAGCCTCAGCCATCTGCTGCCAGCCCTTGAAAGAGGGACGGGGCTACCACCCCGCCCCCTGGCCCTCACTCTGGTTCTGCTGGGGCTTCTGCAGCATGGGCTTGCTCTTCTAGGGCTGGGGCTTCTGCTGCTTCTGCTTCTGGAGGAGCTGATGACAAGCACTCCAGCACCAGCCACCTCCACAGCACCTGGACCCTTCACCCCTGAGACTGAGCGACCAAGAGGAGTGCCAGAGACTCATTTTTGTTTTATACCTTGTTGTTAATAAAGTCTATTTATGATTCACATATTTGCTTCATTTGTTTTTTAACAAAGTCTTGGTGGAAACTTTTAGAAGTGGTTTAAGCCTTAGCATGCTTGTGGGATGGCTTAAGATAGCTGTGGGATGGGCAGGGATACCTGTGGGATGGGCAGGGATACCTTTGGGATGGGTAATAGCTGTGGGATAGATAAACCTCCAGTGCAAGCATAGTGGGACTGTATGGTCCACCCTCCCACCTATGACCCTTTATTATCAATAACAATGTAATAATTATCCACACATGTCAACATAAACACAACTCTTTATTAAACACCCTGTTCATTGTAGGCCAACCCAACATACATGGCCCAATCTCATCCGAGTGATGAGACAGGCTGAAGGAAGCATCCATTGAGCATCTACCATGCTGTCTTGCCACTCCACTGCTCCATCTGGGGAGTTGCACCAGTGTTTCAGGAGGTTGCGCTGCTTCTTCGCTTCATGTGAGGCTCTGTTGGGGCCTTGCACATCCTCAATGTCGATCAGGTTTCGCCCTTGCCTCGATTCCCCAGACTCCATGTTCCCATTGCCTTGTTGGAGATCCACGAGCCTGTTCTGCAAGACTGGGTAGCAAGTGCGGATGAGATTGTGCAGGATGCAGCAAGCTTCCACGATGTTCCTCACGGTCTCTGGGGGATGGTGCATAGTGGTGAGAAGTACCTGGAACCTGTTGGCCAGGATGCCAAAGGTGTTCTCCACCACCCGCCTTGCCCTGGACAGCCTGTAGTTGAAGATCCTCTCTTCACGGGTGAGGAGTCTGGAGGTGTAGGGCTTCATGAGGTAGGTTGTGAGGGAGGAGGCGTCATCCCCCACGATGGAGTAGGGCACATCTTGCATGTCGTTGGGCAGGGGGTCTGGATCTGGGAAGCCCATGATGAGGTTGCGTTCCAGCCCCTCCTTGAGGTGACTGGCGTTGTATACCTGGGCATCTGAAGCTGACCCGTTGCCTGAAGCATCGATGTACATGAACTTGTAGTCAGCATCGACCATGGCGAAGAGGATGATGCTTAAGAAGCCCTTGTAGTTGAAATAAGTGGACCCCGAGTTGGCTGGAGCCTTGCAGGCCACGTGCTTGCCATCGATGGCTCCAACGGTGTGTGGGAAGTTCCACCTCTGATACCACTGCTCTGCAACTTTCTTCAAGCCTTCTTCTTCAGTGGAGGGGCACTGGAGGAGCTCCTCCACGTATTCTTCGATGATGGCCTGCACCACTTCTCTGACCACAATGCTGATGGTGTTGTGTGGCACCCTCCAGCCGTACTGCATGCTCCTGTAGGTGGTCCCTGAGGCCAGGTGGTGCAGAGTGAGTGTCACCTTGAGCCCAGGTTCCAGGCTGGGGTGGAAGCTGGTGTTTGCCTTGGTCTACCTGGGTGTCAGCCACTCCACAACTTCATCAAACATGGCTGGAGGCATTCTCATGAAGTTCTGGAATGCCCGAGGGTCTTCGCTCCTGAGCGCCACCATCAGTTTGTTGTACAGTCCGTCCTCTGCTCTTCTGGCAAACTATCTTCAGATCCAGACTCTTTTGGGGTGGCTCCTTTTCTTCTCGCAGTAGACTTCACAGAACCTGCAGATGGCTTCGCACTGCTGCAGAACGATGGTGGCTGCCAAAAGGACTTTGTTATAATCCACGGTGGACATGACTGGGTGCTGTGGAAGAGAACGAGTCAGATGAAGGCTGCAGAGGTCTGCACCACTGGGCTGCTGGGCTGAAAGTGAGATCCAGATGAGTTCCTCCCCCTTTTTATAGGCAATATAGGTTTTCCGCTAGGCATCCTCTAAGCATCCTGTAGGTATCCTCTAGACATCCTTAATATCCGAGATAGGTCCCCTCTGCGAACATTTTTTCCGTTTTAAATGCTTTGTTTCCATTTTGCATCCGCTCGGCATCCGTTCCGCTTCCTCCCTGCATCTGGGCGGATGGAGTTGCACAGATGCATCGCAGATGCCTAGCGGATATCGCGGATGCGTAACGGATGCGTAACCCATGCGTAGCAGATGCGTAGCGGATGCGGAACAGACGAACTGGATACATTTTCCGCGCAAAAGTTTTGGGCAACCCAAAACTTTTGGAGTGGATGAAATGTCCATAAACAGATGCTGGACAGATAGAGAGGAAGCCAAACGGAGGCAGTGAGTACATCGCGTTTTTGAACGGACGACAAGGTTTTTTGTCCATTTTACATCCTCTTTGCATCCGTTGGTTCACTGTGACATGGGCTTAATGAAAGCACCCACAACTTCCAAAGGCAAGCTGTTCAATTTTGTGATTGTTCTCACTTTCAGAAAATGTCTCCTCATTTCTAGATTGAATCTCTGCTTGATCAGTTTCCATCCATTATTCCTTGTCTGCAAGGATTTACTGCGAGCCCATGATGCGCCAACCGTTTCATGCCTTATCAAAAGACACGAATTTTATCGGCATGACCAAAAGGAAGACGAGCGAATCTGAGGTTTTGTTGCAGCACTAAGAGACATGGGTGGGGCATGCAAATTCCTAAACATGGATGAGGCCATAAGGGACTGCATGGTCCTCAGATTAAAGGACCTCACACTACAGGGTCAGCTACTAACAAGACCTAAAATAACATTAACAGAGGCAATAGAAGAAGCCACCGCAGTGGAAACAATGCAAAAATCGACAGCCACCATGTGACAAATGAATAAATTAATAAAGGAAACCCCAAAAGACACTAGTCAAATATATAATAAGACACCAGAGGTAACTCAAAAACTCACCACCACAGCACACCATGAGGACATTGAATACTTTTCAGAAGACGAAGAGGAAGAAGAGGTAAATCAACTCTGGTCAGAAAAAGGTAGGCAGGAGCGAAAGGAAAGGAAGTCAGAATTCCATTGTGCCGGGTGTGGAGGAGACCATCCACGTTCCGAATGCAAATACCTATTTGCAGGTATTGTGAATGGCAGGGACACATAGCTAGGGCATGCCGAAACAGAAATAACTATAGCCCTAGACAAAGATGGAATACACCTCCCAGGGAGAAGGAAAAGCAAATAGGGAGCCATTGGAGTCAAGAAAATAGAAACAAGTGGTGGAAAGAAGTCAATAGAAAAGAGGGAACACATCAAACAATAACTATTGGACACTCAAACTCAATCAATGCGAAAAAGGTGCATGTGCAAGTCACCATAGAAGGTCAGCCATGCGAGATGGAGGTGGATTCAGGCTTGTATTTATCAATGGTATCATGGGATACCCTAAAAAGATGAATACCTGATATAAAAAAGAGAGAGCTAGAAATACAAAATCTCACACTAAAAGACTACCAGGAAAACAGAATTCCTGTAGTAGGAACTGGACATTTGTTGAATTCCAAGTCGAATTCAAAAAACACACTAAAGTCCTTCCATTAACCATGATTGGCCCAGCCTACTGGGACTCAAATGGTTTGCACCACTAGGAATCCGAATAACCGGAATAAACAACATCAATGAGAAAGACTGGGAAGAGAACCTGATGAAAGAATTCCAGGACGTCTTCAATGGAGAACTGGGCAAGTACCAAGCGTCCCCTATCTCATTTAATTTAAATCCAAATATAGCCCCAATAAGGCTAAAGGCAAGGTGAGTTCCTTTCATGTTTAAACCAAAAATTGATGAACAATTAAATAAACTTATCGCACAGGGGGTATTAGAACCAATTGACCATGCAAGGTAGGAAACCCCAATTGTTACTTCTATTAAGCCAGATGGGTCCATATGTATCTGTGGAGACTACAAGGCAACCCTTAACCATACGCTACAACAAAGCAGATACCCAGTTCTGGTGGTACAACATCTATTACATTTTGGGGGGGAGGTAGAATCTTCCAGAAATTGGACCTTGCACAAGCCTACCAACAATTACCGGTTGACCCAGATACAGCAGAAGCACAAAGAATTGTGACTCACAGGGGGCCATTCAAATGCAACAGACTGCAATTTGGAGTTAGTGTGGCCCCAGGGGTCTTCCAGAGCTTAATGGAATGCCTACAGCAAGGAATAAAGGGGGTAGTACCATACTTTGATGATGTATTAGTGTCAGCCAAGGACAAAGAACAACTGAAAGACCGCCTAAGGGAGGTCTTAAAAAAATTTAAAGAGGCAGGACTTAAAGTTAAAAAAGAGAACTGCCAATTAGCCACCGATAAAGTTGAATTCCTGGGATACCTCATAGACAAAGAAGGGATCCACCACACAGAAAAAAAAAA
>BLBF01000050.1:12983911-13020418 GCA_015471245.1 Laticauda colubrina | reverse complement strand
ATATATATATATATATATATATATATATATATATATATATATATATATATATATACACACACACACACACACACACACACACACACACACACATACACACATCTGTCTGTCTGTCTGTCTGTCTGTCTGTCTGTCTGTCTATCTATCTATCTATCTCATTATACGTTTCCTTGTCTCCAACTTTCTTAGAACCTGAAGAAATATATGGCCACTTTTGACTGGATAGAGAGACTGACAGACCTATGATTCCCTATAAACTGAGAGAAATTTCAAGATCTTGTAGTTCAGAGAAGTTCTGGAGGTTTACTTACTTGTGTTTCGTCGCAGCTCCACGCAATGCTCATTTTTATCATAGTTATCCGGCTGGTAGTTCATCCAGGATTTGTAGTTGTAAGTGGATTCATCAGCCCATCTCCACTTCCCAGTCTGGAAAGAAAATATGCTTGAGAGAACGAGAACTTTGTCTAAAAAAATTGACTGGTAATTTTTATCTATAATTAGAAGAATTGGTTTTTTTTAGTGGCGGAGTATGAAACAGGCATCTATAGGATTTAGGCAAGTCAATAAACAGCTCTGGTAGTGATAAATAAAGGCAATATTTAATAAATATTAAATAAATAAATAAAGTCAAATTAGATGATCTCACCTGACGGACATCATGGAGTCCAATCCAGACATTATTGAGTTCCTTTTGGTAAGTGGTTATGTGCTCAGCTACCAGGAGAGTCTCTGCTTTGGTAAGGATGGAGGCAAGGTGAGCCCCACGGCCATAGCTCTGGCACTCAATCTGAAGAAAGCCAAAAAGAATATGACTTCTGTGATCATTTTTCACAACACAAGATCTGTGAAACTTCCCATGTGTTAAGTTTTGTAGAATTCCAAATGTGGTCAATCATTTGTATAATAAGAATTAAAGGGATGTTTTCAGGTCTTGTGGGAAGATGTTAATTTTACACATCAACTTGATCAAATTTTGAAGTTACACTAATGCATCTTTCTTTCCAGCTCCAACTTTAAGAGTACTTTTACTCAGAGTGATGATAAAAAATATATGTGGTTCAAATATAAGATGGTGCAATATATATTATAGCTCAAAATCTGCAACAGAGATAATCTCAATCTATCCATCACCCTACAAACTTTTTTCTATATTTTCTATATTTTCTATATAATAGATGTTGATTGGAAGAAACGCTTCTTACCTCAGCCTCATGCCATGTTAACCTCTGATCAAAATATGCATAGCAGTTTCCTTGGTTTTGCAGCCATTCTCTGGCACAAGTGTCAGCCTCCACTATGTTAAAAAGTGTGATGAAAAAGAATATTAAAAGACATAAGAACATAATGATTACACAGAATTCTGGGAACAAAAGAATCATCTTGCTAGATTAGGATGACTATTTCAAGAATATCCTCATCTGGTAGTCAACTAGGAGAATTCAAGAGGATCCCTTGTGTGAAAGAAAGGATTAGGGACAAAGGTGGGTTTCAAACATTTTAGCAATGGGTTCTCTGCCCAGTTGCTGCATGGGCGTGGCCACGGTGGGCATGTTCTAATCAGCCTCCTGAACCATGATGTGGGGGGTATTTTTCCCCCTCCCCGTGCTCTGGAGGCTTTCCTTGAGTCTTCATGAGGGCAAAAACGGCCTCCCTGGGCTCTGGGAGCTCTCTGGAAGCCAGAAACAGGCCCATTTCCAGCCTTATGAACTTCCAGGAGGCCCATTTTTCATCCTCCCTGAGCCTCCGCTCATGCCCTGCACTTACCTGCATCTAAAACGGGCCATGTGGGGACTCCTGGTAGGGGTCGGGTGGGGTGGACGGGGTCAGCCAGGAGTGGGATTTGGGGGTTCTCTGAATTTTATCTAGGGGCTCCCCCGAACTCTCATGAACCACCAGCAGCCCACCCCAGGTTAGAGACCTTTCATTATGTTTTTTTCAAAGCTACTAGGGTTTATATGTGTTGGTCTCCATTGCATTTAAACAGGACCGTGAAAAAGAAGACAGAACATCTTGCTAGGTTTAATGGCTCCTGTAATTCAAGATTTTGTGACACATGGTGGCAAACTAAAGACATTCAGGAAAATTCCATGTGTGGAGGTGAGGCTAGAGGCCTTTTCCATTGCTTTTTCTAAATACCTAGTGTTTTATATGGTAGCAAGTAGTAAGTAGTAGTAGTAAACAATGATCAGATCTAACAGCCATGGATAGTCCTGTTCATCTTGAATTTGGTATTGTCCTCTTTTTAAACTATCAACACTGATGGCTATAATTTGATGGCAGTGAATTATGATTTTTAACTGTCACTCTACATTAACCTGGGAAATGGGACTTTGTATTCCATTCAATTCTTCCTTGATTGCTTATTTTATCTTATTATGTTACCTGATCAGATCGCATACATAAACACATCCAAACTGATATAAATTAATATTAAATAACTCCCAAATATGAAATGAGGAAACAAAATTATCCTGATTTTTCTATTAAAGACAAATTGGGATGCTGCTTTTTAGCTATAAAAAGAAAACTCTCATACATTATGGAATTTCTTTTATTGTCTATAACAGGGGTGTCAAACACAAAGCTGGCTGGCTAGATGCAGCTGTGATGTGGTTGGATCCGGCCCATGGGCCCATCCTGGAAAATGTAAGGGGCCTGCCCATGTCTCTTCAGGCCGGCCTACCCAATGCGAAGTGGAAACACCAGGCCAGCATGGTTTCAGCCTGGTCTACCCAGTGCGAAGAGGAAAAATACCAGCAGTTTTGGGAGTGGCGTCAAGGTGGCCATGCCCAATGAATGGCATCAAGATGGCCACACCCAGTCAGCCATGTCCCCCCCAGTTCCCCCAAAATCAACAACAGCCCTGATGCAGCCCTCAATAGAATTGAGTTTGATAACCCTGTTCTATAAGAATGAGGATAAGCTATTGTAATACACCAATGTAAATGCCCTTTTATTTTTGAAGATTATATAATAAGTAAATTCTTCTAGTTTCAGAGGAAAATTTCATTTGCCTTTTGATGAATCTAGAATGACACATCCAACTCTAGTCCACATCTTTTGTCTTTTCCTTAATATTGACTCTGCCTCTCTCTAACTTAGAACCAAGAGTACCCCAGAAAGAAATAATATTCCTGGACCCCCCAAGACAAATTATAGAAGATGAAAAGAATCTCTCCATATAATGGAAATCAAACCCAGGGAGGAGTTAATTCAACTTTGCCTAATGTGTTCCAGATATAACATTATTGAACATCATAATTTAGTGGCAGTCAATAAAGATTAGATACCAAAGTTCCCCTGTTTAACTGAAAGTGTAGTGTTAAGTGTAATGTAATCTTTGCCTAGGAATGTTTTGCTCAAAACTACCTACACCTATATTTTTGTGAAGCATAGTCGTGGTTAGCTTAGCATCACTTTAACATCTATTGGACACATAATTAAAAATGTCAGAACAATTCTTGTTTACAATACTATAAAAAAGCCTGAAGGGCATTAAAAGACAACCATCCGATGGTACTGAAAAATGTCAAAGGAATTACCTTTGGAAAGGAAAGGGCCAGCAAAGAAGATGCCAAGAAGGCTGAGGCTGAAGTAAGTGAAGAGTGCCATCTTTTGGTTTACCTTCAAAGATAGAAAGGAACACTAAATTACTGAAGTGTATTCTTTAATTGCCATTCTTTGGGATTGAAGAAAAGAAGAATGTTTTTCTGAAAAGAAGAAGAACAGTGTTTTTCTGTTTTAAATTGCAGTTCCTATCCTGCTTTCAGCTTATTTGGATTCTGAAGAAGCTATACATTTGATATGGTACAGAACAACATCTACTATATTTATGTTTTAAGAAGTTCAAGGAAATCATGCTGATTTCAATAAGTTGACTTCAGTAGTGGGATTCAAATTTTTTACTACTGGTTCTGTGGGAATGGCTTGATGGGCATGGTGTGGCTTGGTGGGCATGACTTGGTGGGTGTGGCAGGGGAAGGATACTGTAAAATCTCTATTCCCTCCCCACTCCCGGGGAAAGGTTACCACCCCGCTAACGTGCTTTCCAGCTCCATTCTCCTGTGCAGGGCAACCAAAGAAGATCTATCCGATCAGCTGGGATTCAGGAGGCAGAGAATAGATGGGGGCAGGGCCAGTCAGAGGTGGTATTTGCCGGTTCTCCTAACTATTCAAAATTTCCACTACTGATGGTCCAGAACTGGTCAGTACCTGCTGAATACCACCTCTTGTCGACTCTACATAGGGTAAACCTGAATCCATTGTCGATGAAGATTCTCAGTCATCCAAGTCATGGTTGTCCCAAAGGTGTTTTTTCAAAAGCCAACTGGACTTGGTTTTTCCTTGAAGACTTTTCACTTCTCATCCAAGAAACTAACTTGAAGAAACAGATTGGATGAGAAGCAAAATGTCTTCAAGGAAAAACACAGTCCAGTTGCCCTTTGAAAAAACACATTTGGGACAACCTGGACTCAATGATCCTAGCAGAACACCATGTACTTCAGATCTTGCCCCAGATCTCTCCTGAGTAATTTATTTTATAAATTTTAGAGCAAAGTTATGAATGTGGTCAGACATTACAAACAAAATTATGGTTACGTCTCATATTGTACATCAGGACAGAAATGTCAGGAATATCAGTTTCTTTCTTAACCTGAGAAGAAGCTACAACTAATGTCAACTGCCAGAAATATAGATATGTATTACAGAATATTTTTTGTGTATAGTCTTTTTCCATGTATTGAAATGACTATAAATAAATATCATGAATTAAGAGCCTAGCAATACTCCAGTGTTCTTATGGAAATGAAGTTTTGCATTTGGTTTCTTATAAAGTCTCAGTTGCTTTTCTCTTTGAGACACTGAGAAGCAGATATTGTAACTAAACCAGGTTAATAAAACTTCTGCTATGGTGAGAATATAACTTTTGTTCATAGTTCATTGTTCATATGGAAGGCCTAAAAGCATAGCTGTGATAAGACCTTATCACTGCTATGCTTTTATTCATTCCGTATCTGGTTCTGCTACACTATAGTGTGCATCTCTTCAATATCTCAATATCTCAATATCACTCACCTTATGATATTCTTCTCCTGGACAGGCAGAAGTAGTGGGCAACTGAGCTGGATCTCTCTCAGATGTTTTCTTGCTTTCTGAGCAACAGTTATATACAACCCAGGGAGACATGGTGCACCACTAATGACCTGAGTCCTTCAAGGAAATCCTGATCCGTTCTTTTCAATTTTGCATAAATAAAGGCCAAAGTGGCAGGAAGTAGTTCATGATCATATAGACATGTAAGTATTGCTAAAATGATCCCTTTGACATTATCCTTGAGAAGAGTTGTCAAATGAAGAATATCAAGCATTTGTTCATTTTCTCATTTCATTGATATTTAATTCCAGATATTAGCTTGGTGGGAGCACAAAATTTCTTTAATCCACTGCAAGACCCTGGTTTAATATTTTCCACACAAGACTCCTTCTCCTTCTTCTTCCTTCTCCTTCTTCTCCATCTGTTTTGCATTTCTGCTCACAGCTACACTCAAATGTCTAATGACAATGAAGATGGTGATGTTATCAATTCAATCTATTTTTTTATTTTTTATTTTTATTTATTTGATTTGTCAATTGCTTACAAAATAATAGGTATAAGTATATATATATATAAGTATATAGTTATGAATACATGAAATGGGTACATATAAGAAAAATAAAAGAAACAATAGAACAGGGACGGTAGGCATGTTGGTGCGCTTACGCACGCTCCCTACAGACCTCTTAGGAAAGGGGTGAGGTCAATAGTAGACAATCTAAGCTTAAAGTTTTTGGGGTTTGGGGAAGATCTGACTTTTGGCAATTCTATGGGCCAGGTCTCTCCACATCTTTTGATCTTACTCTGTTTCTTTGAGTTTTTCTATTGTCTGGTTGGAGTCAGCTTTGATGGTGTTGAGTAACGGCTTGGTTTTCTTTACTGCTAACTGTTCTAAACATAATGACTTTATCCAGTGAATTCCCCCATGTGGCCAAAGTAAATGAGACACAATTGCATGATTTTGCCTTCTAGTGAGGCTAAAAACATAACAATACTAATGAAACATAGAATACAGAAAATCAAAATCAGATGAAAACAATTATAATTAATTCAAATAATTGAAAAGGCCTAGCTAATAAACTAATCATTTCTCATTTAAAAACAGAATGAGTTTATGCTGTGCAATGGTGCAACTGTTGAAGAAGCAGATTATATAATCTAGGAAGACACGTTCCTGGGCCTGAGAAATAAACTGTGGACATCTTAAAAATAGGCTTACCAGCCCACAATAATTTCCAGACAGGTTCATTATTTCAGACAAATTTCAGTCTTTTTTAGGACTTCACAACTCAAAAATATCTTCAAGGTCAATCAGGAGAACAACCATCAACAAATTCCATGTTTTGATACGAGTGAAAAAAATTATATTGTGTATTAAATGGCAACCTGCTAACACATTTTACAATAACAAAATTTTCAAATATTCTTTAAGGATGATACCATGTAGAGTCAATTGCAATAGCCAAGTTTAGATTACCCAAGGCACTGGTGTCTTGTTTGAGAGTTACTGCAGCCAGTGAATTAATTATAATAATACTTTGTTCCTCAAATGGAAGAAAGTGTTTGCTACTGGATTTGTTTATATATTCTTTTCTTGTAACCTCTTTTCTCCTCACATTTTAAGGATGGGTAAAAATATTTCTCTGTGCCAAGAGACAACTGGGCTTAGAAGAGCTCCTTAGGAGATATTTGACAAAGGAATTCAAACATAGCCAGGTTCTTCAGGCAATATCAAACGCAATTGATATTTAGGGAACAATACAGGCTTTGTAAAGTTGCTAAAGACCACACAAGCCAATAAAGATCTCCATCAATTATCTGCATATAGTCTAAAGCCCATGTCCCACTGCACCAACGGATGCAAAGAGGATGTAAAATGTTAAAAAAAGCTTGCCATCTGTTGGAAAACGCGATGCATCCGTTGTGTACTCACTGCATATGTGTTTCATACGCTCTATCCCTCCAGCATCCGTCCAGTGAGATTTCATCTGCCCAAGAAGTTTTGAGCTGCACAAAACTTTGTGAACGGATGAACTTTCTGCTGTGTACGATGTAAATCCGTGACATCCGAGCAACAAACGTTCTATGTCCGTTTATCATTCGTTAAACGTCCGCTGTATCCTCTCTGCATCCTCTGGGCATCCTCACAATTCACATCCATTGCAGCTGAAAACGGAAAGAGGGAGGAAACAAAAGGTACACGGAACGTCTACACAGTGTTAGTAGTGCGGAAATAGAAAGGATACACAGTGAACGGTTTGCATCTGATATACATCCACTAGGCTTCCTATGAACATCCCTTTAACATCCCCGCTACATACTACCCACGTCTGTTCTTTTCCATTCTTTTCTGTTCTGTTTATGCAAATTATCACCACTTTTTGGAGCGGATGACAATGGATGGAGCCACGCCCAAAATTTTGCTCATCCACTGTGTCCTTTTTGCATACGTTTTGCATCCTTCGGCCAGTGGGACCTAGCCTTTAGATGTAATGAGCTTTTCTTTGGAAATCAGCTCAGATTTTCACTCTTGGTTTGTGAATTGATTGCCTCTGGACATTTGCTTATATATGCATGAAAGTTGGACTCATTTTATATATTTGAGATAAGCTTGAAGAATTTACTTCAATGTGAAACTAGACAAAACAATGATTCATGAGCCTGTACACTCTGTATTTAGATTTTCAAAGATTACATATCTGATTAGGGGGACAATATCAAAACACCAAGGAGTGTCAGTAAGTATAGGCAAATGAACATTGGATTGTACAGAGAAACATTCAGCAACTTTTTGTGAATAAAGGATTATTCATGAGTAGGATGAAGTTTCTCCAGATAGCTATGCTTTCCTGCTATTGGTATCTGGATATAGTTCTAAGAACTCTAACTTGACAATTCTGTCTAACTCAGTTTCTAAACTAAATTGTCTTTTTGATCAACAAAGGTATTTTTTTTGGATTTCCGATATTTGAACTCTGATTGTAACTCTGATTAGACCAGAGTCGGCTTGTTGTTTATTGAAATTGCCTTGCAGACTGTGGTTTGTTTTTCCACTCCAATTGAGTTTTCTGTTCATTGCCTTGAGAACTCTGTAGCAGAACAGAAACCCAGGCCAGATTTTATGTCTGATGGTTGAAAGGTCCATAATGATCACAGCCTGTTACATAAGTAGATGATTATGTGTAAATTCAGTAATTAAGCAACCAGCTTCCCCCAGTTTTAATATTTACATAAATCATCCTTGATGGTATCTCTTAGGACTGTGATGGCAAACCTATGGCATGCAGAGCCATCTCTCAGGGCATACCAACTGTTGCCCATTGCTCTTCCAGGTTCCAGTGCACACATGGGTGCTGGCCAGCTGGTCTTCACATGTGAGAATGCTGGAAACTGGAAGAGCAGCTTCCTGGCTGCTCCCCAGTTTCCAATGTGCCAGCTGGTCTTTGCACATGCATGCATGCCAGAAACTGGAAGACCAGGTGGCTGGCATGCATGCGTGCGCCAAAAACTGGAAACTCAGTTTCCTAGTGTATGCATGCACACCAGGGGAGCTGCTCTTCTGGTTTCTTGCATTCCTGCATACGTGTCAAGGAACTGCTCTTCCAGTTTCTGGTGCTCCCACATGCGTCCATCAGGGAGCTGCTCTGCCATTTTTTTGCACTCCCCCACAGCATGCTCCGGTTTCAGCACTAGGTGTGGAAAAAGTTTGCCCACACAGTCCTAGGACATTTCCAAACATTTTGCCTTTCAGAACAATCCTTCCAACTTGCAAGAATTCAGCTATCTCATGTAGCCAGTACACTGTTTTTACTCATTGTCTTCCCTGGATTTTCCAACATCTGTAGATATTATTAAAGATATCTAACTTATGAACAAAGATTAGTGGTGCAAAGATTCTTACTCAGTGTTGTACACTGAAAGATAATCACAAAAGGTGAAACTTCCTTTTTTTTTTTGACAGTTCATGATAAGCTGTCAAAGGGGTTTCCCTCCAGACTTATACATTTCCTGGTAGCCTTCAAGAGTGAGCCGAAATGGGGAACAGTGTTACAACTCAAGAATGATATTTGCATGCATATGTAGTATTTTCCTACTCTCTCTTAAGATCACCTTAAATTTTGCACTATAATGAAAGAGCAATAGTTGCATAAGTGGTATGAGACATAGTCAGCTGCAAAACCTCTCAGTGTATCTTCTCCTTCAACTTCCTTTTCTTCACATTATTTTGCCTTTGGTTTTTTTATATAGCACTTTGCTTTTTATTTTCAAAAGATTTTTTATCTAAAAAAATAATCTATTGAGCCTCAAAGAAACTACCAATGTTTAGTTTGGAGCTATTCAGTTCTTTAATTTTAATAAAATTTATAAAATAAATAAAAAATTAATAAAATAAATAAAGATCACAAAGATGAATTATTTTTAGATAAAAGAATGACTTACTGGATAGACAAATTTAGAAGACCATCTTTTCAGTGACTCACTATTGAGCATGGTGCCATCATATCTGTACATGTTAAAGTTGCCTGCAAAACTAGGAAAGAGCATTTGCCACAAAATAACTATCAATGGAGATCCTCAGTGATCCAGATCATGGTTGTCCCAAAGGTATTTTTAAGAAGCAACTAGATTTTCAGGTTTTTCTTTTTTTATTTATTTTTTACAACAAAGATGCAAAAAGACATAAAAACAAAACCATCTTTATATACATACAGCGTGTCAGTTGGTTACAATCTTTTGTGCTATCCTTTTTTTTGCCATTACTCACAAGTTGCATAAATTCTCACCTTGTCAATCTAACATGTGCTTATATATTTATCAATCCTTCATCATTCATTTTACTAAACTATTTTTCCATCATTTTATGCAAGATATTCTAAATTTCATTATATACATTCATCCAATGATTATATATTTTATATTGCATTCTATATCAATCTATTAACTTTTTATTCTAAAGCTTCCTAACATATTTCTTTACCATGTCTTTTTATCTAACTATTAATAAAATAAATGCCATATCATGTAAAATTGTTTATCTTCTTGTTCTCTGATTTCAAATGTCAATTTACTCATTTCAGCACAATCCATGATTTTCTTAATAATTTCCTCCTGCATAGGTATTTTTTCATTTTTCCAATTCTTAGCAAATACAATTCTAGCTGCTGTTAAAACATTTACAATCAAATATTTCAATTCTTTGCTGTATATTTCTGGTATAATTCCCAATGAAAATATCTCAGGTTTAAAGTCTATGTGTTGTTTTATCATTTTTTCTAGCCATGTTTGGATTATGGTCCAGTATCTTTTGACATCTGAGCATGTCCACCACATGTGATAATATGAATCATGTTTGATGACATTTCCAACATTTATCCGATTTATTCTTGAACATTCTCGCAATTCTCGTGGGGGTAAGTGCCACCTGTAAAACATCTTATACAAATTTTCTTTATATGCAGTTGACATTGTCATTTTATAATTTTGAGACCACAATTTTTGCCATTTATCTAGGTCAACCCCATATCCAATTATTTTCCCCCCAAACAATCATTGTTTCTTTTACTTGTTCTTCCTCTAATTTAAACTCTACCAAATGTCCATAAAGTTTTTAAATTACTTTTTCATCAGTACCTGTCAAAATTTTATCTAAATCAGTCAACTTATCATAGATATCTTCTGTTTTAATATCTTTATCAAATCTAGATTGTATTTGCAAATATGAAAACCAATTTATTTTTACACCTAGTTCTTCCAATGCTTGCATGGATTTAAGTTCACCCTTTTCATTCAATATCTCACCATATCTAAATGTTTGTTCCTTTTTATATATTATTGGATAGGAAAAAGCTTCAATAGTAGATAACCATAATGGAATTTTTAAATAATATTGCTTTTTTATCTTCTCCCAATTTAGAAACAACGCTTCTCAAATAAAATGTCTTCTAAAATACCCCTGCATTTTAGTTCCCTTATACCAGAGGAAGGCATGCCACCCTAACAGCAAATCATGTCCTTCTAAGTTCAAAAATCTAGTATTCCTTAGTGTTATCTACTCCTTTACCCACATCAAACTCATTGCCTGGTAATATAATTCCCAACTGGGCAAAGTGAATCCTCCTCTTAATCTTGCATCTTGTAACAGTTCGAGTTTTAATCCCACTTTCTTCCCCTGCCAAATGTATTTTAGCACTATTTTATTTAGATCTTCAAAAAATTCTTTTCCTAATCTAATTGGAATTGTCTGGAATAAATTGAAGATTCTAGTTAATACATTCATCTTAAGTGTAGATATTCTCCCAATCAATGATATTTGTAATTTTTTCCATTTTATCAAATCTGTCACAATCTGTTGTTTGAGTTTAAGATAATTGTCCTCCTTGAGTGTGTTACATCTTGGTGTTATATGTATCCCTAAATACTTAACCTTATTTGTGACCTGGATCCCCAAAACTTCCTCCAGTTCTTTCTTTCGTCTTGCTAATAAGTTCTTTGTTAATATCTTTGTTTTGTCTTTGTTTATTTTCAAACCTGCTACTTTCCTATACTCTCCTATCTTTTCTATTAGCTTAGGTGCTGATTCCAAAGGATC
The DNA here is from genome assembly GCA_015471245.1 of Laticauda colubrina. Lineage (NCBI taxonomy): Eukaryota > Metazoa > Chordata > Lepidosauria > Squamata > Elapidae > Laticauda > Laticauda colubrina. The sequence continues at coordinate 13,008,735 of BLBF01000050.1, read as the reverse complement.
TGCAAAGGTTTGCAATTTGTACTCTTCTTTTTTAATTTTCATTCCTTTTATTTCTTTTTCTTCTCTGATGTTCCTATTCAGCATTTCCAGTGTTAACACAAACAACAGAGGTGACAGTGGACAGCCTTGTCTAGTCCCTTTTCTTATATCTGTAAAGTCTGTTAACTCTCCATTTATCATAACCTTTGCAGTTTGTTTACAATATACCGTTTCTATGGACTTGGGTAAATTTTTTACCCTTCAGGTTTTTCTTTGAAGATGTTTCATTTCTCATCCAAGAAGCTTCTTCAGCTCAAAATACCTGGTTGCTCTGCTAATGACAAAGTTTGCTTTGTCCATCTAAGAAAAGGTTGGGTAACCATTGATAAATGTGGACCACCTCCTACAATGTATCTTTCATGGTAGATAAGTTCAATCTAAGATAAAATTGAACTCCTCCAGAGAGGAAGTTTTCTGTCTGAAAATTGTAGAGGCCACTTCTGAGTCACTTGTGACAGAGACATTCACCTTGGGGCTTGTTATAGGATTTAGTAACTGGACATCCTGGTTTGCAATGGTAGTACATCCAGGCCTTTCCTGAAACCTGTTACCCTTGTTATTTCATCATAGATCTTCTTGACATCTATATAACAGACACCTGTGAAGCACAAAACCTCTAAGATCACCTTCAGTGGGGAACCACAACATAACTTCTTGTGGAAGACTTAGGTGAGGACCTAAATTACCTGCTTTTTTTCACTATGGGATTGTTGTTGCTATTTAAGGATGGTTTGTAGGAAGTGCTCAACTTATGAATATTTCTTCAGTGGCCATTGGAAGTTATGATGATGCTGACCAAAGGGACTTAGATCTGCTCCTCAAAATTCCAGCAATGCCCTGAGATCACATGAACAGAATTTGGTCACCTGGCAACCAGTTTCTACTTATAACTGGCCTGTATTTGCCATTTGTGACCATTCCCATCAGTTTCCCTTAAGCAATGTTAATAGGAAGCTGGCAGAAAAGGTTGCAAGCCATTTTGGTAAGTCTTCCCCCCTGCTTTTTTTTTGCTCGCCTGCACAATCCACCCTTCTTCCACCCTTTTGCCTGCTTGCACATACCACACTCTCCTTTCTCCCTTTGTTCTTGTTCACATTCTGTGCTTTCTTTCCCTAGCCTACCTGCACTTGTACACATAAGACCCTTAACAGAATAACAGAGTTGTAAGGGATCTTGGAGATCTTCCAGTCCAACCTCCTGCTCAGGCAGGGAGCTCTAAACTATTTCAGACCAATTGTTGTCCATTCTCTTCTTCAAAACCTCCAATGTTGGAGCACTTACAACTTCTGGAGGCAAATCTGATTAATTATTCTCACTGTCAGGAAATTTCTAAGTTGGTTCTCTCCTTCATTAGTTTCCATCTATTGTTTCTTGTCTTGCTTTCAGATGCTTTTTCTTTGTGGCAACCTCTTAGATATTGGAACACTGCTATCATGTCACCCCAGTCCTTCTTTTCATTAAGCTAGACATGTCCAATTTCTGCAACTATTCTTTATATGTTTTCGCCTTCAGTCTCTTAATCATATTTGTTGCTGTTCTCTGAATTCTTTTTAAGCAAGCCTTCCTTGCCTAGTCTTCTGAAGCTCATGCACATGCATCTACCCATCATTACCTTCCTTCCCTAGCCTTTCTGAGCTTGTGCTGATCTTACCTCAGCATAGCAACTCCTCCACATGTGGCCAGCGCTAGGTCTCTCCCATGTGGCATTCCTGCATTCCTTACATGGGACTCCTTTTGCTTCCTACTTAAGGACCTGCACATCTTGCAATTACAAGATGACCAGAACTGTCTGGATTGCTGTGGCTAAATCATTGAAGTCAATGACATCACTCTTTATGATTGCATCACTTAGTGGTATCAATCCCAGTCCCAATTGCCATTGTAACTCAAGGACTACCAGATTATATACCATTGTTGAAGCACTGATTTTGTTTGTTTGCACCATTCAGGAGGCCTTCCAACTGACAAAAAGCTTAACATTAAGAAGATTTTTCTCAGGAGTAGTAATAACAATCATAAATATTATGGTGGTAGTGGTGATGGTGATATCTCTCATCAGAAATTCAGATTTGCTGAAGGAGCTCTTTAAAAAAAATGGGAAAAATTTCAAATCATGGGTAGACAGAAATCTAACACCTTAATTAAGAAAATTAATGCTCATAAAAGATGTTTGGCTTTGAAGGAAGGGTAATGAGTTTTCTGAGGTTAACTACTTTATTTTATAATATTTGGTTTCAATTATCTCCTTTGTTGAGACCCAGCTTATTTTACTGGGTGGAAGAATCTCTAGTTTGGGGAATTGTACCTTTGAGATGCTACATACTCGAGGGCAACATGTTCAGTGTTTGTTTGCAGGGTGGCAAATGTAAAAAACTCCCACCAATGTCAGTTGGGTTAAATGCAATGTTAACTGTGACTAACTTGTAAAATTTTAAGTTAGAGATAGTGCTGGAAATTTCCCTAGGATTGAGCAACTTGAAAACAAAGTCTCCCAACTTAAAAGATGAATATGAGCTAGGTTCACAATTTTGTTATGTGACAATGCATTTTGTTTAGTTCTGACTTTTACATAATGTGGGCACCTAGCTCTTTGTAAATCATAGCTTATGTAAGAGTAGACAAATATTTTTTTGTGTATGTATAAGCTTGGACAAAAGCTTTTTAAAAGTTGTAGGTCAAACTTGAAGGAGAAAATGAATACATTTTCTATTTTAATTTAGTGGAAATTAAATATAGTTAAAATTTAAACATGCAGACTGAATCCCATCCTATCCATATATTCAGTCTGGTGAAAAAATCCATCTAATTTGAAGTTCTGAATGTGATTTGGAGCATTAAATCACATTTGCAATATCCACATTACATAAATTAATTTGGACCTATTTAGGCCCATTCAATCTGACAAATACGTTCAGTGTTCCAAAAATATCTGAATTGATTTGGGGGTGTCAGCCATATTCATATAAGGCTACTTAATGATAATTGTTCCTTCATATATTTAATTATGTTCTCCTCTTATCTTAAAAAAATAGCAATGTGCTAAGAAATTGTGGTGATTTCTGCCACCGCAGAGACCTAGAATAACAGATTATGGTTACAAGATTCATGATTTTGTCTCTAATATAAACCAGACTCGAGGTCTTTACCATCAATTCAAATAAACCATAGTTTAATGTAACACAGAGTTATATATACAAATTAATTTACTTGGCTGCAAACCTATCAATGCAAAATATTGTACAATGTTGAATCTTGAAAATTGTAAATACAGAGCAAGTTTGAATTTGTGCATGGATGTTCCTAATAAGGTCCTGCTGTTAATTTGGCTGTATCACTCTTTAGTATTTTCAGGTGAACATAGAAAATGGGATTGATTATTTATCCGAGTGCCTTCCTGGTCAGTTTTTTGCTTTCCTGCTCTTTCTTTGGAGGTGAGTTATTATTTATTATTTTAGGTAGTGCTGCCTCCTTCAATCCCAAACCTGTAACATGGATCAGGATCAGGGTATGACATTTTTCATATTAGAGCAAACAAAGCTGTAGAAATGTATCAGCCAAATTTATTTCATTTGAATAAATACATTATTCCTCTTAAAGTGAAACTTCAATTTGTAGTAATGACACTCAGTTATACAGTACTATATATCCATAGTAGAGCTGGTTTAAATTTTGGAGGATTTCCTTATTTGAGTTTGCAAAATATGAATAAACACTTTTTAAGTGTTCCTAAGACCACATGACTAAAATATAACTTTGTGCACACTTACAAAAAAACATGTTTTATGATTTATGTTTTATGTAGTAGCTCCTCTAAGCTGGCTGAGGAATTATGGGAGTTGAAGTCTTAAAGTGCCAGGGTTGAAAAGCACTATTATAGAGCCTGTATATCTAGATTAGCCAACAGTCTGAATAAATAAGACAAACAAGTAGATAGATATATAATAGTTTATTCCTCTTCTGATTCCACTTCCTGTCCTTCCTATTTATCTATATCCCACCCATATAGTTAGTGCTGACATCTGTGCCAGAGAGTGGCTACAGTACCAGGGCAACTGTTATGGATATTTTGAGGCCAAGAAGACATGGACAGAAGCTGAGGTAAGAGGAAGTTCTGAATATGAGAGCTTGTATTTAGACTATCTCACCTGGGCTGGTCTCAATCATCTTTTTGCGATCTGATGCATTCCCCTTGTTTCTCTATATGGAAGCTAGCCAGCAGACAATTGGACAATAGTTTTACAAAACTACATCTTCCTCCACATTCATAATCAGGCAACTGTGGGAATTTTATTTTTTTATAAATTTTATTTGCCTCCTATCTTCTATCCAACAATTCTAAGCAGCTTACAACATAAAAACATTGCAAGATGCAGGAAAGTGTTGAGGCTAATCACAAATAAACCTTATTTTTCTTGGAAGGCTAGATGTAGAAGATGACCTGAAGATGGGGTCAAATATGTCATCAGTTTGGAATCCTGACACAGTCACAAGAGACTCGATTCTAGCCCTCCTATGAATTCCATAGACTTTTATCTAGCATTAATTTGCTTTACCATTAGTAGATCAGATTATTGTATATGTAACATGTAATAAACTTATAGTGCTTTGAACTTGACTCCTAATCCTGGTTATTTGTGCCTGATGCTAACTCAATAGGATGGAAACTGTTCAAGAGAAAATCAAGAGAGCTTTATCTGCTAATAACTTCACTTCAGGCAGTTATCTAAAATGCCTAATGTTAATTTGGTCCTGCACCAGATATGACTATTTCCAATATATGAAACTTTAAACTAGGGGGTGGGAGACATTTTTCATCATGCAGAAAGTAGAAAGGGCTGGATAAACTCAATAGCTTAGTCTGAAGCAGGATGACATTGTCTTCCAGCCCAGGAGAGATATTGGAATCAAAACATCATAATGCCATGTAGTTTTGGTATCACTTTATGACTCTTGTTCATGTTGTATTGATCCTGCCCATGTCACTGACTAGCCAGATGCAGAAGAAAAAGGCAGTACCATTCAAAGATTTTTCCCCCTCTTGTATTGTCCAGATTGAGTGCCAGAATTACCACCGTGGGGCCCATTTGGCATCTATTCTCACTCTTGCAGAGACTTTAGTAGTGGCTAATCACATAATGTCCCACCAGATTAAACCCAGCAATGTGTGGATTGGATTGCATGACATTAGACATGTAAGTAACTAGAAACTGTGTATTATTCTGCTCAACCCATATCTTCTAATACATTATACTTTTCATGACATTTAATTAAAATGGATTTCTATGGAGATTCTCAGTCATCCAGATCATGGTTGTCCAAAAAGTGCTTTTTCAAGAAGCAACTGGACTTTCTGGTTTTTCTTTGAATATGTTTTGCTTCTCACCCAAGAAACTTCTTCATCTCTGACTGGATGGAGGGAAATGGAAGGATTTATATTCCTTGCAGACAGCTGGTCATTTGCATTCATTTAGTGAGCCATTAAGGTCACTTGGAGGTTTATCTGTTTCACTTGAGTGGTGCAAATTGGTATGGAGCCTTCTTGGAACTGTTGTAAGGACTGTGTTATAGATTGGAAATAGATAATGTCATATTCCTCCCTCTCTGTTGAGAGAAAGCTGTTCAATTTTGACATAGATAGCCTCTTTAAAACTCTTTCAGAGCAGTTTCAGAGAAAAACCAGAAAGTCCAGTTGCCTCTTGAAAAAACACCTTTGGGACTAGCCTCCTTGAAGTTGAATTTATTAGTCCAATCAGTTGGGCTTTCTTGGTAATATAAAAATGTCTCTAGTATGTTTTAATCTAGTCTATGTCAATCTAGTCAATCTTTGTACACTGAGAGTATATGTCAATAAAGAATGTCCCTGTTCCTATGACCTAAAATGAGGGATTGCGGAGAACTTCAGAATTCCTTCCACAAATGAAATATAGAATATTCATGATAGTTCAGAAGTCTTTGTTTTTCTGCTATTTTCAATGCCATGGTTTTCTGAGTATTCCTTCCTCTTATTTCATCTAGTGATACCTCATCTTTTCTCTCCATGTTTTTACACGCATTTCTGATTTACAGTTTTAAACTCTTATGAACAAATTTTATATAATTCTCTCCAGTCCCAACCATACAGTTCTTCAAATATGATCTGTCCTTTTTGGAATCAGATTGCAAATAATTTAAAATTTTCTGTATGGAAATGCAGGCATATACAGCATCTTCTAACAGTGTATCTTGAATGCATCTTTCTTGATATATTTTTAGGGCGTTGCATGATTTGAAAATAATTCAAAAGAAGTGTGTATTTGAAGAATTTTCTATGAGACTTTTTTTTTTGTTATTCATTAAAATTTCCTAATATTTTCCAAGTTTCTGTCCAAGCAAAAATGCTCTATCATTTTTGTTGTGTATAAGAATTAGAATACTCCAAATACTTAAATCTGATTGGCCGAGCAGGCTGCAATAGGATTGGTTAATAAAGTACCATTACAATTGGCCTGCCTAACAGCGGGAAATTTTAAAGAGCTGTCATTGGCCGCAAGCCATGAGCAGCCGCTATAAAAAGGGCTGGCGCAGCTCCGGCAATGTTCTGTTACGAAGTCACTGAGCTTATAATAAAGAGTTGTTTGATGAACACTGGTCTCGAGTACTTCTATTCCCAGAACAGAACACTGGCGACGAAGGTGGGATCATCTTAGAAGAGCGAGAGTGAAGCACGCAGCGATAAGAACCGAGCAACCAAAATGGCCGGTAACAATGCGCCGCCCGCACTGTTCAACCCAGCCGAAGAAGATTGGGAGTCATACATTGGTTGCTTCCTGATGTTTTTAGAAAGCAACGAGCTACAAGGAATAACCGACCAGAGGAAGAGAGCCATATTCCTCACGCATTGTGGCCCTACCGTTTTCAAGATGGCCAAGGCATTAGCCAAACTGCGGGACGTAAAACAAATGGCATGGCCAGAATTAAACCAAATGCTATGAGCCCATTACGCACCTGTGTCTTATTAAAAGACACGAATTCTATAAGTGAGATCAACGAGGAGACAAGAGCATCAGAGATTTCATAGCAGACCTAAGAGATATCGGAGGAGCCTACGAGTTTCTCAACATGGACGAAGCCATGAGAGACCACATGGTCCTCGGATTGAAGGACGCTACACTCCAAAGCAAGCTACTAAACAGACTGAATATCACAGTGGCTGAGGCCATCTCAGAAGCCACCGCTGCTGAAGCAGCCAACAAATCTGCAGCCATCATGTGCCAAATGAACTCAACCAATCCAGAACCACAAAACCAAGCTCGAGAGAAGATGGCGGAAGGAACACAAAAACAAACCACTCTGACTGCCCACCATGAAGACCTCGACTCCCCAAGTGACACCGATGATGACAATGAAGACATACATAGGCTTCAGTCGGAAAGAAAATGGCGGGAAAAAAGAGGAAAGAGGCAAGAATTTCAGTGTGCTGGATGGGGGGGGGGGAACCACCCACATTCCGAATGCAGATTCCTGGATGCCATTTGCAGATTTTGTGAGAAACAGGAGCACATTGCAAGGGTCTGCTGGAACAAAAAGAGCTATAGTCCAAAAAGACGTGGCAGCACCCCCCCCCCCCCCCCGCCCAGAAACAGAGATAGACAAGCCAGAAGCTGATGGAGCTGAGAGAACAGAAGTCAGCGAATGAATGACAAAGAAGAAACACACCAAACAATAATCATAAGAAATTCCAGGGCAGCAAATGCAAAAAAGGTTCCGAATAAATGTAAAAATCTAAGGAAAGCTCTGTAAAATGGAAGTAAACTCCAGATCATACCTGTCAATGTTATCATGGAACAACATCAGAAATCTGATACCAAACATTAAGCGAAGAGAACTTATCATGGAGCACCATCAGAAATCTGATGGTATAAGATGGTGTTCCATGGTATCATGGAACACCATCAGAAATCTGATACCAGACATTAAGTGAAGAGAACTGGAACAGCAAAGCCTAATACTCAAAGATTACCAGGGAAACTGAATCCCATTAGTGGGTCTTGGACATTTCCTAATAGAATTTAAAAACCACGCTAAAGGACTTCCTCTGACAATCATTGACCATGATCATCCTAGCCTGCTGGGAATCAAATGGTTCGCACCCCTGGGAATCGGAATGACAGGAATCAACAGCGTCACCAAGACTGATTGGGAGGAAAGCCTGCTGAAAGAGTTCCGGGACGTATTCGATGGGACCCTAGGCAAGTACAAGGGGACCCATATAACATTCAGCCTAGACCCAAAGATAGCTCCCATTAGGCTCAAAGCTAGATGCATTCCCTTTTGCCTTAAAGCTGAAATTAGATGAGCAGCTTAACAAACTCATCGCACAAGGGGTATTAGAGCCAATTGACCATGCCAGGTGGGAAACTTCCATCGTGACTCATGTCAAACCAGATGGGTCAGTATGCATCTGTGGTGACTATAAGGCCACCCTCAATCATGCACTCCATCAAAGTGTGTACTCTGTTCCAGTAGTTCAACATCTGTTGCATTCATTAGGGGGAGGAAAATTTTTTCGCGAAACTTGATCTCACGCAAGCATACCAACAATTGCCGGTTGACCCCGAAACTGCAGAAACACAGACTATAGTCATGCAGAGAGGGGCATTCAAATGCAACAGACATCAATTTGGCGTTAGTGTTGCCCCAGGCGTTTTCCAAAGCCTTATGGAGCGCCTTCTAAATGGACTAAAAGGGGTTGTTCCCTATTTTGACAATGTATTAGTATCCGTGAAAAGCAAACATCAATTAGAAGAGAGACTGAGAGGAGTCTTGCAAAGATTGAGGGAAGCAGGGCTTAAAGTCAAAAGAGAAAAATGTCAACTAGCCACCAATCAAGTCAAATTCTTAGGCTACCTTATAGATGAGAAAGGGATACACCCCACTGAAAAGAAAGTAAAAGCAATTAAAGACACATCCTGACCTAAGAACAAAACAGACTTACAGGCGTTCTTAGGTCTCATTAATTTCTACCATGTCTTCCTGCCCCAAAAGGCAATTGTAGCAGAGCCATTACATTGGCTATTAGATAAAAAAACTGTCTGGAATTGGGGCCACCGAGAACAAGTAGCATTCTAAAACATTAAGGACTTATTAACATCCAACACTGTTTTAATACAGTACAGCAACACCTTGCCACTGACGGTCACCTGTGATGCATCACCTTTTGGAATTGGTGCCATACTGAGCCACAAGCTACCAGATGGCAGAGAAGCACCAATCGCCTTCTGTTCTAAAACGCTGTCAAAATCTGAAAGGAACTACAGCCAACTTGACCGAGAAGCTCTTGCCATCATAGCAGGCGTCAAGAGATTCCATGAATACCTATATGGTAGGACATTTTCTATAATCACAGACCACAAACCCCTGCTAGGAATTCTGGCAGGGAACAAACCAACCCTGAACATCCTATTGCCAAGAATGACGAGATGGTTGGAATTCCTCGCTGCATACAATTACACACTCATACATCACCCAGGAAAAACCATCACCCAGGAAAAACCATCACCCATGTGGATACCTTAAGCCGTTCCCCTCTGCCCAACAAGGAAGATGTCCCAGCTCCCATCATCTCCACTCTTCAGATCAAGACATGGCCGAATCTGCCACTAACTGCAGCAGACATCGCTAAAGCTACTGCGAAAGACCTGCTGACAGCCCGGATTCTTCATTGGGTAGGTAAGGGCTGGCCGGATGAGGATAGAGGAGAGACTTTTAAACCTTTTTGCACCCGGCAGACTGAACTGTCCCTTGAAAAGGGTTGTATACTGTGGGGGGACAGGGTGGTAATTCCCAACAAATTTCAGGAGGAAGTATTGTGCATGTTGCACGAGGGACACCTGGGCATAGTAAAAAAGAAAGACCTGGCCAGGAGTTATGTCTGATGGCCAGGGCTGGACAAAGACATTGAAAAATGGGTGGCAACATGCCATGACTGCCAGAAATCAAGGCCTACCCCCCCTCTTGCACCTGTCCTAGAATGGGAAACTCCCAGAGGCTCCTGGTCGAGACTCTATATTGATTTTGCTGGGCCAATGAAAGGGAATACATATTTGATAATTGTGGACGCTTATTCAAACTGACTAGAGGTTATTCTTATGGCGTCCACAACTACTGAGGCAGTTATAAAACAATTGAACAAACTCTTTGCTACACATGGACTGCCAGATGTAGTAGTATCTGACAATGGCCCCCAATTTACTGCCTGAGCTTTCAAGCAATACTTAGCTCCACAAGGCATCTGACATACCCTAACAGCACCAGCTCATCTGGCTTCAAATGGACGAGCTGAACGCATGGTTCGTTATACAAAAGAAGCCCTAGACAAACTGGACACTGGGGACATCCAAGATAGACTAAACAATCTGTTAACAATTCAGCATATCACCCCTAGCACAACCACTAACAAAAGCCCAGCAGAACTCCTCATGGGCAGAAAATTGGGTTCCTACCTAGATAGATGACACCCCACCTACACCTCTGAAAAAACCCTTGTCTCCTCAAGTAAATACCGCTCCTTTACCACTGGAGACCTAGTCTATGCCAAAAATCTTACCAGGGACCCATTATGGCTTCCAGCCACAATTACACAAATTACAGGGTCCCGGTCATACTGACTTGAACTGGACGATGGCAGAATATGGAAATGATACATCAACCAGCTTTGCTCTAGGACATTGGAACGCAACACTAACCTGCCTAGCTCCGAAGCACCGCCGCAAATACCACCCCCAACAAACAATCCAAAAACAACCAAGGAGGGGGGGGGGGAAAACACAAAATAATAAAAAAGAGAGAGAAGAACCATCAATAACATGATAAAAGACACAACACAAACCCTATTTAGAACCCCCGGTAAGACAAAAAGAGCACTTACCCATAGACGACCTCTGGAGAAGTGAACCGGTAGCAGGGACATGAGTCAAGGCCTTCCAGGAAGGAGGCAGCCAGGCTAGTTCGACCAGCCCAAGAGACCCAGGCGGGAGTGGCAAGGCTGACTCACCCTTCCAGGAGTTTCCATGGAGAAGACACAGAGAAAAGGTTATCCTGACCAAACCAATGGAAGACCATGCTGAGACTGAGCTGCGCAGGTCAAGTAGGACCCGCAAAAGCCCCACCTACCTGCGTGACTACGTTACGCACGTTGGACAAAACCAAGAGGGGAGGGGTGTTGTGTATAAGAATTAGAATACTCCAAATACTTAAAACTGATTGGCCGAGCAGGCCGCAATAGGATTGGTTAATAAAGTACCATTACAATTGGCCCACCTGATGGCAGGAAATCTTAAAGAGCTGTCATTGGCTGCAAGCTGCGAGCAGCCGCTATAAAAAGGGCTGCCACGGCTCCGGCAATGTTCTGTTACAAAGTCACTGAGTTTATAATAAAGAATTGTTTGATGAACACTGGTCTCGAGTACTTCTGTTCCCAGAACAGAACAATTTTATTCAGATTTACCCAGAATATCCACAGCCTTAGTATTTTTACAACTGATTTTTCCAATATAATGTTTCATGGCTGGTGTGATGATTTTTCCCTATATACTCTTGCTTCCAGAAGTTGTGGGTGCTCCAACACTGAAGATTTTAAAGAAGAGACAGGACAACCACTTGTCCAAAATGGGATAGGGTTTCCTGCTTGAGCAGGGGGTTGGACTAGAAAAACTTCAAGGTCCCTTCCAACCCTGCTATTCTAAAATGTGACTTTTACTTTATGCTGTTCTTTGACCATAATAAGGAATGTTGTACCTTCACTGATTTTTTTTTTTTAAGATGAAGTTATCAACATTTAAATGGATGCAAAGTGAATACATTTCTGCTACCATCTTATGTTGGGCATTGTGGCTGTGGAGAATAGGATATGAACTGCAAATGACATGAAGATCATGTCATATTTATACCATAAATTGGGTATAAAGCTCAAAAGAATGAATAATGCACAGGGAGTCCACCATCCCTGATTGTTTTCTTCACCCTGATTCAGGGGTGGGATTCTACCAGTTCTGTCCAGCTCTGTAGAACTGGTAGCTCTAAAGAGCAAGAGACATAGAACCCATTCTACGCACTCTGCCGGGCTCTTGCCTGACCTTTATTTCCTGCTTTTTCAACCTCAACTGCCATGCAAGGCACAGTTGCAGTTGAAAAAGCAGGAAAAAAGTGCTTTTTGAAATGCTGCTTCCCTGATTGCAGCGCTGCTCAGCTGTCCAAGCAGCAAGCTGACAAAGATTTCCATGTGCGCACAGCGTGCAGGGAAGCACATCGTAAATCACTGAACTGGCAGTTAACCCTGTCAAATCCCACCCCTGCCCTGATTTATCTGTGGATCAACTTTTTGAGCCTCTTGGCATTCAGAAACGACAGCTGAACTTGACTTTTTTCTGATACTTTCCCAACTCCAAACTATATAATCTTGTGAGTTCCATGGAAGCCATGTTGTTATCATTACAATTTTCATCTTCCACTTACAGGCTAACTTCCTTCATCTTCTTCTCAGCACAGCCTTGAAGCTGCTTGCTGGCCTCTGTACTGGCATCCTGTTGTTTGGCTACTTGGGCTACTTTTCTCTCCAAGACACTGATGGAAGACATATCAGATTTGGGATCACCCTTCATTTCCTGCAGCTGAGTCGCCCCTCGCTTGTTTTGATAGTCATACTGCTGGCAAGCTTTTTCATTCTTCTCATCAGTGTTTTTCTTTATGTTCAGGTCTGTGTCTATGTATTTTTCATGTTCTTTACATAAGCACTCCCTCTCTTTTGAAGGATAAGAGTTGGAAGGGACCTTAGAGATCTTTTAGTCCAACCCCCTGCTTGAGCAGGAGATCCTATATCAGTGGTGTCAAACTCAATGTCATTGAGGGCCACATCAGGGCTGTGGCTGACCTCAGGGGGCCAGGCGGGCATGGCCAACTGGATGGGTGTGATCAGCTATGTGGGCATGACAAGCTTGACATCATTCTCCCAACTACTGGCATGTTTCCTCTTTGCACTGGATAGATTTGATCAAAGCCACACTGGCCTGATGTTTCCTCTTTGCACTGGCTGGACTGGGCCAAAGCCACACTGGCCCAATATTACCTCTTTGCACTGGATAGAGCAGATCAAAGCCATGCTGGCCCGATGTTTCCTCTTTCCACTGGCTAGACTGGGCCAAAGACACACTGGCCCGATATTTCTTCTTTGCACTGGATAGAGCAGATCGAAGCCATGCTGACCCAATGTTTCCTCTTTGCATTGGGTAGACTGTGATGAAGTGATGTAGGCCAGCCCCTTATATTTTCCAGAACGGCTCTGTGGACCAGATCTGACCACATTATCGGCCAGTTTTGGCTCATGGTTCTTGTGTTTGATAAATTATTATCCAATCTCTTTTTGAAAGCCTCCAATGAACCATCCATAAGTTCTGAAGAACAGTTGTTCCATTGGTGGATTGCACTCACCATTGGGAATTTTCTCCTTAATTCCAGGTTGCTTCTCTCCTTGATTAGTTTCCATCCATTGTTTTTTATCTTGCCTTTTGATGTTTTGGGAAATAGTTTGACCCCTTCTTTTTAGGACTGCATCAAATATTGGACCACTGTTATCATGTCTATCCTAATCTTTTCATTAGACTAGAGATACCAAATTCCTGTAATTATTTTTCATGTTTTACCCTACAGCTTCCTAATTATTCTTGTTGCTCTTCTCTGTGCTCTTTCCAGAGTCTCAGTATCTTTTGTATATCATGGTGACTAGAACAGGATGCAGTATTCCAAGGGCGGTCTCACTAAAGCTTTGTAAAGTGCCACTAAAACTTCACATGATCTTGATTTTATTCCTCTACTGATGCAGCCTAGGAATGCATTAGCTTTTTTGGCTGCTGTCACACATTGTTGGCTTAGCATTACTTTCAATTTGCTTTTTCACTTCAAAGCATAAACTGTATCAAAATATTTTTTTTTCAAATATCTTCTTTTCCCTCTTCCTATTACCTACTCTTTGAGACATGAGCTTTGATCCACCTTCTCATCCATTTAACATTAGCATCACTGGGTAATTATTTTCCTGGTGAAAAGGCTTCACACAATTTCTATATCAGGCTTATTTTCCTACACGAGATAAGACAACCTCCAGTAATTTTCAACAAGCAGTAGGGATGTGTTGAGACTGTAGTATCCAGAGATTCCAAACCATATGGATTATATAATCTTCCAATCATCCATAAATATTTTTGTGGTATCCTAGGCCATCTGTGCTTCCAGGTAGAACTCTGGGAGACATATAATTTATTAAACTTTAAAATGTGGGAACAAAACTCATCCTTCAGAGAAGATATTTACTCTCCAGAAACGTTCCTGAGTTCTCCCCTCCCTTGATTAATTTTGATAGCCAAGTCAAACCTCCCTTTTCTGGTGTCCTCTAATCTCTATCTCAGGAAGTATTGTACAAGGAGTTTAAACTGGACAGTTGTGATGCTTTTGCCCAAGACTGCTCAGAGGATATAAAAAATCTTGTATACCCAAAAGCGAAACTTGAAACTTTGACATTTTATCAACTGAAGAATCAGTTTGGTCTAGTGGTTAAAGCAGCAGTCTGGAAAGCAGAAGGCCATGCATTCAAGTCCTCCCTTAGCCATGAAAGCCAGCTGGGTAACTTGGGACAATCTCTCAGCTCAACCCACCTTAGAAGGTTGTTGTGGAGAAAATAAGAGGAAATTGTGTTGGATATGTAAGGCAGGTACAAATAAAAAAAAACCTGAGCTAGTCAATGGTAACACAATGTAAGGCCTTGGAGATGGCTATTCATTTTTTTTCTCCCCTTGATCCTTATTGCAATGCCAGAGATAAGGCATTATTTGCCAAGCAGTCTGGAATTCAAATAATAAAAATTGGCTTTTCTAGGTTCTTATTTTCTTTTACTGTTCTGTCCTTTGGCCTTCTCTCTTTTCCCCCCCCAGTCATAGGAATCTCTCTGTTTGCCTATGAAGATTCTTAGTCATCCAGATCATGGTTGCCCCAAAGATGCTTTTTTTCAAAAGGCAAGTGGACTTTCTTTGTTTTTCCTTGAATATATTTTGCTTCTCATCCAAGAAGCTTCTTCAGTTCTGACAAGTGGTAGGCTGCAACCGGTTTAACATGTTCTGTGAGTATGTACACAGCATCTGAAAACCACCAATTTTATAATCTAAAACTTACCTTCTAGAGCAGGGGTCAAAATTATACTTTTAAATCCTGAGGCCCACTAATATGAATTTTTTAACAAAGATAATATATTTAATATAAAATTTTATTTTTATATTAAACATAAACATAAATGGGAATTGTGGGGTAGAGTGAAGGGAAAGGAAGGGCTTCTCTCATCCTTTGGGTTTGGAGGATCCAAAGTCCAAAGCCCTGGTGTTTTGTCTTTGTTAAGAGTAATGTGTAACTAGTATTTTTCCCCTATATTTTCACACTTATGAAAGTTTGTCAGCAAGCACGAAATACTCATTTCTACTCCATTTTCATTCCAGTCATTACAGGACAAACATTTGAGTGCACAGTTCTATTTACCTGATATAGGTCATTCTGTAGCAGTCAAGGCATGCAAATTCCCCCCCTCCTGTGAACTTAATTCCCCAGCAACAATGGATCTCTCTCTCTCTCTCTCTCTCTCTCTCTCTCTCTCTCTCTCTCTCTCTTTCTCTCTCTCTCTCTCTCTCTCTCACACACACACACACACATCCTTCACACACACACACACACACCCTCCAAGACAGCCCCATTCCTAGCCTGCTTTGAGCTCCGTTCTTATAGGGAGGGGGGAGGGAGATTGATATAACCGGAGGGCTGGTGATTTTCTTTCTCTTTTTCCCTCACCCCCCCACCCCCTCCAAGGCAACCCCATTCCTAACCTGCTTTGAGTTCCATTCTCAGGCTGCACGCAAGGAAAGCAGCAGCAGTCTTTCTTTCTCTCTCCCAAACTCCACCAGAAATGAGTCTTTGCAGCCTCTTGGTGCAGGATGCCTTGCAGGGTCCCAAAGATTCATTTCTACCAGAGTTTGGGGTATAGAAAGACTTTTGCTGCATTACTTGTGTGCAGCCAAAAGCAGAACAAAGAAGCGGAAAGAAATAACCTGGTGGCCAGGCAAATTCCCCCTCCCCCTTTCCCCACTCCCCTCACTATTTCATATTGTTCTTAATGCAAGCAATACAAGCCTTGTGTTCCCCCCACAGCCCAGATTAATTGCTTTTGGGGGGGGTGCTTTGGGGTGGCATTTCTCTGCAGACCACCAAAATTTTCTTGCAGACCACCAGTTGGCCGTGGCCCACCGGTTGGTGACTGTTGTTCTAGAGCACTGTTGTTGAATAAAACAACTGAGGTACAGCAATTCACTGTGGCACACAAATCATCTGAGCTGAAAAACATGGAAATATAGGACAGGATAGGTGGGTGGGACCAGCTGATCACTGGAACTACCTGTTTGCTACAATTAGTCTGAACTGGCAGGAGCCCACCACTGGTTCTGACAGAACTGAAGAAGCTTCTTGGATGAGAAGGGCAATGTCTTCAGGAAAAAAAAAAGAAAGTCCAGTTGCCTTTGGAAAAAGCACCTTTGAGATCTCCCTATTTCTTCCCCTCTCTCCCATGCTTTTCTTGGTTTTTTCAACTTTTATTTCAAAACCCATGGAGATCAATCTGGAACCAAAGCTTTATTCAGATTTGAACTTGTTCCACTTCCCCCCTCTTCACCATGCAGAATGGAAAATGGAGATGGTCTGATGAATCCACCTACAACTACAAGGCATGGATGCTGGGAAAACCCAACTTGAGAACAAAGGAATATTGTGTTGAGTTGGTCCGTCCTGGACATGGAGCCAATGTTTCAAAAGAGTCCTATCATCAATATGAAGAAGCGCCCATCAGAAATCGTAAAGGTGAAAATTTTCAACCTATTGCAAGCATGCCACACTCATGTTCAGTAACATTCTTGCCCTCCTCTGAATCATTTACAAAGTGGTGAATGAAATAGCACCTGTTCTGGGAATATATGTACACAATCATAGAAGGAAGATCTTCAGAGCAAATCATAGAGAAACAAGTCTAAATCTCAGTTCCCAACAATCAGCCTGATCTGGAGACTTTGATCTAGTCAAATTTCTTTTAGTGTTGTTTGTTGAACAGACCACAGTGGCCTTGTTTTCGTGGTTTAAGTTAAAAAAGACCCTAAACCTAAGCCAAGCACCACCATATTAAGACTTTATGCAACTTGATAATTCAAGTAATAGTTTCTGGAATTAAATAAACCTGTGCTCCAGGAGCTATGGGTTAGATCCTCTACCCTTCACAAGTCCAGTTTTCTAGCACACATAGCTAAGGGATTTGAAACTAAAAGAAAAACAATAGAATTTATTTCTACCTTCTTTTTTATTCTTTAGCAGGAGCCTCCAAATTTTAAATTTCAATTCCCAGAATTTCCCAGGAAGGAAGGAAGATTTGAAATCCTGAAATCTTAAAATTGCCAAGTTTGGAGATCCCTGCTCTTTAGGAAAAGAGAAACACAATGAATAATATACATTAGTTGACCTTCAGCTTCTTTGGAGCCAAACTCTTTGCTTGGATCTCTCCAAGGTCCTTAGCCATCCATCTCTTGCTACCTGAATGTAAACGGCTAAACTAAATTATTAACCCCTCTATGATAGATTGTTATTTTATTTATTTTGATGTAAGCTAATAATGGCCTGATCTCCAGGGACATTAGATATGGAGAAGAGGAACCTTACTTGCAGTGATATTTTTAAATTAAATAATACCAAAAAACTCCTTTCTGGAAGGAAGCTTAGGCGTTTCCTGACCATGCACAATGGCATTGATTCAGGTTATTTCCATCTTAAAATTAAACAACTAAAACCACAAACTGGAACAGGAAGTTAGTTTCAGTGTCCAGCAGAATCCACAAAACTTGACTGTGAACAAGGCAGGATATATGTGGAATACTGCATCCAGTTTTGGTCACCATGATACAAAAAAATGTGGAGACTCTAAAAAGAGTGCAGAGAAAAGCAATAAAGATAATTAGTGGTCTGGGGACTGAAACACATGATAAACTATTGCAGGAACATCTAAATAACAAAGAGGAATAGGGGAGACATGATAGCAGTCTTCCAATATTTGAGAAACTGTCTGATCTAAGTATAGTATATAAAATCATATATTGCAATGTCCTACCTGTCAATGAATACTTCAGCTTCAACCATAACAATACAAGAGCAAACAATAGATACAAACTCAAGGTTAATCGCACCAAACTTGATTGCAGGAAATACGACTTCAGCAACAGAGTGGTCAATGTCTGGAATACTCTACCTGACTCTGTGGTTTCTTCCCCAAACCCCCAAAACTTTAACCTTAGACTTTCTACTATTGACCTCACCCCTTTCCTAAGAGGTCTGTAAGGGGCGTGCATAAGTGCACCAACATGCCTACCATCCCTGTCCTATTGATTCTTTTATTTTTCTTATATGTATCCATTTCATGTATTCATAACTATGTATATACTTATACCTATTATCTTATAAGCAATTGACAAACCAAATAAATCAAATAAAAATAAAAGAAGAGGGATACAACCTATTTTCTAAAGCATCAGAGGGCAAAACAAGATGTAATGGATGAAAAAGAAAGATCTAACCTAGAACTAAGGAGACATTTGCTGCAGTGAGGACAAATTAATCAGTGGAATGGAATGCTTTCAAAAGTTGTAAGTGCAATAATATTGGAGTTTCTTAAGAACAGTTTGGACAGTCATCTGTCCAGAATGGTATAGGGTTTTGTGCTTGGACTAGGGAATTAAACCAGATCAGGGATGTCAAATTCAAGGCCCAGAGCCCAGATCCAGCCCTCAGATTGCTTAGATCTGGCCTGTGGGGCCACCTGGAAACAGCAAAGGACCAGCCCACAGTGCCTGTGCCAGCAAAAACAGTTTGGAAGGGCTGCATGAGATCCTCCCAAGCTCCGTTTTTGGCTGTGATGGGCTCTTGCAACCCTATGCCAGCCAAAATTAAGCTTGGGAGGGCTGTGCATGGCTCTTCTGTGCTAGATTTTTGCTGGCAAAGCACTCGGACCACCATAGGCACCCCTGACACGAGTGACATTGAGCTGGCCACACCCACCCTGCCAAGTCCACAGTTCCCCCACAAGGTCAAACACAACTCTGATGCGGCCCTCAATGAAATTGAGTTTGACACCACTGGGCTAGATGATCTGCAAGGTTTCATCCAACTCTAGTTTACAAAAGATTACAAACTATGGGGTAGAGTCCCTTTTTGCTTTTGAGGGAGCACCTGTCCATTTTGGGTTAAGCCACCCATGCTTCATTGAGTTCCAAAGGCTGGCTGGCTAAACATATCCCATTTTTAATCTCTATTTGTTTTTATTCCTTGTAGATTTCACTAAATGGAATAACACTGCATGTTACACACTGAATGCCTACATTTGCAAGTATGAATTGTAGGGAAGATACCTTGAGTCCAAAAGGTGAGAGGTTTGCATGAATTGGACTTGCAGAAGAACAGAACATCAAGACCTTATTTTTGAAGAGACATTATTTTAGATCATGATTCATATAGAACATGCTCAATTTAACTCATAATACCTGGTATTAAGCGTTTCTGGTCTTGTGTTTGCATGCGAAATTTTAACAGGAAACTCTGGAAAGGCAATTTTATGCTCTGTGTGATGGTTATTTACAACTCAGATTCTTTGGGAAAGTTCCCTAACAATTAAAATAATAAAATACTCAATTACGTTGAAACTTTTTTTGAGTCTTGATCATCCCTGCATGTTTCCCAAAGCTCCTTTCAGGGGGAGTGATATCAGTTAACGGAATAATTAAGGAATAAAATAATTTATATACATGGACATGAACAATTTTCTGAATCATTTCATTTATTTCCTTCCCAGCATGATCAATTCCTGTGATGCTTAAGTTGAAGGATAAAAAGAGAATATTTTTCATACAGAGGGTTTTGTTCGCTTTCTGTTTGAAATCAGTTCTTAAACTGTGATTTTACACACATACAGAAATAACACACATAGAAGGTGAGAAAGAGAGAGAAAGATGCAACTAAAGAATGCATATCTCTTGTATGGATCAAAATTTGCCTTAATATATATTCATATCATAGTATAAAATTATATGCAAAGAAAAAATATCTGCTGTGAACTCTGAGTAGGTGTCAGGAAGGGCATATGGCCAATAAATGCCCAATTCTGTACAGTCATCCTGATTCTTTATTTATTTATTTTATTTTGTCAAGTTATGAATACATGAAATGGATACATATAAGAAAAATGAAAAGAAACAATAGGACAGGGACAGAAGGCACATTGGTGTACTTACACACACACCCTACAAACATCTTAGGAAAAGGGAGAGGTCAATAGTAGACAGTCTAAGGTTAAAGTTTCTGGGATTTGGGGAATAAACCACAGAGTCAGATAGCATATTCCAGACACTGACCACTCTGTTGCTGACAGTCTAAGGTTAAAGTTTCTGGGATTTGGGGAATAAACCATGGAGTCAGTAGCATATTCCAGACACTGACCACTCTGTTGCTGAAGTCGTATTTCCTGCAATCCAGTTTGGTGCAGTTTACTTTGACTTTGTATCTATTGTATGCTCTTGTATTGTTATGGTTGAAGCTGAAGTATTCATTAACAAGTGGGACATTGCAAGATATAATTTTACGTACTATACTTAGATCAGACCTTAGTGGCATAATTCTAAGTTGTCCAGGTTTAGAATTTCAAATCTGGTGGCATAAGGTATCCTGCAACGAGTAGAGGAGTGGAGAACTCTTCTTGTGAAATATTTCTGGACTTTCTCAACTGTATTAAGCCAATGTCACACTGCACCAATGGATGGAAAGAGGATGTAAAACGGAGAGAAACACTTGCCATCCATTGGTTAACACGATTCATCCATTCTGTACTCACTGCCTCCATTTTTCATCCTCTCAATCCATCCAGCATCCATCAACTGAGGTTCCATCTGCTCAAAAAGTTTTGAGCTGCTGAAAACTTTTTGAGCGGAAAATGAATCCATGGGCGTCCGTTCTGCATCCGCAACGCATACGGGGAACATCCATTCTACATCCGTTGTCATCCGTTACGCATCCGCTATATCTGCTAGGTATCCGCTGCACATCCGCACAACTCAAATCCGCTCCAGCGGAAAATGGACACAGGGAGGAAGCGAAACGGACGTGGAACGGACGCGCACCGTTAGTAGCACGGACAGTGAAAGGATAAAAGCGGATGCAGCTCGCAAAGAAAGCATTTAAGCCCATGTCACACTGCCCAGTGGATGCAAAAAGGACACAGCGGACGAGCAAAATGTTCCATCCGTTGTTATCTGCTCTCAAAAGGGGCAAAAATTTGCATAACTAGAGAGGATAACACGGATGCGGGGGGGACGCGGGGAGGATGCAGGGTGGATGCAAAGCGGAAGCGGAACAGAAGCCCAGCGGATGGGAGCGGATGGGAGTGGATAGGAGTGGATGGCGCAACTGCTGGGCTTCCGGGGGGCCTCAGGGAAGCGGACGTGGAATGGAAAGAGCGGATGCAGAGCGGATGCCGAACGGATGAAGCGGATGCACAGTGGATGCACAGCAGAAGCCTAATGGATGCCTGGTGTTAATTGCGCATGCAGAAAGAATGCATTGCGCAAGCCCCATAAATATAAAGGAAGCAGCTTGGAAGCAGGTCGCCATTCAGAGGAAAGACCTGCTGCCAGACACATTGACTGCCTTGCCTGCCCTGCCTTCATGTCTGCCTGCCAGCCTTGCTGCCAGCCTTGCTACCAGCCTTGCTGCCAGCCTGCCTGCCAGCTTTGCTGCCAGCCTTCCTTCCAGCCTTGGTTCATGTCTGCCTGCCAGCCTTGGTGCCTGCCTCCCTGCCAGCCTTGGTGCCTGCCTTGGTGCCTGCCTGCCTGCCAGCCAGCCTTCCTGCCAGCCTTGGTGCCTGCCTCCCTGCAAGCCTTGGTGCCTGCCTTGGTGCCAGCCTCCCTGCCAGCCTTCCTGCCAGCCTTGGTTCCTGCCAGCCTCCTTGCCAGCCAGCAAGCCCACAACCATGCAGAAGCACAGCAAGTCTCAGCCATCTGCTGCCAGCCCTTGCAAGAGGGACAGGGCTACCATTTTGCCCCCTGGCCCTCACTCTGGTTCTGCTGGGGCTTCTGCAGCACGGGCTCGCTCTTCTGGGGCTGGGGCTTCTGCTGCTTCTGCTTCTGGAGGAGCTGATGACAAGCACTCCAGCACCAGCCACCTCCACTGCACCTGCACCCTTCATCCCTGAGACTGAGCGACCAAGAGGAGTGCCAGAGACTCATTTTTGTCTTATAGCTTGTTGTTAATAAAGTCTATTTTTGATTCACACACTTGCTTCATTTCTTTTTTTTAATAAAGTCTTCCTGGAAACTTTTAGAAATGGTTTAAGCCTTTGCATGCTTGTGGGATGGGTAAGGATAGCTTTGGTATGGGTTAGGATACCTGTGGAATGGGTAATAGCTGTGGGATGGGTTAGGATAGCAGTGGGATAGATAAACCTCCAGTGCAAGCATAGTGGGACTGTATGGTCCACCCTCCCAGGTGCCACACCTACGGCCCTTTATTATCAATAATAATGTAATAATTATCCACACATGTCAACATAAACACAACTCTTTATTAAACGCCCTGTTCATTGCAGGCCAACCATACATACATGGCCCAATCTCATCGGTGTGATGAGACAGGCTGAAGGAAGCATCAATTAAGCAACTACCATCCTGTCTTGCCACTCCACTGCTCCAGCTGGGGAGTTGCATCAGTGTCTCAGGAGGTTGCGCTGCTTCTTCGCCTCATGTGAGGCTCTGTTGGGCCCTTGCACATCCTCAGTGTTGATCAGGTTTCGCCCTTGCCTCCATTCCCCATGCTCCATGTCCCCATTGCCTTGTTGGAGGTCCACGAGCCTGTTCTGCAAGCCTGGGTAGCGGGTACGCATGAGATTGTGCAGGATGCAGCAAGCTTCCATGATCCTCCTGACGGTTTCTGGGCGATGCTGCATGGTGGTGAGAAGTACCTGGAACCTGTTGGCCAGGATGCCAAAGGCATTCTCCACCACCCGCCTTGCCCTGGACAGCCTGTAGTTGAAGATCCTCTCTTCATGGGTGAGGAGTCTGGAGGTGTAGGGCTTCATGAGGTAGGTTGTGAGGGAGAAGGCCTCATCCCCCACGATGAAGTAGGGCACATCTTGTGTGTCATTGGGCAGGGGTTCTGGATCTGGGAAGCCCACGATGAGGTTGCGTTCCAGCTCCTCCTTGAGGTGACTGGCGTTGTATACCTGGGCATCTGAAGATGAGCCGTTGCCTGAAGCATCGATGTACATGAACTTGTAGTCAGCATCGACCATGGCAAAGAGGATGATGCTGAAGAAGCCCTTGGAGTTGAAATAAGTGGACCCCGAGTTGGCTGGAGATTTGCAGGCCACGTGCTTGCCATCTATGGCTCCAACAGTGTGGGGGAAATTCCACCTCTGATACCACTGCTCTGCAACTTTCTTCTAGCCTTCCTCAGTGGAGGGACACTGAAGGAGCTCCTCCAGGTATTCTTCAATGATGGCCTGCACCACTTCTCTGACCACAATGCTGATGGTGTTGGATGGCACCCTCCAGCCATACTGCATGCTCCTGTAGGAGGTCCTGAGGCCAAGTGGCGCAGAGTGAGTGCCACCTTGAGCCCAGGTTCCAGGCTGGGCTGGAAGTTGGTGTTTGCCTTGGTCAACCTGGGTGTCAGCTGTTGCACAACTTCATCAAACATGGCTGGCGGCATCCTCATGAAGTTCTGGAACGCCCGAGTGTCTTCGCTCCTGAGCTCCACCATCAGCTTGTTGTACAGTCCGTCCTCCGCTCTACTGGCGAACCATCTTTGGATCCAGACTCTTTTTGGGTGGCTCCTTTTCTTCTCGCAGTAGAGTTCACAGAGCCTGCAGATGGCTTCGCACTGTTGCAGAACGATGGTGGCTGCCGAAAGGACTTTGTTGCAATCCACGGTGGACATGACTGGATGCTGTGGAAGAGCAAGAGGCAGATGAAGGCTGCAGAGGTCTGCACCGCTGGGCTGCTGTTCTGAAAGTGAGATGCAGGCGAGTTGCTCCCCCTTTTTTTAGGCAGTATAGGTTTTCCGCTAGGCATCCTCTAGGCATCCTCTAGGCATCCTCTAGACATCCTTAATATCTGAGATAGGTCCCCTCTGCAAACGTTTTTTCTGTTTTAAATGCTTTGTTTCCGTTCTGCATCCGTTCTGCATCCGTTCTGCATCCGTTCTGCATCCATTCCGCTTCTTCCCTGCATCCGGCCGGATGGAGTTACGTGGATGCGGAATGGATGCCTAGCGGATATAGCGGATGCATAACGGATGCATAACAGATGTGTAGCGGATGCGTAGCGGATGCGTAGTGGATGCAGAATGGACGAACTGGATACATTTTCCACCCAAAAGTTTTAGGCAGCCCAAAACTTTCTGAGTGGATGAAACGTCAATAAACGGATGCTGGACGGATAGAAAGGAAGCAAAACGGAGGCAGTGAGTCCATCGAGTTTTCGAACGGATGGCAAGGTTTTTTGTCTGTTTTACATCCTCTTTGCATCCGTTGGTTTTCGTGTGACATGGGCTTAAAAACGGAAAAAACATTCGCAGAGGGGACCTATCTCGGATATTAAGAGAATAATTATATTAAACTCAAACAACAGATAATTACAGATTTG
>BLBF01000050.1:12972656-12983511 GCA_015471245.1 Laticauda colubrina | reverse complement strand
CAGATACCTGGCTCATATTATCATATGTGGTGGACTTGTGAGGATGCTAGAAAATATTGGACTAAAATTCACATGTGGTTGGAAAAAATGACAAAGAAATACATAGACTTGAAACCAGAGATCTTTTTATTGGGAATCTTACCTGATATATATAATAAAGACTTGAAATATTTGATTGTAAATGTATTAACAGCGGCTAGGATTGTATTTGCTAAAAATTGGAAGAATGAGAAAATACCATTACAGGAAGAAATTATTAAGAAAATATTGGAATGTGCTGAGATGAGTAGATTGACATTTGAAATTAGAGAGCAAGAAGATAAACAATTTTATGAAATTTGGGATCTTTTTTATCAATGGTTAGATGATAAAATACAATAATAGAGCATTAGTATTATATCTATGAAGGGTTTTTAGGATTGATTTGTTATGACTATATGATTTGTTATAGAATAAACTGTTTGAAGTATTGTTATCTCACAAAGCATGAATGATTAAAAGTATAGTCAGAAAAAGACTTTATTTTAATTTTTTTTTGGTAATATTAGGATATGGATTGATAATATGAGTGGTTATGTAATATAACTGTAATTGAGACTATAAAATGAATGCACAAAACTGATGAACCAACCGACACACCAGAAGTATATATGAGAGTAGATGTTTTTAATGTTTTGTATGTTATGTCTGTTTGTAGAAAATTAATAAAATTCTTAAAAAAAAAAAAAAGGATGTCTAGAGGATGCCTAGAGGATGCAAAAGGACACCTAGTGGAAAACCTATATTGCCTATAAAAAGGAGGAGGAACACACCTGGATCTCACTTTCAGTCCAGCAGCCCTGCGGTGCAGACCTCTGCAGCCTTCATCTGACTCTTACTCTTCCACATCATCCATTGATGTCCACTATGGATCCTCATACAGTTCTTTTGGTAGCCACCATCGTTCTGCAACAGTGCGAAGCCATCTACAGGCTCTTTCACCTGTTCTACGTGAAGAAAAGGAGGCGGCCAAGAAGTGTCTGGGTCTGAAGATGGATTGGGAGAAGAGAAGAGTATGGACTGTACAACAAGCTGATGGTGGAGCTGAGGAACAAAGACCCTTGTGCATTCCAGAACTTCATGAGGATGCCTCCAGCCATGTTGATGAAGTGGTGGAGTGGCTGAGACCCAGGTTGACCAAAGTAAACACGAACTTCTGGCCCAGCCTGGACCCTGGGCTCAAGGTGGCACTGACACTGCACCACCTGGCCTCAGGGACAACTTACAGGAGCATTCAGTACGGCTGGAGGGTGCCATACAACACCATCAGCATTGTGGTCAGAGAAGTGGTGCAGGCCATCATTGAAGAATACCTGGAGGAGCTCCTTCAGTGCCCCTCCACTGAAGAAGGCTGGAAGAAAGTTGCAGAGCAGTGGTATCAGAGGTGGAACTTCTCCCACACCGTTGGAGCCATCAATGGCAAGCACGTGGCCTGCAAAGCGCCAGTCAAGTCGGGGTCCACTTATTTCAACTACAAGGGCTTTTTCAGCATCATCCTCTTCACCATGGTTGATGCTGACTACAAGTTCATGTACATCGATGCTTCAGGCAATGGGTCAGCTTCAGATGCCCAGGTATACAATGCCAGTGACCTCAAGAATGGGCTGGAATGCAACCTCATGATGGGCTTCCCAGATCCAGACCTCCTGCCCAATGACACACAAGATGTGCCCTACTTCATCGTGGGGGATGACGCCTTCTCCCTCAGAACCTACCTCATGAAGCCCTACACCTCCAAATACCTCACCCGTGAAGAGAGGATCTTCAACTACAGGCTGTCCAGGGCAAAGCGGGTGGTGGAGAATACCTTTGGCATCCTGGCCAGCAGGTTCCAGGTACTTCTCACCACCATGCAGCATCACCCACAGATCATGAGGAGGATCATGGAAACTTGCTGCATCCTGCACAATCTCATGCACACCCGCTACCCAATGTTGCAGAACGGGCTCGTGGACCTCCAACAAGGCAATGGGGACATGGAGCCTCAGGTATGGAGGCAAGGGTGAAACCTGATAGACACTAAAAATGTGCAAGGCCCCAACAGAGCTTCACGTGAAGGGAAGAAGCAGCGCAACCTCCTGAAACATTGGTGCAACTCCCCAGCTGGAGCAGTGGAGTGGCAAGACAGGATGATAGATGCTTAATGGATGCTTCCTTGAGACTGTCTCATCACACTGACCCATCCTAACCCATCCCACTGCTATCCTTACCCATCCCACAGCTATTTACCATCCCAAAGGTATCCCTGCCCATCCCTCTGGTATCCCTGCCCATCCCACAGCTATTACCCATCCCACTGCTATCCTAACCCATCCCACAGCTATTACCCATTCCACAGGTATCCCTGCCCATCCACTGCTATCTTAACCCTTCCCATAAGCATGCAAAGGCTTAAACCATTTCTAAAAGTTTCCACCAAGACTTTATTGACAAAAATAAATGAAGCAAGTGTGTGAAGCAAAGATAATCTTTATTAATAACAAGCTGTAAAATAAAAATGACCCAAGTCAAGTGTCCAAAGCAAAAATAAAGTCAACAGGTAGCCACCCAGTCTCTGGCACTCTTCTCAGTCAGTCTGAAGAATGCCCATCGTCTCAGTGGTGAAGGGTCCAGGTGCTGTGAAGATGGCTGCTGCTGGAGTGCTGGTCTGAGGAGCCTTTGGGGTGCCTGGCCCCGAAAGGACAACAGGGGACGGTGTGTTCAGGAAGCTCTCAGACAGTTGGCTCAGCCCTGTGATGTTGAGATGTTGGCTCCTTCCTCCATGACATGGTGTGTCAGCCCCAATACCGATGACAGATGTACTGAGGCCAGGGATTGGCTGTGCGGTGGAGGAAGGAGCAGTGTAGTGGGGCTGTCTGATCTGCAGCTGGGTAAGGACTGGCGTGGGTGGCATCGGTGGCGTGGGTGGCATCTGTGGTGTGGCTGGCATCTGTGGCATCGGTGGCATCACTGGCACCGGTGGGTTACGATGTACCTGTGCCTGGACTGGGAAGGGCTGCCTGTGCTGCTGGACCTCCTGGTAGCCATAGCCTTGGTAGGGGAGGACCTGTGGAAAGCCTTGGAAGGGCAGTGACATCACCTGGGGTGGAGAAGCAGGCCTGGACTGGATGGGAGCAGGTTCATCTTGGTCTGGAGTGTTGTGAAGAAGATCGGTGATTCTGTCCTTCACCACCTGGTACTGGGGTTCCGACATGTTCATGAGAGTCTGGTTGATGTCGGTGAGGAAGGGCTTGCATTTGGAGGATGGAGCGTCAGTGTGTACCAGCTGAGAGAGGAGATCTACAGTGCTTCTGATGGTGTCTCTTATCTCCAGCAGGACAGTGTGGCTCTGCCCCTCCGGTCTGCCTCTGCCTTTCTGTTGAGGTGGAGCTGGGGGTGGATGTGGGTTGGGGTGTGGTGGAAGTGCCGTCTCCTTTCTCCCACTGCGTCAGGGGGTCCTCCACGTGCTCCGCCAGGGGTGGTACAGCTGTCGGGGGGTCTTTGTCATGGCATGCTCCACAGAGACCTGCCTGGACACAGGAGCTGACTCTTTGCCAGAAGAGGACTGGCTCTCAGCAGGCTGCCTGAGAGAGAGGGTTGTGAGAGGGGCTGCCCCTCAGTGGTGGATCTCACCCTACAAGAAGCTACACTTGGCCATCACGTAGGTCTCTCTGTCCATCAGCTAGACCGCGGCCTGGCCAGATTTCTTGAGGTGCAGCTTCCCATACCAGGTGTGCATGTGCTTCCACCAGCCGAGGAGCACCTCCGAAGTGTAGCCCAGGGTCTCTACCTTCTCTCTCCAAGGAGCCTGCTTCCTCTTGGTGTCTCAATCCCAAAGCCTGTGTCCCTTCCGCCAAAGATATTCATTCTCCCTCAGCCACTCCAGAACCTCCTTCTCATGTTCCTCTTCGATTGTGTATTACCTCCTCTCCCATTCACGCATCTGCCTTTTTCTCCCTTTTGCAGGGCCATATGGGCCCTCATCAGAAGGGCTTTGAGGTTGTAGGGGCTGCTCCTCCACATCACCACCACCACCAGCAGCAGCAACAACAACAGTAGCAGCAAAAGCAGCACCAGCAGCACCAGCAGCACCAGCAGCACCAGCAGGACCAGGAGCAGGACCAGGAGCACCAGCAGCACCAGGAGCACCAGCAGGACCAGGAGCACCAGCAGGACCAGCAGGACCAGAAGCAGTGCCAGCAGAGTAAGCACCAGCAGGACCAGCAGGACCAGGAGCAGCACCAGCAGAGTAAGCACCAGCAGAAGCCCCAGCACCAGGAGTAGTGCCAGCAGAGTAAGAACCAGCAGAAGCACCACCACTAGAAGCAGCATCAGCAGAACCACCACCTCCAGAAGTAGCATCAGGAGAAGCCCCAGCACCAGAAGAGCGAGCCCGGGCAGCAGAAGCCCCAGCAGAAACAGAGTCAGGGCCAGGGGATGGGAGGGTGGTCCTGTCCTTCTTGCCAGGGCTGGCAGCAGATGGCAGAGGCTTCCTTTTCTTCCCCATGGTTGTTGGGTTGCTGGCTGACTGGCTGGCTGGCAAGCTGTGTCTGGAAGTAGGTCTTTCCTCTGAATGGTGACCTGCTTTGCGTGCTGCTTCCCTTTATATCTGCGGGGCTGATGCAATGCATCCTCCCCGCATGCGAAGTGAATGCTAGGCATCCACTAGGCTTCCGCTAGGCTTCCGCTCTGCATCCGCTTCATCCGCTCTGCATCCGCTCTGCATCCGCTCTTTCCGTTCCATGTCTGCTTTGCTGTGCTCCCTCGGAAGCCTTGCAGATGTGCCACCCACTCCCATGCACTTCCGTCCGCTTGGCTTCCATGGAGCATCCGCTTTCCATCCGCCCTACGTCCTCCCCCCATCCATTCCTTTCCATGTTGTCTGCTCTGGTTATGCAAATTCAGGGCACTTTTGAGAGCGGATAACAACGGATGGAACATTTTGCTCGTCCGCTGTGTCCTTTTTACAAACGTTTTGCATCCATCGGCCAGTGTGACAGGGCCTTTAATATCAGTTACATAATGTGAGTTCTAGATTGATGAGCTGTATTCAAGTATTGGTCTAGCAAATGTTTTGTATGCTCTAGTTAGTAGGGTGATATTATTAGAGAAAAAGCTACGCAGGATTAGGTTAACAACTCTTAATGCCTTTTGGTTTAAAAAATAACAGTGGGCTCTAGCACTTCGATCATTAGAGATGAGTTCTTCAAGGTCCTTGATCGAGTTTGGATCATCAACAAGGTCTTGACTACTCAGCTTGTATTTTATTCTCTGATTTTTTTTGCCAATATCTAAGGCAGAGCATTTGTTTGTTGAGATTTGAAGCTGCCATTTGTTTGACCATTCTGATACATAACTGAAGTATTTTTGAAGGGTAGCAATATCGTCAGTGGTGTGGAATAGCTTTACTTCATCAGCAAAGAGAACACAGTTGCTCTTAATATGATCACAGAGGTCATTTATGTAGAGTATGAATGTCCTAGAATGTCCTAAAACACTGCCTTGGGGGACAACACTGTTGACAGGTACAGAATTTGATAGGATGCTCCCAATTTTGACCATTTGTTGTCTGTTAGACAGGAATGTTTCTATTCAGTTATGCTGGTGTCCAGTGATACAATAAGATTATAATTTTAGGAGTAGTTTGTCATGTACCAGTGAGTTAAGTCATTCTACCCTGAATTAAGGGAGTACAGGGTCATAAAAAATGGTATATTCATACCATTAGATGACAAAAATTTAAATCATTTTTCTTAATGGTAAGAAAAAAGTACACAAAAATATTCAAATAATCTTCAAATCATGACTCCCAGGATAAAATGTTTGTTCAATTCTTGAAAGAAAAGTAAATTTTTATGAACACTGTATAATAGTGATCAAGGGTTTATCAAGGGTTTTCCCCTTGATATTACAATGCATAACACAGTTTCCATTTTTGTTTATCCACATTTAAATTTCAAAATCATTGGTCTTGGGAAACTACAAAACTGAACCTGCCAGAATTAATGTAAGAAATGAATCTATTTAGAAGGGTTTAGAATATGTGAACATTGTCTAAATATGTTCATTAATGAAACCAGTCGTGGGATTCAAATTTTTTTACTACCGGTTATGTGGGTGTGGCTTGGTGGGCATGGCAGGGGAAGGAGACTACAAAATCTCCATTCCCTCACCATCCCACCCCACTAACCTGCTTTCCAGCTCTGTTCTCCTGTGCAAGGCAACCAAAGAAGACCCAGCCAAGCAGCTTGGACTTGGGAGGCAGAGAATAGATGGGGTTGGAGCCAGTAAGCTGTGGTATTTGCTGATTCTCCAAACTACTCAAAATTTCCGCTACCGGTTCTCCAGAACTGGTCAGAACCTGCTGAATACCACCTCTAGATGGAAACCAATCAAGGAGAAACAGCAACGTAGAGCTAGGGAGAAAATTTCAATGGCAACTATCAACTATCAACCAGAAAAATGCCTTGCCTTCAGAAGTTGTGGGTGTCTCATGCATGAGCAGGAGAGTCTATATCATTTCAGACCAGTGCAGGGGGGGATTCAAATTCTTTAGCAAGGGAATCTCGGACCTAATGATTGGCTGGGTGGGCATGGCTGGGTGGGCATGTGACTGGGTGAGCATGGCTAGATGGTCATGTGACTGAGTGGGTGTGGCCAACTTGATGTCACTTTTTTTCCCTTATTACCTAAAAAAATATAATACACCAAAAAGTTGTTTATTATTTTGTGCATTTAATACTTAAATAAAATACTGGGTGAAACCAGGCTTAATAGCAGTGGCTTGGAGAGGGATCTTGGAGTCTTAGTGTTTCTGGTGAGTTACATGATTCTTATTTTTTGGGAATTAGCCCTGGAGAAGCATTTTGTTTAGCTTGATACTTTTACGAGGTGTGAAATGCTGTTGGCTGAACACCCAGAAAGGACAAAAGCCGAAAAGGTATCCATTTATTATTCTAGGCTGCTTGTATTTTGAGGGTACTGGGGGCTCTCCAAGCCCTGCAGAGTCTTAGCTAGGGGTTCCCCTGAGCCCCTGCAAGCCCCCAGCAGCCCATCCCTGGACCAGTGGCCATCAGTCTCCGGTGATGGGACACCCACAACTTCCGAAGGCAAATCATTCTTCTGGTTGATAGTTCTCACTGTTAGAAATTTTCTCCTTAGCTCTAGGTTGCTATTTCTTCTTGATTGGTTTCCATTCAGAGGTGGTATTCAGCAGGTTCTGACCAGTTCTGGAGAACCGGTAGTGGAAATTTTGAGTATTTCAGAGAACTGGAAAATACCATCTCTGATTGGCCCCATCCCCATCTATTCTCTGCCTCCTGAGTCCCAACTGATCAGCTGGGTCTTCTTTGGTTGATCTGCACAGGAGAACGGAGCTGGAAAGCAGGTTAGTGAGGTGGGGATGGAATGGGATTTTGCAATTACCTTCCCTCAGGAGTGGGGAGGGAATGGAGATTTTACAGTATCCTTTCCCTGCCACACCCACCAAGCCTCATCCACCAAGCCATACCCACAGAACTGGTAGTAATTTTTTTTTAATCCTACTACTGTTCCCATTCATTGATTCTTGCCTTGCTTTCTGGTGCTTTGATAAATGGTTTTCCCCTTCATGTTTGTGGCAGCCCTTGAAATACTGGAACACTGCTATCGTATCTCCCTTAGTGCTTCTTTTTGCTGAATGGAATGGAAAGAAAAGACATAGGGTACACTTTGATTTTTAATCAGCCACAGCAATACTCTGTATTGAGCAGAAAACAGTTTATTGTGCAAATGTGCAGACAGATTTATATCTTTACTACCAGTAGGATTCATGCTTAGCATCAAGGATGGAATTCTACCAGTTCTCCCCTATTCGCTAGAACTGGTTGTTAACATTCTAAGCAGTTCGGAGAACCAGTTGTTAGAGGAAATTACTGGCCTAATCCTGTAAGGAAGGCAAGAAGGAAACATTCTGGTGTTGCTTACAGAAACCGCTTCTCCGTTTACCCTTATTACGTTCTTGGCAGGACTAGACTTCCTGTCTCAGGAACTTCTCTGGAGTTTTTTTCCCCTCCTTTGCTGGTACTTTGCTTGTGTGGAGCGACCATTCAAAGTTACAATGGCACTGAAAAAAGTGACTTATAACCATTTTTCACACTTACAACTGTTGCAGCATCCCCACAGTCATGAGAGGCCAGGTGAGGAGATGCATGCCTCGATGTGAATGATATTGAGTTGGCCACGCCCATCCAGTCACATGACCACCAACTAAGCCACACCCACAGAACTGGTTGTTAAAAAAATTGAATCCCACCCCTACTTAGCATTAGGTTAATTCAAGAAGGTGAGAGGGCAGGCAGAGAGGACAGCTATGTTTCTAACTGCACATAGAATGAATGAATGATGGAATAAATTTTTTATTGGCCAAGTATGATTAGACACATAAGAAATTTGTCTTAGTGCATATGCTCTCAGTGTACATAAAAAGAAAAGATACATTCATCAAGAATCATAAGGTACAACACTTATTCTTCTTATAGAGATAGAGGTGGAAGGAAAGAGGCCATGCAAATTAGAAGTCCTGCCTCCAAAACTACATATCTAGATCTACTTAAAGAGACAATTTCTGTTAAAATACATTTTCCTTTGAAAAGCATATTCTGATATAATTGAAATGAAGATATAAAGCAAATTTGAGCTGAATTCTTAGACCAAATTTCCACTGTCTCCTTCAGGAGATGGTAGGTAAGTTTTACTTTGTTTCTCATATAAACCTAATGAAGTGAACAGGAACATAATTGACACAGGTGACTACAATGTATTTTGTCCACATTCTTCCTTGATAGTTGCAGCTATTAGGAGGAGAGCCACTGGTATACCTGCAATCAACCAAATCGAAAGAAACTGTGCTGGTAATGGCATTTGGGCCACTGAAGTTTTGGCAGACTTGTTGGACTATGGACGCAGGTGCATAGATAAAAGTGTTGTGGGGTTTGCAACGAGGGCTGGTCATGCGCCGATTCCGCATCTGGTTTCCACAATATAAATTCATGTTGTGAGGTGGGTATTGGCTCTTGCTGTCAATGTGCTTATTCTTGAATGCAGCCCAGCTTTGCCCTTGGCTGGGCATGACCAGCAGAGCCCCCAAAAGAGAGGCTAAAGAGAGCATCAGCAAGCAGGAGATCTTGGAAGCAAGCATGGTGGGAGACTCCAGGAATCTGCAGAAATCAGAAGCAGAAAAGAGCTGAATATTCTGGGTGCCTTTGATGCCCTCATGCAACTTTAAGAATTTCCAGGTATTGACAAGATAAACAGTTGAATGATGAGCAGAGGTGGTATTCATCAGGTTCTGACCAGTTCTGGAGAACAGGTAGCAGAAATTTTGAGTAGTTTGGAGAACCATCAAATACCACCACTGACTGGCTCCACCCTCATCTATTCTCTGCCTCCCAAGTCCCAGCTGATTGTCTGGGTCTTCTTTGGTTGCCTTGCACAGGAGAATGGAGCTGGAAAGCAAATTAGTGGGGTGGGATGGGGAGGGAATGGAGATTTTGCAGTCTCCTTCCCCTGCCATGCCCACCAAACCACACCCACAGAACTGGTAGTATGTTTTTTTGAATCCCACCACTGGTGGTGAGCCCTTGTGGTTTGTGCACTGAAAGGTCTCCTTATCTAGTACTAAATTAAATATTTGTGTGTACATAGGTAGTTGTTGAGTTGCAACAGTAGAAAAGTGACCATTCAAGATTACAACAGCTTGAAAAATGTGACTGACGACCATTTTTTACCATTATGACCTTTGCAGCATCCCCATGAACATGTGATCAAAATTCAGATGCTTGGCCGCCGGTTCATATTTATGACTATTGCTGGGTCCCAAGGTCACATGATCCCATTTTGCGACCAGCCCACAAGCAAACTCAATGGGGAAGTCAGTTTCATTTATCAACCAGGTTACTAATTTAACTTTAACTGCCCCTCCCACAAAACCACCCCCTCTTTCTCCACTCCTCCTCACTCCAGGCCACCAACCCAGCAAGGTTGGGGAATTCTTTTGTAAGTGATCTTCTGACTTCCTCATCCAATATTAAAACTTCTCAGGTAGTGACCACATGTGCAGTTGAACTGTGGGCCATTGGAGTTTATGCAGTGAATTTGTACCTCGTGCCAAGCTGAAAGTTTGTGGGTATGCAGGTAGTCCTCAATATACTGCAATTGACCCCAAAATTTATGTTGATAAGTGAGAAATGTGGTCAGTGAGTTTTGCCCCATTTTATAACTTTTCTCACCCCATTAGTTGAGGGAATCGCTGCAATCCTTAAATTGGTAACATGCTTACTAAATGAATCTGGCTTCCCCATTGATTTTGCTTGTCACCAGATTGCAAAAAGTCGGTCAGATGGCTCCAGGACACTGCAACTGTCAGAAATGTGAGTCAGTTGTCAAACATCCAAATGACCATGGGGATGCTGTAATGATCATAAGTGTGAAAAATGGTCATAAGCCACTTTTTTGGTGATGTAATTTTCATCAGTCACTCAATGAACTGTTGTAGGTTGAGGACTACCTGTATTTGTACATTTGTATGTCTATATATATACATGTAGTCCTTGATTCACAACCATAAATGAACCTAAAATTTTGTTGCCAGACAAGGCAGTTGCTAGTTAACAACTAACATGGAGTTTTGTCCCATGCAGTTATTAAGCAAATCTGGCTTCCCGGTTGACTTTGCTTGTCAGAAGCCAGCTGGGAAGATTAGAAATGGTGATCATATGACCATGAGACAGTACAACTGTTTGTTCTGTCTGTCTGTCTGTCTGTCTGTCTGTCTGTCTGTCTGTCTGTCTGTCTGTCT
>BLBF01000050.1:12947005-12972646 GCA_015471245.1 Laticauda colubrina | reverse complement strand
TCTGTCTGTCTGTCTGTCTGTCTGTCTGTCTGTCTGTCTGTCTGTCTATCTATCTATCTATCTATCTATCTATCTATCTATCTATCTATCTATCTATTTATCATCTATCTCTATTCAGCAAATTCATATAATCACCCAACTTTGGTTGGCTTACAATATATTGAAGAATGTTTTTAAATGGTGGACTTTGAACTCTCTTTTTTGTTTGAAGTTTTAAAATGGATGACTGGAATCTGGTTGCTGACTGTAATGAATTCAGGTTAGAAGGCCTGTCAGGGCCACAGAAGTGTTCCATGTAGGTGGGTTCAGTCCTGGGAATTCAAATTGTCCATTCCAATATTTCCCAAAGTTGATGGTTTGGGGTTTTTTGCCTGTTTTGAGAGAAGTGTCTCTCTCCTCCTGCCAAAAGGAGAATTCCTGAAAGCTTCTGAGAAGCAGAGATGGTCCCATCCATTAGGATTTCTTCCATAATATTTTCCTCAGGGATCAACAACTGTTTTAGCAAGCAGGAGTAGGCTACATTGCCATGACCACTCCACTGTAATGAATCAGTGGCTTGACCTGGACTTTCCTCTAAGCCATGCATTGTGCTTTCTCCTCACTTATCTCAAATGTTTATTCTCTTGGGCAGAGAAAATTGCTATCCTAGTTTGCCTAATTGAAATTATTTTCCATTTTTATTTCCTAAAGATATAATTGATGAAAAACTGAAAATGAGCCTAGCTATGGGCCATTGTTTTATTAAATATATTTATTCTTATATTTCTTATTAGAGCTTTGTTCTGATCTAAGTTCCAGGAACCCAAAGAAATGTAAATAAGTATCGTACTTTATCTTATCCACATCAGATAAGTGCAGGATACTTGTGGAGGCTCAGGGACAATGAAAAACGGGCCTCCTGGAAATTTGGGAAGTCTGGAAATGGGCCCATTTCCAGCTTCTAGAAAGCCTCTGGAGTCTGGGCGGGCATTTTTGCCCTACCGGAGACTCAAAGAAAGCCTCTGAAGCCCAGGGAGGGCAAAACCCTACCATGGTGCAGGAGGCTGATTAGGCCATGCCCACTTTGGCTATACTCATCCAGCAAACCAGGCAGAGAACACTTTGCTAAAATTTTTGAAGCCACCCCTGAGTATATCCACTGATTAAATCTCAGTGTTTTTACCTCTTGCTGGAAGGCTAAAATGTCTGAATTAGCC
Organism: Laticauda colubrina; assembly: GCA_015471245.1. Taxonomy (NCBI): domain Eukaryota; kingdom Metazoa; phylum Chordata; class Lepidosauria; order Squamata; family Elapidae; genus Laticauda; species Laticauda colubrina. Next base: position 12,971,450 of record BLBF01000050.1, on the reverse strand, counting down.
CTTCATATATCCATCAGGGTGTTCCCAGCAAGATCTTGAGATGTGCTGTCACAGTAAGTTTTGGTACCACTCCAACTATAACTTCAGTTCTTGGAACTTAAGTGAAGAGAATAAATGCATAGAACACATAGAACGCATAAGGCATTAGGCTCAGTAAGTCTTCCCACTCAGACTCAGGTCCATAGAAAGACAAAACAAGATACTATATTGGTAAATTACTAATAAGGTCTTATCCTATCCAGATGTAGACAGTGTTTTCCACCGAAGCACAAAACCCCAGACATTATGAATAGATTCAACTCTTTTTTCCTCCAATATTTGAACAGATTCTTACAGGAAACTCATTTTGCTTTCAGCTTTTCAGTTTTGAAAAGTTTCAGGGCAATTAATGTTGTGCAACATATAGCAGCTGGAGATGAGTATCTGGGCAGTGGGCTTCATCTGTTTTGGGATTAGAACAAATACATGATTTTCTACCATTAGATTGTCATGCTAATAGTGCAGTTTCCTTTGTTTGGAATTACAGAGTCTAGTGGGCTCTTTTCTGGAAAGTCTCTCTGTGGGAAAGACAGCTGAACAATAACTTGGGATGTGAATGAGAGATTGGACAAGCATTTGTCTGAAATGGTATAAGGTTTCCTGCTTGAGCAGGGGGATGGACTAGAAGACCTCAAAAATTCCTTTCAAGTCTGTTATTCTGTTAATCAAAGCCTCCCTCCCTTTTCCCTTTGGATCAGTGATCCCTAGAAGAAGAAGCCCTTCCATGGACATAAATATCAACATGTAAAAGATGGGAAGGGGAGAAAATACATTGGTAGGCTGTCCCTCCTGAGTAACACAGGATGAAAGAGTTCTGTGTATAAAGTAGCCTCAGAAAAGTATATATTAGAGGCCTCCAAATTTGACAACTTGTGGACTTCAACTCCCAGAATTCTTCAGCCAGCATGGGATTTGAAGTCCACAAATCTTAAAATTCTCAAGTTTGGGGACCTCTGGTACAGATTAAAGTGGTTTCAAACTTACCCTCCTGGTGAAAAAATTGTCAACAGGTAGAGCCCTTCCTTGGAAGAGAAATGAAAGTTTAGATGTCTTCTGATCACTTTCATTTGGAGAATTCCTATTTATACCCTAAGGTCTATGTTTCATTTCAGAATACAAGCCTTGGAATGAAGCCTCTTGAGCTTTTATCACTTCTATAGGCCAAGAGACTTTTATGAAGGCTTGTCCAGGTACTTATAACTCATACCTGATCCTCCCCTTTCTCTATGGACTTTGGATTCTATGTGGAATTTCTCCTTTCTATTCTGTACAGCTACTTTTTCTCTAGAAAGATAAACTGATCTTCTAAAGAGAAGGTGGGTCTGAGTAGAAATGAATGGAGATTGTTTTCCAAAAATCCATGTCTCCTTTGTGGCTGACAGCTCTATATGCTATAGACCACTGTCCCAAAAGTAGCTGGGACCGGAAGGGAAACAAACTATGGCTTAATTTTAATGCAATTTAATTAACATTTAATCATAACAATGGAATATATTCCATATGGTTCTGCCTCATGGATATAATCATTTCTCCACAGATAGTCATTGAAATTACAATTTAGAGATTACTTTTAAAAGAGTCCTGGGCTTTTAAGGTTACTCTGGGTCCTTAGTGGTTTCCATGAGAATAGAATAGAACGGAACGGAACGGAACAGAACAGAACAGAACAGAACAGAACAGAACAGAACAGAACAGAACAGAATAGAATAGAATAGAATAGAATAGAATAGAATACTTTATTGTCCAAGTGTGACTGGACACAAAAAGAGTTTGTCTTGGTGTAAATACTCTCAGTATACATAAAAGAAAGATACATTTGTCAGGAGTCGAGAATCATACTACACTTAAGGATAGTCATAGGGTACAATAAGCAATCAATCATACTAGGAAACAATCAATATAAATTGTAATTTCAATATAAATCAAATTGTCACTTTTAGACTCCCCCTAAATGTGTTTCAAGGGATTCAGTGGCTCAGTGGCTAAGATGCTGAACTTGTTGGTCAGAAAGGTCAGTAGTTCAATGGTTTGAATCCCTAGCACCACCTAATGGAGGGAACTTCTGTTACATGTCCCAGCTTCTGCCAATCTAGCAGTTCGAAAACATGTAAAAATGCAAGTAGAAAAATAGGGACCACTTTGTTGGGAAGGTAACAGCATTCCGTGGGCATTTAGTCATGCCATCCACATGACCATGGTGACATCTTTGGACAACACAGGTTCTTCAGCTTTGTAATGGAGATGAGCACCACTCCCTAGAGCCGAAAACGGCTAGCATGTATGTGCAAAGGGAACCTTTACCTTTAAATGTCTTTCTGATGAAATATGGGTGCTGGAGTTTACAATGGATTGAATTTCCTTAAGTTCCCCAAACTCTTGAGCTAAAGGCCCGGTCCCACTGCACTTACGGATGCAAAGAGGATGTAAAACGTTAAAAAAAGCTTGCCATCCATTGGAAAATGCTATGCATCCGTTGTGTACTCACTACATATGTGTTTCATACGCTCTATCCGTCGAGCATCCGTCCACTGCGATTTCATCCATGCAAGAAGTTTTGAGCTGCACAAAACTTTGTGAACAGATGAACTTTCCGCCACGTCTGATGTACATCCACGACATATACGGCCAACAAATATTCTATGTCCGCTTTCATCCATTAAACTTCTGCTGTATCCCCTCTGCATCCTCTGGCCATCCCCTCAACTCACATCTGCTGCAGCTGAAAATGGAAAGAGGGAGGAAACAAAAGGTACACGGAAAGTCTACACAGCATTAGTAGCATGGAAATAGACGGACAAAACGTTTGTATCTGGGATTTATCTTGTATATTTAGGATGTCTGCAGTATGTCTAGAGTATGTAGAAGGACACCTAGCGAACAACCGATATTTTCAATAAAAAGGGGGAGAAAATCATCTGGATCACTGGGATGGTGGACCATAGAGTCCCACTATGGTTGCACTGGAGGTTTATCTATCCCAAAACTATCCTTAGCTATCCAACAAGCATGCAAAGGCTTAACCATTTTTCCAAAGTTTTCACCAACACTTTATTAAGTAAACAAAATGAACCAAGTAAACTAAGTGTCTTTAGCAAAGATAAACTTTATTAACTTTCTTAGGTAAACTTTATGACTTTATTAAATAAGCAAAATGAACCAGGTAAACTGTATTAAGTGTCTTAAGCAAAGATAAACTTTATTAAACAAGTAAACAACTCAGTCCCTGAAACTATTCTCAGTCACTCTGAGTCATGTCCATGGTCTCAGCTGTGAAGTAGGCAGTGACTGTGGATGTGGATGTGGCTTGAGTGCTGGTCTGAGGCGCCACTGGGGTGCTTGTACCTGAGGGTACAACTGGGGATGGTGTGTTCAGGAAGCTATCCGAGACCTGACTCAGTCCCGTGAGGTTGAGAGGCCCTTCATCAAGGACTTGAGATGTCAGGTCCAATACTGATGACAGATTGTCCATTGACAGGCTTGGCTGTGGGCTGGAGGAGTTGGGAGGAGTGTAGTGGGACTGTCTGGTCTGCAGCTGGGTGAAGAGTGGCATCTGTGGCATCTGTTGAACCTGGGCCTGGACTGGGAAGTTATGCTTCTGCTGTGGGAAGTCCTGGTAGTCATAGCCTTGGTAGGTGAGGGGCTGTTGAAAGCCATGGAAGGGCTGTGACATTGCCTGGGGTGGAGGAGCATACCTGTACTGGGTAGGAGCAGCTTCAGCTGGGCCTTGAGGGTTGTATAGAAGTGCTACAATCTTCTGCTTCATCACCTGGTACTTGGCCTTGGGCAGGTCCCTCAGGGTCTGGCTCATGTAGGTGATGAAGGGCTTCCAGCCCGATGATGCTCTGTCCAAGTGGACCAGCTGAGAGAGAAGTTCTATGCTGGTCTTCATTGTGTCCCTGACCTCCAACAGCACACTGTGGTCCTGGCCCTCCAGTCTGCCTCTCTGCCTGTGTCCTGTGGAGCTGGGGGTGGGGGTGGGTTGGCCTCTGGTGGCTGCTTCTTCTTCCTCTATTTGTGACAGCAGGGCGTCATCCTCCACGGGATCCTCCAAGTCCACCAGAAGAGGGAGTGCAGCTGTCAAGGGGGTCTCTGCTGTGGGGCTCTGTGAAGACACCTGTCTGGACAGGGTAGCTGGCTCCTAGTTGGAAGAGGACTGGCTGTCTGTGGGCTGTCTGAGGGAGAGGGTTATCAGAGGGGCTGCTCCTCGGTGGCGGATCTCACCCTCCAGGAAACTGCACTTGGCCATGACGTACATCTCCCAGTCAGTGAGCTTGACAGCGGCCTGCCCAGATTTCTTGAGGTGTAGCTTGCCATACCAGGTGTGCATGTGCTTCCACCATCTAAGGAGTCCTTTTGCAGTGTACCCCAGGCTCTCTGCCTTGTCTCTCCAAGCTGCCTGCTTCTTCTTGGTGTCCTGATACAGTCTATGGCCCTTTCTCCAGAGGTACTCGTTCTCCCTCAGCCATTCCAGCACCTCATCCTCATGCTCCTGAGAAACGGTGTACTGTTTCCTCTCTCCCTTCTCCTTCCCTTGCTTCTTCCTCCCTATGCAAGGGTTTCAGCAGGGCCTTTAGGGGCTTGAGCATCAGGGCCTTCTGGAGATTGTTCAGGACCTTCAGGGGCTTGAGCAGCAGGGCCTTCAGGGGCTTGAGTAGCAGGGCCTTCAGCAGCAGGGCTTTGTGGAGCTTGAGGGCCTTGGGGCTGGTACACCACAGCAGCAGCAGCAGCAGTAGCAGTAGCAGCAGCAGCAGCTTCAACGTCAGTGACATGGGGGGTGGGATGCTGGTTCTGCCCTTCTTCAACTTGCCAGGGCTTGAACGAGTAGGCACGGACTTCCTCTTCTTGCCTGACTGACGAACCATGGTGTTCCTGCAAGATGTATATGGCAGCATGTCTTTCCCCTGTATGCTGACTGTGTGCGTGCTGCATCCTTTTATATCCATGGAGCAGACACAATTCATACCCCCCGCATGCGCAGTGAATGCTTTGCATCCGATATACATCTGCGCGGCATCCCCTTTGTTTCCTATAGGCATACGTGATGCATCCACTTCATCTGCTATGCATCCGCCCCTTCCGCTATGCATCCGCTTTGAAATTCTCCCCAGAACCCCTTCGGAGGTGTCATCTGCTTCCATCCGCTTTCATCCGCTAGGCTTCCAATGAACATCCATTTAACAGCCCCACTACGTACTACCCACGTCTGTTCTTTTCCGTTCTGTTTATGCAAATTTTTGCCACTTTTTGGAGTGGATGAAAACGGATGAAGCCACCCCCAAAATTTTGCTTGTCCGCTGTGTCCTTTCTGCATACGTTTTGTGTCCATCGGCCAGTGGGAGCTAATAACAACTTGATGAAATTTCAGATTGTTCATCAAAACCCAAATGTTTACTAAATGACTACAAATTAATAAACACTACTTTAACTAATAAAACTAGGAATAATAATAATAATAATAATAATAATAATAATAATAATAATAATAATAATACTTGGATAGTCTCATCAACTCTTGGAGATCAATAATGACTACTTTGAGAAAGCTGAATTACATAGAATTCTACAGAGGGATTTTTGAGTCTGTCATCTGCACCTCTATAACTGTCTGGTTGAGTTCTGCAATCCAACAAGGCAGACACAGACTTCAGAGAGTAATTAGAACTGCAGAAAAAAACAATTATTACCAACCTGCCTTCAATCAAGGACTGTATACTACATGAGTCAAAAAGAAGGCTGTGAAAATATTTACAGACCTCTCACATCCTGGACATAAATTGTTTCAATTCCTACCCTCAAAATGAATCTACAGAGCACTGTACACCAGAACAACTAGACACAAGGACAGCCATCACTCTGCTAAACAAATACTTCCTTCAATGCTGTCCAACTATTTATAAAGTCTGCACATCTATTACTATTAATCTTTTCATCACTCCTTATCATCCATCCCCTCCCACTTGTGACTATATGACTGTAACTTTGTTGCTTGTATCCTTACAATTTAAATTGACTGTTTGCTAGTATGATTTGATTGCTTATTGTACCCTATGACTATCATTAAGTGTTATTCCTTATGACTCTTGACTCTGACAAATGTATCTTTTCTTTTATGTATGCTGAAAATATTTGCACCAAGACAAATTCCTTGTGTGTCCAATCACACTTGGCCAATAAAGGATTCTCTTCTATTAACACACAGCTAAATTTTTCGTCCAAATTTATATATTTCCCTGACTTGTTGCTATTCATGGTGTTCCCAAAGAAGATCTACAGATATTTAATGCAAAGATGTTTGATGCAGAAATATCTGGGAAGTAGCCCCATCAAGGTCAGTAGATCTACAATGGATTCACCTTATAGCTATGATCTTTGCTTAATTACCTCTGCAAAAGAGGTTGTAATATAAGTTGTTTATGTTTCTGACTCATATTACAACTGTAATGGGCAGGTTTGATTACAGACATAATCTAAAAAAGTTTCCTTTAATTACTTTATTTACTTAAACTGCTTGTCCATTAAAAACATCAATCTTCCACTCCCAATTATTGCACTGCTAATCTTCATGTGTATAGTAACATAGTCATAAAGTGCATATAATCAAGGCTATGGTTTTCCCAGTTGCAGTGTAATGCTACGAAAGTTGGACCATAAGGAAGGCTGCATGCTAAAGAATTGAGGCCTTTGAACTGTGTTGCTGGAGAAGAAGACTCCTATGAGTCCCTTGGACTACAAGGTAATCAAATTGGTCAGTCCTTCTTCTCTTTAGAAGGCCAGATGCTGAAGATGAAACTCAAATACTTTGGCCATCTAATGAGAAGAAAGGACTCACTGGAGAAGAGCCTAATGTTAGGAAAGATTGAGGGCAAAAGAAGAAGGGATGACAGAGAATGAGGTGGCTGGATAGAGTCACTGAAGCAGCAGACATGAATTTAAATGGACTCCAGAGGATGGTAGAAGACAGGAAGGTCTGGAGGAATATTGTCCATGGGGTCATGATAGGTTGAACATGACTTCGCAACTAACAACAACTTTCTTCATTCAGGTAATATGAGTCATTTTGGTGTATGATATATTATCCATCTAGGTCCTTTTTAGAAGTACAAAAACTTATAGCTCCTATATTGGACACTTCATCATCTTGAAATAGCAGATCTCATACTCTTATTAACCTAGATAATAAAAAGGACTCTGGCTTCCTAGATCAACAGAAATGGTGAGTTTCTTAGAGACGTAACATTGGAAGATAGGTTTCAAAATGCTTTGTTTGTTTTTCTCTAAATCAGCCAGTTCATTGCCAATGTTCCTGCTATTGACCTACTCATGTTAACCAACCTTACAGTTAGACTGGCAGTGAATTGATTGGTTGTTTTTGTTCAACTCCCCAAAAATATCAATGTTTTTTTAAAAATCAGAACCTTTTCCAAGGACTTTTAGAATTGCCCCATCCAGTTGTTCACTGATTACACAATGTATAATTTACTCTAAGTGGGATTGGATCAATTCATACACTGCAAGTGATTGTGTCTTTTTATTTATTTACATTTTCACAAGAATAGAGAGATAATATTCAGAAAACAAACCTGAAATATTCAGTAATGAAAAGAGAGTACTAATTGACCTCTGCAGCCCAGAGTCTTTTGTGGACACCCCCCCCCCCAAAAAAAATTGGATATTCTTTTTGAAGGGAGCTGATGAACTTCATGCATGCAGTTGAAGAAAAACAGAGATATTTCAAAACTGAGAGGGTTGCAGAAAGAAGGAATATCTTCCAAGATACAAAAGAAATATTTGTTTCTTTAGTACATCTAAAAAAAAAAGCTCCACGAATAAAATAGCAATTAAAATGAAGAGCAAAATGGCTGGATGGTCTGTTTGCTACAGGGCATTACATGCCAAAACAAAGACACAGGGGTTTTTTTCTGTAAAAAACTCTACTTGAGTACTTAATTCCAACAGTACTGTCTTATATCTAAGTATATTTTCTCATGTCGTTACTTTTATCCTTCTCATTTGTTCCATTACTTTCTCTTATTGGTATCATTATTATGATTATTATTACTTTGATATTACGACTATTATTACTATGTTTTGCATATACACTGAAAGCTAATGTGCCAGAGATAAGCTCTTTGTGTATCTATCACACTTAGCTAAAAAAGTATCCTATCCTATCTCATCCTATCCAATTTCTATCCTGTCCTACTCTCCCTTCCTTTCCCTTCCCTTTGCTTCATTTCCCTTCCCACCCCATCCTATCCTATCCTACTCTCCCTTCCATTCCCTATTTTTGTTTTTAAATGATGATAGTTGGAAGATAAAAATAAGATCAGACGTCAAAGGTTGTTTTCCAAGTTCAAGTTAAAATTTTAACTTGAATTTTAAATATTGATTTATAATAACATTCATATTTTAATGTTTCTTTTTAGAATGGATTCCTGATAGGATTAATGAATTACTATCAAAAAGAAATGAGCTTAATAGAAGGATAGGTAACCCACAGATTAGAGTTGATATGCAATTGCTATCCTTTCACTGGTTACTTTTCAGAATCCGAGCTTTTGTAGCTGAATTTTGCTTGCATAATTTTGATTTATGTTTAGGGTCAATATTCAGTGCCAGCTAAATTCATGAACATGTCAACGTTGATTTGTTTGCTTATTTTGGCAATAGTACTGAGTGTTTTGCTTTTGCTGATAATGTTTGGGCTATGCAAGAAAATTTGAGTTGCAAAAGGAAAATGGATGGGCTACTGATTGCAATTATTTTTGTGAAGGGATGTATTTAGGAATTAGAATGATCAAAATTAAAAACAAATATTTAAATACAAACCATACAATTTAATTAAACTAATGAAACAGTTGGTGTTTTTCAAGGTTTATTTGGATTCCCATATTGAACATTTTCTACTCCATGGCTAGTTTGACACAGATTGCATAATCTTAAATTGATATGGCTGTTTTTTTACAATATTCTCAGGGAAGTTTGAGAAATTTATTTGCTTTACTTGATACAGATCCCAAAGTCACATCTTTAGCTACTAAATGTTGACTCCCAGACCAAAGGACTCAGGACAAAATTATACCCGTGAATGTTGATTTGTGGCAGACACTTGGTAGACAATAATTTCTGGAAATTATTTCATTTTAACAAAATAACATAATTATAGGGTTGGAGGTCTTCTGACCCAACTCCCTCCTCAGGTAGGATATATACAATTTCAGCTTACTTTTTATTGTATATAATTAGAATTTCCCCTTAATTTTCTAGCACCTCCAGGTATGGGGTGGAGGTTCAAGAATCTCAGTAGATTAATCAGATTGATTCTGAGAAGATGGAGACAACAAGAAAAAAGGGCAGCTGCACTGCTAACTCAGACTGTATAGAGACAGAAGGAAGTAGGCCATGCAAATAGGAATCCCCAGGTGTTCTGTATGGAACTTGGTAGACTCCAAGTTCCCTATTCTGAATGGCCGAAAGGCCGTTCTCAGATTGGCCATTAGAGAACCAATCCGATTGGCCCACCTGACAGCAGGAACTTTAAAAGGGGTGTCATTGGCCAAAAGCCACGAGCAAGCCGCTATAAAAAGGGTTGCCAGGGCTTGGGCTGTTATTCCATTACCATTGCTTTACTGAGTTAATAAAAGAGTTGTTATTGGAACCCGGTCTCGCGCAACTTATTTCCAGCCGGAACACTGGCGACGAAGGTGGGATTGTTGTAGAAGAGCGAGACCGAAGCACGCAGCGATCTGAACCAAGCAAGAGAGATGGCTGGTAACAACGCGCTGCCTGCACCATTCAATCCTGATGAAGAGGATTGGGAGTCATATATCGATCACCTTCTTATGTTTTTAGAAAGCAACGAGCTACAGAGAAATATCTGACCAAAGGAAGAGGGCTGTCTTCCTTACACACTGCAGTCCAGCCATCTTTAAAATGGCAAAGGCATGAGCCAAACCAAGAGACGTCAAACAGATGACTTGGCCTGAGCTGAACAGAATGCTCCAAGCATATTATACACCTGTGGTCTCCAACTTGATAAAAAGACACAAGTTCTACAAGAGAGACCAAAAAGAAGATGAAATTGTTGGAGATTTTGTAGCCACCCTGAGACACATCGGAGGAGCCTGCAAGTTCCAAAACATGGACGAGGCCATGAGGGAACACGTGGTCCTCAGGTTAAAGGATGCTACATTTCAGAGGAAGCTGCTGACTAGACCAAACATACCGTAGCTGAAGCTATTGCAGAAGCCACCGCCGCTGAAGCAGCAAAGAAATCCACAGCCACCATGCGCCAGATGAATTTGAATCCAGACCTGCCAAACCAAACCAGAGAGAAGAAGGCAGAGGGAAGCAAGAAACAGCCCACAGCGACCGCTCACTATGAAGATCTCGAATCCCAGAGTGACACTGGGGACGAAAATGAAGATGTCCATAGACTCCAATTAGAAAAGAAATGGCAGAAAAACAGAAGAAACAGGCGGGAGTTTCAGTGTGCTGAATGCGGAGGCAACCACCCGCGATCTGAAAGCAGGTTCCTAGATGCAATCTGTAGGGCTTGTAACAAACGGGGGCACATCGAAAGGGTCTGCCTCAACAAAAAGAGCTATAGTCCTAAAAGACGCAGCAGCAGCAGCACCCCCAGACATGAAGAGAGACAAGCCGGAAGCAGATGGAACCGAAGCAAAAGAACCAGCAAAAGAGAGGAAATGCACCAGATGGTAAACATTGAAAATGCCAGGGCAGCAAATGGGGAAAAGGTCTGGATATAGGTGAACATCGAGGGGAAGCCCTGTGAGATGGAAGTTGACTCTGGGTCCTTTTTATCTATGGTATCCTGGAATACCATCCAGCACCTGATACCAGACATCAAACAAAAAGAACTACAAAAATAAAGACTAATTTTAAAAGACTACCAAGGAAATCGAATTCCGGTATTGGGCCTTGGACATTTCCTTGTCAAATTTAAAAATCATGCTGAAATCTTGCCTCTAACCATCATCAACCGCAATCGCCCTAGCCTGCTAGGAATCGAATGGTTCGTGCCCCTGGGAATCAGGAGGACCGGGATAAACCGCATTGTTGCAGCCAACTGGGAAGAGAGCCTGTTACAAGAATTCCAAGATGTTTTCGACGGGATCCGAGGCAAGTACAAGGGGACCCCAATTTCGTTTAGCCTAGATCCAAAAATAGCTCCCATCTGGTTAAAAGCCAGATGCGACTCTTTTGCTTTAAAACCAAAAATTGATGAACAATTAAACAAATTAATAGCACAAGGGGTGTTAGAGCCAATCGACCATGCCAGGTGGGAAACACCCATAGTGACTCCCGTTAAACCAGATGGGTCAGTGCGCATCTGCGGAGACTATAAGGCAACCCTAAACCATGCGCTCCAACAAAGCGTATACCCAATACTGGTAGTGCAACACTTATTGCACTCCCTAAGGGGAGGAAAATTTTTTGCGAAGCTTGATCTCGCACAAGTATACCAACAGCTACCCATTGACCCCATTACCACAGAGGCACAGACTATTGTGACACATAGAGGGGCATTCAAGTGTAATTGTCTCCAGTTCGGCACTGGCATTGCCCCAGGCATGTTCCAAAGCCTCATGGAGTGCCTGTTAAAAAGAATCAAGGGAGTCATTCCTTATTTTGATGATATTCTGGTGTCAGCAAAAATGCTAACCAACTAGAGAGCAGATTAAGAGAAATCTTAAGAAGATTTAGAGATGCAGGCATTAAGGTAAAGCGAGAGAAATGTAATTTACCCACCAACCAAGTTGAGTTTCTGGGCTACCTGATAGATGAACAAGGGATACATCCCACTGAAAAAACAATAAAGGCAATCAAAGATGCACCTAGACCTAGGAACAAAACTGACCTTCAAGCATTCCTAGGTCTCATAAATTTTTACAATGTGTTCCTGCTCCATAAGGCAACCATAGCAGAACCCCTTTCATCAGTTGTTAGACAAAAAAACTATCTGGAAATGGGGCCACCTGGAAGAAGCAGCATTTCAAGGTATCAAAGACCTATTAACATCTAATACTGTTTTAATCAAGTATAGCAGCACCCTGCCTTTGAAGGTCACCTGTGATTCATCGCCTTTTGGAATTGGCGCCATCCTGAACCACAAACTATCAGATGGCAGAGAGGCACCGGTCGCTTTCTATTCAAAAACGCTTTCCAAATCAGAACAAAATTACAGCCAACTCGACAGAGAAGCCCTCACAATCATCGCTGGAGTCAAAAGATTCCATGAGTACCTTTATGGCAGAACTTTTTTGATCATCACTGATGACAAGCCAACCCTGAACATTCTGTTCTGTCATTCTAGAATGACGAGGGGGTCTGAATTCCTCACTGCCTACTCCTACATGCTGATGCACCACCCAGGAAAGACCATCACCCATGCCGTCGCCCTGAGCCGTTCTCCGCTGCCCATCACAGAAGACGACCCAGCTCCCACCATCTCCACACTCCAACTCGAGGCCTGGCTGAACCTACTGCTATCCGCAGCGGACGTTGCGAGAGCCACCGTGAAAGACCTTTTGACAGCTTGCATCCTGCATTGGGTAGGTAAGGGCTGGCCGGAAGAGCACAAAACTGAGACTTTTAAACCATTTTGCACCCGACAGACTGAACTGTCGATCGAGAAGGGCTGTATATCGTGGGGTGACAGGGTGGTGATACCACACAGACTCCAGGAAGATGTTTTGTGCATGTTGCACGAGGGGCACCCGGGCATAGTTAAGATAAAAGCCCTGGCCAGGAGTTATGTCTGGTAGCTACAGCTGGACAAAGACATTGAACGTTGGGTGGTAACATGCCACGACTGTCAAAAATTGAGGCCAATAGCTACTGCCCCAATAGCTACTGATACAGTTCTGCAGAAGAATTATTGAGTCTGTTGTTTGTAATTTTGTTTGTACACTGAGAGCTTTTGAAGCAGAGACAAATTCATTCTGTGTCCAATCACACTTGGCCAATAAAGAATATTCTATTCTATTCTATTCTATTCTATTCTATTCTATTCTATTCTATTCTATTCTATTCTATGATAGATAGATAGATAGATAGATAGATAGATAGATAGATAGATAGATAGATAGATAGATAGAAAGAATACATTATTGGCCAAATGTGATTGGACACACCAAGAATTTGTCTTGGTGTAAATATTCTTTTTTTTTTTAATTCTTTAAAAAAATACAAAAATCTCATTTCCATTAACAGTTATTGCACCATTGTATATACATGTTTCTTATTTTGTGACTATATGCTATTTTTATCCCTATTCTCAGTATACATAAAAGAAAAGATACATTCATCAGGAGTCAAGAATCATAAGGTACAACACTTAATGATAATTATAGGGTACAATAAGCAATCAATCATACTAGGAAACAGTCAATATAAATCATAGATATACCAGTGACAAAGTTACAGTCATACCGTCAAAAATGGGAGGAGATGATGATAAGAAGTGATGACAAGATTAACAATAATAGTAGTGCAGACTTTGTAATAGTTGAACAGGGTTGAAGGAATTATTTATTTAGCAGAGTAATGGCTTCTGGGAAAAAACTGTTCTAATGTCTAGTTGTTCTGATGTGCAATCTTCTATAGCATCGTTTTGAGGGAAGGAGTTGAAACAGTTTATGTCTGGGATGTGAGGGGTCTGTAAATATTTTCACAGCCTTCTTTTTGACTCATGCAGTATACAGGTCATCAATTGAAGGCAGGTTGGTGGTAGTAATTGTTTTTTCTACAGTCCTAATTATTCTCTGAAGTCTGTGTCTATCCTGTTGGGTTGCAGAATCAAACCAGACAGTTATAGAGGTGCAGATGATAGACTGAATCATTCCTCTGTAGAACTGGATCAGTAGCTCCTTGGGCAGCTTGAGCAGTTTGAGTTTTATTTATCTTATTTATTTTGATTTGTTATTTTTTTTTGTTATTATTTTGAGTTGGCGCAGAAAGAACATTCTTTGTTGTGCTTTTTTGATGACGTTTTTCATGTAAGGTGTCCATTTTAGGTCATGTGATATAGTAGAACCTAGAAATTTGAAGGTTTCTACTGTGGATACGTTGTTGTCTAGTATTGTAAGAGGTGGTAGTATGGGAAGGTTTCTTCTCAACTCTACCACCATTTCTACGGTTTTGAGTGTGTTCAGTTCCAGATTGTTCCGGTTACATCACGAGGCAAGCTGTATAACCTCTTGTCAGTGTGCGGATTCATCATTGTCTCGAATGTTCACTGTTGTGTCATCAGTCACTGTTGTGTCATCAGAAAACTTCAGTTTTTTTCTATATTCTATTCTATTCTGTTCTGTTCTATTCTGTTCTGTTCTGCTCTGCTTTACTCTACTCTACTTTACTCATGACTTTGATTTAAAGTCTCCTTCCCTTTTCTTTTCTGATGGGTGATCGACAACAGAAGATATAAAGTCCTTCCACGGCATACCATAAATATAGACACACAATATGAGGAAGGGTAGAAAACAGATGCACATTGACAAAGCACATTAGTAATTGGTAGTCTCTCCTTCATGAATGACTCAGAACTATGTATGGAAAGTAGCCTCAGTGCAGTGAAGATCAAAGTGGTTTCATATTTACCTTCCTGGTGAGAAAATTGTTAATGTGAAAGCATTGGGAGAAGGGTATAAGTTTGAATTTCTTCTGATAACTTTATTTGGGACAGTTCCTATTTATATCTGAACCTCTATGTTTCATTTCAGCCTTTGCATGAAGCCACCGATATAGTTTTCTTCTCAGTGGTACAAAAAATTGTATCACTCTTGGCAAGTTTCTATGTCCAACAGCATTCTCATGTTCCTTTAAGCTGAGTTAATAAAAAGGATTTTGCCCTCATAAATCAACATAAACAGTAAGAGTTCCTAATGACAAACTTAACACAGGAGGATAGGAGACTCTGTTTATTTTTCCCTAAGCCAACAATTCACTACCAATGTTCTTGCCATTGATCTGCTCATATTAACTGGCTTTCCAGTAAGACTGGCAGAAAATTGACCACTTGTTTTTCAAAAATCCAAGAACACTATCAATGTTTTTTTTTAATGTGGACCATTTCCAAAGACTTTGGGAAATACCCCATCCAGCTGGTCACCAGTCCAACAATGTGAAACCTATCCTAAATAGGATTAGGTCAGCTTACCTAACCATACAAAAGCCAAACAATTATAATTCAGAAATGAAAAGAGAGCAAATGAAGTACTAATACCACTCTATAAAGCCTTAGTAAGACCATACCTAGAGTACTGCATCCAGTTTTGTTCACCACATTATAAAAAAGATGTCGAGACTCTAGAAAAAGTACAGAGAAGAGCAATCAGGATGATTCCAAGTAACAAGACAAATCTCTTCTGCCTTAGTTCATCTAAAGGAAGGCTCTAATTTTATTGATGATGCAAAATGGCAATTAAAAGAAAAAAGGAATTGGCTGTATTATCTGTCCATCAACTAAATATAAGTCTTGTCTTTTTGAGGACACAAAAATTCAAGTCCAAACAGAGACTTTGTTCAGCAAACCAATATTCACAAGCTTCTTGCCTTTCTGAAGCTAAACATGGCTGGTGGGAATTGATTATATATTGATAAAGGAGAAGGCAAGATATACAATATATATCTGATCTTCGCCTTTCCCCAAGAAATTTGGCTTCTAGATGGTGTCCCTACTTTCTCTTCTTCAGAGCTAATTTCTTTTGGAAGGAGATGAACAGATCACCTGGTGAATCTCATAGGAAGGTGGATCAGAATGGAAATTATCAGTAATTGTATTCCAGCGATCACATTTTCTTTCCATCTGAGAAGAGCATGTGACATGTGAGTGGTGTAACAGAGACAACTCTCCAAAAAGTAGGTGAGTCCAAAAGAGAATCCAAATGCAATTTCATTTCAATTTCTGTCTAATAAAAATGAAGCGAAATTCATGTAATGTAATGTATATGCCTATTCCACAGGTTTAATCATTTTCCTCACCCAACTTTAAATATTAACACCCCAAGGCTGCTTTTAACACAGCGCTAGGCTTCCAAATATACCCAAGGTTTTTGGTGGGGATCTCATGGAACTGGTCACCTTTAAATGTTATCAGGAGATTCTTATGATTAAATTGAGCAGGGTTCTCCAAACTTGGCCACTTTAAGACTTGTGGACTTCGACTCCCAGCATTCTAGGAGTTGAAGTCCACAAGTCTTAACATTGCTTAAAGTTGCTAAATTTGGAGATCTCTGAAATGGAAAAAAGGGCACTTTGAACCTTAACCAGGCACAGCAATACTCTGAATTGAGAAGAAAGCAGTTTGTTAGACAAATGTGCAGCCAGATTTCTATCTCGAATTCCAATAAGATTCAAGTTTAGCAAGTTCAGATTAATTCTGAGAAGGTGGCGAGGACAGGAAGATAGAGTACCTGCTAATTATGGAGATTATTATAGAGAAAAAAGAAAAGAGGTCATGTAAATTGGAATCTGTTAAGTTGTGGGAAAAGATCGACGTGAGACCAGTTTGACTTCAGCTCTTTTTATTTGTCTCCGCTAGACTGAACTGCTGCTGAGCCGCGGCAGCCTTTTTTATAGCAGCTGCTTGTGGCTTGCAGCCAATGACAGTTCCTCAAATCTCCCACCATCGGGCGGTCCAATCCAATTGTTGTATTTCAAGTATGCAAATATCTAACACCCTTCACCACATAGTCAAGTTCAACCAATCAGGGGGCCTTACATTACGTAGTCACGTAAATAGGTGGGGCTCTTATGATTCCTACTGGATCTGCGCAATCCAGTCACAGTGTTGTCTTCAGGCTGTTCGGATGGGTTCGCTGTTTCTCCTGACCTCCTCCATGGAACCTCCTGGAAGGTAGAGTCAGCCATGCCACTCTCGGCTGGTCTATCTGGGCTGGTTGAGTCGGCTCAGCTGCTCCCTCCAGGAGAGGCTTCATGATGACTTTCTGCTGCCTGTTCCATTCTCCCAAAATCCTTTTCAGGTATGTGACTGCAATTTCTTATCAGGGCTACCAGTGGTGTTGGTTGGTATGTTGTTGTTGGTGTTTGTTTATTTCTCGTGTTAGTGGAGGGCCTTCCCCCCCCCTCACTTGCGTTTAAGGGGTCTTCCCCCTCTCTGGTTTGCTTATTCTTTTGATTTAATGTGTGAGGTAGTTCATGTGTGTGTGTGGTTCTTCTCCTTTGTCCCTTTGGTTGTTTGTATTTCTTAGTAGTGTTCTTGATCTAAGCTGGTCTATGTGTCTCCTCCAACTTCTTCCATCCTCTGTCTCCACTCTGTATGACCGTGATCCTGTTACCTGGGTTATTTTAGCTGGTATCCATAGTGGGTCCCCCATGAGGTTTTTCACGTATACCAGGTCCCCTGTCCCAAATGTGCAGTAATTACTGGAGGAGTCTGTTGGCTTTTCAGGACTGTGTGTGGGGTGTAGCCTGTCAAGGTGAGACCTTAATTTTCTGCCCATTAATAGTTCTGCTGGGCTTTTGTTAGTTGTAGTGTTTGGTGTAATGTGTTGTATAGTTAGTAGTTTATAGATTTTTTTCTGGATGTCTCCAGTTTCTAGTTTGTGGAGTGCTTCCTTAGTACAACAGACCATGCATTCCGCTTGTCCATTTGTAGCCGTCTGCCCTGGCACTGTCAAGGTGTGCCTTTTTCCTTGTTCGGCCAAGAACTTCTCAAATGTTAGTGTTGTGAATTGTGGCCTGTTATCAGATACAAATAGATTCGGTAAGCCATGTGTTGCTAAAAGTTTTCTTAGCTGTCTGACTACGGCTTCTGTTGTGGTTGAGTGCATGACGCTTACCTCCAGCCAATTTGAGGTATCTACCACTATCAAAAATGTATGCCCTTTCGTTGGCCCTGCAAAATCAATGTGTATTCTCAACCATGGTCCCCCAGGTGTTTCCCAGTCTAGTATCGGTGCAGAAGGGAGTGCAGGTCTAGATTCTTGGCATTGTTTGCATGTTTCCACCCATCTCCCAATGTCCTTATCCATCCCTGGACACCATAGGTAACTCCTTGCTAGAGACTTCATTCTTACAATGCCTGGGTGTCCTTCATGTAATAACTTAAGTATTTGTTTCCTCAGTATGTTCGGTATGATCACCCTGTCCCCCCATAGAATGCACTCATTTAATATCAAGAGTTCTGTTTGTCGATTCCGAAATGGTTTAACAGTCTCGTTACCTTTGGAGTCTGGCCACCCTTTTCCTACCCAATTTAAAATTCAAGCCAGGTCTCTGTCTTTCACGGTTTCCTTCGTGATGTCTGTTGCTGTTATGGGTAGGATTTCCAGCATCTCGATTTGCAGGGTTGATGTGATTGTTGCTGGATCATCTTCTAATTCAGGTAAGGGGATATGGCTCAGGGCATCAATGTGTGTAATGTTCTTACCTGGCCGGTAGATTAATTTGTAGCTGTATGCAGCGAGGAACTCGGACCATCTCATCATTCGCGGTGACAGTATGTTTGGTGTGGCTTTTTTCCCTGCGATTATTCCTAGAAGGGGTTTGTGATCTGTGATCAGAGAAAAAGTTCTGTCATAGATATATTCATGGAAACACTTGACCCCTGTTAATGCGGCCAATGTTTCCCTGCACAATTATCTGTAATTTCTCTCCGCTTTGGATAGGGTTTTTGACTAGAAGGCGATCGTTGCTTCCCTTCCATTGGCTAATGTGTGACTGAGTATTGCTCCAACACCGAACAATGATGCATCGCAGATTAAAGTTAGTGGCAAGGTTTCGCTGTATTGAATTAGTACAGAATCTGATGTCAGCAAGTCCTTGATTTCCTGGAATGCAGTTTCTTCTCGACGTGCCCAGGTCCAGATAGCTTTCTAATCCAGCAACCTGTGTAATGGTTCCACTGTCGTTGCTTTCTGTGGCAAAAAGACATTGTAAAAGTTAATAAGTCCCAAAAAGGCTTGTAACTCTGTTTTATTTCCGGGTCTGGGAGCTTCTTTGATTGCTCTGATTTTCTTTTCTATGGGGTGGATCCCTTCTTTATCTTTGAGGTATCCCAGGACCTCAACTTTGTTGGTGGATAGTTGGCACTTCTCTCTTTTCACTTTAAATCCTGACTCTTTAAATCTTTGTAAGACTTCCCTCAGGCGGCCTTCCAATTGTTTTTTGTCCCTGGCTGATACTAGTATGTCATTGAAATATGGTACCACCCTCTTGAATCCCTGCAATAGGCACTCCATCAGACTTTGGAATACCCCTGGGGCCATGCTGACTCCAAATTGTAGTCTTTTGCATTTGAATGCCCCCCTGTGAGTCACAATTGTTTGTGCTTCCACTGTTTCTGGGTCAACTGGCAATTGTTGGTAAGCTTGTGCAAGGTCAAGCTTTGAAAAGACTTTTCCTCCCCCCAACAAATGTAAGAGGTGTTGGACGACTGGGACAGGCTATGCGCTTTGTTGTAGTGCATGGTTGAGGGTGGCCTTGTAGTCACCACAGATGCACAAGGACCCATCTGGTTTAATCGGGGTCACAATTGGGGTTTTCCACCTTACATGGTCTATTGGTTCTGTTAGGGATAACATTGTTTACCCTAACTGGTTTAGGTGAAATAATAACTATGAATCATAGTTGTGTATGTTAAAGCGTCTGCAGCTTTAACTGTGGAATAGTAATTAAGGGAGTGGTTATGAAAACACTATAAAAGTAGCAAGTCTACAGCTTGCTCACTCTGGCTTTGATGATCCCTGATTACTGCTTGGAATCAAGACTGCATTGCTCGAACGGGAGAGACAACAAAGGACTGATTTGTAAGTGAACTGACATAGGATATTCTACATGGACTTTGCTAACTGAATATCACTGAATGGACTGACTACATGATACATGACTATTGGACTGTTATTTGACTATGCTATAAACTTATACTGGAATAAACTATATTCTTGATAGCACAAGCGTATCTGTTATTTTTACTGTATGTTAATAAACATACAAGCTTAGCTCACTCATTTATCTGTGTGCCTATCTGACTAACGCTGCACATTCTGTTTAGCTTGTCTACCTAACCCTGGTTGGGGAACCCAGGCTTAACACTGGTTATGGGCCCAGAGGCTGCAAAGTCAGTTTAACTAGGTTAAAACAGATTTATGTAAAAAGTGAGAGTTTACATTACAGTAAACAGACAGCTGAGTTTTATTAATTATAGTTTTATATCCATATAAGAAAACATGGCACAAGTCAATCTACAAAGTTTGTCCCTTATATCCAAGCTGGATGGAACAAACTATGTATCATGGTCTACAAAATGTAGTCTACTTCTACGAAGAGAAGGTCTGTGGAACATAATTGAAAATCCACCAAACGTAGAAAAATGGGATCCAGAGGATGAGGAAGACAGACTAAAGATAGAAGAATTTATGCATAAAAATCAACAAGCCATTTGCATAATTGCGTTAACCTTAACTGATCAACAGCTTGTTTATATCCACGGAGAGAAAACGGCTGTTGGGTGTTGGCAGAAGCTGAAGAGGATTTATGTTCGAGATAATGTTGGTGCTCACATAAATCTAACACAGAAGCTTTTCAGGACGCATCTCCAAACAAATGGTGATATGCTGAGTCATTTAAAAACTATGCAAAGCATTTTTAAAGAACTACATGAGAAAGAACTTATATTCTCTGAACTACACCAAGTTTACATAATTCTATCTTCCCTTGATGAAAGTTATGATAACTACGTAACTTCACTTGAAATTGTGCCAAAGGAAAATTTAACTTTAACTGATATAACTGGCAGATTGATCGAAGAGGCCAGAAGAAGGCATGAAAGAGATGAATTAAGGAGGAAGCAACCTCCAAAAGAAGATAATGAATCTCCTACTGCATATGCAATTAAAAAGTGTTTTAATTGTGGAGGGAGAGGACATTTGGCAAGATTTTGTAAAAAGGCAAAGCGCCAGAACGCTGGCCAGAATACTAAAAATCATCAAAAAATAAATAAAAATTTAGAGTTAGCCATGTATACTAACGGAGCTGTAAAAAATAATTTATGGGTGGTTGACAGTGGAGCATCCCATTGTATAACAAATGATAACAAAAAAATTTTTAAAATGTCACAGAGTACACAGCAGATATCGTTAGCCAATGGCTGGAAACTGAAAGCTAAAGGTCAAGGTATAGCATATTGTTCTTTTATAAAAGAGAATGTAAAAATGTTATATGTACCACAACTTAAGTTTAATTTAATTTCAGTTAGAATTTTGATTAAACTAGGATATGTAGTTACATTTAGGGGAGATAACTGCATAATTAAAAAAGAAGATAAGAGAATTACTGCATCTTTAAGAGGTGGATTATATGTGTTAAATGATGATGGTTTAAAGGTGGCTAACACAATTTATGAAAATAAGAAACCTCATGACGAATGTATTCACTTGTTACATCAAAGGCTAGGGCATTTAAATTTTAAAATGCTTAAGAAAACTGTTGAATTATCTAAGGGAATAAGTTTGAAATCTTGTAATAAGTATTTGCAATGTAATGCCTGTAATCAAAGTAAGAGCAGGGTTATACCGGCTAATAGAGTTGATGGATTTACTACTAAAGAGCCTTTAGAAGTAGTATTTGCTGATTTAATAGGTCTGAAAAAACCAAGTGTAGGAGGAGCTCGCAACATACTAAGTATAATGGACCACTATTCTAGATATGGGTTTTGCTATTTAATGAAGAGCAAAACTGAAACATATCAAAATCTATTTAATTGGATAAAATTCGCAGAAAGAAAAATTAAAAAGAAATTAGTAACTCTCATAACAGACAATGGTACAGAATTTACAAAAATAAATTTCAGAACAGACTAAGAATGTTAGTATTCAACATAAAATGTCTGCACCATATAGGCAACAACATAATGCCTTTATAGAGAGAAGAGGCCAAATATTACAATCAATGGCACGAACTATGATGTCTGATTCAGGATTACCTGACAAATTATGGGGAGAAGCAATAATGTGTGGTAATCATATATTAAATAATGTTGTTAATTCAACAACAGGTGAATTACCATTCACACTGTGGCAAAACCTGATTTAAGTTACATGCACACATTTGGAGCACCAGCATGGGTGCATATCCCTACACAACTTAGATACAAAGGACAGCATAGAGCTAAAAGATTGATTTTTGTAGGTTATACATCTAATCATAGATCTTATAGATTCTGGGAACCAGGTACATCTAGAGTTTACATCAGTGCTAGTGCAAAATTCCTAGAACATGTAGGATGGAATAGATTAGAGCAAGATTTAAATAATGAAGTAATTATTGAACCCTACAAAAGGCAGAAAGATCAGATTAGCTATAAGAAGAGTCCAATTAAAGAAGAAGTCCACGAAGAGCAAATAGGACCAGAACAAGAGGAAATAGTTGATCAGGAAGAGTTACATGATCAAGAACAATTAATAGAGGAAAGTCCACCTGTAAGTCCTATAATACCTAGACGTACTACACGTGTAACTAGACCACCTGATAGGTATCAAGCAAGTATAGTTTGCCAAGTAACTAAAGTTCCAACTAGTGTAGATGAACTTAGGATGTATCCTGCTAAGGATCAGGAGAATTGGCAAAAGACAATGGAAAAAGAACTAAATTCATTAAAGGTAATGAAAGTGTATGAAAATGCCAAATTACCTCCAGGAGAAAAATCCATTGGGTGCAAATGGATATTTAAAGTAAAAACTGGAAATGATGGGACTGTTACCCATAAAGCTAGGTTAGTAGCTCAAGGATTTAATCAAACTGCATCTGATTACGATGAAGTTTTTGCACCAAGCCTTAAAGCAACATCTTTAAGAGCAGCATTAGTGTGGGCAGCTAAGAAAAACTATGTCATTAACCATTTAGATGTAGAAACTGCTTATCTACATGCACCATTGCAGCACACTATATATTTAAGAAAACCAATTGGTATAAAAGAGAATAAAGTAAATAGTAATGATTGTTGGAAACTCAAAAAGAGTCTTTACGGGTTGAAACAATCTGGGTTTGAGTGGAAACAATATATTGTGAAAGAGTTAAACAATATAGGTTTTAAATCTGGTTTAGCAGATCCGTGTGTGTTTAAAAGAGAAAATAATGGAACGGTGTCATTATTGTTATTATTTACAGATGATATTGCTTTAATAACTAAGACTAATAATGAAGCTAATGAGATTATATCATTATTAGCCAAAAAGATAAAATTAAAGCATTTAGGTGAAATTAAAAGGTATCTAGGATTGACAATTAATAAAACAAATAATGGTTTTAAGATATCTCAAGAAGATAAAATTTGCCAATTAATTAAAATGTTTAAAATGGAACTTTGTAAACTGGCAAAGACTCCAATGAGTCAGGAAGTTTGCCAAACTAATGATCAAAGTCCCAAATTTGATAAGTCCATATATCAATCTTTGATTGGTAGCTTATCATATATAAACAATTGGTCAAGGCCAGA
Source organism: Laticauda colubrina (assembly GCA_015471245.1). NCBI lineage: Eukaryota > Metazoa > Chordata > Lepidosauria > Squamata > Elapidae > Laticauda > Laticauda colubrina. The sequence continues at coordinate 12,947,932 of BLBF01000050.1, read as the reverse complement.
TATAGCTTATAGTGTAAATCAGCTGGCACGTTTTAATTCAGATCCTAAAGAATGTCATTGGCAATCCTTAAAAAGAATTTTAAGATATCTTAAAGGAACAATGAACCATGCATTGTATATAGAACCAAAGGGTGATTTGAGTCTTAGTGCCTATGCAGATGCAAGTTTTGCAACTGATATGAACACTAGAAAATCAACATCTGGGATGGCTATATTATTTGGTAAGACACTAATAGGATGGAGGTCAATCAGACAACAGCATATTAGCTTGTCCACGATGGAAGCTGAATTTTCATGTCTATCATTATTATGCACTGACTTGATTTTCTACAAACAGTTATTATTAGACATGGGTATAACTGTAAAAGATTCCATTATTGTGTACGAGGATAACCAAGCAGCTATAAAGTTAGCTACTAGTATTGCTGTAAAAACTAGATCAAAACATACTGATTTAAGATATTTAAATGTAAGAGAATCAGTGAACAATGGACTAATTAAATTGGAATACTGCATGACAGAAGAAAACATTGCAGACCAATTTACAAAAGCTCAAGGAGCAACTAAGTTTAAAGAGAGTTGTGAAAAATATAATTTAAAGATGTAAATGATTCATAGTTATTATTTAACCTAAAAGGTGAGAATGTTAGGGATAACATTGTTTACCCTAACTGGTTTAGGTGAAATAATAACTATGAATCATAGTTGTGTATTTTAAAGCGTCTGCAGCTTTAACTGTGGAATAGTAATTAAGGGAGTGGTTATGAAAACACTATAAAAGTAGCAAGTCTACAGCTTGCTCACTCTGGCTTTGATGATCCCTGATTACTGCTTGGAATCAAGACTGCATTGCTCGAACGGGAGAGACAACAAAGGACTGATTTGTAAGTGAACTGACATAGGATATTCTACATGGACTTTGCTAAC
>BLBF01000050.1:12892320-12946605 GCA_015471245.1 Laticauda colubrina | reverse complement strand
ATTCTACATGGACTTTGCTAACTGAATATCCCTGAATGGACTGACTACATGATACATGACTATTGGACTGTTATTTGACTATGCTATAAACTTATACTGGAATAAACTATATTCTTGATAGCACAAGCGTATCTGTTATTTTTACTGTATGTTAATAAACATACAAGCTTAGCTCACTCATTTATCTGTGTGCCTATCTGATTAACGCTGCACATTCTGTTTAGCTTGTCTACCTAACCATGGTTGGGGAACCCAGGCTTAACAGGTTCCAATACCCCCTGTGCGATGAGTTTATCTAATTACTCATCGATTTTCAGTTTTAGTGTAAACAGGACTCACCTTCCTTTAACCTGATTGGGGCTATGTTAGGATTTAAATTAAATGAGATAGGGGACCCTAAGTACTTGCCCAGTTTTCCATCAAAGACGTCCTGGAATTCTCGCATCAGGTTCTTTTCCCAATCTGTCTCGATGATGCTGTTTACCCCGGTCACTCCAATTCCTAGGGGTGTGAACCATTCAAGCCCCAGTAGGCTTGGGCGATCCCGGTCTACTATTGTCAGTGCCAGGATTGTCTTGTATTTTTTGAATTTGACTTGGAAATGTCCGAGTCCGACTACGGGGATTCTGTTCCCTTGGTAGTCTTCAAGGGTGAGTTTTTGTCTCTCTAGTTCCTTCCTTTCTATATCTGGTATCAGGCTCTTTAGGGTGTTCCACGATATCATAGATAGGTACAACCCAGAATCCACCTCCATCTCGCATGGCTGGCCTTCTATTTTGATTTGTACCTGCACCTTCCCTGTGTTGGTTACACTCAACTTGCCCAGTGATTATTGTCTGGTGTGTTTCTTCCTTTCTGTTAGTTTCGCTGAACCACTTATTTCTGTTTTCTCGGCTCCAATGGCTCCCTTCTGTCTTTCTCTCATTCAGGGGTGGGGGGTGGGTGGGTTGTAGCTATTTCTGTTCTGGCAGATTCTAGCTATGTGTCCCCACCTATCACAATGCCTTCACACAGCGTCAAGGAAACGGCACTTGGAATGTGGGTGCTCTCCTCCGCATCTGGCACAACAGAATTCAGTTCTCCTTCCTCTCTGGTCTTGTCTGCTCTCACCTTCCTTTTGGTCTTGCTTGTAGAATTCATGCCTCTTGTTGAGGCTTGAGACGGCTGGTACATAATGGGCTTGCAGCATTTTGTCCAAATCTGGCCACGCCATCTGCTTCACATCCTGGGGTTTTGCCAATGCGTTTGCCATCTTGAAAACTGTGGGCCCACAATGGGTAAGGAAAACAGCTCTCTTTTGGTTTTTGGATATCCCTTGTAGATCATTGCTTTTGAGGAACATGAGGAATGTGTTGATGTAAGAGTCCCAGTCCTCCGCCACTGGGTTAAATGTGTGGGTGGCGAATTGCTACTGGCCATTTCATCTTTGCTCGGTCTCGTTGCCACATGCTCAACTGGTCTCCTTTGTCTCAGTATCCCATCCTTGTCACCAGTGTTAAGTTGTGGGAAAAGATCAACGTGAGACCAGTTTGACTTCAGCTCTTTTTATTTGTCTCCGCTAAACTGAACTGCTTTTTTTATAGAGGCTGCTCGCAGCTTGCGGCCAATGACAGTTCTTCAAACCTCCCACCATGAGGCGGGTCAATCCAATTGTCGTATTTCAAGTATGCAAATATCTAACAGAATTCCAACATTACTGGCTTCAAATTAGAGGTCCAGATTATTTTAAAGAGAGGGAATTTTTGTTAAATATATATTTAATATTATTGAAGCAATAAAGCAAAATATAGCTAAATTATTCATCCAAGCTTCCAGGGTCTTCTGTTTCTCATATAAATCCATTGAAGTGAACAGGCACATAATTTTCACAAATTACACAAATGCATCCTGACATTACGTATCCATGATAGTTGCCGTTGGAAGGACAGATGCTACCAGTATTCAAACAGGAAGCAACTCTGAGATAGTTTGAGACAGTTTGAGATAGTGAGATAGTTTGGCAGACTTATTGGACTGTCTGGACAGGTGCAAAGAGAAAAGTGTTGTGGAATTTGCATAGAGGATAGGTCATCTGTCAATATAGCATCATATTGTCACAATACAAATTGGGGTTTACAGGCAGGTCTGGAGTTACGCTGTCAATGTGCTTTCACTGGAAGTCTGGCCAGGTTTGTCCTTGGCTGAGTAAGACCAGCAGTACCCCCAAAAGAAAGGTCAAAGATACTACCAGGAAGCAGGAGATCTTAGAGGTGAGCATGGCGAGAGATTCCAGAAATCTGCAGAGATTAGAAGGAGAAGAGAGATGAATTGTAGCAGATGATCAGGCTGATCAGGCTGATCCTGAGGGAGGGGTCAAATGGGTTATCAGTTTCAAATCTTCTCATTTCCCCAAGAGATCTCAGTTCAACCCACCATGAACTCCATTGACTCTTATCTATTACCAAATTGCTTTGAACATTAGTAGTTAAAGTGCCTGTCACATTGGCCGACGGATGCAAAACGTTTGTAAAAAGGACACTGCAGACGAGAAAATGTTCCATCCATTGTTGTTCACTCTCAAAAGTGCCCCAAATTTGCATAAGTAGAGCGGACAACAACGGAAAGGAACGGACGGGGGGTGGACGTAGCCAGGATGTTAAGCTGATGCTCCACGGAAGCCTAGCGGATGGAAGCGGATGGAAGCGGATGGCACATCCGCAGGGCTTCCGGGGGAGCACAGCGAAGCGGACGCGCAGTGGAAGGAGCGGATGCAGAGCGGATGCCTAGCGGATGAAGTGGATGCAGAGTGGAGGCCTAGTGGAAGCCTAGCGGATGCCTAGTGGATGCAGAGCATTCACTGCATATATAGCCCCGCAGATATAAAGGGAAGCAGCTCGCAAGCAGGTCACCATTCAGAGGAAAGACCTGCTGCCAGACACAGCTCCAGCCAGCCAGCCAGCCAACAACCATGGGGAAGAAGAGGAAGCCTGTGGCATCTGCTGCCAGCCCTGGCAAGAGGGACAGGGCCACCATCCAACCCCCTGGCCCTGACTCTGCTTCTGCTGAGGCTTCTGCTGCTTGGGCTGACTGTTCTGGTGCAAGAGCTTCTGCTGGCGCTGCTCCTGCTGCTGGGGCTTCTGCTGGTGCTTACTCTGCTGGTGCTGGTGCTTCTGCTGGTGCTTACTCTGCTGGTGCTGCTCCTGGTGCTGGTGCTTCTGTTGGTGCTTACTCTGCTGGCGCTGCTCCTGGTGCTGGTGCTTCTGCTGGTGCCTACTCTGCTGATGCTGCTCCTGGTCCTGCTGGTGCTGCTGGTGCTCCTGTTCCTGCTGGTGCTGCTGGTGCTGCTGATCTTGGTGCTGCTGGTGCTGCTGGTGCTGCTGGTCCTGTTTTTGTTGCTACTGTTGTTGTTGCTGCTGGTCGTGGTGATGTGGTGGAGCAGCCCCTACAACCTTGAAGCCCCTCTGATGAGGGCCCAGATGGCCCTGCCAGAGGGAGGAAGAGGCATACGCGTTAACGGGAGAGGAGGCAATACTCCATCGAAGAGGAACATGAGGATGAGGTGCTTGAATGGCTAAGGGAGAATGAGTATCTATGTTGGAAGGGACACAGGCTCTATTGAGACACCAAAAGGAAGCAGGCTGCTTGGAGAGAGAAGGCAGAGAGCCTGGGCTACACTTCGGAGGTGCTCCTCAGCTGGTGGAAGCTCATGCACACCTGGTACAGGAAGCTGCATCTCAAGAAATCTGGCCAGGCCATGGTCAAGCTGAAAGACTGAGAGTCCTACATGATGGGCAAGTGCAGCTTCTTGGAGGGTGAGGTCCGCCACTGAGGAGCAGCCCCTCTGACAACCTTCTCTCTCAGGCAGCCTGTAGAGAGCCAGTCCTCTTCTGGCCAAGAGTCAGCTCCTGTGTCCAGGCAGGTATCTGTGGAGCGTGCCACAATGGAGACACCCACAACAGCTGCACTCCCCATGGTGGAGCATGTGGAGGACCCCCTGACGCAGTGGGAGCAAGGAGAGGGCACTTCCACCACCCCAGGTGATGTCACTGCCCTTCCAAGGCTTTCCACAGGCCCTTACCTACCAAGGCTACGGCTACCAGGAGCTCCAGCAGCACAGGCAGCCCTTCCCAGTCCAGGCACAGGTACAACAAATGCCACTGGTGCCATCAATGCCACTGATGTCACCGATGCAACCAACGCCACCGATGCCACTGATGCCATGGATGCCACCGATGCCAGCCATGCCACCGATGCCAGGCATGCCACAGAAGCCACCCATGCCACAGATGCCACCCACACCACAGATGCCACCGACGCCTCACCTCGCTCACCTGCAGACCAGACATCCCCACTACACTCCTGTTCCTCCATCCCACAACCAAGCCCAGCCTCAGAACATCTGTCATCGGTATTGGGGCTGACACCCCATGTCTTGGAGGAAGGGGTTCTCAACATCACAGGACTGAGCCAGCTCTCTGAGAGCTTCCTGCACACACCATCCCCTGTTTTCCTCTCGGGGCCAGGCACCCCAATAGCGCCTCCGACCAGCACTCCAGCAGCAGCCACCTCCACAGCACCTGGACCCTTCACCCCTGAGATGATGGGCACGCCTCAGAGTGACTGATAAGAGTGCCAGAGACTGGGTGGCTAACTGTTGACTTTATCTTTGCTTTGGAAACTTGACTTGGGTCATTTTGCTTTTACACCTTGTTATTAATAAAGATTATCTTTGATTCACACACTTGCTTCATTTATTTTATTAAATAAAGTCTTGGTGGAAACTTTTAGAAATGGTTTAAGCCTTTGCATGCTTGTGGGATGGGTTAAGATAGCAGTGGGATGGGCAGGGATACCCGTGGGATGGGCAGGGATACCTGTGGGATGGGTAATAGCTGTGGGATGGATTAGGATATCAGTGGGATGGGTAATAGCTGTGGGATGTGCAGGGATACCTGTGGGATGGGCAGGGATACCTTTGGTATGGGTAATAGCTGTGGGATGGGTAAGGATAGCAGTGGGATGGGTTAGGATACCTGTGGGATGGGTAATAGCTGTGGGATAGATAAACCTCCAGTGCAAGCATAGTGGTATTGTATGGTCCACCCTCCCAGGTGCTACACCTATGGCCCTTTATTATCAATGCCCTGTTTATTGTAGGCCCACTCTACATACATGGCCCAATCTCATCAGTGTGATGAGACAGGCTGAAAGAAGTATTCCTTAAGCATCTATCATCCTGTCTTGCCACTCCACTGCTCCAGCTGGGGAGTTGCACCAGTGTTTCAGGAGGTTGAGCTGCTTCTTCCCTTCATGTGAAGCTCTGTTGGGGCCTTGCAATCCACAGTATCTATCAGGTTTCAGCCTTGCCTCCATTCACCAGGCTCCATATCCCATTGCCTTGTTGGAGGTCCACAAGCCTGTTCTGCAACACTGGGTAGCAGGTGCGCATGAGATTGTGCAGGATGCAGCAAGCATGTTCCTCGCAGTCTGTGGGTGATGCTGCATGGTGTTGGGAAGTACCTGGAACCTGTTGGCCAGGATGCCAAAGGCGTTCTCCACCACCCACCTTGCCCTGGACAGCCTGTAGTTGAAGATCCTCTCTTCACGGGTGAGGCATCTGGAAGTGTAGGGCTTCATGAGGTAGGTTCTGAGGGAGAAGGCGTCATCCCTCACGATGAAGTAGGGCATATCTTGTGTGTCGTTGGGCAGGGGGTCTGGATCTGGGAAGCCCATGATGAGGTTGCGTTCCAGCCCCTCCTTGAGGTGACTGGCATTGTATACCTGGGCATCTGAAGCTGACCCGTTGCCTGAAGCATCAATGTACATGAACTTGTAGTCAGCATTGACCATGACGAAGAGGATGATGCTGAAGAAGCCCTTGTAGTTGAGATAAGTGGACCCTGACTTGGCTGGAGCTTTGCAGGTCACGTGCTTGCCATCTATGGCTCCAATGGTGTGTGGTAAGTTCCACTTCTGATACCACTGCTCTGCAACTTTCATCCATCCTTCTTCAGTGGAGGGGCACTGGAGGAGCTCCTCCAGGTATTCTTCTATGATGGCCTGCACCACTTCTCTGACCACAATGCTGATTGTGTTGTGTGGCACCCTCCAGCCGTACTGCATGCTCCTGTACGTGGTCCCGGAGGCCAGGTGGCGCAGAGTCAGTGCCACCTTGAGTCCCGGGTCCAGGCTGGGCCGGAAGTTGGTGCTCTGCTTGGTCAACCTGGGTGTCAGCCGCTCCACAACTTCATCAAACATGGCTGGCGGCATCCTCATGAAGTTCTGGAATGCACGTGTGTCTTTGTTCCTCAGGTCCACCATCAGCTTGTTATACAGTCTGTACTCGGCTCTTCTCGTGATCTATCTTCGGACCCAGACACTTCTTGGACGCCTCCTTTTCTTCGTGTAGAACAGGTGAAAGAGCCTGTAGATGGCTTTGCACTGTTGTAGAACGATGGTGGCTACCAAAAGGAGTGTGTGACGATCCATGGTGGAGATGACTGGATGCTGTGGAAGAGCGAGAGCAAGATGACAGCTGAAGAGATCTGCACAGCAGGGCTGCTGGACTGAAAGTGAGATCCAGGTGAGTTCCTCTCCCTTTTTATAGGAAATATAGGTTTTCCGCTCGATGTCCTTTTGCATCCTCTAGACATCCTGCAGACATCCTAAATATCTGAGATAGGTCCCCTCTGTGAACATTTTTTCTGTTTTAATGCTTTGTATGCAAGCTGCATCCGCTTTCATCCTTTCTCCGTCTGTGCTACTGATGCTTTGTGTCCGTTCCATGTCCTTTTCGCTTCCTCCCTGTGTCCATTTTCTGCTGGAGCAGATTTGAGTTGCGTGGATGCTCAGTGGATGCCTAGCGGATATAGTGGATGCATAACAGATGACAACGGATGTAGAACGGATGTTCCCCGTATGCGTAGCGGATGCAGAATGGACGTGTTGGATACATTTTCTGCTCAAAAAGTTTTGTGCAGCTCAAAACTTTTTGAGCAGATGAAATCTCAGTAGACGGATGCTGGACAAATAGAGAGGATGAAAAACAGACACAATGAGTACAGAACAGAAGCATCGCGTTAACCAACGGATGGTAAGTGTTTCTCTCCGTTTTACATCCTCTTTCCATCCGTTGGTGCAGTGTGACATGGGCTTAAGGTTATTGTAGAGAACATAAATTTGCAATAAACCTATATATTCATTTGAAGTGCCTGGACTTCCTTATTTTCCTGCACTTGATATTAATATTCTAAGTGATCCTCTGACTCCCTCATCCACCATTCAGACTTCTCAGATAATGACAAAATAACACACCATTAAGTTTCACACCCTTGTGGTTTGTGCATTGAGTGGTATCCTTACCTTATTACTAAACTGAATGTTTCTATGTCTATTTGTATGTGGCTGTGACTGTATTTACATATAAACACATAGATAAATATACATACAGATGCACAAACAGCAACATTTATAAGTACACATTAAATATTTATCCCTATTCATTATTTCCTTTAGGTGACACAGATCAAACTTTCCAACCTCCCTAAAAGATTGTAAGAGAATAGAGTTTCGAGGAGGAACATTCACCTTTCCAAAATGACCACAAATCCAATAAAATATTTCAGTCTCAGATAGAAGTGTTGCAATGACTGAAGAAGTAGCACAGTAGTAGGCAAATATCTACAGGATTTCTATGAGTCAACATAAGTATAATGGCACTCCACAAGGGCAATGTAAATTATTCATGGGAAATACACAATGGTGGGATTCAAATAATTTAACATCCAGTTCTCTGCCCTAACAACCATTTTCAGTATAAATAAAGGATTAGGGCCTGAATATTTTTGACCACCCTAGAACTTTGAAGCAGATTCCTGAATTCCTTTCAAAGCAGAACTTTGAAAGCAGCTTCCTTTCTCACTGAGTTCCAGGTATGAAGTTTTTCTTTTGTTTTGCTTTTCAAATTTGTCACTTGTGTGAGTTTCTTCTATTTTCCTGGCTGATTATTTGGGCTCCATTTGATATGGTGATACTCTACATACCCTTATTTGGGTTGGAGCTGAAGTAGTAACTCTCCCAGATTAAATTCATTAATTTGGAACCTGCAATGAAATCAAAATATGCCTGCAAGAATATTTTTGAACAATGGATCCTGAACTCTATTGTTTGATTCCAGCCTTACAATGTGTGTCTCTAAGTTATCAGGTTGCTGACTGATATAATTGATGAGAAATTAAAAATGAGCCTGGGTACCAGCCATGGATTTATTGATATAGAATCTTTCTGGTTCTGCTTTAGTTCCAGAAATCCAAGGAAGTTTAAGTAAGAATCATACCATTTTTATCCCCGTCACAATTAATCTTGGAGGTATGAAAGTGATTGGCCAAAAGTCATGGAGTCAGCTTAGGGTAATGGCTCTATGGGTCTTATCAGTATATGAGAAATTATGAGCTGGGATAGACATAACAACAAGTCATCTATTTGGTGTCTAAGAAACAGCACCAGTTGTGAGCCATGTCAGATGGCTCAAAGCCTGGGCGTGGCTTAGGGTAACTAGTTGGTATAAATATAGAGCTTCTATAGCTTCTATGATTCTGAGTTCTGGTGGTTCTGATGAATCCTGCTTCTTGTTTTTGTACTTGCAACCATATTGAAAGAGCTACATGGATATTGTATACATGCATCATGTTTTATATTATTGTATATAAACAAGTTTCTTCTATAAATGAACCCTGCTGAATTATGTGCTGGTTGGATTACTGCACATACTTATGTGCTGGTTGGATTACTGCAAACACTGACGATTTACCCAGGCTCCATCCAATAAGTGAGCCACCTGGAATATCTAATTAAAATTGAATCAAATTAATAGGATATATTTATTTTGTTCAGTTGCATGGATTTTATCATTTATCCCTATACAATCTTTGAAATTACAATTCAGGAACTAATTTTAAAGGAGTGCTTGACATTTAAGGTTACTCTGGGCCCTTTGTGGCTTTTCATGGGAAGGGTCATTTGTAGACTCTGTCTAAATATCTTTCTGACCAAAAAAAGGGTGCTGAACTTTAAAATGAATTGAATTTCCTTCGGGTCACCAAACTCTTGAGCTTATCAACAACCTGATGGAGTTTTAGATTATTCATCAACACCCAAACATTTATTATATGACTAAAATTAATAAAGATTACTTTAACTAATAGAACTATGAATAATAAGAACAAGAAGTGCTTGGATAGTCTCATAAACTCTTGGGGGTCAATAACAATGATTTTGAGAAAGCTGAATTACATTGACACACAGTGAAATTGCAACACGCTCTACATGGGGTTGAAGAACATACAAAGCTCCAGTTGGTACAAAATACAGCGACCGATTTTGTGTAGACCCTAGTGTGTGCCTCTATCACCTCTCCTGCAGGAGCTGCATTAATTGCCAATATGTTTCCAGGCACAATTCAAGGTGCTAGTTGTCACTTTTAAAGCCCTTCATGGATTGGGACCAGGTTATCTGAGAGATTGTCTCTTGCCAGTAATATCTACCTGACCCATCAGAGTGGGAAGGCAGGGAATGTTGTGGGTCCCATCTCCAAGGAGATAAACCTGATGGGACCCAAAAGAAAGGCTTTCTCCATAGTAACCCCCTCTCTCTGAAACACCAGAGATTAGAACGGCCCCCACTGTAATACTCTTCCGAAAGGCACTGAAGACCTGACAGTGGGCCTGGGGAACCCAGAGTGGGATGCAGCCCATTAAATGGCTCATGTGATCTGCTGTTGCCAGGGTGGGGGGTGGGAGTTGGGGGGTGATTTTGTTATATGGTACTACACTAATGTATTTTATTCTTTTTGTTAGTTTTTATTGTTTAAATGTATTTTTATATTCTGGAAGCTGACTTGAGTTGCCAAGATGAATAGGTGGCAATATAAATTCAATAAATAAATAAATAAACGAACAAACAAATACATACATCTTCCAACTCATTCACAGTTTAAATGGAATCCCAGAAGATGAAGGGTGTGAAAAGTCAAATTTATATATTTTTATTTATTTTATTTGGTTTGTTAACTGCTTACAAGATAATAGGTATAGGTAAAAACATAGTTATGAAAACATGAAATGGATACATATAAGAAAAATAAAAGAAACAATAGGACAGGGATGGTAGGTACATTGGTGCGCTTATGCACGCCCCCTATAGACCTCTTAGGAAAGGGGTGAGGTCAATCGCAGAAAGTCTAAGATTAAAGTTTTTGGGGTTTGGGAAAGAAACCACAGAGTCAGGTAGAGTGTTCCAAACAGTGACCACTCTGTTGCTGAAGTTGTATTTCCTGCAACCAAGTTTGGTGTGATTAAGTTTGTATCTATCTTGAGTTTGTATCTATTGTTTGCTCTTGTGTTATTATGGTTGAAGCTGAAGTATTCATTGACAGGTAGGACATTGCAATGGATGATTTTATGTACTATACTTAGATCGGACCGAAGGCAGTGTAGTTCTAGCTTTTCTAGGCCTAGAATTTCAAGTCTGGTGACATAAGGTATTCTGCAATGAGTAGAGGAGTGGTGAACTCTTCTTGTGAAATATTTCCGGACTTTCTCAACTGTGCTAATATCAGATACATAATGTGGGTTCCAGACTGATGAGCTGTATTTGAGTATTGGTCTAGCAAATGTTTTGTATGCTCTAGTTAGTAGTGTAATATTACCAGAGAAGAAGCTATGTAAGATTAGGTTAATAACTCTTAATGTCTTTTTGACTATGTAGTTACAGTGGGCTCTAGCACTTAGATCATTAGAGATGAGTACTCTAAGATCTTTGACAGAGTTTGGATCATCAACAAGGTCTTGACTATTTCCTGATTTTTTTTTTGCCATTATGTAAGACAGAGCATTTATTTGTTGAGATTTGAAGTTGCCATTTGTTTTACCATTCTGATATATAGTCGAGGTCTTTTTGAAGGGTAGCAGTATTGTCTGTGATGTTGAATAGCTTTACATTATCAGAGAAGAGAACGCAGTTGCTCTTAATATGACCACAGAGGTAATTTATGTAGTGTATGAAGAGAGTTGATCCTAGAACACTGCTTTGGGGGACACTACTATTGACAGGTACAGAATTTGATAGGATGCTCCCAATTTTGACCATTTGTTGTCTGTTTGACAGGAATGCTTCTATCCAATTATGCAGTTATCTAGAGATACCATAAGATTTTAGTTTTAGGAGTAGTTTGTCATGTACCACTAAATCAAAGGCTTTACAGAAGTCTTTGTAGATTGCATCTATTGCTTTGCCCTGATCGAGTTGTGTAGTTCATATGTTTTTGTAGTGTAAGAGTTGCAGATTGCAGGATAGTTTTTTTCTGAAACCAAATTGTTTATTAGAGAGGAGGTTGTTTGTCTCTAAGTGGAGGATCATGGATTGGTTAATAATTGATTCCATGAGTTTACAGGTGATGCAGCATAAAGAGATTGGTCTGTAATTTTCAGCTAGGCTGGGGTCTCCCTTTTTGAAGATGGAATGACTGTGGCTTGTTACCATAGTTTTGGCAAGGAACTGGTCCTGACAAATTTTTCAAAGATTATGCTTAGAGGTTTGGTTATGGCAGTGGATAGTTTTTAAAGAAGTAGGCACATATTCTGTCCAGTCCAATAGATAGAGATGGTTTTAGATTGCATAGTGCTTTTTTAACATTGTCTTCTGTAAAATTGATATGTATTAGATCACTGTAGTTGTCTGTCGTTCGACTAGGAAATACTCGGCACGATCCATTGCTGAGCCAAAGAATGTGTTTAAGAGGTTGGCTTTAATAGTGTCATTGTTGCAGTCTTTACCATTAGGTCCTTTCAGGAGTGGAATGGACCTTGAGTCTTTTAGTTTGTTGTTTACAAATTGTAGAAAATGTGGGTGGAATTGGTGCGTAGAAGGTTTTCCTCTTGTTTAATGTGATAATTGGGGCATTCAGTCTTTACCTGATGTCATAAACTTTTGTATCATCTTTTGAAATCGGCAACGTGACCAGATTTGTTTTTTCGCCAAAGTGATCTCTTTTTGTATTGAAACTTCCTTTTTGTTATGGGTAATCTGTTTTTTCTGGTTTTTGGAGTTGTTATTGGTACATATAATTTGATGACTCTTTTGACTTCAAGAAAAAATATGTTGTAATGGTCTTCAATAGTATTGCATCCAGTGAATAGAAATTGCCAATCAAGGGAAGAGAGATTGTTGTCTATAAGAACATAGTTGCCCTTTTTGAAGTTATAATTGGGGGTCACATCATTGTATTGATTTTTGTGTAGATGTTTGTTGAGACAAAAGTCAATCATGCTGTGGTCACTGTTGGAAAAGGGTTCTTTAATTTATATTTTGTAAATTGAATTCAAACTATTGCAGAAGATGAGATTGAGGCAGTTGTTAAGTCTAATATTGTTGGTTACTAGTTGTTCCAGTATTTCTTTACAATATTCCTTTACTTGTTGCTATTCATGGTTTTCCCAAAAGAATATATTTAATGTAGAGAAGTTTGATGAAGAAATATCTTGGAAGTAGCCCCATCAAGATCAGTAGATCTACAATAGATTTACTTTATAGCTATGGCATTTGTTTAATTACATCTGCAAAAGAGGTTGCATTATCAGATAGTCATGTTGCTGACCCATGTTACAACTGTTATAAATTACAACTGTAATGGACAGACTCAATTACAGACATAATCTGAAAAAGCTCTCTTTATTTACTTTCTAAGAACTGTTGTGCAGTACAAAGATCAACCTCCCACTCCCAATTATTGTATTGCTAATCTTTTTTTAAATGTATAAATGTTCCTATTATACATTTTCTTTTATTCTATATCACATTTCCAGTTTAGCAACAACAACATACTGGCTGTATCAAATCCTTTTTAAATGTACATAGTATTATACAACCTAATCATAACCATTTTTATCATAGTTGTACAGTATAGTCTCTTTTTTAATCCATGATATTGTACATCATAGTTATATCATTTTCATAATTATATCATAATGTTCTATACATTTATCACTCTGTTCATTTTAATATATAGTCATGTACAGTCCAATAGTAATATTGCTTACATAATATATATTATATTGCTAATCTTTATGCGGGCAGGTCTTTCCTATTCTTAATTTATAATAAAAAGGACTCTGGCCTCATAGACAAACAGAAATAGTTAGTTTCTAATAACAAACTTAACACAAGAGCATAAGTTACAAGAGACTTTTGAATGAATCTTTTTAGATTTGTTGTTTAGACTGAGTTGTTTACATTTGAAAAAGAATAAATTATAGACATAATATTTAGAAACCATATCTGAAATATTCAATAATGAAAAGAGAGTACCAAGAGACCACTGCAATCCAGAGTCTATTATGGACTGAAAATATTGATTAGTGCCTTTGAAAGGGACTGATAAAGTTAACACACAGGCTAAACACAAACATAGATATGATTGAAACCTGAAAGAGTTGCAAAAAGAAAGAAGTTATTCCAAGACATAGAAGAAATTTCTACTACATATAAAGAAAAGTTCCAGTCTCAAGGATATTGCAAAATGGCAATTAAAGCAAAGATGGAACTGCACATGGCCCTTTTGATGAACACCAAGAATCATGAGGAAGACGTCCAAACAAAAACTCTGCTTAACAATCCAATGTTCACAGTTGCATTCTCTACCTACATTTTCACAGCTAAATTAGGGAGGTGGGAATCAGTTATTACTGATAAAAGAAAAAGCAAGATATGGAAGCAATATTTGTACATTTACTGACTAAATTATTTGGATTCCAATGGAATTAGGACTGATTTTTTATCACATCAGAGGAATTCTCTGATTTTCTTCCAATGAGCACTTTTTTTTTCTCACAAAAACTTTTCTAAAAGACAGATACAAAACTCTGTGTTACTTCCATGATAGGTAGAAGATTTCTTAAGTGAAAGAAAATAGCATTCATTTCAGTAGAAACCAAGCTATAATGTAGGGCAATATCTTCTTCAAAATATATTCAACATCAGCATTAATAAGCAATTCTGCAATTGTATAAAGCCATCTGTCTTGGATTTATTTCTTTGTGTATGTATCTAAACTTTGATAGCTAGAAGATAGAAAATAAGTGGCCAAAAGTGCTGTCCATTTTTAAAATTCTACAATGAATTTTGAGTAGGGATTTAGAATTCTTCTTTAATATTTATTTTTGATATAGATTTGTGATATGATTAATTTATTATGATCAAAAAGAAATTGGATTATCTTAACAGAATGTTAAACTAGGCCCATAGACTAGGGCTGACATGTAACCTCCAGCCTGTCATTGGTAGCTAGTTATAATCTGATATTGTCTTGTATAATTGTACTTGCATAATTTTGCTTCATGTTTAAAGTCAATATCCAGTTCTTGCTAAATTCATGGACACATCAACACTGATTTGTTTGTTTGTTTTAGCAGCAGAAGTAAATATTTTACTGTTACTTTTTCTGGAATGCCTTTTCAGCTATTTTGCTTGTGAGATATCTAAAATCACCAATGTTTATGTCGGTGACCTTTAATTGGATTATTTAAATATAGGACATCTCTGCACCAACTGGCTATTCTATTCTAGAACCAAAATTTAATATAAGAGATGTTGCATTGTGGGAAAAAGATTCGAGACCCAGTTGATCTTCTATTCTTTTTATTTTCTCTCCAGAATCTGTCTGCCGACGAAACCGTGGCAGCCTTTTTATAGCGGGCTACTCGCGGCATGGCCAATGATGGCTCTTCAAATCTCCCGCCATCCAGACCAACCTATCCTAGGTGAGTATGCAAATATATAACACCCCTTCCCATGTGGTCCAGTCCAACCAATCAGGCCTCCCCTATGTTACATAGTCACGTAAATAGGTGGGGCATTTATGGTTTCTACTGGACCTGTGCAATTCAGTTGTGGGTTTTTCTCTGGACTGTTCGGACGGGGTTGATGTTTCTCCCATTCTCTTCTGTGGAGTTTCCTGGAAGGTAGAGTCAGCCATGCCACTCCCACCATGCCTTTCCTGGCTGGTTGAGTCAGCTCGACCGCTCCTGCCAGGAGTGGCTTCTTGATGGTTCTCTGAAGCCTACTCCAGTCTCCCCAAGCTGTCTTCTTCTTCTATGGTTTCAGGTATGTGTTTACAATTTCCGGTCAGGGCTAATGTTAGTATTGGTTGCTGTATCGCTGTTAGAGTTTGTTTTGTTACTTCTTTTACTTGTGGAGGGTCTCCCCCTCCCCTCTCATTTGTGTTGAGGGGTCTCCCCCCTCTCTGGTTTGGCTATTTTTGTTTAATGTTTGAGGTGATTCCTTTGTTTGTGTAAATTCTTCCCATTCCTCATCCTGTTTGTTAGTGTTTCTCAGGATGGTCCTCAATTTGATTTGGTTTATGTGTCTCCTTCAGCTCTTTCCATCCTCTGTCTCTACCCTGTATGACTGGGGTTCTGTTATTTGGGTTATTGTTGCTGGTATCCATAATGGTTCCCCCATGAGTTTTTTTGCATAAACTAGGTCCCCTGTTTTGAATGTGCAGCACTTACTGGAGTATTCTGTTGGCTTTTCTGGGCTATATGTGGGATGTAGTCTGTCTAGGTTTGATCTTAGTTTTCTTCCCATTAACAGTTCTGCTGGGCTTTTATTTATTGTGGTGTTTGGTATAGTGTGTGTTGTATACTTAGTAGCTTGTATATCTTTTCCTGTATATTTCCAGCTCCCAATTTGTGTACTGTTTCCTAAGTATAACGGACCATGTGTTCTGCCCGTCCATTTGTAGCCAGCCAGCCCGGCACTATTAGTGCATGCCTTATCCCTTGTTCTGCTAGGAACCTCTCAAATGTTATTGCCATGAATTGTGGTCCGTTGTCAGATGCAACTAAATCTGGCAATCCATTGTGTCGTAAAAAGCTTCCTTAATTGTCTAATAACAGCTTCTAATAACAGTTGTAGTTGAGTGCATAATGCTTACCTCTAGCTAATTTGAGTAAGTATCTACCACTATTAAGAATGTGTGTCCTTTAGTTGGTCCTGCAAAATCAATGTGTATTCCAGACCATGGACCCTTAGGTGTTTCCCAATCAAGTGCAAGTGCAGAAGGGGATGCAGGTCTAGATTCTTGGCATCGTTTGCACATTGCTACCCATTCCCCAATATCCTTATCCATCCCTGGCCACCATACATAACTCCTAGCCAGGGACTTCATTCTGACAATACCCGGGTGACTCTCATGCAATAATTTAAGTATTCGTTCCCTCAATATGTCCAGTGTGATCACCCTATCCCCCCATAGTGTACGTCCTTTTAACATTGATAGTTCCATTTGTCTATTCCGAAACAGTTTAACAGTCTCGTCACTAGCAGTCTCTGGTCACCCTTTACCTACCCAATTTAAGATCTGGGCCAGGTTTCTCTCTCGTGCGTTTCCCTAGCAATGTCTATTGCTGTTATGGGTAGGTTTGCCAACGTATCAATTTGAAAGGTTGATGTGGTTGGTGCAGGGCATCTTCTAAATCAGGTAGAGGGGAACCGCTCAGGCCATCAGTGTGTGTTATGTTCTTTCCTGATTGGTAGATCAAGTTGCAGTTATAGGCAGTGAGGAATTCGGACCACCTCGTCATCCGCGGTGACAGTATGTTAGGTATAGCTTTGTTTCCTGTGAGAATTCCTAGAAGAGGTTTATGATCTGTGACAAGTGAAAAAGTCATGCTCGAGTATATTGATATACTCGTGGAACCGTTTTACTCCTGTTATTGCGGCCAATCCTTTTCTATCTAGTTGGTTGTAATTCCTCTCTGTTTTTGATAGAGTTTTTGAATAGAATGCGATAGGTGCTTCCTTTCCATTGGGTAATATGTGGCTGAGTATGGCACCAATGCCGAATGGTGACGCATCGTATGTTTATGTTAGTGGAAGGGTTTCACTGTATTGTATTAGCACACAATCTGATGTAACTAAGTCTTTAATTCCCTGGAATGCTGTTTCTTCTCATCACCCACAGGTCCAGATAGCTTTCTTATCAAGCAACCTGTACAGTGGTTCCACTATTGTTGCTTTCTCTGGCAAAAATACATTGTAAAAATTAATAAGTCCCAAGAATGCTTGCAAATCTGTTTTATTTTTGGGTCTGGGAGCTTATTTTATTGCTCTGATTTTGTTTTCAGTGGGGTGGATCCCTTCTTTGTCTATGAGGTATCCCAGGAATTCAACTTTATCGATTACTAATTGGCACTTCTCCTTTTTAACTTTAAGTCCTGCCTCTTTAAATTTTTTTAAGACCTCCCTTAGGCGGTCTTTCAGTTGTTCTTTGTCCTTGGCTGATACTAATACATCGTCAAAGTATGGTACCATCCCCTTTATTCCTTGCAATAGACATTCTATTAAGCTCTGGAATACCCCTGGGGCCACACTAACTCCAAATTGCAGTCTGTTGCATTTGAATGCCCCCCTGTGAGTCACAATTGTTTGTGCTTCCACTGTTTCTGGGTCAATTGGTAATTGTTGATAGGCTTGCGCAAGGTCCAATTTCATGAAGATTCTACCTCCCCCCAAAGAGTGTAATAGGTGCTGTACCACCGGAATTGGATATGCACTTTGTTGTAGCGCATGGTTAAGGGTTGCTTTGTAGTCTCCACAGATACGTACGGACCCATCTGGTTTAATAGAAGTAACAATTGGGGTTTCCCACCTTGCATGGTCGATTGGTTCTAATACCCCCTGTGCAATAAGTTTATCTAATTGTTCATCAATTTTTTGGTTTTAATGCAAAAGGAACTCACCTCGCCTTTAGCCTTATTGGGGCTGTATTTGGATTTAAATTAAATGAGATAGGGGACCCTTGGTGTTCTGTATGCAAATAAGGTTACTCCAAAACATGCAAATCTGATTGGTCAACTAAAGTAAGCATCGGATTGGTTCACTAAGAACCAATCCAAATAAAGTAAAAAAGGCAGCAAATTCAATCAGCTACCATTGGTTACAAGCCGGCAGGCTAGCCTGTATAAAAGGCTACCGCTAAGTCGGTCAACCGTTCCATTTTACTGACTCCTGTAAATAAAGACTTTTCGTTGTTGGAACCCGGTCTACCTTGTGTTTTTCTGAACAAAACACTGGCGACGAAGGTGGGATCGTCCTGAACACGAAAACTGCACGCGGTGATAAGAAGCCCAGATGACGACAAAGATGCCTGGAAACAATGCACCGCCCGCACCCTTCAACCCCAACGAAGAGGATTGGGATTCCTATGCAGATCGCTTCCAAATGTATCTGGAAAGCAATGAAATGGAAGGAATTTCAGAGCAACGAAAGAGAGCTATGTTCCTAACACACTGCGGGCCAACGGTTTTTAAGATGGCAAAGGCTCTAGCGAAGCCACAAGATGTCAAGCAACTAACGTGGCCAGAATTGCAACGAATCCTCAAAGCACACTACGCTCCGATGGTGTCAAACTTAATAAATCGACACGAATTCTACAGGAGAGACCAGAGAGAGGGAGAGACCGTCGCCGATTTCGTTGCCGCACTTCGACAAATAGGTGGTGAGTGTGAATTCTCAAACCTCAACGAGGCAATGAGGGATCGAGTGGTGTTGGGTTTGAGAGACTCGACCACACAGAGTAAACTACTCAACAAACCCAACATCAGCGTAGCCGAAGCTATCAAGGAAAACAGCCGCCGAAGCCGCAAAAAAATCGGCTGTCACTATGAAGAAAATGAACACACATAGTGACGAAACGAACCCAACCAAAGACAAAAAACAATCTATCACCACCACGCATTACGAAGAGTATGGCGAAACACCTGACACTAGCGAAGAAGACGACGAGGTCCACCACCTATACACTAACAGAAAAGAGCACGAAAGACGAAATTGGCGGGAATGCACTGGCTGCGGAGGAAACCATCCCCGAACCGAATGCAGATTTCTCGATGCCATCTGCAGGGTCTGCAAGAAACGGGGGCATATCGAAAAAGTCTGCAGAAACAAAAAATACTACAGCCCCACGAGACGCAGAAATTCCCCAACACGAGCTGAGCCTAAACGAGCTGAAAGAAAGTGGCAACAAGAGAAGCGAGCCAATACACACCAAACTGTCATTATAAAGAGCGCTCAGACGGAAAGTGGGAAGAAAGTTAAAGTCGTTGTAGAGATCGAGGGGAAACAATGCAAGATGGAAGTGGACTCGGGGTCTTTTCTCTCTATGGTATCATGGGACACAATAAAACAGCTAGTCCCAGATATCAAAACCAAAGAACTAAAGAAGCAGCACCTAACTCTCAAGGACTACCAGGGAAACCAAATCCCTGTAGTCGGCATGGGACATTTCAAAGTTACCTACAAAGAACACGTCAAAGTGCTACCGCTGACCATAGTTGACAGAGACAGACCAAGTCTCCTGGGCATCGAATGGTTCGCACCATTGGGCATCGGGATGACCGGGGTCGATCGAGTGACTGCAACCGGCTGGGAAGAAGACCTCATCCGGGAATTCCAGGATGTTTTTGACGGCTCACTTGGCAAGTATCAGGGAAAGCCCATTTCTTTCAGTTTAAACCCCCAAATAGCCCCACGAAGAATAAAACCCAGATGAGTTCCCTTTGCACTAAAGGCAAAATTAGAGGAACAGCTAGACAAATTAATAGCCCAAGGGATATTAGAACCTGTGGACCATGCCAAGTGGGAAACACCTATAGTCACACCTATCAAACCCGACGGGTCCGTTAGAATCTGTGGTGACTATAAGGCTACCCTGAACCACGCATTACAACCAAGCGCATACCCGGTGCCAGTAGTCCAGCATTTGCTTCACTCCCTGGGAAAAGGGAAGGTTTTTGCTAAACTCGACCTAGCACAAGCCTACCAACAACTCCCAGTGGACCCAGAAACTGCGGAAGCACAAACTATAGTTACCCATAAGGGCGCATTCAAATGTCACCGACTGCAATTTGGAGTAAGTGTAGCCCCAGGCATCTTCCAGAGTCTAATGGAATGCCTCCTAAATGGCATACAAGGAGTCGTACCATACTTTGACGACGTCCTGATCTCAGCCAAAGATGAAACCCAATTAAAAAAAAGACTCAAAGAAGTACTAACTAAATTTAGAGAAGCTGGCCTCAAGGTGAAAAGAGAAAAGTGTTGCCTAGTTAAGAATAGCATCGAATTCCTGGGCTATTTAATAGACGGAGAGGGTATACACCCTACAGACAAGAAAATTAAAGCTATCAATGAAGCACCAGAACCAAGAAACAAAGCCGAATTACAAGCATTTCTTGGACTGATAAATTTTTATAATGTATTCCTACCGAATAAAGCCACAATAGCAGAACCGTTGCACCGTCTATTGGATAAGAAAGCAATTTGGACTTGGGGTTATAGAGAAAAGGATTCTTTCCAGAAAATAAAAAAATTACTAACATCAACAAACGTTCTCATCCAATTCAGCAACACACTGCCATTGAGGGTGACCTGCGACGCTTCGCCATTTGGAGTCGGTGCCATCCTGAGCCACCAACTGCCTGATGGCAGAGAGGCACCTGTCGCATACTACTCAAGGTCTTTGTCTAAAATCGAGAGGAATTACAGCCAACTCGACAGAGAAGCCCTAGCAATTGTCGCTGGAGTGAAACGCTTCCACGAGTACCTCTACGGGCAGACTTTTCAAATTATAACAGACCACAAGCCGCTAATGGGGATTTTGGCGGGAAACAAGCCAACACCAAATATCCTTTCTCCAAGAATGACTAGATGGTCAGAGTTTTTAGCAGCCTATTCATACACTCTGACACATCGACCAGGGAAAGAAATTTCCCATGCGGACGCTTTGAGCAGAGCACCCTTGCCAGAAACCGAGGAAGACCCGGCACCAGCGATGACAGCATTACAAATAGAGACTTGCCCCAATCTACCCATATCTGCTTATGATGTCGCCAGAGCCACCGCGAAAGACTCAGTGACTTCCCGCATCCTCAGCTGGGTAGGTAAAGGCTGGCCGGAAAACCAAAAAACTGAAAACTTTAAACCTTTCCGGACCAGACAGACTGAACTTTCGATTCAAAAAGGGTGCTTATTGTGGGGTGATCGGGTAGTGATTCCTAACAAACTGCAACCCAGGGTACTCGGGATGTTACATGAAGGGCACCCGGGAATTGTGAAAATGAAAAGCCTTGCAAGAAGTTATGTTTGGTGGCCGGGTATTGATAAGGACATAGAATATTGGGTAAGCTCGTGCAACAAGTGCCAGGGAATTAGACCGTCCCCGCCTAAAGCACCTATTAGAGACTGGGAAACTATGCGAGGCCCTTGGTCAAGGATCCACATTGATTTCGCGGGTCCTACCAAAGGGCATACATTCCTGATTGTCATTGATGCCTATTCTAATTGGCTAGAAGTAAAAATCATGCCATCAACGACAACACAAACTGTAATCAAACAACTAGACAACCTTTTTGCCACCCATGGTCTACCGGACGTCCTCGTATCAGACAACGGGCCACAGCTCACCAGCTTACAATTCGAGCAATACCTAGCCTCCCTAGGTATTAGACATGCCCTAACCGCGCCGGCTCACCCGGCTGCGAACGGCAGGGCTGAGAGAATGGTCCGATTTACCAAAGAGGGAATAGAAAGAATGGACACCGGGGACGTCCAACAGAAAATAAACCGATTGCTCACTCTCCAACACATAACGCCCAGTACCATGACCAACAAATCCCCAGCAGAATTGCTCATGGGGAGGAAATTAAGATCACACCTTGATAGATTGCACCCAAATTTTACGCCAGAACCCCCCCCCCCCGACTCCTCCACATGATTTAGGTAATTTGAAGTAGGAGAATTGGTTTACGCTAAAAACTTCACTGGGGACCCTGTTTGGCTACCAGGACAAATAACGCAAATAAAGGGCCCCAAATCCTACCGGTTAACAATTGACGACGGCAGGGAATGGAAGCGGCACATAGACCAGCTCCGTTCCCGAAACATAGAATGAAATACAGACAAACACCCATTCATGGAAAAAACCGGGGATGGACAAACCAGAGGGGGGGGGGGAAATGCGAGAAACAAATAAAGAACCGATACAAACAAAAACCAAAGAGATTAACAAACAAAAAGAGCAAATAAAAGACTCACTGTTTGAAGAGACTTGCATGAAAAGCCCATCGGAAGGGGACAGCCAGGCCAGCTCGACCTGCCCGGAGGAAACGGGAGGGAGTGGCAAAACCGCCAGCCTAAGAAACTCAGGCAGTGGCAAAATGGCTGACTCACCCTTCCAGACGGTTCCAGAGAGAAGGACGGACGACACAACAGCCCCATCCGAACCAGTCGAAGTCTCCGCCGAAAGTGAACTGCACAGGTCCAGTTGAGCCAGGAAAAGCCTCGCCTACCTGCACGACTACATCACCACGTAGGACTGAACTAAGGAGGGAGGGGTGTTCTGTATGCAAATAAGGTTACTCCAAAACATGCAAATCTGATTGGTCAACTAAAGTAAGCATCGGATTGGTTCACTAAGAACCAATCCAAATAAAGTAAAAAAGGCGGCAAATTCGATCAGCTGCCATTGGTTACAAGCCGGCAGGCTAGCCTGTATAAAAGGCTGCCGCTAAGTCGGTCAACCGTTCCGTTTTACTGACTCCTGTAAATAAAGACTTTTCGTTGTTGGAACCCGGTCTACCTCGTGTTTTTCCGAACAAAACACTTGGTACTTGTCCAGTTCTCCATTGAAGACGTCCTGGAATTCTTTCATCAGGTTCTCTTCCCAGTCTGTCTTAGTGATGTTGTTTATTCCAGTTACTCCGATTCCTAATGGTGCAAACCATTTGAGTCCCAGTAGGCTGGGGTCATCCCAGTCAACTATGGTTAATGGGAGGACTTTAGTGTGTTTTTTGAATTCGACTTTGAAATGTCCAGTCCTTACTACAGGAATTCTGTTTCCCTGGTATTCTTTTAGTGTGAGTTTTTGTGTTTCTAGCTCTCTCTTGTTTATATCAGGTATTAGTCTTTTTAGGGTATTCCACAATACCATTGATAAATATGAGCCTGAATCCACCTTCATCTTGCATGGCTGACCTTCTATGGTGACTTGAACATGTACCTTTTTCGCATTGATTGAGTTTGAGTGTCCAATAGTTATTGTTTGATGTATTTCCTCTTTTTTATTGGCTTCTTTCCACCACTTGTTTCTGTTTTCTTGACTCCAACAGCTCTCTATTTGCTTTTCCTTCTCCCTGGGAGGGGTATTCCATCTTTGCCTAGGGCTATAGTTATTTTTAGTTCGGCATGCCCTAGCTATGTGTCCCTGCCATTCATAATAGCTGCAAATAGCATCAAAAAATGGCATTCAGAATGTGGATGGTCTCCTCCGCACCCAGCACAATGGAATTCTGACTTCCTTTCCTTTCACTCCCGTCTACCTTTTTCCTATTGGAGTTGATTTACCTCTTCTTCTTCCTCTTCGTCTTCTGATAAGGATTCAATGTCCTCATGGTGTGTTGTGGTGGTGAATTTTTGAGTTTCCTCTGGTGTCTTATTGTATATTTGACTAGTGTCTTTTGGGGTTTCCTTTATCACTTTATTCATTTGTCGCATGATGGCTGTCGATTTTTGTGTTGCTTTCACTGTGGTGGCTTCTTCTATTGCCTCTGTTAATGTTATTTTAGGTCCTGTTAGTAGTCGACCCTGTAGTGTGAGGTCCTTTAATCCGAGGACCATGCAGTCCCTCATGGCCTCATCCATGTTTAGGAATTTGCATGCTCCACCAATGTCTCTTAGTGCTGCAATAAAATCTCTGATGGTCTCATCTTCCTTTTGGCTGCTCCGATAAAATTGGTGTCTTTTGATGAGGCATGAAACAATTGGTGCATAATAGGCTCATAGTAATTTCTCTAAGTCCATCCATGCCATTTTCTTCACATCACGGGGTGATGCCAATGCCTTTGCCATTCTGAATACTGTGGGACCGCAGTGGGTGAGGAAGATGGCTCTCTTCCTGTATTCAGATATTCCTTGGAGATCACTCCCTTCTAGAAACATGAGGAATCGGTTGATGTAGGATTCCCAGTCTTCAGTCGCTGGGTTGAATGGTGCGGGTGATGAGTTGTTCCCAGTCATTTCGTCTCGCTCGGTCCTCATTGCCACATGCACAATTGGGCTCCTTTGTCTCAGTATCCCACCTTCGTCACCAGTGTCACATTGTGGGAAAAAGACTCAAGACCCAGTTGATCTTCTATTCTTTTTATTTTCTCTCCAGAATCTCTTTGCCGGCGAAACCACAGCAGCCTTTTTATAGCGGGCTGCTTGTGGCTCGTGGCCAATGACGGCTCTTCAAATCTCCTGCCATCCGGACCAATCTATCCTAGTTGAGTATGCAAATATATAACAAGAAGAACATGACAATTATTAAAAAGTATAATGATAAAAGGTCTTGGAAATCCATTTTAATGAAGCCATTGAGACATCCTGAAGAAGCAGGATCACAAATTACCCTTTTCAGGCAAAAAGGATATGAATTGTAATTTTATATCACGAAATTATATGTGATAATTTTTAAAAATCTGAAGTTCTAAATAATGTGAATGAGATTTATCAGTCCCAATTTTACACTGGATAATGGCTGAATGCAACCAGTACATTTTTCCATGTTTTTTTTAAAAAAATCCTGATCTGTTTAAACTTCATTTCCTTCTACCTAGAAATGAAAATATTTGTAACTCAAGGTTGAAATAAGTGTATTGATCATGTGCATCAGTTCCACCATAAAATTTTGTTTGAATTGTTGATGCTGAGACATTTGGGAGGAAGATCCATCAAATTCACAGGTGTACAAGAGCAACAAAGAAAAGAAAAAAACGCAATCCATAAATAAAGTCAGATGGACTGCCTAGAAGAAAGATTACTGCTCTGAAGGCAATTGGACTGATTGCTTTTCTTGCATTTGATTCAAATTGTAGAATCAAAACACTGGGTGCAAAGCATTACAACACTGATTAAACAGAACACCCTGATGAGATTTTCTCCAAAATAATAGTGAAACACCCTGCAGCTGACAAGGAGTGTGAGTGTGGCTCCGTTGGCTGTGAAGGAAACTGGGGAAAGGCACAGTCCAGTTGAGCATTCAGAGGAAGACCCAGGCCCACCCACCCCTTCATCCTAGGGCACACAGGGAGGAACGGATAAGGGACCAATGTGTGATTTATGGGGGAGGAAAGGGCCCCGATCCCCTTCATTGGCTGCAGCTGGGAATACTGTTTAAAAAGTTAAACTACACATGACAAAGTTGCTGTAAGCAAAGCATGAAATTATTCTGGTTTGTCAAGTCTTATCTGAGTTCGGGTGTCCTCTGCATGTGTTTTGTTATCTTTTTATGTCTTCAATCCCTTATCCTGCCCTATCTCGTTAATTGCTGCAATGTGGTTTGTGTTGGTTTTGTTTATAATTTATATGTACTTCGAGTTTGGACAGAATTTCTTACCTTTAAAAATTGTTCTTGGAAGAGATTTTTTTTTCTTCAGCTAATGATAACGTGACATTGGGAGCCAAGTTGGAGGTATTAAAGAGACTTTACATATTTTTGTGACTTTGTTGCTTTTGTGCCATGCCCCAAGTCATCACAACCAGTCACTAAATGAATTATTGTAAATCAGGGACTCCCTGTATATATTTTTCAAAAACTGAATTTCTTGATCATCTGAATAAGATTTATAAATCCCGTTTTGCACTGAAAAAGGGCTAAGTGCAGCTCATACACCAATTCCAATCTTTAAAAAAAATTGGATCTGTTCAATTATATTTCCTTCTTTCCTTGATGTGCCCAGGCTTAGAGTTACAAATTCTTTTGTATATAGATGATCCATGTGAGAATGTACTGCACACATAAAATAAGGTTTAAGGTTAATATAGGTGACTTTATTTGTGAGTACCATTTTGTTCTATTTGACCAGCTATAGTGGACCAAATAATGACCATTTGGCATTCTTTTGTTTAGATTTTTCTTCAGTTTATTCTATGTTTAAATACAATAAAAGCATAAAAATTAAAAAAAGTAAATAAGAAAAAGAGAAGCCATAAAATATAAACAAGTAAAAGAAAAATAAGAAAAAACAGACTTCTTCTCTTCTTTCTATCAAGTAATTTCCATCTTATTTTTCCCTTCCCTCTTTAAAGCCCCTGCCACACTGCACCAACGGATGGAAAGAGGATGTAAAACGGAGAGAAACACTTGCCATCCGTTGATTAACACGATGCATCTGTTCTGGACTCACTGCACACATTTTGCTCCCTCTCTATCCATCCAGCATCTGTTTATTGACGTTTCATCCACTCAGAAAGTTTTGAGCTGCTCAAAACTTTTGAGCGGAAAATGTATCCAATTCATCCGTTCTGCATCTGCTACGCATCCGCGAGGCATCCGTTTTGCATCCGTTACGCATCGGCTATATCCGCTAGGCATGTGCTGTGCATCCGCGCAACTCCATCCGCTCCAGTGGTAAACGGACACAGGGAGGAAGTGGAACGGACGCGGAACGGATGCAGAATGGATGCCTAGAGGATGCAGCACGGAAACAAAAGCATGTAAAATGGAAAAAATGTTTGCAGAGGGGACCTATCTTGGATATTAAGGATGTCTAGAGGATGCCTAGAGGATGCAAAAGGACACATAGGGGAAAACCTATACTGCCTATAAAAAGGGAGAGCAACTCATCTGGATCTCACTTTCAGAATAAAAGCCCTGTGGTGCAGACCTCTGCAGCCTTCACCTGACTCTTCCTCTTCCACAGCATCCAGTCATGTCCACCGTGGATCATAACAAAGTCCTTTTGGCAGCCACCATCCTTCTGCAACAGTGCAAAGCCATCTACAGGCTCTGTGAACTCTACTACGGGAAGAAAAAGAGGCGGCCAAGAAGCGTCTGGGTACGAAGATCTTTCACCAGAAGAGCAGAGGACGGAGTGTACAACAAGCTGATGGTGGAGCTCAGGAACGAAGACACTTGGGCATTCCAGAACTTCATGAGAATGCCTCCAGCCATGTTTGACGAAGTTGTGCAGCGGCTGACACCCAGGTTGACTAAGGCAAACACCAACTTCCAACCCAGCCTGGACCCTGGGCTCAAGGTGGCACTGACTCTGCGCCACCTGGCCTCAGGGACCACCTACAGAAGCATGCAGTACGGCTGGAGAGTGCCACCCAACACCATCAGCATTGTGGTCAGAGAAGTGGTGCAGGCCATCATCGAAGAATACCTGGAGGAGCTCCTCCAGTGCCCCTCCACTGAAGAAGGATGGAAGAAAGTTGCAGAGCAGTGGTCTCAGAGGTGGAACTTCCCCCACACCGTTGGAGCCATCGATGGCAAGCACGTGGCCTGCAAAGCTCCAGCCAACTCAGGGGCCTCTTATCACAACTACAAGGACTTCTTCAGCATCATCCTCTTCGCCATGGTCGATGCTGACTACAAATTCATGTACATCGATACTTCAGGCAATGGCTCATCTTCAGATGCCTAGGTATACAATGCCAGTCACCTCAAGGAGGGGCTGGAATGCAACCTCATCATGGGCTTCCCAGATCCAGACCCCCTGCCCAACGACACGCAAGATGTGCCCTACTTCATTGTGGGGGATGACGCCTTCTCCCTCAGAACCTACCTCATGAAGCCCAACACTTCCAGATGCCTCACCCATGAAGAGAGGATCTTCAACTACAGGCTGTCCAGGGCAAGGGATGGTAGCCCTGTCCCTCTTGCCAGGGCTTGCAGCAGATGGCTGAGGCTTTCTGTTCTTCCCCATGGTTGTGGGGTTGCTGGCTGGCAGGGAGGCTGGCAGAAACCAAGGCTGGCAGGAAGGCTGGCAGGGAGGCATGCACCAAGGCTGGCAGGAAGGCTGGCAGGGAGGCAGGCACCAAGGCTGGCAGGAAGGCTGGCAGGCAGGCAGGCACCAAGGCTGGCAGGCAGGCATGAACCAAGGCTGGCAGGAAGGCAGGCACTGAGGCTGGCAGGCAAGCATGAACCAAGGCTGGCAGGAAGGCAGGCACCAAGGCTGGCAGGCAGACTGGCTGGCAGCAAGGCTGGCAGACAGGCAGACAGCAAGGCTGGCAGGCAGGCTGGCACCAAGGCTGGCAGGCAGGCATGAACCAAGGCTGGCAGGAAGGCAGGCACCATGGCTGGCAGGCAGACTGGCTGTCAGCAAGGCTGGCAGACAGGCAGACAGCAAGGCTTGCAGGGAGGCTGGCAGCAAGGCTGGCAGGCAGGCATGCAGGCAGGGCAGGCAAGGCTGTCAATCCGTCCGGCAGCAGGTCTTTCCTCTGAATGGTGACCTGCTTCCGAGCTGCTTCCCTTATATCCGCGGGGCTTACGCAATGCATCCTCCCCGCATGCGCAATTAACGCTAGGCATCCATTAGGCTTCCGCTGTGCATCCGCTTCATCCGCTCAGCATCCGCTTTGCATCCGCTGTATCCGTTCCGCATCCGCTTTGCTGAGGTCCCCCAGAAGCCTTGCAGATGTGCCATCTGCTCTCATCCACTTCCATCCGCTGGGCTTCCGTTCCGCATCCGCTTTCCACCTGCCCTGCGTCCTCCCCGCGTCCATTCCTTTTTGTGTTATCCGCTCCGGTTATGCAAATTTTTGCCCCTTCTGGGAGCGGATAACAACGGATGGAACATTTTTCTCGTCCGTTGTGTCCTTTTTACTAACATTTTGCATCCGTTGGGCAGTGTGACAGGGCCTTAACATTTTTAACACCCACCCACCCATAAACCTATCAGAAAGTTCAATTAAATTGATTTATTGCTAAAAGCTTATTCACAGGAATCTTCTCAACTAACAGTTGGCACCTGCTTAGAGTGAGATAAGGGTCAATGCACTCAAGGGAGGTTGGACTTATTTCTCTCTTGGCTACATAGGGATTCTAGGCTAATGTCTCTTTTCATTCCACTTCCAGATTCTGCCATCGCTTCATCAATTCAGTCTTTTCTTCTTCTTTTCTTCTTTCTTTTAATGTTTGTATGGAGGTACTTTTAATGTTTGTATAATATCTCTAAGTAAGACAGAATAAATGAATTCTTCAACATCAGTTTGAGACTGAATTTCCCCGAGATTATATATCTAGTTGAAAATTTATAATAGGGAGCAATGAACCTCTTCAGATGCCTTCTTATAAGTATCTCCTTAATATTTCAATCTTTACTGAACTTGATGATTGAAGAGATAATCCACAGATAAGTTAAAGATGTGATTCTGTGTTAGCTGTATGGGCTGATAGAACCTGCTGTCAAAAGCCACCTAGTAGGTATTTGTGGCTGGATCACAATCTGTTTCTCTTGATACTGGTTCAACCCTTTTCCCACTATATCTCTCTTTGCAACCTCTGATTATCCCTGTCTGGCTGAGTTCAATCAAAAGGCTTGACTTTATTATTGCATCAAACCATTTCCTGGATTGATCCAATATACAATATCTCCAACACATCAGTCAGACTAAGTTTGCCCCTGATTCTGAACTACAGTACAATCAATCAGCTGTTGCTCATTCTTTAACTTCTTTTCTTTAGTGTTTTGTGACCTTTTCATTATTTCTTCACTTAGGTCACCAGTGTGATTTTATATCCACAAAAAAGGCAACATTATATTACCACTCCAAAGTTAGGTGGCAGTGTAAATCAGTAATGAGGAATATACCTGTACTGTATTTCATGTGTACTTTTTTGTTCTACGTGCTCATGAAGTTAACTGCTTTCTCCATCTAACAGAACATAATAATAGTATTGGAAGGACCTTAGAGGTCTTCTAGTCCAACCCCATTCTCAAGCAGTATACCCTATACCATTTCAGACAAACAGCTGTTCAATCGGCTCTTAAAAACCTCCAGTGATAGAGCACCCACAACTTCTAAAGGCAAGCCATCCCACTGATTAATTGTCCTCACTGTCAGGAATCTAGAACAATTGTTGATCTTTGCAGTTGATCAACTGTTCTAACTCTGCCCAAAGGTATGTTGAAGGGTTAAGTGGTATACTTTGGTTCAATCTCCATAAGTTGCTTTAAAGCATTCCTTTACGTGAGATGTCAAAGTGGAACCCGAGGACTCAGTTTGGCTTTCCAAAACATTAGGAAAGAAAATAATTGTTCCATCTCTTTAATGAGCAAAGATTTCAGAAGGGAAGTGCAGTGGCTTATCTGAGAAAAACACAGGAGGCTCCAACTTGAACACTTTGTGTTTGCTTTCTTTTTCAAAGCTCAGCTTAGACACGAGATCAAGAAACTAAAATGGTGCAGACATGGAGCAGGGAACAGAATTCATTTTAATTGGCTTCCAGTTGTCCAGATTTTTGGAAATCTCTGTTTTTGCTCTCCTCTTAGTGGTTATTCTGTTAACACTTGCTGGGAATTCACCATCATCCTGTGGGTAGGCTTCAATCACTACTTCCATACTGCGATGTATTTCTTCCTTTACCACCTTTCCCTTTTTGGTCCTTTTTGTCTCTTCCATCACCCCTAAAATGTTGATGAACCTTATGTCTAGGAACAAAGCCATCTCTTTCCTAGCCTGTGCTGCCCAATGTTATTTTTATTTCTTCCTCGGAACCACCAAATTCATCCTCATTGCAGTGATGTCCTTTGATTGCTATGTTGCCATCTGCCATCCACTTCGCCATGCTATTATCATGAACGGTTGTTTCTGCTGCTACCAAAGGTCAGCAGAAGGCCTATTCCACTTGTGTGTCTCACATCATGATGGCATCCATCTTCTATGGCAGGGCTATTTTTATCTACTCATTATCTAACAAGGGGCGCTCTCAGGATATCCAGAAAGCAGTGGCAGTTATAATTGCAGTGGTCACTTTGTTGCTGAGTTATACCTTAAGGAATGAAAAGGTCAAGGAGACCATAAAGAATTTTTTACAGAGAAAGAAAATTCATTTATGAAGGCACTGGAAACATCTGAAGAGTTTTTCCATCTCCTGTAGGATTGACATTATTTGAGGTATGCAAAGTGGCATACCTTTATTTGAGTGGCAAACTGGTCATAAACAGGCTATTGATTGCAAAGGTTTTTGTCAAGTGATTTACCTCCATATAGGAATTAGAATGGCCAAAAATTAAAAACACATCCAACATATTTAAATATATACCATACAAATTATATAAACTACTCACAATTGGCTCTCCCCACCCCCAGATTTATTCTTGTTTCTCATATTGAGAAACCCACATGCTACTGGGTGGCTAGGTTGGTTATCAATCTAGGTTTATATGACCTATTTTCACAATCTCCCCAGAGCAGTCTAAGAAATTTATAATTGCTTTGTTTTAACTGATAAAGATCTCAGAGTCACAACTTTAGTCACTGAATGTTGACTCCTAGAGTCAAGGATTCAAAATAGAATTGTAACCAGGAATGTTGAGTTAATATAGACATTTAGCAGTGCTCTAGAGATTATTTGAACTTATATTACCTTACTTTCATTGTACATTACTAGAGTAAACGTGGTCTTTGCACTGGTTAATCTGATTCATCAACTGGAGTCGTTCCCAGACCATTTATTATTTATTATGACCGATGACTTAGTTAGCTCCTATTTGGATTACTGTAACACTTCCTTGATTTGACTGCTTTCAAGAACATTTGGAAGCTGTCGATGGCCCATAATGAAACTACATGGGCATTTTTTTAACATTCTGCACAATATCCATATGATACCACTGCTCTGGGAGCTATGTAGGTGTGATTCAATATGTCATTGTGACTTTTAAAGCCCTAAATGGCATACGGTCAGGCTCCAGGTCTCTCCTTTCAACCCAATGTCCACCTGATCCTTGCTTTAGAACAGCCTCTTTTCAGAAATCCAGGGCCTCAAGCTTATTAACCTTTCATAAACCATTGAAAACCTGGCTTTAACCAAATCACTTGGGCCATTAAATTTTGCAAGTTCTGTTAGGAGAACTGATTCCATTAGAAGCAATAAGAGAACATTTACATATACGGATCTTCTCTGTGACTTGAAAGTGTGATGACTCTTGTTCTGTTATTCTTATTAGAGTAAATAAACAATTATATCTAGTAAGTACAGATAATCCTTGATTTACGCCATCCACAATCATTCACTTATCATCTACCTGAATTACAACAGTGCTGAAAAAAGTGATTTATAACCAGTCCTCATGTTTATAACCATTGCAGCATCTCTGGGCTATGTGATCAAAATTCTGGAGCTCAGCAACCAGCATGTATTTACAATGGTTGCAATGTCCCAGAGTCATGTGATCATCACTTTGACCCTCCCAGGGGACTTCCAACAAACTCAGTCAAGAAAGTTGGATTTGCATCATAATAATAATGGTGATTCACATAGCAACCATGGCAAAAAGTTCACAAAATCATGCACAACTCACTTGACAACTTTCGTGCTTAGAGACAAGAAGTTTCAACTTCACTTGTGATCATAAGTAAGTATGATCACAATAATTTCATGGTAATTATTTTTCAATTTTAATTCTTTGCAGACTCCATGCAAAGAATAAAACTGCAAACATGAGATAGTGATGTGAAAATAAGATAATTGAAATCCAGATGTATATTCAATAGACACATTGAAATTAGTGAGATTTTCATTAATGGTTGCTATTTATTATTATTGATCACTCTTTAGTGTGATTTAAATTGAGACTTAAATTGGTGGAACTATGCAAGGTCATTTACTTCATAAGCAAGATTATACAGAAGGATTGTAAAAATTTGGTAATACATAATTATGTATGATATAAATCTTTTAAAGCCATTCTAAGGTTCCCCAACTACTTCTTAATTTGTCCCAAAGGTGCTTTTTCAAGAGGCACCTAGACTTTCTTGTTTTTCTTTGATGAACCTTCTTGAGAAGTGAAACGTCTTCAAAGAAAAATGTCCAGTTGCCTCTTGCAAAAACACCTTTGGAACAATCATGATCTGGATGACTGAGAATCTCCATAGACATATTTCTTAATTTCTTTAAAGCCTTTAATAAAATAATATAAACTAAAAGGTCTCCATGGACCAAAAGCTCCCTATTATTTTTAATTTGATAATTAATTTTCTGGGGAATCAAGAAAAGAAGCAAACTTATAAATCTTTCTCATTGCTTCAGTAACCTTAACTGAGAATAGAAGTTTAGAAACTCAAATCTCATTAAGCAATATGGAATCAACACATTTCTAAAAATGCTAGGAAATTTCAGCTCTTATAAAATAAATCCAGAGTCCTGTAGCTTCTGCAGGATTAGTTATCATTTCTTGTAAAAAAAAGATGTTGAGACTCTAATAACAGTGTAGAGAAGAGCAACAAAGATGATTAGGGGATTGGAGGCTAAAACATATAAAGAATGGTCGTTGGAACTGGGTATGTCTAGTTTAATAAAAAAAAAAAGAATTAGGGGTGACATTGTAGCAGTCTTCCAATATTTAAGGGACTACCACAAAGAAGAGGTTAACCAATTTTTCAAAGTGCCTGAAGGCAGGAAAAGAAGCAATGGGTGCAAATTAATCAAGGAGAGAAGGAACCTATAACTAAGGAGCCATTTCCTGATTGTTAGAATAATTAATCAGTGGAATATCTTGCCTCCAGAAGTTGTAGATGCTCCAACTCTGGAAGTTTTTAAGAAGAGATTGGACAACCATTTATCTGAAATAGCATAGGGTTATATGGCTTTGCAAAGTTGCAAAATCTGTTGAATGTTTGCAGCAAACCCAGTCGTTCAGTACCTGAGCTCTGCAGACTAGCAAACAACAGAGAAAACAAAGAAAGATGGAAATCTTATTTTGAAGGCTACACCAGGCCAGCGCAGCAAATTATTTCATAAGACACAATCATTGGAAAGAGAGGACTGAGATACATTGTTCACTTTATCAATTTCTTCTTATTTATTTTCTTTTTGATTTATTTCTATTTATTTTATTCTGTTGCAGCAATTTGAAAATAATAATAATAACAACAACAACCTTTATTTTCATTGTACATATATTTTTAATTTTTATTTATTTTATTTATTTGGTTTGTCAATTGCTTACAAGATAATAGGTATAAGTAAAATCATAGTTATGAATACATGGATAAATACAAGAAAAATAAAAGATGACTCTTGTATTGTTATTGTTGAAGCTGAGGTATTCATTGACAAGTAGGACATTGCAATGTATGGTTTTATATACTATACTTAGATTGGACCGAAGGTGGTGCAGTTTTAGCTTTTTTAGGTCTAGAATTACAAGTCTGGTGGCATAAGGTATTCTGCAGCAAGAAGAGGAGTGGAGAACTCTTCTTGTGAAATATTTCTGGACTTTCTCACCTATGTTAATATCAGATACATAATGTGGGTTCCTGATGAGAACCCACATGATATATACTGATGAGCTGTATTTGAGTATTGGTCTAGCAAATTTTTTTGTATGCTCTAGTTAGTAGTGTAGAATTACCAGAGAAAAAGCTATGCAAGATTAGGTTAACAACTCTTAATGCCTTTTTGGCTATGTAGTTACAGTGGGATCTAGCACTTAGATCATTAGACATGAGTATTCCAAGGTCCTTTACAGAGCTTGGATCACCAACAAGGTCTTGACTATTCATCCTGTATTTTATTTTCTGATTTTTTTTGCCAATATGTAAGACAAAGCATTTGTTTGTTGAGATTTGAAATTGCCATTTGTTTGACCATTCTGATACATAGTCAAGGTCTTTTTGAAGGATAGCAGTATTGTCTGTGGTGTTGAATAGCTTTACATGTATATAACAAAATTGAATTTGCTCCTGCTGGTGCTATCCATGACAAACATATGTACCCAGATGACACACTGTTAAATGGAAGATAAATTGTATGTACTTTAAATAAGATCAAAAAATACAAAAAAAATACAATACAACATAAACAATATGGAAAATGGTTCTTGTACAAGTAATTAGGGAGAAACCAGTCATATGTTTCCATGTATGAATATATCCATGAACATATCTTTAAAATATAATTTTATCAGGGTTTTTTTTGTTTAAATATCCAATTAACATGTCCTGTATATCTATTTTATGCAAATCTATCCAAACTTAACACCTTTCTGCTGACATTTTTTATTGAATAGCTTTACAAGCAATTTTCTCTTATATAAAACATCTCCATGAATAATTTCAATAAATCCATGTGCACATTTTGGCTCAAAAAAGTCAGAATAAAATTTCTCCCATATACTTAGTGGCAAAAAATGGTGAGAGCAATTGTGAAAATAATAATGGTTTATCTCTTTCTGGAGATGCATTGGGACAAGGAAACAGAAGAGAGAAACAAGATAGTCGATTGCAACTGAACTTATTGATTAGCAGCAGGAACTCTGCTCAACTCCTGTTTTTTGGGAAGAGAGCCATATTTGGAGCTAAATTTTTGACTTTTGAGCTCCTGGCAAGATTTTCTTGGCAAGATTTCAGAAGTGGTTTATCATTGCCTTTTTCCCAGGGTTGAGAAGAAGGGACTGGCTGAAAGTCACTCAGCCAACCTTGTGTCTAAAAGAGGATTAGAATTCACAATCTCTTGGCTACAGCCAGATGCCTTCATTACTACATCAGACTGGCTCTCCCTTAGCTATCTATATGCATATAATGATATAAGGACAGTCTCAATTGATCTAAACCCAGCATTTTGGCCAACCAGATACCCATTTGCAAAAGTCTTTAAGATCAATAGCCATCAAATCAATCAATCCTTCTTTAATTCATTTAAGGCTTCCAAGTTTGTTTTTTCAGCAGAAGAAACCTTCAGCTTCTGAAATCCTGAGGGAAAATATATTGGGAGATAAGATTGGGGGGGGGGGGGAATTGGGATTGAATATTTCTTTCCTATAGAATATGTCACATTTTTCTAAACTGGTGCCACCTCAGTGTGATCACTTCAGTATTCAACCCCACTCAGAATTTTTGTTGAAATTTCTGAAGTTTGAAGTCTGCAGAATTAGAGCATGTCCATGACCTCATCCATTCTTAAGAGGTCTGTAAAGGGTGTTCATAAGTGTACCATCATGCCTCCCATCCCTGTCCTATTGTCCCTATTTATTTGTACCTATTTCCCATATTCTTACTCATGTTTATACTTATACTTATTATCTTGTAAGTGATTGATAAATCAAATCAAATAAATAAATAAATTAAAATAAATAAAATGTTGGGTAGTCATGTAGAAAGAGATGTGTGCAGATCTAGTCTTCAGTAGAGAGAAGAACTTATCTATTTCACCCATAAAATAAGATTATAAATCTGAGTTAGCCAAATCAAACCCGTTGCTAGAGTCAGAGATCATGGAGTAGAGCCATTTGCTGCTCAACATATTGCAGAAGTGCAGCCCTTATTTTGATGTTTGCGTGGACCAAGCCTTCAATTAAGTCACAGTCTGGCTTATTTCTTCCGCAATGTCAGGTTGGGGAAACTCAAGCCAGGATAAATCCCCACTGTAGCTAAGGCAGAATATTGATGCCAAACACCACAACCCAACAGCTAGAAGGTTCTCCTAATCTTCTCTGCTGGTGTGGAAGTAGTCTTCCCATCTGGGATCTCAGCCAATGCTACAAAAATGGCAACTCAGTGTGGTGTTTCATTCACTGGGTAAAACAACAAAACAAATTTTACCAAGAAAAGACATACAGGAAGGGATATCGGAAGGAACTACTGGTAAGTAAGGCATGTTTATTGAGATAACCACAAATAATTCAATTACATTTTTGACAATCTATTGTAATATATAAGCAGGATTTTTTTGCAGTAGTGTTTCTCAATTATAATCTTTGTTCTTTCAGGTGTTGTTCTTAAAGACTAGCATAAAAAATCAGATGGAGAACCTAAGCATGTCTGAATTCATCCTCATGAGTTTTTCCACTGGCCATCAAACTGAGCTCCTGCTAGCCTTCCTTTTTTTAACCATGTATATTGCAAGCTTGGGGACCAATATAGTCATCTTCTGCCTTGTATTGGTAGATAACTGCCTTCATAACCCAATGTACTTCTTTCTTGACAATGTCTCCATACTGGATATCTTCTTCACCTCTGTCACCAGCCCGCAATTTCTCTGGAGCCTCCTCTCTGGTGACAAGTCCATTTCTTTTGCTGCCTGCATGAGACAGTGTTATTTCTACTTTTTACTAGGGACAGTACAGTTCCTTATGTTTACCTCCATGTCCTATGACCGTTATGCTGCCATATGCAATCCATTGCAATATCATGCAATCATGAATATCCAGGTATGCATCCAAATAGTTTTGGCTTGCTGGGTGGCTGGATTCTTCTCAGTTCTTGTTCCCATTATTATGATTGCCAGGCTACTGTACTGTAAATCTAACATCATCAACCATTTCTTTTGTGACAGTGGCCCTCTGCTGGATTTGTCCAGCAGTGACACCCATGTGACAGAGTTGATGAATTTTGTGCTATCTTCTGTTGTTATCCTCTGCTTTTTAGTCTTAAACTTAGTTTCTTATATATGCATCATCTCAGCAATAATCCACATCTCTACCACTTCAGACTGGACAAAAGCTTTCAAAATTTGTGCTTCACATCTGACCATCATCTCCATCTCCTGTGGCATCAGCATCTTCATCTATGTCACCCCATCCCAAAAAGAGACTCTTGAAGTCCATAAAGTTCCTACTCTTCTCACCACAATTGTCTGTCCTTTTCTGAACCCTTTCCTCTTCACCCTCCAAAATGACATGGTGAAGCTGGTACTGAGAGACATGGTGAGGCACATCCCAGAGCAGATTGCTCATAAAGTTTGTGGTGTGTTGGAAAATAATTGATATAATATTCAGAGTTCAAACTCTGAATTTTATATGCTATTTAGAAGAGCAATAGACGAAATACTATAACAAATTCAAACACTCACACTTGGCTATAATATTGTGGGACATTTGCTTATTTGCTTGACTTGATTAACTACCAGATAATTTGATACCTGATATTAGACTATATTTATTAAGATTTATTAATACCTTAACCTATTGCTAATAGAGAAGCTAGACTAATATTGATCAATTTGCCTCCAAGAGATTGAGTATATCATGGATTAACTGACAATATTTTTTAAGGCTAGTGTAGACAGGAAATAAATCTAATTAATTATATAACAATAGAAATCTCTAATTAATTAATAGGGAAAATTAAAAATTTTAAATCATTGATAAAGTTGATGGTAATTGGTAATATGATTGGGAATAATATAACTAAAATAGTAGATGAACAATATAAAAATTATTAAAGATATGACTAGCAGCACTACCACCATCATGAAAACTGGGAGAAAATCTGTACCAACAGTAGCACTACCTAGTCCTACACCATCAACCCAATGAATGATCAAAGGGATGTTGGCCCCGGAGAAACCAAATACCTCAATTGGCACCCAATTGGTTCAAGCTACCTTGCTGGCAATTCAAGGAACGATGTTAGCACTACAGGAGTAGATGTCAAAAAACCACACTGAAAGCAGAGCTGATAGGGAAACAATGAAAATAGAATTGAAAAATGAAATAAGAGAAATGAAAGTTGAAATTAGGAATCTGGATGGAAAAATAGGCCAGATTCAGGAATCTATTAGGATAAATGAAGAAAAAATCAGAATAATTAAAGAACAAGCCAATCAAATGGAGAAGAAATTAGAACATATTGATCAAAAAATTACTGACCAGAATAAAGAGACAGAAGAGAACTTAATCCATCTCGAGATGGACAGAGCCTCCTACTACATTAGATTTCAAAATGTGGAGGAAGATAAAGAAGAAAACTTAGCACTGGTAATGGCCGAAATGCTAGCGGAACTCCTACAAAGAGATAAAAATGAGATAGTAAATGAATTGGATGATGTGTATTCACATCAAGCTACATGAGGTGGCACAGACTCCCTTGGGAAGTCCATATCAGATTCGCTAGGAGGTGAGTTAAGGACATAATTTACAGAAATTCAAGAGAAGAAACAATAAAGTACAAAGGTAGAGAAATAATTGTGCTGAAACAAGTGCCAAGAAGAGTCCAGGAGCAGAGGAAAGACTATTGATTCCTCACTAACTATCTTTAAAAAACCCATATCTTTTAGATGGATCACTCCAGAGAGTATTTTGGCAATATGGAAAGAGAAGAGAGTGAAAATAGGCAGTAACCAAGGCACAAGACTTTTTCAAACAAATAGATCAGAAGAGGAATTTAGTAGTAGAGATAAGCCCAAGGCTTCAAGCCAAGAAGAATCACAACCTATAACTAGAGGGAGGGAGAGAGAGAAAGAGAAGGAAAGAAGGGAAGAAATAGCCATCTGAGAAGAGATAGGAGTGAGAACCAGGAGTCAAACAACGTGTAGGAATTAATGAGGGATAAAAGTTAGAGTAAGAGAAAATGGAAAGAGGATTGAAATTAATATCTATGAACATTAATGGACTAAAAGACCCATCTAAGAGGAAGAGAATATATTTTTTTCATTAGAGAAATAGACAGCTGATATAATTTGTCTCTGAGAGGTTCATATTGAAATGCAGGATCAGAGATACTTACAAAATAAAAAATTGGGGAAAATATATACAACATTAGCAGAAGAAAAAAAAGAGGAGTTGTATTATATATTAAAGAGGAAATAACTTCAAAATTGATCTATAATGATATAATGGGGAGATTATTAATGGTAGAGGTGGTCATTCAAAATAAAAGCATTCTATTGGTGGGGATATATGTCCCCAATAAAAATCAGAATGAATTATATAAAATCCTATATGAGAAATTGATATAAATTGGCAACCCAAAAATGTGTATATTTGTAGACTATAATGCAATTAAGACTATGCATGTGAACAAAAATATATATAAAAAACCCCCAGAATATATTGCCCAAGTGCTTTTTTGAGATGGCTGAAGAATTAGAACGAGTGGATGCTTGGAGGAAGCTGAACCCAGGGTAACTCAATTCACTTTCTACTCCAATCCACATAAATCATGGTCTGTTCTAGATATGGTATGGGAAAACATTGACTTAC
This sequence comes from Laticauda colubrina, assembly GCA_015471245.1. Taxonomy (NCBI): domain Eukaryota; kingdom Metazoa; phylum Chordata; class Lepidosauria; order Squamata; family Elapidae; genus Laticauda; species Laticauda colubrina. The sequence goes on along the minus strand of BLBF01000050.1, from coordinate 12,906,604 downwards.
TTAAGGAGATTCAGGACATAAAGATATTAACTAACATCTGGGCAGATCACAACCCATTGCAGATAATCTGGAAAGACCCAACCCACAAGAAAAGTAGATGGACACTTAATTTGCAACTATTGAAAGAAAAAAGACCACATCCAAAAAATCAGGGAAGAATTAATTGTTTTCTTTAAATTTAATAAAAAACTGGATATCTCACTGCAGAACTTCTGGGATACAACAAAACTGTATTTAAGGGGAATATCTATATCTATACATAGCAAATAGAAATAAAAAAGATGGGAAAAATGAAATACCCTAACAAAAAAATAAAATATTTGGAAAATAGACAAATGGAAACTCCAGGAAATGAACAAATTAAAAATGAGCTGGCACTATCTAAGCACAAAATGAACATTTTAGATCAGGAGGAACTAACCAAGAAACTACGGTATATAAAACAAAATTATTTTGAACAAATAAACCTGGTAGATGGTTAGCATATAAACCCAAAAAAAGAAAATAAAAAAAAGAACAATATACCAATTAGTGGACAAAAATGGAGTAATAGAGACTAATTTGAAAAAAAAGAAGGTAATTGTAAGAGAGTATTTTGAGAACTTATATAAGCAAGATACAGTTGATCTAAACAAAATAGAAGAATATTTGAAAGGAGGAGTTTTACATCCGCTACCAGAGGACAAAAAGGAGATACTTAATAAAGAAATAACTTTAAGTGAATTAAAAGAAGCTATTAAAAAACAAAAAAGCAACAAAACCCCAGGCCCAGATGGCTTTCCAAGTGACTTAAGCCCATGTCACACTGAACCAACGGATGCAAAGAGGATGTAAAATGGACAAAAAACCTTGCCATCCATTCGAAAACGCGATGTACTCACTGCCTCCGTTTCGCTTCCTCTCTATCTGTCCAGCATCTGTTTATTGACGTTTCATCCACTCTGAAAGTTTTGGGCTGCCTAAAACTTTTGCGCAGAAAATGTATCCATTTTGTCCGTTCTGCATCCGCTACTCATCTGCTACGCATCCGTTACGCATCCATTATGCATCCGCTATATCCGCTAGGCATCCGCTGCGCATCCACGCAACTCGCATCCGCCCGGACGCAGGGAGGAAGCGGAACAGACACAGAACAGATGCAGAACAGATGCCAAGCGGATGCAGAACGGAAACAAAGCGTTTAAAGAGGAAAAAACATTCGCAGAGGGGACCTATCTCGGATATTAAGAAGGTCTAGAGGATGCCTAGAGGATGCCTAGAGGATGCCTAGCGGAAAACCTATACTGCCTATAAAAAGGGGGAGCAACTTGCCTGCATCTCACTTTCAGAACAGCAGCCCAGCAGTGCAGATCTCTTCAGCCTTCATCTGACTCTTCCTCTTCCACAGCATCCAGTCATGTCCACCGTGGATTGTAACAAAGTCCTTTCGGCAGCCACCATCATTCTGCAACAGTGCAAAGCTATCTGCAGGCTCTGTGAACACTACTGCGAGAAGAAAAGGAGGCAGCCAAAAAGAGTCTGGGTCCGAAGATGGTTCGCCAGAAGAGCAGAGGACGGACTGTACAACAAGCTGATGGTGGAACTCAGGAACGAAGACACTCGGGCGTTCCAGAACTTCATGAGGATGGCTCCAGCCATGTTTGATGAAGTTGTGCAGCACCTGACACCCAGGTTGACCAAGGCAAACACCAGCTTCCAGCCCAGCCTGAAACCTGGGCTCAACGTGGCACTCACTCTGCGCCACCTGGCCTCAGGGACCTCCTACAGGAGCATGCAGTACGGCTGGAGGGTGCCATCCAACACCATCAGCATTGTGGTCAGAGAAGTGGTGCAGGCCATCATCGAAGAATACAAGGAGGAGCTCCTCCAGTACCCCTCCACTGAAGAAGGATGGAAGAAAGTTGCAGAGCAGTGGTATCAGAAGTGGAACTTCCCCCATACCGTTGGAGCCATCGATGGCAAGCACGTGGCCTGCAAATCTCCAGCCAAGTCGGGGACCACTTATTTCAACTCCAAGGGCTTCCTCAGCATCATCCTCTTTGCCATGGTCGATGCTGACTACAAGTTCATGTACATCGATGCTTCAGGCAACGGCTCATCTTCAGATGCCCAGGTATACAACCCCAGTCACCTCAAGGAGGAGCTGGAATGCAAACTCATGGTGGGCTTCCCAGATCCAGAACCCCTGCCCAACGACATGCAAGATGTGCCCTACTTCATCGTGGGGGATGACGCCTTCTCCCTCACAACCTACCTCATGAAGCCCTACACCTCCAGACTCCTCACCCGTGAAGAGAGGATCTTCAACTACAGGCTATCCAGGGCAAGGCAGGTGGTGGAGAACGCCTTTGGCATCCTGGCCAACAGGTTCCAGGTACTTCTCACCACCATGCAGCATTGCCCAGAGACCATGAGGAGGATCATGGAAGCTTGCTGCATCATGCACAATCTCATGCGCACCCGCTACCCAGTGTTGCAGAACAGGCTCGTGGACCTCCAGCAAGGCAATGGGGACATGGAGGCTGGGGAATGGAGGCAAGGGTGAAACTTGATCGACACTGAGGATATGCAAGGCCCCAACAGAGCCTCACATGAAGCGAAGAAGCAGCGCAACCTCCTGAGACAATGGTGCAACTCCCCAGCTGGAGCAGTGGAGTGGCAAGACAGGATGGTAGATGCTTAATGGATGCTTCCTTCAGCCTGTCTCATCACACGGATGAGATTGGGCCATGCATGTTTGGTTGGCCTACAATGAACAGGGCGTTTAATAAAGAGTTGTGTTTATGTTGACATGTGTGGATAATTATTACATTATTATTGACAATGAAGGGCCATAGGTGTGGCATCTGGGAGGGTGGACCATACAGTCCCACTATGCTTGCACTGGAGGTTTATCTATCCCACAGCTATTACCCATCCCACAGGTATCCCTGCCCATCCCACAGCTATCTCAACCCATCCCACAGCTGTCTTAACCCATCCCACAAGCATGCAAAGGCTTAAACCATTTCTAAAAGTTTCCAGCAAGACTTTATTAAAAAAAAGAAATGAAGCAAGTGTGTGAATCAAAAATAGACTTTATTAACAACAAGCTATAAAACAAAAATGAGTCTCTGGCACTCCTCTTGGTCGCTCAGTCTCAGGGGTGAAGGGTCCAGGTGCTGTGGAGGTGGCTGGTGCTGGAGTGCTTGTCATCAGCTCCTCCAGCAGCAGAAGCAGCAGAAGCTCCAGCCCCAGAAGAGTGAGCCCGTGCTGCAGAAGCCCCAGCAGAACCAGAGTGAGGGCCAGGGGGCGGGATGGTAGCCCTGTCCCTCTTGCCAGGGCTGGCAGCAGATGGCTGAGGCTTGCTGTGCTTTCACATGGTTGTGGGTTGCTGGCTGGCAGGGAGGCTGGCAGGAACCAAGGCTGGCAGCAAGGCCGGCAGGGAGGCTGGCAGCAAGGCTGGCAGGCAGACATGCAGGCAGGACAGGCAAGGCAGTCGATGTGTCTGGAAGCAGGTCTTTCCTCTGAATGGCGACCTGCTTCTGAGCTGCTTCCGTTATATCCGCGGGGCTGATGCAATGCATCCTCCCCGCATGTGCAATTAACGCCAGGCATCCATTAGGCTTCCACTGTGCATCCGCTGTGCATCCGCTTCATCCGCTGTGCATCCGCTCTGCATCCGCTCTTTCCGTTCCGCGTCTGCTTTGCTGAGGCCCCCCGGAAGCCCTGCGGTTGCGCCATCCGCTACCATCTGCTTCCATTCGCTGGGCTTCCATTCCTCATCCGCTTTGCATCCGCCCTGCGTCCTCCACGCGTCCATGTTATCCGCTTCGGTTATGCAAATTTTTGCCCCTTTTGAGAGCGGATAACAACAGATGGGACATTTTGCTCGTCCGCTGTGTCCTTTTTGCATCCATTGGCCAGTGTGACATGGGCTTTATATAACGTGATAGAAGAGGTACTAGAAAATATGTTGCTAGAGATTTGCAATGAGGTATTACTGGAAGCTAAAATCCCAGAATCATGGAAGGAAGCTCATGTTACATTAATTCCTAAAGAGGGTGCAGGTGCCAATCAAATAAAGAATTATAAAACAATATCTCTTCTAAATTCAGACTATAAAATTTTCATGACTGTAATGGCAGAAAGATTAAAGAAAGTGCTCAGTGATAAAATTCACCCTGACCAAAATGGATTCCATGAGACAGATTATATATGATATGAGAAAGATAATAGATATATTAGAATTTTATGAACTGCACCCAGGAAACCAAGTGGCTCTTGTTTTCCTGGATGTGCAAAAGGCCTTTGATAATCTTAATTGGGATTTCATGAAATACTAGATTAATCTGATGAAATTTGGTGGTAATTTTGCAAAATGCTATTTATGCCATACAAAAGGCAAATGTACTGATAAATGGAGAAGCTACCAACCATTTGAGATAAAGAAGGGTGTCAGGCAGGGTTTCCCGCTGTCACCTCTGCTTTTTATAACAATTTTAGAAACATTATTGGGCAGAATTAGATCGAACAAAGAAATTAAGGGAACAAAATTTAAAAGTCAAGAGTAAAAATTACAAGCATTTGCAGATGACATGGTCTTTATCATAGAAGAACCAATAGATTTGGGACCAATATTATTAAATTAAATAGATAAATTTGACAAATTGGCAGGATTAAAAATTAACAAGGAAAAGACTAAAATGCTCGTTAAAAACTTAGTAAACAAAAAGAATTAAAAAAAATTTAAGAGGAAATGATGGGATTACAAATTGTGAATAAGATCAAAAATTTGGCTAAGACCTAGAGCATCAACCCTGAGGGAGGATAACTATATCAAATTATTGCAACAAATTGGAAAGGATCTGGAAAATTGGAGTAAAATGCAAATCTCATTATTAGGTAGAATAGCAACGGTCAAGATGAATGTACTACCCAAAATTTTGTATTTATTTCAAACAATTCTGGCATTATTGGATAAAAACTTCTTTAAAGACTTGGATAAAATTGTTATGAAATTCATTTGGGCAGGAAAAAAACAAAAATAAAAATCTGTCTACAAGATAATAAAAGTAGAGGTGGCTTTGGACTTCATGCCTGGGAGATCTATTACAAAGTGGCGGGACTAATGTGAATAAAGGACTGGATTAAATTGGGGGAAAAAAGAATCTTAAGACTTGAGGACCATGATTTACAAATAGGGTAGCACACATTTTTGTGGAACCCAAACAATAAAAGCCATTCATATTTCTCCAGACACACATAAATCTCTGATTAAAATTTGGACAGATATTAGAAGGGACCACTACACAAAAATTCCAAGGTGGCTTTCAACAATGGAGGCAATGTTCCACCCCAACATGATGGATATTAGCAAAAAGCTCAAATACCACCAAATTCTAGACAATGAAGGAAAGCTTAAATCGATTCAAGAGTTAGAAACCCAAAATATAATTATTGACAATTGGTCCTACTTTCAAATAAAAATGAGATATAATAGGGATGTAAAAGATTATGGATTTGAAATAAAAGACACTCAATTAGATAAAATAGTCCTGGGCCCGGAGCAAAATATGATATCTAAATTATATAATTACCTAGTAGAATATGAATTGGCTGAGGAAATTGTGAAAGGACCAAGGCTAGCCTGGGGGGAAAAAACTTTGGTTATAATATAGATGTGGATGACTGGGAGGAAATCTGGCAAAGGAATCTTACATCAACAAAATCAATACAATACAAGGAAAATTGTTCCGTCCAGAAAAAATGCGAGGTAGACTGGGTTCCAACAACAAAGTCTTTATTAAATCAAGCAACAGTAACGGAACAGTTTGGCTGAAGCCGCAGCAGCCTTTTTATACAGGCTTGCCTGCCGGCTTGACTTTGCCACCTTTCAGTGGATCTTTTGGATTGGTTCCTAATGAACCAATCCAAAACTGGTCTTTCTATCCAATCAGATTGCCTTGTTTGGAATATACCATTCTATACAGAACACCCCTCCCCCCTTAGTTTAGTCCTACGTGGGTGACGTAGTCGCGCAGGTAGGTGGGGCTTCTTCTGACTCTACTTGACTTGCGCGGTTCATTTTCGCTGGAGACTTCGAGCGGTTCGAATGGGATCGCTGTCTCTCCGGCTCTTCTCCATGGAACCGTTTCGTAGGGTGAGTCAGCAAGGTTGCTACTGCTTGAGTTGCTCAGGCCGGTGGTTTTGCCGCTCCCTCCTGGCTTTCCCGGGCAGGTCGAGCTGGTTTTGCTGGCCCCTTCCAGGACGGGTTCCTCTTCATGTGGATTATTTCTGACAGTTTCATCTAAGTATAAGTGTTCTTTTTGCTCTTTTGGATTGGTTAGATATTCTGGGTTTATTTTTAACAATTCTTTTTTCCCTTCAGTATTATTTTCTTGTATTCCCCCCCCCCCCTTTGGTTTGTTTTCATTGGTTTTTATTGTTTGAGGTTGCATGGTCGTATTTCGTTCAACATTTCGGGAACGCAGCTGGTCTATGTGCCGCTTCCATTCCCTGCCATCGTCTATGGTTAGACGGTAGGACTGGGGGGCTGTTATTTGTGTGATTGTGGCTGGAAGCCATAGAGGGTCCCCAGTAAAAATTTTCACGTAGACTAGGTCGCTGATTTCAAACGTGCGGAAACGGTTGGAGGAGTCGGAGGGTTTCTCAAAGGTGTAGTTTGGATGTAACCTATCCAAATGTGATCTAAGTTTCCTCCCCATTAACAATTCTGCTGGGCTCTTGTTAGTTACAGTACTGGGGGTGATATGTTGGAGGGTGAGTAAATGGTTCAATTTATCCTGGACATCCCCTGGATCCATTTTTTCCAAACCCTCCTTGGTAAACCTGACCATTCTCTCAACCCTACCATTTGCCGCCAGGTGGGCTGGTGCGGTAAGTGCATGGCATATACCTAAAGAGGCTAGGTACTGTTCAAATTGTATAGCAGTTAGTTGTGGCCCATTGTCAGACACTAGGATGTCCGGCAATCCATGGGTTGCGAATAGTTTGTTGAGTTGTTGGATAACAGCGTTGGTTGTTGTAGATGACATTACTGCGACTTCCAACCAATTTGAGTATGCATCTACAACAATAAAAAATGTATGCCCCTTAGTAGGACCCGCAAAGTCAATATGGATTTGAGACCAGGGGCCTCGTGGGGTCTCCCAGTCCCTTATAGGTGCTTGTGGTGGTGATGGCCTGGTTTTCTGGCATTTATTGCATGTAGCAACCCAGTATTCAATATCTCTGTCTAAACCAGGCCACCAGACATAGCTCCTAGCCAGGCTTTTTATTTTCACGATGCCTGGTTGGCCTTCATGAAGCATGCCCAACATTCTAGTTTGTAATCTGGAAGGAATTACCACCCTATCACCCCACAATAAACACCCCTTTTGTATTGACAGCTCAGTATGTCTGATCCGGAAAGGTTTAAAGTTTTCAGTTTTTTGGTTTTCTGGCCAGCCTTTACCTACCCAATTTAAAATGCGGGCAGTCACTGGGTCTTTAGCAGTGGCTCTGGCGACATCATTTGCAGATATTGGCAGTTCGGGGCAGGCTTCTATTTTCAGGGTGGTAATTGTTGGCACCGGGTCGTCCTTGTCATTGGCAGCAGTGTTTGACTTAATGCGTCTGCATGGGAGATCTGTTTTCCGGGTTGATGTATTAATGTGTAGGAGTACACAGCTAGGAATTCTGACCATCGGGTCATTCGGGGAGGTAAAATGTTCAGTGTGGGTTTGTTTCCTGCCAAAATTCCTAGTAGCGGTTTATGATCTCCCATAGAGGTACTCGTGAAAATGTTTAACTCCGGCGACAATTGCAAGGGCTTCTCTGTCTAGTTGACTAGAGTTGCGTTCTGCTTTAGAAAGTGTTTTTGAGTAAAAGGTGACAGGTGCCTCTCTCCTGTCAGGCAGTTGGTGGCTCAGGATGGCACCGACTCCAAACCGTGAGGCGTCACAGATGACCAACAATGGAAGTGTTCCTTAACTGAATAAGAACGGTGTCTGAGGTTAACAGATTTTTTATGCCTTGGAATGCTTTTTGTTCTCTATGCCCCCAAGTCGAACTAGTTTTCTTATCCAATAAGTGATGTAACAGTTCTGCTATCATTGCTTTGTGGGGGAGGAATACATTATAGAAGTTCATTAGACCCAAAAATGCTTGTAACTCCATTTTGTTTTTTGGCCATGGTGCGTCTCTAATAGCCTTGACTTTTTTTTCTGTAGGGTATACCCTCTCCGTCAATTAAATAACCCAAAAATTCGACGCGATCAGTCATTAAGCAGCATTTTTCTTTTTTGACTTTCAAGCCGGATTTTCTAAATTTTGTTAGCACCTCTTTCAGTCTTGTCTCTAATTGGGTCGTGTTTTTAACCGAAATTAGGACGTCATCAAAATATGGTATGACCCCTTTAATTCCATTTAATAGGTGTTCCATGAGGCTTTGGAAAACACCTGGGGCAACGCTCACTCCAAATTGAAGTCTGTTATATTTGAATGCCCCTCTGTGAGTTACTATTGTCTGTGCCTCAGCCGTTATTGGGTCTACTGGAAGCTGTTGATATGCTTGGGCTAAATCAAGCTTGGCAAAAAAATTTCCTCCCCCAAGCGAGTGCAGTAAATGTTGCACGATTGGTACAGGGTATGCGCTTTGCTGCAACTCATGGTTCAGGGTAGCCTTGTAGTCTCTGCAAATGCGTACCAACCCATCAGGTTTAAGAGGTGTTACTATTGGTGTCTCCCATCTAGCATGGTCAATTGGTTCTATGACCCCTTGTTCAATTAATTTATTTAACTGTTCATCTATTTTGGCCTTTAAAGCAAAGGGGACTCATCTGGCTTTTAACCTTCTAGGTGCTACTTGAGGGTCTAAACTAAAGGAAATTGGGGTCTTTCCGGTACCTGCCTCAGGTGCTGTCAAAGACGTCCTGGAACTCGTGTATCATGCTCTCTTCCCAGTCGGTTGCGGCTACTCAGCTCACCCCGGTCATTCTGATGCCCAATTGTGCAAACCATTTGATGCCCAGGAGGCTGGGGCAGTCCCGGTCGACTATTGTTAGAGGCAGGATTTCAGTGTGCTGCTTGTATGTGACTCGGAAATGTCCTAGACCTACCACAGGGATTTGGTTTCCTTGGTAGTCTTTTAAAATTAATTTTTGTTTCTGGAGCTCTTTTAATTTGATGTTTGGAACCAGCCATCTGATTGTGTTCCAAGACACCATTGATAGGAAGGATCCTGAATCAACTTCCACCTCAAAGGGGCTTCCTTCAATTTTTACAACACTTTTGACCTTTCTCCCACTTGCCGTCTGGGCGCTTCCAATAGTGACAGTTTGATGGGTCTTTTCTCAGTTGCCGGTTCGCTTGTTGCGCTCCCATTTCTTTTCGGCTTGTTTTGATTCCGCTTGTAGTGGGGAGTTACTGCATCTGTTCGGGCTGTTATTTTTCCGATTCCTAAAGACTTTTTTGATGTGTCCCCTCTTCTTGCAAGCTCGGCAGATGACATAAAGGAATCTGCAATCGGCTCGAGGGTGGTTTCCCCCGCAATCAGAGCATTCCCACCAATTTCTTTTTCCATGCCTTTTTTTGTTGGCATAGAGGCAGTGGACCTCATCGTCATCATCTTCCATTTCTGATGAACTGTCGAATTCTTTGTGATGAGTTGTGGTGGCAGCTTGTTTCTTTCCTCTGGATAGGGTCGTTGCGTCATTATTTGAGTTCATTAGCTTCATAGTGGCTGCTGACTTTTTCACAGCTTCTGCTGCTGTGGCTTCTGCGATCGCTTCAGCCACTGTGATATTGGGTTTATTTAGTAGTTTACTTTGTAAGATAGAGTCTCTCAGACCTAGGACAACTTGATCTTGCATGGCTTCAGCCAAGTTCAGGAATTCGCAAGCTCCCCCCAGTTGTCGGAGAGCTGCCACGAAGTCAGCGATGATCTCGCCTTCCTTCTAATCCCTTTTGTAGAATTCATGCCGTTTGATGAGATTTGACACTACCGGTATGTAGTGGGCCTTTAACATTTGGTGAAGCTCAGACCAGGTCATTTGTTTAATGTCTCTGGGCTTCGCCAATGCTTTGGACATTTTGAAAAGGTTGGCCCACAATGCATTAGGAATACAGCCCTCTTCCGCTGGTCTGAGATCTCTTCCATCTCATTGCTCTCTAAAAACATCAGGAAACAGTCTAGGTATGATTCCCAATCCTCTTCGTTGGGATTGAAGGGTGCAGGTGGCACGTTATTCCCAGCCATCACTTTCAATCTGGAATTGTTTCTGCCATGTGCTCGGTCTCGCATTTAGGATGATCCCACCTTCGTCACCAGTGTTCCATCCGGAAAAAACGTGAGGTAGACTGGATTCCAACAACAAAGTCTTTATTAAGTCAAGCAACAGTAACGGAACAGTTTGGCTGAAGCCGTGGCAGCTTTTTATACAGGCTTGCCTGCTGGCTTGTAGCCAATGGCAGCTATTTGACTTTGCCGCCTTTCAGCGGCTCTTTTGGATTGGCTCCAAATGAACCAATCCAATACTGGTCTTTCTATCCAATCAGATTGCATTGTTTGGAGTACACCATTCTATACAGAACAAAAATCTATATAAAATGATATATAGATGGCATCTGGCACCCTCTAGATTAACTAAAATATATCCAAGAGAAAACCCAAGCTTTTGGAAATGTAAAGAGAAATTTGGTACTTATTTCCATCTTTAGTGGACATGCCCTGAGAGGAAAGAAATATTGGACAAGGATAAGAATATGGATAGAAGAAATGAATGAATACGGACTGGAGTGGAAACCGGAACTGTTCCTCCTGGGGATGATTAAAAGGAACTATCCTTCCAAAGTGAGATACCTGATCATCCACTAAAGCCCATGTCACACTGAACCAACGGATGCAAAGAGGATGTTAAACAGACAAAAAACCTTGCCATCCGTTTGAAAAAGTGATGTACTCATTGCCTCCGTTTTGCTTCCTCTCTATCCGTCCAGCATCCGTTTATTGACGTTTCATCCACTCCGAAAGTTTTGGGCTGCCTAAAACTTTTGCGCGGAAAATGTATCCAGTTCGTCCATTCTGCATCCGCTATGCATCCGTTATGCATCCGCTATATCCACTTGGCGTCCGCTGTGCTTCCGCGCAACTCGCATCCACCCAGACGCAGGGAGGAAGCAGAACGGATGTGGAACAGATGCAGAACAGATGCAGAACGGATGCAGCACGGAAACTAAGCGTTTAAAGCAGAAAAAACTTTCGCAGAGGGGACCTATCTCAGATATTAAGGATGTCTAGAGGATGCCTAGAGGATGCCTAGAGGATGCAAAGGGACACATATACTGCCTGTAAAAAGGGGGAGCAACTCGTCTGCATCTCACTTTCAGACCAGCAGCCCAACTGTACAGACCTCTGCAGCCTTCATCTGACTCTTCCTCTTCCACAGCATCCAGTCATGTCCACCATGGATCGTACCACAGTCATTTTGGCAGCCACCATCCTTCTGCAACAGTATGAAGCCATCTACAGGCTCTGTGAACTCTACTACAGGAAGAAAAAGAGGTGACCAAGAAGCGTCTGGGTCCGAAAATGGATCGGGAGAAGAGCAGAGTACGGACTGTACAACAAGCTGATGGTGGAGCTCAGGAATGAAGACACTCGGACATTCCAGAACTTCATGAGGATTCCTCCAGCCATGTTTGATGAAGTTGTGCAGCGCCTGACACCCAGGTTGACCAAGGCAAACATCAACTTCCGGCCCAGCCTGGAACCTGGACTCAAGGTGGCACTCACTCTGTGCCACCTGGCCTCAGGGACCACCTACAAAAGCATGCAGTATGGCTGGAGGATGCCACACAACACCATCAGCATTGTGGTCAGAGAAGTGGTGCAGGCCATCATCGAAGAATACCTGGAGGAGCTCCTCCAGTGCCCCTCCACTGAAGAAGGATGGAAGAAAGTTGCAGAGCAGTGGTATCAGAGGTGGAACTTCCCCCACACCGTTGGAGCCATAGATGGCAAGCACGTGGCCTGCAAAGCTCCAGCCAAGTCGGGGTCCACTTATTTCAACTACAAAGGCTTCTTCAGCATCGTCCTCTTCGCCATGGTCGATGTTGACTACAAATTCATGTACATCGATGCTTCAGGCTACGGCTCATCTTCAGATGCCCAGGTATACAACACCAGTCACCTCAAGGAGGAGCTAGAAGGCAACCTCATTGTGGGCTTCCCAGATCCAGAACCCCTGCCCAACGACACGCAAGATGTGCCCTACTTCATCGTGGGGAATGACGCCTTCTCCCTCAGAACCTACCTCTTGAAGCCATACACTTCCAGACTCCTCACCCGTGAAGAGAGGATCTTCAACTACAGGCTGTCCAGGGCAAGGCGGGTGGTGGAGAACGCCTTTGGCATCCTGGCCAACAGGTTCCAGGTACTTCTCACCACCATGCAGCATCGCCCAGAGACCATGAGGAGGATCGTGGAAGCTTGCTGCATCCTGCACAATCTCATGCGCACCCGCTACCCAGTCTTGCAGAACAGGCTCATGGACCGTCAACAAGGCAAGGATGACACGCAAATTCGTGAAGCGTTCCATATTTTTAGACAGTAAAGAACAACGTGAAATGAGAGCTACGAGAGCTGTTAGACCTAAATATAAAGTATAATCATGGAAGAAAAAAAACTGATTACAATGAATATAAATGGACTTAACTCAGCTGTTAAAAGAAGGAAAACTTTTCACAAATTAGAGAAATTAAAATTTGATATAATTTGCTTACAGGAAGTTCATATTAAAAAGCAACATGAGCAATTGTTAGTACAGCCAAAATTAGGGAAAATATTTACTTCTTTGATTCAATGTAAGAAAAAAGGAGTGGTTCTCTACATTAAAGAAGATATTCCAGCAAAACTGATCTACACGGATGAAGATGGAAGAGTATTAATGGTGGAAATAATGATAATAATAAAAAAATACTCTTGATTGCAATTTATGCTCCGAATGATAAACAAGAAGAGTTTTATAAAAAACTACATATGGAAATAATTAGACTGGACTATGTTAACATAATTATGATGGGAGACTTTAATGGAATTGTGGACAATAAATTGGACTATATAACAACAACAACAAAACAAAATAGAAAGATTCTCCCTAAATCTTTTTTTAAAATGACAGATGAATTAACTTTAAAAGATATTTGGAGGGAAAGAAATGTTAAAACTAAACAATATACTTTTTACTCTAATAGACATTTATCATGGTCCAGATTAGATATGATTTGGATCTCAACAGAATTAATATCTACTATTCAAGAAACAAATATTGAAATAAGTACCTGGGCAGATCATAGTCCAATGACAATTAAATGGAAGGGACTAAAAAAAAGATCGAGATGGACATTAAATACTATTTTAAAGGAGAAAGACTTTATACAATGGATGGAGAAGGAATTGGATTTTTTTTTTAAAGAAAATAAAAAAGAAGATACTTCAATACAGAATGTTTGGGATACAATGAAGGCATATGTAAGAGGTTTGATAATAGACTATACAAGAAAAAAGAATATTAGGAAAAGACAAACCTCCAAGGCCTTGGAAGATGAATATATAAGACTTGAAAAAGAATTACAGAAAATACCACAGAAAAAAGATATTAAATTGAAACTGGATGTAATTAAGCATAAAATGGAATTAATAGAGAAAGAAGAATTGGCACAGAAAATTAGAAATTCTAAACAGAATTATTTTGAAGATGCAAATAAACCAGGTAGATGGCTAGCATATAAATTGAGAAAGGAGAAGGAATCAAGAAAAATATTGAAACTAATAGATGATCAAGGTCAATTTTGTTGTGGTAATAAGGAGAAAAAGGAAATTATTCGAGATTATTATGGACAACTATATAAACAAGAGAATATTGATGAGGAAAAAATTAAACAGTATTTACAGAATGTTAACTTACCGAAGATACCTAAAGAGACTGAAGAAATATTAGAAAGCAATATAACAATGATGGAATTAAATGAAGCATTTAAAAGACAAAATAATGGGAAAGCACCAGGTCCAGATGGGCTTCCGGCAGAATTCTACAGAAAATTTCAAGAATCATTGAACACCCCATTGTTAGAAATTATGAATGAAGTTATGTTAAAGAAGATGACACCTAAAACATGGTCAGAGGCTTATATTACACTTATTTTAAAGGAAGAGGCTGACCCGTTGCAAATTAAGAACTATAGACCTATTTCCTTATTGAATGCAGATTATAAAATCTTTGCTTCAATCTTAGCAGAAAGA
>BLBF01000050.1:12827582-12859897 GCA_015471245.1 Laticauda colubrina | reverse complement strand
AGAAGAGAAGAGAAGAGAAGAGAAGAGAAGAGAAGAGAAGAGAAGAGTTGAAAGGGACCTTGGAAGTCTTCTAGCTCAATTTCCTGCTCTGGCAGGAAACTCTATACCATTTCAGAAAATAGTTGTCCAATCTCTTCTTTAAAACTTCCACTGTTGGTTCATGCACAATTTCTGGAAGCAAGTAGTTCTATTGATAAATTGTTCTAACTTCCAGGAAATTTCTCCTTAGTTCTAGATTGCGTCTTTCCTTGATTAGTTTTCACCCATTGTTCCTTCTCCTGCCCTCAGGGGCTTAGCTTGGAGAATAGCTTGATTCCCTCTTCTTGTGGCAGCCCCTGAGCTATTGGAACACTGCTATCATGCACGTTTAGTCCTTCTTTTTTACTAACTAGACATACCCAGTTCCTGCAACCATTCTTCATAAGTTTTAGCCTCTGCTTTGTGTTATTTTTATTTATTTGTTTGTTTGTTTGTTTATTTATTTATTTTGATTTGTCAATCACTTACATAATAATAGGCACAAGTATATACATAGTTATGAAGACATGAAATTGATACATATAAGAAAAATAAAAGAAACAATAGGACAGGGACGGTAGGCACGTTGGTGCGCTTATGCATGCCCCCAACAGACCTCTTAGGAAAGGGGTGAGGTCAATAGTAGATAGTCTAAGGTTAAAGTTTTTGGGGTTTGGGGAAGAAACCACAGAGTCAGGTAGAGTATTCAAGACATTGATCATTCTGTTGCTGAAGTCGTATTTCCTGCAATCAAGGTTGGTGCGGTTAACCTTCAATTTGTATTTATTGTGTGCTCTTGTGTTGTTATGGTTGAAGCTGAAGTATTCATTGACAGGTAAGTTATTGCAATGTATGATTTTATATACTATACTTAGATCAGTCTGAAGATGGCATAATTCAAGGTTTTCTAGGTCTAAAATTTCAAGTCTGGTGGCATAAGGTATTCTACAATGAGTAGAGGAATGGAGAACTCTTCTTGTGAAATATTTCTGGACTTTCTCAACTGTGCTAATATCAGATACGTAATGTGAGTTCCGGATTGATGAGCTGCATTTGAATATTGGTCCAGCAAATGTTTTGTATGATCTAGTTAGGAGTGTGATATTACCAGAGAAAAAGCTACATGGGATTAAGTTAACAACTCTTAATACCTTTTTGGCTATGTAGTTACAGTGGGTTCTCACACTTAAATCATTTGAGGTGAGTATTCCAAGGTCCTTTATAGAGCTTGCATCATCAACAAGGTCTTGACTATTTAGCTTGTATTTTATTTTCTGATTTTTTTTTCCAATATGCAAGACAGAACATTTATTTGTTCAGATTGGAAGCAACCATTTGTTTGACCATTCTGATACACAGTCAAGATCTTTTTGTGGGGTAGCAGTATTGTCTGTGATGTTGAATAGCTTTACATCATTAGTGAAGAGAACACAGTTCCTATTGATATGATCATAGAGCTCATTTATGGACAGTATGAAGAGAGTTAGTCCTAGAACACTGCCTTAAGGCCTGGTCCCACTGGCCAATGGATGCAAAACATATGCATAAAGGACACAGCAGATGAGCAAAATTTCGGGGATGGCTCCATCTGTTGTCATCCGCTCCAAAAAGTGGCAAAAATTTGCATAAGCAGAACGGAAAAGAACGGACATGGGTAGTATGTAGTGGGGATGTTAAACAGATGTTCATCGGAAGACTAGCGGATGAAAGTGGATGGTAGTGGATGACACCTCCGAAGGGGTTCCGGGGGAGAATTTCAAAGTGGATGCATAGCAGAAGGGATAGATGCATAGCAGATGAAGCAGATGCATCACGGATGCCTATAGGAAACAAAGGGGATGCCGCGCAGATGTATATTGGATGCAAAGCGTTCACTGAGCATGCGAGGAGTATGAATTGCATCAGCTCCGCATATATAAAAGGATGCAGCACACAGTCAGCATACAGGGGAAAGACATGCTACCACATAAATCTTGCAGGAACACCATGGTTCGTCAGTCAGGCAAAAAGAGGAAGACCATGCCTACTTGTTCAAGCCCTGACAAGAAGGCCAGAACCAGCATCCCACCCCCTGGCACTGACTCTGAAGCTACTGCTGCTGCTGTGGTGGACCAGCCCCAAAGCCCTCAAAGCCCTGTTGCTGAAGGCCCTGTTGCTCAAGCCCCTAAAGGCCCTGCTGCTCAAGCCCCTGAAGGCCCTGCTGAAGCCCCTGCCAGAGGGAGGAAGAGGCAAGGGAAGCAGAAGGGAGAGAGGAAACAGTACACCGTTTCCAAAGAGCATGAGGATGAGGTGCTGGAATGGCTGAGGGAGAACGAGTACCTCTGGAGAAAGGGCCACAGACTGTATAGGGACACCAAGAAGAAGCAGGCAGCTTGGAGAGACAAGGCAGAGAACCTGGGCTACACTGCAGAAGTACTCCTAAGATGGTGGAAGCACATGCACACCTGGATGGCAAGCTACACCTCAAGAAATCTGGGCAGGCCACGTCAAGCTCACTGACCAGGAAATGTACATCATGGCCAAGTGCAGTTTCTGGGAGGGTGAGATCCGCCACCGAGGAGCAGCCCCTCTCAGACCCCTCTCCCTCAGACAGCCCACAGACAGCCAGTCCTCTTCCAGCCAGGAGCCAGCTACCCTGTCCAGGTAGGTGTCTTCAGAGGGCCCCACAGCAGAGTCCCTCCTGACAACTGCACTCCCCATGCCGGCAGACTTAGAGGATCCCGTGGAGGATGATGCCCTGCTGTCACAAATGGAGGAAGAAGCAGCAGCCACCAGAAGCCAACCCATCCCCATCCCCAGCTCCAGAGGATGCAGGCAGAGAGGCAGACTGGAGGGCCAGGACCAGAGTGTCCTGTGGGAGATCATGGACACAATGAAGACCAGCAGAGAACTTCTCTCTCAGGTGGTCCACAGCGACATACCATCCTCGGACCGGAAGCCCTTCATCACCTACGTGAGCCAGACACTGAGGGACCTGCCCGAGGCCCAGTACCAGGTGATGAAGCAGAAGATCACAGCACTTCTGCACAACCCTCAAGGCCCAGCTAAAGTTGCTCCTACCCAGTCCAGGTCTGCTCCTCCACCCCAGGCGATTTCATAGCCCTTCCACAGCTTTCAACAACCCCTCACCTACCAAGGCTATGACTACCAGGACTTCCCACAGAACAAGCAAATCTTCCCAGTCCAGGTGCAGGTTCATCGGACACCACAGACACCACTCCTCACCCAGCTACAGACCAGACAGCCCCACTACACTCCTCCATCCTCCACCCCACAGCCAAGCCCATCAACGGACAATCTGTCATCAGTATTGGGTCTGACATCTCAAATCCTTGATGAAGGGCCTTTCAACTTCCCGGGACTGAGTCAGCTCTTGGAAAGCTTCCTGAACACACCATCCCCTGTTGTACCCTCAGGGCCAAGCACCCCAATGGTGCCTCAGACCAGCACTCAAGCCACAGCCACCTCCCCAGTCCCTACCCGCTTAACAGTTGAGACCATGGACATGCCTCAGAGTAACTGAGAATAGTGTCAGAGACTGAGTTGTACTTGTTAAGTTTGTCTTTGCTTAAGACACTTTACTTGGTTCATTTTGCTTATTTAACAAAAGTCATAAAGTTAAGAAAGATAATAAAGGTTATCTTTGCTTAAGGCACTTAAGACACTTTATTTGGTTCATTTTGCTTATTTAAAGCCCTTGGCACACAGCACCAACGGATGGAAAGAGGATGTAAAATGGAGAGAAACACTTGCCATCCATTGGTTAACGTGATGCATCCATTCTGTACTCACTGTGTCCATTTTTCATACTCTCTATCCGTCCAGCATCCGTCTACTGACATTTCATACGCTCAAAAAGTTTTGAGCTACACAAAACTTTTTGAGTGGAAAATGTATCCAACACGTCCGTTATACATCCACTACTCATACAGGGAACATCCGTGATACGTCCATCGTCATCCATTACATATCCGCTATATCCACTGGACATCCGCTGCGAACCCACACAACTCGCATCCACTCCAGCGGAAAACGGACACAGGGAGGAAGCAAAACGGACATGGAATGGACACGCAACGTTAGTAGCACGGACGTAGAAAGGATGAAAGCGGATGCAGCTCGCATATAAAGCATTAAAACGGAAAAAACGTTCGTATAGGGGACATATCTCAGATATTTAGGATGTCTGCAGGATGCATAGAGGATGCAAAAGGATACCGAACGGAAAACCTATATTTCCTATAAAAAGGGGGAGGAAATCACCTGGATCTCACTTTCAGTCCAGCAGCCCTGCGGTGCAGACCTCTTCAGCCTTCATCTGGCTCTTGCTCTTCCACAGCATCCAGTCATCTCCACCATGGATCGTCACACACTCCTTTTGGTAGCCACCATCATTCTACACCAGTGCAAAGCCATCTACAGGCTCTTTCACCTATTCTACGCGAAGAAAAGGAGGCAGCCAAGAAGTGTATGGATCCAAAGATGGATCGCGAGAAGAGCTGAGTACGGACTGTATTACAAACTGATGGTGGAGTTGAGGAACGAAGAGACTCGTGCAATCCAGAACTTCATGAGATGCCGCCAGCCATGTTTGATGAAGTTGTGCAGCGGCTGAGACCCAGGTTGACCAAGCAGAGTACCAACTTTCGGCCCAGCCTGGACCCTGGGCTGAAGGTGGCACTGACTCTGTGCCACCTGGCCTTTGGGGCCACGTGGAGGAGCATGCAGTATGCCTGGAGGGTGCCACACAACACCATCAGCATTGTAGTCAGAGAAGTGGTGCAGGCCATCATTGAAGAATACCTGGAGCAGCTGCTCCAGTGCCCCTCCACTGAAGAAGGATGGAAGAAAGTTGCAGACCAGTGGTATCAGAAGTGGACCTTCCCCCACACCGTTGGAGCCATAGATGGGAAGCACATGGCCTGCAAAGCTCCAGCCAAGTCAGGGTCCACTTATCACAACTACAAGGGCTTCTTCAGCATCATCCTCTTCGCCATGGTCAATGCTGACTACAAGTTCATGTACATCGATGCTTCAGGCAACGGGTCATCTTCAGAGGCCCAGGTATACAATGCCAGTCACCTCAAGGAGGGGCTGGAACACAACCTCATCATGGGCTTCCCAGATCCAGACACCCTGCCCAACGACACACAAGATGTGCCCTACTTCATCGTGGGGGATGACACCTTCTCCCTCAGAACCTACCTCATGAAGCCCTACACTTCCAGTTGCCTCACCCGTGAAGAGAGGATCTTCAACTACAGGCTGTCCAGGGCAAAGCGGGTGGTGGAGAATGCCTTTGGCATCCTGGCCAACAGGTTCCAGGTACTTCTTACCACCATGCAGCATCGCCCAGAGACCGTGAGGAACATCGTGGAAGCTTGCTGCATCCTGCAGAATCTCATGCACACCAGCTACCCAGTGTTGCAGAACAGGCTTGTGGACCACCAACAAGGCAATGGGGACACGGAGCCTGGGGAATGGAGGCAAGGGCAAAACCTGATAGACACTGAGGATGTGCAAGGCCACAACAGAGCCTCATGTGAAGGGAAGAAGCAGCGCAACCTCCTGAAACACTGGTGCAACTCCCCAGCTGGAGCAGTGGAGTGGCAAGACAGGATGGTAGATGCTTAATGGATGCTTCCTTCAGCCTGTCTCATCACACGGATGAGATTGTGCCATGCATGTTGAGTGGCCCTATAATGAACAGGGCATTTAATAAAGAGTTGTGTTTATGTTGAAATGTGTGGATGAATGATTAAATTGTTATTGATAATAAAGGGCCATAGGTGTGACAGCTGGGAGCGTAGACCATATAGTCCCAAGATGCTTGAAATGGAGGTTTATCTATCCCACAGCTATTACCCATTCCACAGGTATCCCTGTCCATCCCACTGCTATCCTTACCCATCCCACAGCTATTACTCATCCCACAGGTATCCCTGACCATCCCACTGATATCCTTACCCATCCCACAAGCATGCAAAGGCTTAAACCATTTCTAAAGTCCACCAAGACTTTATTGACTAAAAGAACTGAAGCAAGTGTGTGAAGCAAAGATAATCTTTATTAATAACAAACTGTAAAAGCAAAATGACCCAAGTAAAGTGTCCAAAGCAAAGATAAAGTCAACCAGAAGCAACCCAGTCTCTGGCACTCTTCTCAGTCACTCTGAGGCATGCCCATAGTCTCAGGGGTGAAGGGTCCAGGTGCTGTGGAGGTGGCTGCTGCTGGAGTGCTAGTCTAAGGCGCCATTGGGGTGCCTGGCCCCAAGAGGACAACAGGGGATGGTGTATGGAGGAAGCTCTCAGAGAGCTGGCTCAGTCCTGTGATGTTGAGAGTCCCTTCCTCCAGGACATGGGGTGTCAGTCCTAAGACCGATGACAGATGTTCTGAGACCGGGCTTGGCTGTGGGGTGGAGGAAGGAATGTAGTGGGGCTGTCTGGTCTGCAGGTGAGCGAGGTGAGGCGTGGGTGGCATCTGTGGCATGGGTGGCATCTGTGGCATGGGTGGCATGGGTGGCATGGGTGATGTTGGTGGCATCGGTGGCATCGGTGGCATCAGTGGCATCAGTGGCATCGGTGGCATCGGTGGCACTGTTGGCGTACAATGAACCTGTGCCTGGACTGGGAAGGGCTGCCTGTGCTGCTGGAACTCCTGGTAGCCATAGCCTTGGTTGGTGAGGGCCTGTGAAAAGCCTTGGAAGGGCTGTGACATCACGTGGGGTGGAGGAGCAGACCTGGACTGGGTCAGAGCAGGTTCAGCTGGGCCTGGAGGGTTTTGCAGAAGACCAGTGATCCTGTCCTTTATCACCTGGTACTTTGATTCATGAGGGTCTGGTTGACGTAGGTGTGGAAGGGCTTTCGGTTTGAGGATGGTATGTCGGTGTGTACCAGCTGAGAGAGGAGATTTACACTGCTTTTGATGGTGTCCCTGATCTCCAGCAGGACAGTGTGGCTCTGCCCCTCTGGTCTGCCTCTCTGCCTGCTTTCTGTGGAGGTGGAGCTGGGGGTGGATGTGGGTTGGTCTCTGGTGGTAGTGCCCTCTCCTTGCTCCAACTGCATCAGGGGGTCCTCCACGTGCTCCGCCACGGGGAGTATAGCTGTCGGGGGGTCTCCATCGTGGCATGCTCCACAGATACCTGCCTGGACACAGGAGCTGACTCTTGGCCAGAAGAGGACTGGCTCTCTGTGGGCTGCCTGAGAGAGAGGGTTGTCAGAGGGGCTGCTCCTCACTGGTGGACCTCGACCTCCAAGAAGCTGCATTTGGCCATCACGTAGGTCTCCTGATTGATGAGCTTGACCGTGGCCTGGACAGATTTCTTGAGGTGCAGCTTCCCGTACCAGATGTGATGTGCTTCCACCAGCCAAGGAGGACCCCCGAAGTGTAGCCCAGGCTCTCCGCCTTCTCTCTCCAAGCAGCCTGCTTCCTTTTGGTGTCTCGATAGAGCCTGTGTCCCTTCCGCCATAGGTACTCATTCTCCCTCAGCCATTCGAACACCTCATCCTCATGTTCCTCTTCGATGGAGTATTGCCTCCTCTCCCGTTCTCGCATAAGCCTCTTCCGCCCTTTGGAAGGGCAATTTGGGCCCTCATCAGAGGGGCTTCAAGGTTCTAGGGGCTGCTCCACCACACCACCACCACCACCAGCAGCAACAACAACAGTAGCAGCAAAAGCAGAACCAGCAGCACCAGCAGGACCAAGATCAGCAGCAGCAGAGTAACCACCAGCAGCACCAGCAGGATCAGGAGCAGCACCAGCAGAGTAAGCACCAGCAGAAGCACCAGCACCAGGAGCAGTGCTAGCAGAGTAAGCACCAGAAGAAGCACCAGCACCAGGAGCAGTGCCAGCAGAGTAGGCACCAGCAGTAGCCCCAGCACCAGGAGCAGCACCAGCAGAGTTAGCACCAGCAGAAGCACCAGGAGCAGCACCAGGAGCAGCACCAGCAGAGTAAGCCCCAGCAGAAGCCCCAGCACCAGGAGCAGCGCCAGCAGAGTAAGCACCAGCAGAAGCACCAGCACCAGAAGAGTCAGCCTGAGCAGCAGAAGCCCCAGCAGAAGCAGAGTCAGGGCCAGGGGGTGGGATGGTGTCCCTGTCCTTCTTGCCAGGGCTGGCAGCAGATGGCAGAGGCTTCCTCTTCTTCCCCATGGTTATTGGCTGGAGCTGTGTCTGGCAGCAGGTCTTTCCTCTGAATGGTGACCTGCTTGCGAGCTGCATCCTTTTATATCCACGGGGCTAATGCAATGCATTCTCCCCGCATGCGCAGTGAACACTAGGCATCCGCTAGGCATCCGCTAGGCTTCTGTGATACATCCGCTGTATCCGCTCGGCATCCGCTCTGCATCCGTTCCTTCCGTTGCGCTTCCACTTCGCTGTGCTCCCCCGGAAGCCCTGCCGATGTGCCATCCGCTTCCATCCACTTCCATCCGCAAGGCTTCCATGGAGCATCCGCTTTCCATCCTGGTTACATCCTCCCCCCGTCCGTTCCTTTCCATTGTTGTCCGCTCTGCTTATGCAAATTTGGGGCACTTTTGAGAGCGGATAACAACAGATGGAAAATTTTCTCATCCGCTGTGTCCTTTTTACATACGTTTTGCATCCATCGGCAGATGTGACAGGGCCTTAAAAGTCATAACGTTTACCTAAGAAAGTTAATAAAGGTTATCTTTGCTTAAGACACTTAGTTTACTTGGTTCATTTTATTTACTTGATAAAGTCATGAAGTTTACCTAAGAAAGTTAATGAAGGTTATCTTTGCTTAAGACACTTAAGACACTTTACTTGGTTCATTTTGCTTATTTAATAAAGTCATAAAGTTTACCTCAGGTTATCTTTGCTTAAGACACTTAGTTTACTTGGTTCATTTTTTTTACTTTATAAAGTGTTGGTGAAAACTTTGAAAAAATGGTTAAGCCTTTGCATGCTTGTGGGATAGATAAGGATAGTTTTGGGATAGATAAACCTCCAGTGCAAGCATTGTGGGATTGTATGGTGCACCATCCCAGCTGACACACATATGGCCCTTTATTATCAATAACAATTTAATCATTGATCAACACATTTTAAAATAAAGAAAGCTCTTTATTAATGCCCTATTCATTGTAGCATCACTTAACATATATGGCACAATCTCATCAGTGTTATGCGACAGTTTCAAGGAAGCATCCATTAATCATCTATCATCCTGTCTTGCCACTTCACTGTTCCAGCTGGGGAGTTGCACCAGTGTCTCAGTAGGTTGCTCTGCTTCTTCCCTTCACGTGAAGCTCTGTTGGGGCTTTGTACATCCAGTGTCTATCAGGTTACGTCCTTGCCTCCATTCACCAGGCTCCATGTCCCCATTCCCTTGTTGACGGTCCACAAGTCTGATCTGCAACACCATGTAGTGGGTGTGCATGAGATTGTGCAGGATGTAGCAAGCTTCCACGATCCTCCTCACAGTCTCTGGGTCATGCTGCATGGTGGTGAGAAGTATCTGGAACCTGTTGGCCAGGATGCCAAAGGCGTTCTCCGCCACCCGTCTTTCCCTGGACAGCCTGTAGTTGAAGATCCTCTCTTCACGGGTGAGGTATCTTGAACTGTATGGCTTCATGAGGTAGGTTCTGAGGGAGAACGCATCATCACCAACGATGAAGTAGAGTACATCTTGTGTGTCATTGGGTAGGGGGTCTGGACCTGGAAAACCCATGATGAGGTTGCATTTCAGCCCATCCTTGAGGTCACTAGCATTGTATACCTGGCCATCTGAAGCTGACCCATTGCCTGAAGCATCGATGTAGATGAATTTGCAGTCAGCATCAACCATGGCAAAGAGGATGATACTGAAGAAGCCCTTGTAGTTGTAATAAGTGGATCCTGAGTTGTCTGGAGCTTTGCAGGCCACATGCTTCCCATCTATGGCTTCCACGGTATGGGGAAAGTTCCACCTTTGATACCACTCTTCTGCAAGTTTTCTCCAGCCTTGTTCAGTGGTGGGGCACTTGAGGAGCTCCTCCATGTATTCTTCAATGATGGTCTGTACTAGTTCTCTGACCACTTTGCTGATGCTGTTGTGTGGCACCCTCCAGGCATACTGCATGTTTCTGTATGTGGTTCCAGAGGCCAGGTGCTGCAGAGTCAGTGCCACCTTCAGTCCAGGGCCCAGGTTGGCATGGAGGTTGGTGCTAGGCTTGGTCAACCTGGGTCTCTGATGCTCTACAAGTTCGTCAAACATGGCTGGTGGCATCCTCATGAAGTGATGGAATGCACGAGGGTCTTCATTCCTCAGCTCCACCATCAACTGGTCATACAGTCCAAACTCCATTCTTCTCACAATCCATCCTTGGACCCACACAGCTTTTGGACATCTCATTCTCCTTCTGTGTAAAACTTGATACAGTCTGAACAGGTTTTGGTTCTGGTGATGAATGAGCAAAGCTATCAAATGGACTGTTTCATCATCCATGGTGGAGAACAATTGATGATGTTGAAGACCAAGACCAAGGGTGAAGAAGTCTGTATACCATGGCTGCTGGACTCATACTGAGATCCAGATGATTTTCTCTCCCTTTTTATAGAAAATTTCGGTTGTCCGCTAGGTGTCCTTCTACATACTCTAGACATACTCCAGACATCCTAAATATCTGAGATACATCCCAGATACAAACGTTTTGTCCATTTTTAATACTTTATATACGAGATGCATATGCAGTGGACGGATGCTCAACGGATAGAGCATATGAAACATGTATGCAGTGAGTACACAACGGATGCATAGCATTTTCCAACGGATGGCAAGCTTTTTAAAATGTTTTACATCCTCTTTGCATCCCTAAGTGCAGTGGGACCGGGTGTTTAGGGGACACCATTACTGACAGGTACAGAATTTGATAGGACACTTCCAATTTTGACCATTTGTTGTCTGTTTGACAGGAATGCTTCTGTCCAGTTATGCAGTTGTCCAGAGATACCATAAGATTTTAGTTTTAGGAGTAGTTTGTCATGTACCACTGAATCAAAGGCTTTACAGAAGTCTTTGTATTCTTTGTAGATTGTGTCTATTGCTTTGTCCTAATCGAGTTGTGTAGTCCATATGTTTTCGCAGTGTAAGAGTTGCAGATTACAGGATAGTTTTTTTCTGAAACCAAATTGTTTATTCGAGAGTAGGTTGTTTGTCTCTAGGTGGAGGATAATGGATTGGTTTATAATTGATTCCATGACTTTACAGGTGACGCAGCATAAGGAGATTGGTCTGTAATTTTCAACTAGGCTGGGGTCTCCCTTTTTGAAGATGAGAATGACCGTGGCTTGTGACCATAGGTTAAGTAAGGAGCTGGTCCTGAAAGATTTTTCAAAGATTATGCTTAGAGGTTCAGCTATGGCAGTGGATAGCTTTTTTAAGAAGTAGGCACATATTCCATCCGGTCCAATAGATAGAGATGGTTTTTGATTGCATAATTCTTTTTCATCATTGTCTTCTGTAAAATCGATATGTATTAGATCATTGTAGTTGTTTGTGGTTTGGTTAGGAAATACTGGGCATGATTCATTGCTATTTACAAATACTGAGCCAAAGAATGTGTTAAAGATGTTGGCTTTAATGGTGTCATCGTTGCAGTCTTTACCTTTAGGTCATATCAAGGGTGGGATGGACCTTGAGTCTTTTAGTTTGTTGTTTATAAAATTGTGAAAAGCGCGGGTGGAATTGGTGTGCAGAAGGTTTTCCTCTTGTTTAATGTAATAATTGGTGCATTCAGTCTTTATCTGGTGGCATAAATTTTTGTATCAGCTTTTGAAGTTGGCAACATGACCAAATTTGTTTTTCCACCAGACCTCTTTTTGGATTGAAGTTTCCTTATTGTTATGGGTAATCTGTTTTTTTTTTGGGGGGGGGAGTTGTTGTTGGTACACCAAATATAGTTTGATGACTCTTTTGACTTCAAGTAAAAATATGTTGTAATGGTCTTCAACAGTACATAATTCTTTCTCAAATCAACAGAAAAACAAACCTAACATGAATGTTAGTATTCCCATGGGGGGGTCCCTGACCCACCTGAATCAATTTTGTTTTGAAATCACTCTCATTGTTGATTTTTCTCTAAGATTTTGAGTTTCAGAATTTGGCCACTTTGAACATACTTTTGGACTGTATAACTATGGTGGGGAGTATTCCTTCTGCATCAATGCAACTATGGATAAGTTAAGCTTCTTTTACTCATGATCTGAGTAAATAATCTAAATAATATGAAGCTAGAATACCCTTTTGTTATGGTAATCTGCAAGTGAGACCATTATTTATTTATTTGGTGTATGGGAAATACTTGGACTTATAGTGGTTCAAATGTTAATGTCCGGTCCAGCCAGCCATTCAAGGACAGGGTGGTCTATGCTGAAAAAAAATATCAGACATTGGGATGTCTCGGTGGACATTTGGACACAACGTGATAGATATTTTGCTGAGGAGCACCACAGTCATGCTGAGGCTTGGAGACAACACCCTACTTAAACAATGAGTCCTGGCAGATACCATGTTGGGTACGGATCTTGTTCAGAGTTGACCAACACTGGTGAAAAAGGTCAAAACCTGGCACCTTTTATGTAGGTATGTAACTGCCTGTATCTGGGAATTCAGCAGCCTATTTGGCTTTTCATTATGTGTTGATGTCAAAGTTGTTAGACAGCTGTTGAAAGAGAGGGCTTCCTGGATTTAAGCATGCCAATTGATAGATAAGGAATATCAGCATGTACAGGAAGAAGTGGTTTTCTCATATTTTTGTTGTACTCCTTTACTAAGGCTTTCTGCCTTTGTAAAGATGGTGAGACTATTATCTTATTTGACAAAGGAAAGCAGTTAATTCTAAACACATTTTGCTTAAAGATACAAGCTCTAACAATACAAGGTTTAGGGGTTAAATTCTAAAGATGTGTATATCTCTGGTGTTTTTGTCTGTGTCTCTGTGAGATGAAGTATTTTCACTGGGCTCATCTATCCCCATGGCATATAGTTCAGCAGATATTTTCCGCAAGAAGATTGCTACATGCAAGATTACAAACTAGGAAACATCGAAAAAGGATGTATAAACTCTTCATACCACCACAGAATTGCAATATGTAACAGTCAGTTTGATGAGAGAAAAGGACTCTGACAATATCTTGAATTCTCTGAACCTTGGGTTCTTCTTGAAGCGAGCCCGAAGGGGAGAAAATTGAAAAATTGGGTGAGTTTAGACCTGGAATAGTTCTAGAGAGTTTACACTATTACAGAAATAGACAGCTTATCAAAACAATGAATGTAATGAATGAACAGAAAAAGCACAAAGAAGAGCAACTAAGATGATTGAAGGCCTGGAAACTAAAACATATGAAGAACAGTTGCAGGATTGGGTGTGGCTAGTCTAGTGAAAAGAAGGACTGGGGTGACATGATAGCAGTATTCCAGTATTTGAGGGGCTTCCACAAAGAAGGGGCTGTCAGTTTATTTTTCAAAACACCAGAAGGCAAGACAACAAACAGTGGATGGAAACTCATCAAGGAAAGAAGCAATCTGGAATTAAGGGGAAACTTCCTAACAGTGAGAATAATTAACCAGTGGAAGAGCTTGCCTTCAGAAGTTGTGGGTATTCCACCACTGGAGTTTTTTTTTAAGAAAAGACTGGACAAGCCACATGTGGAATGGTATAGGGGCGTGATGGTGAACCTATGGCACGTGTGCCAGAAGTGGCACGTAGAGCCATTTCTGCCGGCATGCGAGCTGTCAACCAGAACAGATACACTGCGCATGCATGCGGACCTCACTTTTGGCATACGACAATGAAAAGGTTAGCCATCACTGGTATAGGGTGTCCTGCTTGAGCAGATCCTTCCAGCTATCTATTTTGACTCTGACTGAAACTTCCTGAGAGATCTATTTAACCATATATTAATAAATAACACTCAGAGGTGATTGAATTCGCTTATAGTAACTGAAAACATGGTATTTAAAGGCATGGAAATATGGAACTTAGGAACTTATGATGCACAGTTCAGTAGAGGAGCTTCTTAGATTTTATTCAACTTGAAGAGTTTTAACCTCAAGATGTTGATTATTACCTATGAAGCCCTGTATGGCGTAGGGTCTGAATATCTGAGAGACAGCTTATCTTTAGTCATTTTCAGTTTGGTCTAGTGGCTAAGGTACAAGACTAGAAAGCAGGAGACTGCAAGTTCAAGTCCCACCTTAGATGTGAAAAGCCAGTTGTGTGATCTTGGACCAGTCACATTCTCTCAGCCCAACTCACCTCACAGGGTTGTTGTTCTGGGGACAATTGGAGGAGGAAGGAGTATCAGGTAAGTTTCAAAGTGGGTGCACTCTAGGTCTTTTCTGTTAAACATTGTCAACTTTTGGGACTGAGAAAATGAGCCTTTTCTGTTGAAGCCCTCACCCTCTGGAATAGTATCCTTCACAGATATGGATGTTGCCTTCTTTCTAAAGTTCTGACAAGCTCTTAAAATCCAATTTGGGTTCCAGGCTTGGAGTTGTTGCATTGTTGCTCTGTGTGTGTTTGTTTGTGTGTGTGTGTGTGCGCGCGCGTGTGAAGACTGTTTTGCTTGATTTGTAAAGGTGGTCCTTGACTTATGACTATCATTGAGCCCAATATGTTGCTAAGAGAGATAATTGTTTAGTGAATTTTCCTGCAGAAAAAACAATTATTACCAACCTGCCTTCCATTGAAGACCTGTATAATGCACAAGTCTAACATAAACTGTTTCAACTCCTACCTTCAAAACGATGCTATAGAGCACTGCACACCAGAACAATTAGACACAAGGACAGTTTTTTCTCGAACGCCATCACTCTGCTAAACAAATAATTTCTTCAACACTGTCCAACTATTTACTAAGTCTGCATTATTATTACTATTAATCCTCCCATCATCTCCTCCCTTATGACTGTATGATTGTTGCTTGTATCCTAACGATTGTTATTGACTATTTCCTAGTATGATTTGATTGCTTGTTGTACCTTATGACTATCCTTAAGTGTTGTATCTGATGACTCTTGACAAATGTATTTTTTCTTTTATGTACACTGAGAGCATTTGCACTAAGACAAATTTTTTTGTGTGTCCAATCATACTTGGCCAATAAAGAATTCTGTTCTATTCTATTCTATTCTATTCTATTCTGTTCTGTTCTGTTCTGTTCTATTCTGTTTTATTCTATTCTATTCTATTTAAGAACCTTCCTTGCCACAGCTGTTAAATGAATCACTGCAGTTAAGTTAGTAACATTGTTATTAAGTGAATCTGGTTTCCTTATTGACTTTGCTTCTTAGAAGGTCACAAAAGGAGTCAAATGACCCCAGCACACTGCAACTGTCAGGAATATGAGTTAGTCGCCAAGCATCTGAATTTTGATCATGTGACCATGGGAATGCCAAAACAATTGTAAGTGTGAACAATGATTATAAGCCATTTTTTTCAGTTGCCATTGTAACTTCAAATGGTCACTAAGTGAACTATTGTAAGTTGAGGGCTACTTGTATTGTTCTTAGATCATTTTAGCTGGGGCTGTCTGTCTGTTTTTAGGTTTTGTTATTTTTTTTTCAGTTTTATATATCAAGAGAATCCTGTTGGCTTTGGGAGATTATAATAATTAATAATAAATAGTGATTCCTTCACCCTCTTTCAGCTGGCTCAAATTCTATCTTTTGGCTTAGTAAGCCAGCTAGCTTTCCAGCTTTTGCTTATCCTTGATTCTTCAAAAATCAATCAAAATAATTTTTAAGTCTAAAAGATCTGGATATCCAAGCTACAAGTAGCCACTAAATGGCAACAAAGAGATACTGAACACACTGCAGGTTTTGCTGCCACTTCCTGATTGTTTGAAGGTTGGCCACCCAGAATTGGTAGCTCCATTCTTCTTTTTCTGAATACTGTACTATTACTTCAAAAATGATAAGCCGAAGGCAGGAAATTTGGGAAGGAGGACTCCCATATTATCAACTTAGATTGTGCCAAACAAGCTTCAAAATGTAGTCAGTCAAAACCAGTATTTGCAGTAGTCCTTTGAAGCTTTATATCTTAGATCTACCTGTGCTTAGCAGTTTATATAGCAAAGTAAGGTTACGAAGCAAAATTAACTACGTATTTACAGCTGATGGAAGTGAAGGATGGACAAGTTTCGAAGAACACTTTTGAATGGGGTAAACAGGAAACAAAAGGTTGTAGAGCTAAAAAAAGGGAGCTTAGAGGGCCACAGATGAAATATACTTTGGTCCATATGAGTTTCTGAACTGGTTGGCTTGTATTAATACTAAGCTATTTCTAGATTTTTTTAAAAAAAAAGAAGTAAACTTTAGCGTAGGTCAGAAGTAGGGCTGAGAAGATACCCCTCACATCCTGGACATAAATTATTTGAATTCTTCCCCTTGAGGTGCCACCGGAGAGCATTGCATGCCAGAACAACTAGACAAAGGGACAGTATTTTTCAGCAGAGTGACATCACTCTGCTGAACACCTAATTCCCACAGTACTATCTTATATCTAAGGATATAAGTATACAGTACTCAACCTAGAGTACTGTACATGTGTTACAATGGTGGGATTCATTATTTTTTTACTACCAGTTCTGTGGGCATGGCTTGGTGGGCGTGGCAGGGGAAGGATATTATAAAATCTCCAGTCAGAGGTGGTATTTACTGGTTCTCCAAACTACTCAAATTTTCCACTACCAGTTCTCCAGAACTGGTCAGAACCTGCTGAATACCACCTCTGATGTGTTGGACTGTAACATCCATCATCCTGAAACAATTGAGGTAATGGAAATTATAATGATAAGGGAGAATATTTGAGCTCAGAGTTAAAATGTGTGGTCTTTGGTGATCTCTGGATTTGATTGTTTTCTCACAGATGTTTCATTACGCAAACTAGGGAACATCATCAGTGCAAATAAGAAATGGGGTTTGCTCTCAATTTATGTTCTGGTAGCTTTCTCCTAGTGTTGGAGGTTCTTCAGTTGGATTGTTTATTGTTAGCATGTTTCACAGTTCTTTGATTGGGGTATTGCTTATTTCTTGATTATTCGTCTGATGTTAATCTTGGTGTTATGTTCATCTGGGTTTTGATTGCTGGTGGAGATGTATTTTGATTTTTTTTGTCCTTGTTGATAGTCCCTTTTGAACAGTGTGTAGATGTTGTTTATGACTGTGTCTATTGATGGCCAATATTGTTTGAGTGCCAGGGTTCCTGGAATTTTCTATTACTTTTGGATTTGGCTTGGTGCAGAAGCTGAAACATGGGTAAGTCTGTCCGCATCATGAAATTAAAGTTTTAATCATGTCTTCTGACTGCTAATTGGTGTTCATGGATGTGTTCTGCTGATATCTATCTGTTTGTCCTAAGTAGTGGCTGTTGCAATCTTACACTCTATGTTGTAGATAACTCCTGTTTTTCTTCTTCTGGGGCTGTTGGAACTTTTGGTTGACTTTTGGTTGGATGTTTTGTAGAGCTTTGGTTGATTTATGTACTATGCTGATTTCATGTGGTTATAATAGTCTGTTGGTGGTTTCTGATATGCTTTTGATATATGGCAGTATTATAATGAATTATAGTCCAACATATATGGATGTGTCTGTTTTAGGCAGACTGCTTTTGCTTTTGAAGAACTTCTTTTAATTGAGCAACATTATAAAACCAGTGTGATCTACTATGGTTAGAATATTGGATTGGCGGGAGGGCAGAGCTGGTGTCGCGACCATACGGCATGCGATCTTGGAGGTCTGAGATCGCTGCCAATATCTTTGCTCCTGGACAGTCCAATCGGATCGAAACTGTCTTGAAGAGACAGAGAATGTAAAAAGCGCATCCTGACGATCCCAGGGATATTGCAAAGTCCCTGGTAGATCCAGGAGAAGCTCTTTTTGCCACAGGCAAAGAGGCAGCCATTAAAGCTGCTGAAGTTGGGACAGCTCTGAAATGAAAGAGAACAGAAAGAGAGAGTGTGTTGGTTTGGTGAGAACTTTTTTTATATCTTAAGATTTGAAAGGACACCCTAAAGGAAGGAAAGATACTGTAAAAGTTTTGACAGAAGTGATTAAGCGGTGATTTTAAACAAGAATGTCAAAGTAATTTTTTTTTTTCATTGCTGGATTTTTTATACATGATCTTATATATATATATATATATATATATATATATATATATATATATATATTTATAAATTTTTATTAATTTTCTACAAACAGACAAACATACGAAACATTAAAAACATCTACTCTCATATATACTTCCGGTGTATCGGTTGGTTCATCAGTTTTGTGCATTCATTTTATAGTGTCAATTACAATTATATTGCATAACCACTCATATTGTCAATCCATATTCTAATATTACTTAAAAAATAAAATAAAAAAATCTTTTTCTGACTATACTTTTAATCATTCATGCTTTGTGAGATAACAATACTTCAAACAGTTTATTCTATAACTTATCATATAATCATAACAAATCAATCCTAAAAACTCTTCATATATATAATATTAATGCTCTATTATTGTATTTTATCATCTAACCATTGATAAAAAAAACCCCAAATTGCATAAAATTGTTTATCTTCTTGTTCTCTAATTTCAAATGTCAATCTACTCATCTCAGCACATTCCAATATTTTCTCAATAATTTCTTCCTGCAATGGCATTTTCTCATTCTTCCAGTTTTTAGCAAATACAATCCTAGCCGCTGTTAATACATTTACAATCAAATATTTCAAGTCTTTATTATATATATCAGGTAAAATTCCCAATAAAAAGATCTCTGGTTTCAAGTCTATGTGTTTCTTTGTCATTTTTTCCAACCACATGTGAATTTTAGTCCAATATTTTCTGGCATTCTCACAAGTCCACCACATATGATGGTATGAGCCAGGTATCTGATGACATTTCCAACATTTTTCAGATTTGTTCTTGAACATTCTTGCTATTCTTGTCGGGGGAAGGTGCCACCTGTAAAACATCTTATACAAGTTTTCTTTATATGCTATTGACATTGTCATTTTATAATTTTGAGACCACAATTTTTGCCATTGCTCTAAATCAATCCCATATCCAAAATTCTTCCCCCAAGCAATCATAGTTTCTTTAACTTGTTCTTCCTCTAGCTTAATTCCCAATAAATAACCATATAACTTTTTAATCACTTTCTCATCAGTACCCATCAATATCTTATCTAAATCAGTCTGTTTATCATAGAATCCTTCCGTTTTAAAATCTTCAAGATATCTTGAGTGTATTTGCGCATAAGAAAACCAATTCATCCTTATACCTTGTTCCTCTAAATTTTGGATCGTTTTAAGTCCACCCTTTTCATCCAACAGTTCCCCATATCTAACTGTTTGTTCCTTTTTATAGATCATAGGATAGGAAAATGCTTCAATAGTCGATAACCAAACTGGAATTTTCAAGTAACATTGTTTTTTTATCTTCTCCCAATTTAACCACAAAGACTCCCGTATATAATGTCTTAAAAAGAAAGTTAAAAAGATAAAAAATAAAAATCAAGTGAAAAATAAATATATATATAAGAGAAAATTCAATCCGGTTACCTACAAAGTCACATTAAAGTCCTCAAAGAAAATAAGAAAAAAAAATCCAAGTCTCAATTTGACATCACTTAAACGCCGCTCAACCAAGGTTCAGTCAAGCAAAAATAAAGTCACAGATTTCTTCTTTGTTCAGGATGTCCTTTCAAGTCTTAATCAATTTATAATGCAAAAGAATTTCTCACCCAACCGATACACGCTCATTTAAATCCCTTTCTTTCCAGAGCTGTCCCGACTTCAGCAGCTTTGGAGGCTGCCTTTCCGCTTCCAGCAAAAGGGCTTCTCCCGGATCAAACCAGAGATTTTGCGATATCTCTGGGATCCTGGGACTGTGCCCTTCACAATCCCCATCTCTACAGGACGGTTTAGGTCCGTTAGAACCGACCAGAGGCAAAAATATCAGCTGAGATCTCAGAGCCCCGAGATCGCAGCTGTAACACCGAGACGTAGCTCCGCCTTCTCCTCATGATCTTATATTTTGAAACTGGACTGATTTCTTTCTTTCTTTCTTTCTTTCTTTCTTTCTTTCTTTCTTTCTTTCTTTGTTATTTATTCTTTTCTCCTTTTTGATTTTATAATATTTTAAACCAGAGATTCCCTTATAGTAATTTTTTAAATACCGTTTTTCTTTTTTAATTAATTCTTATTATATTTTGCTTGGAAAAGGAGAGGGGGAAAGTGAAAGCTAAATAAACTTTGTAACACTGCCAACTAGAGGTTTGGAAGTATCCTGTTTTTTTTACCAGACAAAGCTGAGAAAGAACTGAGACTTTGTTTCAAGGACATTGCCTGGTTGATAAGATAGAGGGAAGAACATTGGAGAGTATTATTGCAGATGCTCTTCTGAGTTTCTATTAGCAGCTGGAATCTGGTGTTGAAACTTAGGAAAAGAAATGGTGATAAGCCTTTGGAGAAGAGAGTTATAATAAAAGTCTTGGATAATTAAACAAAGTGCAGTGTGCTTTTTTTTCATTTTTCTAAGCTGTGCTACCCCCCCCCCCCATCAGTTTATTTCTTTTTTTTTTTTTTCGTAATAGCTATTTTAATTTTTGGCTTTCTGGAACTTGTTTACCTTTCATTTTGGTTTCTTTATGGTTTCTTTTTATGTATCTTTTTATATTTGAGATCTCTTAATTGGATTAAGGTTTTGAAGAACCTGAAGAATCTTTTTCTTTTCCTTTTTTTTTTAGTCTTTTTTCTCACCTCTTTGCCTTTTTTGGGACTTTACAATTTTTCTCTTTTTTTCATGTCTGTTTATGGTGTGCTTATGCCCTTTTTCTTTATTTTTGAATTTTTATTGTTATCTAATTAATCGATTGGATTAAGGTATACAAGAGCCTGAATAATTTTTTTTCCTTTTTTCTTTTTAATTATTGTTACCAATTGGTTTTTACTTTTTTTCCACTATTTTTACTTGGAATTGTAATTGGTTATTTCACAACTGGATTAAGGTCTAGAAGAATTTGAAAGTTCTTGAATTTCGCAAAATGAGAAGGAAGTTAACAACTCCTGGTTCTTCAACTTCTGCTTCCTCCTCTCCACCATCTGGAGGACAACGCTCAATATAGACAATGTTAAAGCAAGAAAAAGAACAAGAAAAAGTGACCATGCAGATGATTATGCAAGGAATTCAAAATATTCGAACAAGATCAGAGAATATTGAAAAGAGAATAGAGAACATTGAACAAAGAACAGAGAATATTGAACAAAGAAGAGAGAACATTGAACAAAGAACAGGGAAAACTGATGAAAAAGTGGAGAGCATCCAACAAATGATGATGAAGTAAGATGAGAGGCTCCAAGGGGGGGAGGAGCTGGCGTCACGACAATACTGCATGCAATCTCGGAGGTCTGAGATTGCAGCCGATATCTTTGCTCCTGGACAGTCCAAGCCATCCCGAAGAGATTTTGATAGTGAAGGGTGCGTCCTGTAGATCCCAGGGATATTGCAGTCCCTGGTTGATCCAGGAGAAGCTCTTTTGCCAGTGGCAGAGAGGCAGCCATCCAAACTGCCCTACCCATGCTGAAGTTGGGACAGCTCCAAACGGAAGAGGCTGAAAGAGAAAGTGTGTCGGTTTGGTGAGAATTTTTCTTTTATTATTCTAAGACTTAAAAGGACCTTAAAGGACACACTAAGGGGAAAAAAAGAATCTGTAAAAGTTTTGACAGAACTGAATAAGCGGTGGTTTTTAAACAGAAGTTCAAAGTAAGGCTTTGCTTTTTGTTTGTTTTTTCTTATGGCTGGACTTCTATCGTGATTTTGCACTTGCTAACTGGACTGGTTTTTTTCTCTATTTATATCTATTTTTTCTTTTCTTTTTTGACTTTGTAATAGTGTAGATTAGAGGCTCCCTTTAGTTATTTTTATATACTTTTTTTTTCTTTTTAACTTCTATTATGTTTTGTCTGGGAAAGGAGGGAGAGAGTGAGAGCAAAGAAACTTTGTAACACTGCCAACTAGAGGCTTGAAAATATTTTAGACAAAGCTGAGAAAGAAAGCTTTGAAATTCTTTTTCAAGGACATTGCTACATGATAAGATAGAGGGAAGAGCATGGGAGAGTGTTATTGCAGTGTTCTTCTGAATTTCTATCAACAAATGAAACTTGGCATTGAAGCTTGGAGAGAGTTATGACAAGAGCCTTGGATAATTAAATAAAGTGCAGTGTGTCTTTTTTATTCTCTTAAGTTGTGCTCCCCCCCCCCCCCACCAGCTGTACTGTTCATTTTTTCTTTTTAAAACCTTTATTTTTGTAATATTTTCTTTTTTGCTTAATATTTTAAAGGGAAAGCATCTTTGGGATTTTTTGTTTTTTGAGCTATTCTTTTTATTCACTTTTATGCTTTTTTTATTTGAGAATTCTCAATTGGATTAAAGTGTTGAAGAATCTCTCAAATTTTCTCAAATTTTTTTAGTTTACTCTTTTTAAACCTTTTTATTTTTCTCCTTCCTTTCTACTTAATTATTGATTGGATTAAGGTTAAGAAGAACCTGAAGAATTTTTTTCTCCTTTTCTTTTTATCATTATTGGATTTTTCTCTCTACCATTTTTATTTTTCATTTTGGATCATAATTGGCTATTCTATAATTGGATTAGGGTTTAGAAGAATCCGAAGATCCTGAATTGTTTAAAATGAGTAGGAAGTTTATAGCTTCTGGCTCCTCAACTTCTACTTCCACTTCCCCACCATCTGGAGGACAACATTCAATTCAGACAATGTTAAAGCAAAACAAAGATCAAGAAATAGTGACTTTACAGATGATTATGCAAGGAATCCAAGACCTTAAAATAAAATCAGACACCACTGAAAAGAGCATAGAAAATATTGAGCAAAGAACAGAGAATATTGGACAAAGAACAGGAAAAACTGATGAAAAGGTGAAGAATATTCAGCAAATGATGGTGAAGTACGATGAGAGATTCCCAAAAAATTGAAGAAGAAGATAAACAGACATAAGAAGATTGGAGATATTGATAGCAGATTAACAGTGGTTGAACAAGATAAAAGTGGGATGCTGAAATGGGAGCTGGACAGATCAGAATTCTATATCAAAACATAGAGGAAGAAAAAGGACAAAATCTAGCTGAGATCATGATAGAAATATTGGCTGAAGCTTTGGAAATAACAGAAGAGAAGATGATGGATGGAGTAGATGAGGTATACTGAGTATTTACAAGATATGCGATGAGAAATAACCTACCAAGAGAAGTTCATATCAGATTTACAAAAAAAGCCATTAAAACATAAATATTACAAGTGGTAAGAGAGAAAACATTGAAATACAAAGGCAAGGGGATTGTGGTTTTAAAGCAAATACCCAGAAGAGTGAGAGATGAGAAGACAATACCGATTTCTGACTAAAATGCTATTGAAAAAAGAGGTGAATTATAGATGGCTAATCCCAGAAGAGTTAATGTTTATATGGAAAGAACAGAGACATAGAAATGATTCAATCGAGAAAGCAGAATTATTTTATTATTTTATTTGGAAGGCGAGAGGAGGAGGCAGAAAAAGAGATTTCACTAATTGAATTCCAAGATGACCAAATGGAGACTGGAAAAGAAGAAGGTGCAGTAGGTGGATCGGTGGAGATTAAAAAACAACGTGAACCATGATCTACGAGAGCTTCCAAACCCAATTATAATGCATAATCATGGAAGAGAAAAAACTGATTGGAGTTTCTGTGGTTAAATTGGGAGAAGATTAAAAGACAATGTTATTTGAAAATTCCAGTCTGGTTATCGACTATTGAAGCATTTTCTTATCCTATAATATACAAAAAGGAACAAACAGATATGGTGAAATACTGAATGAAAAGGGTGAACTTAAATCTATGCAAAAATTAGAGGAACAAGATATAAAGATGAATTGGTTTTCATATGCGCAAATACAATCAAGATACAATAAAGATTCCAAAACAGAAGGTTTTTATGATAAATGACTGATTTAGATAAGATTTTGACAGGTACTGATGAAAAGGTGATTAAAAAATTATATGGATATTTATTAGAAATTAAATTAGAAGAAGAACAAGTTAAAGAAACTATGGTTGCTTGGGAGAAGAATTTTGGATATGGGATTGATTTAGACAAATGGCAAAAATTGTGGTCTCAAAATTATAAAATGACAACAACAGCATATAAAGAAAATTTGTATAAGATGTTTTACAGGTGGCACTTTCCCCCAACAAGAATAGCAGGAATGTTTAAGAATAAGTCCAAAAAGTGTTGGAACTGTCATCAGACACCTGGCACATATTACCATATGTGGTGAACATGTTCGGATGCTAAAAAATATTGGACTAAAATCCACATGTGGCTTGAAAAAATGACAAATAAGCATATAGACTTGAAACCAGTGATTTTTTTTTATTGGGAATTTTGCCTGAAATATATAGCAAAGATTGGAAATATCTGATTGTAAATGTATTAACAGAGGCTAGGATTGTATTTGCTAAAAACTGGAAAAATGAGAAGACACCATCACAGGAGGAGATCATTAAGAAAATATTGGAATGTGCTGAAATAAGTAGATTGACATTTGAAATTAGAGAACAAGATGATAAACAATTTAATAAAATTTGGGATCTATTCTATCAATGGTTAGATAACAAAACAGTAATGAAATGCGTAGATTTTTAGAAAATAATAAATATATAAAGATGTATTTACTTTTTTTAAAATTATATCTACAAAATGATTCTAGGATAGATCTGGGAGGATAATATGAATTGTTATAAAATAAACTAAGTAAAATATGATTATTTTATAAAACATGAAGGAATAAAAGTATAGTCAATGATTGATTAATAAAGATATTAATGTACTTGATATTTGATTGAAAGTATGAGAGGATATATAATGTAATTGTAATTGAAGACTACAAAATGATAGCACAAAACAATTTGCAAACCAACCGACACACTGTATGTATATATATATGGAAAATGGCTTAATGTTTTTATGTTTTGTTTCTTTATGTTTGTTTTAAAACCAATAAAAAATTATTTTTAAAAAAAGAATATTGGATTGGCATTTGGAAGACCCAATTCAAGTCCCACCTCAGCCACAGAAGCTCAATGGATGTTTTATGGCCTCCGTCTCTCAGTA
The DNA here is from genome assembly GCA_015471245.1 of Laticauda colubrina. Taxonomy (NCBI): domain Eukaryota; kingdom Metazoa; phylum Chordata; class Lepidosauria; order Squamata; family Elapidae; genus Laticauda; species Laticauda colubrina. The sequence goes on along the minus strand of BLBF01000050.1, from coordinate 12,834,715 downwards.
TTTTATGTAGATGTTATTTATATCTATGTGTCTATTGATGGCCGATTTGTCTGAGTGCCAGGCATCCAGGAATTGCCCAGCATTTTTGGACATGGATTGAAGTTTAATATCTCAAGAGTTGTTACAGGGGAAACTGGGAGAAAAGTATATTGTTTATGCCTACTTGATCTCTTGAATGAAAATTGTAAAAGCTAGAAACCTATCTTTAAAAAATCAAGGTAAACAGGCTAGAAATCTACCAAATAAATAAAAAGCAGAGGGGGTGAAAAGATGTTACATGTCAAGAATAGGAGAATCTGGTTTATTACTGAGTGATATCTTTTTAACACAGCTACATACTTCTATGCAGATGATATCAATTTGCTTTCTGAGTAAGAGGTATATTTTACCAGGGGATTAGCAATAACAATAGAATTTAGATTTATATACCAGTCCATAGTGATTTACAACACCCTCTGGGCTGTTTACAGCAGGTTGCCCCCAAAAATCTGGTCTTCATTTTACTGACCTTGGAGGGATGGAAGTCTGAGTCAACTTTGAGCTAGTCAGGATCAAATTCCATGCTCTGGGTAGAGTTTGGCTGCAATACTGCATTCTAATTCACTGTGTCACCATGACTTTATATATTTTTTTTTTATTTTCTTATTTCATATTTTGCAGCTACTGTTTCAGGACTGAGCCATGGTTCTTAAGGCCTACTGTTTTTGGGCTCTCTTTCTCCTGCTCTGCCTCCCAGCTACTTCCATTTTCCTCACCAACAAAGCTTCATCCTATAGAGAATTTATCAGAAGGCATGTGGACAACCCCAAAACGGACCTTCAGAATAATCACAACTACTGCAACCGAATGATGCGCAGCAAAGGCTTGAAATGTCAACGGAGCAACACCTTCATCCATGCCAGCAGCAAACGGCTGATTGCCATCTGCAACTCCAGAGGAAAAAAACTGGATGGCAACCAGACCAGCAAGACCCTGTTCCCGATCACCATCTGCATCAAGAGTAACCACCGCAGAACAATTTTTTGCAAGTACCAAGGGAGAAGTGAGATCAGGAAGATCCGAGTCACTTGCTCTGAGGGCCTTCCAGTCCACTATATTACCCACTCTTGAAAGAAGGGAAGAAATGTGGTGGAACCAAAGATATCCTTTTCTACAGTGCCTTGGCAACCTTCCCTCATGTGTTCTGCTCTCCTACATCTCCACATGCTCAGGCTGAGCTGGCTTCATTGATTGGCAATATCAGTTTTCTCCAAGTCAATTTATAGCCTTCCTGATTGATCTGATTCTTCTTGAAAACAACTTGGTGATTTCATCAGTCTTTAAACGATAATCCATAATAACCTTGGGAAACTCCACATGTGTACATGCAAATAAAGTTGCATCATCTTCTGTTATAATTTCCTGATGTTTGATTTCCTCCTTGTGTCTTTTCTGCAGCACGGCAATCTCTGTATCTTTATAGTAACACTGATTCTATCCCAGTGGTTGCCAACCAGTGGGCCAGGGGCCACCAAAATTTTGGTGGTCCACAGAGAAATATCCCCCCCAAAACACTCCTCCCAAAGCTATTAATCCAGGCGATGTCGAAACACAAGGCTGCACTGCCCACATGACCTACCTACCCGCTGAGTTAATGTAATGCACTCTACATGAGGCTGCATTTAAGAACAATTCAGAAATTCAAGGAAAAAAATATCACTGGGATCATATTTATAACTAATTTATATATCCTGAAGAAGTTCAGTATGGCAAATATTCTGGTTCTCTTTATATGTCAGTCCAACTGCCTAACCTGCCCTTTCCTAAGCCTTGACCACATATTCACTTTCAGGAACATTGACCTTAAACTGTATCTTTACATCTGATCTCCAAGGCAATTCTGAACTTTAAAGTTTGATTTTCAAAACATTTTATCAGAATCAGAGACAATTCAGAGGGTTAGCACATTTTCTGATGCTTATTGCCTTTGGATGATACCCCACAAATATCTTTCATCCATCATAGGACAGCCTAAATCATTCATGTTACAAAAGGCTATTAATTAATGTGAAAATAATAATGAATAATAAAACAAATTTCAAGTTTGTGGGCTTTACAGTTCTGGAGATTTTGTGATGATACGTGAGTGGTACTTTACTTTTATATATTGTACATATGATAATCAGGGAGTTATTTTCATTACCCCACAATAAAGGTTCAATCACATCACTTAAACTACATAATGAAGAACAAGTTCAAAATAGTGCTGATCACAGTGTTGAAGAATGTAGAAGGAGCAGCACAATCAGGCAAGATTATTTTATTACAATCCATTTCAATGCAGGGACTTTAGCCTTCATTTGGTGATCACTTTCTAGACTGGTCTACTCATTCAGGCTGATAGATCTCTCTGCTGAAATAGGGCAATTGAAAGTGCATTAATCATAAGAGGACAATAGCCAGGAAGAAAGAAGACAGACGGGAATCTAAATCAATGGAGGAATTAAAACTATCCTTTGAAAATCCTTACCCTTTGAAAACTATCAGATGGAATCTAAGGCAGTGAATCAAAGTGTAATTATCAGTTTATCTCTATTGCAGGATATTAACAAAAAGGGCTTTATTAAATCAGTATTTGATGCTATGAAACTATTTAGCCAATGGTGACTTTTTATTTTATTTATTTATTAAAGGAAATAATGTGAAAGGAAGGGATTGAGCACCCTGAATAGGATGTGACCAGAGAAGCTTGAGATAGAGGAAAGATACTTGAAAAGAACAATATTTTTGACACAATTGTTTGTCGAAGAAGTTTCCTAATAAGGCAAAAGTAAAATTCAAATTAGGATTTGACTCCCTGAGGTATTTATGCCAAAATAAAACTCATTTTCAAAAGTAATTGTTCTGTTAAAATGCCTCTGAAATATTTGTATGGCCTTCTTTCATAGTTATCATCATTTGGAGGATTTCACCTTTTTCTAAGTAACTATTTTCCTTTCACCTATTCTCCACAATCCTGCTTTAGGACTAGAAAAGAGAGCTGCTTTATTGCATCAATCAAATGGGTCTCACCATGTTCCATGACAATTCTTCCACTGTTGAGTTCAATAGGAGTAAAATTATTTCTGAATATTAAATTAAAGATTATTTTAAAATGCCTTAATGCCATTGTTTATTATTTGAGATCATAAAGATCTTCCTCTCTTGAAACCTGTTTTTGTAACTAAAGAATTCAGTCCTATTCTTTTGAAGCTTATCTTCTTGACTCATCCCTCTTTCTCTCTTACTTTCTTGATATAGAATATAATTTCTGATCTTCTCAATATAATGTCTGCTAAAAACTGAATCTCTTCTAGTTTTTCTGAGTTCATCTGTGGAAGCCAGAACTGAACAAATCACAATTACATTAAATGATAGACCTGGAAATCAAATACAGAGTTGTGAAACATGTAGTTGGATATTTAGCATACCATATTTGGAATCAAGTTTCTCAGTTTCCTTTAAAAATTGAGGAAGTGAAATGTGTAACAGTTTACTTCATGACATGAAAAGTTTTTTATGGGAAAGAAAGATCTGTGCTCCACAAATGCCTTGTCAGGTATTCAAAACACACTGATTTCTAAGAGAAAATACGATCAATTCTTATTTGGAATTGTGTTCTCCAACTAACAAATGTGGCTTGTAACATAATCTATTCATTTGCTTTAAATATAATCTACTTCTTGAGTAAAACTAAATAGAGCTACATTAAATAGAGCTACATTAAGTAATCCTTTTTGCAATAAAACCATAACAAAATGAATATAATGGGTTCTTGCATCAATAAATTAAAATTCCAACTTTTGCCCTTAAACTCCTGAAGTCAAATAATAGCATCTTAGCCGTGGTTCTGTGAATCCTAGGTAAGAAATTGCAAACAGATAGGTTTATATTCTTTTTTCTTTTTCTTGTTCCTAGTACAGTAACTGGCAAGCATAGTTAAACTGAACAAGGTTAAGCCCATGTCACACTGAACCAACGGATGCAAAGAGGATGTAAAACGGACAAAAAAACCTTGCCATCCATTTGAAAATGCGATGTACTCACTGCCTCCATTTGGCTTCCTCTCTATCCGTCCAGCATCCGTTTATGGACGTTTTATCTGCTCCAAAAGTTTTGGGCTGCCCAAAACTTTTGCATGGAAAATGTATCCAGTTCGTCCGTTCTGCATTCGCTACGCATCCGCTATGGATCTGTTACGCATCCGTTATGCATCTGCTATATCCGCTAGGCATCCGCTACGCATCCGCGCAACTCGCATCCACCCGGACGCAGGGAGGAAGCAGAACGGATGCGGAACGGATGCAGAATGGATGCCTAGCAGATGCAGAACGGAAACAAAGCATTTAAAATGGAAAAAACGTTTGCAGAGGGGACCTATCTCAGATATTAAGGATGTCTAGAGGATGCCTAGCGGAAAACCTATACTGCCTATAAAAAGGGGGAGCAACTCGCCTGCATCTCACTTTCAGAACAGCAGCCCAGCAGCAACTCTGCAGCCTTCATCTGGCTCTTCCTCTTCCACAGCATCCAGTCATGTCCACCGTGGATTGTAACAAAGTCCTTTCGGCAGCCACCATCATTCTGCAACAGTGCAAAGCCATCTGCAGGCTCTGTGAACTCTACTGCGAGAAGAAAAGGAGCCACCCAAAAAGAGTCTGGATCCGAAGATGGTTCGCCAGAAGAGCAGAGGACGGACTGTACAACAAGCTGATGGTGGAGCTCAGGAGCGAAGACACTCGGGCTTTCCAGAACTTCATGAGGATGCCGCCAGCCATGTTTGACAAAGTTGTGCAGTGGCTGACACCCAGGTTGACCAAGGTAAACACCAGCTTCCGGCCCAGCCTAGAACCTGGGCTCAAGGTGGCACTCATTCTGAGCCACCTGGCCTCAAGGACCTCCTACAGGAGCATGCAGTATGGCTGGAGGGTGCCATCCAACACCATCAGCATTGTGGTCAGAGAAGTGGTGCAGGCCATCATCAAAGAATACAAGGAGGAGCTCCTCCAGTACCCCTCCACTGAAGAAGGATGGAAGAAAGTTGCAGAGCAGTGGTATCAGAAGTGGAACTTACCACACACCGTTGGAGCCATAGATGGCAAGCATGTGGCCTGCAAATCTCCAGCCAAGTCGGGGTCCACTTATTTCAACTCCAAGGGCTTCTTCAGCATCATCCTCTTCTCCATGGTCGATGCTGACTACAAGTTCATGTACATCAATGCTTCAGGCAACGGCTGATATTGACGTGATATTGAAAGAATCAGAAATGCAGAGAGAGAGAGAGAGAGAGAGAAAGACAGAGATAGAGACAGAGTCAGAGACAGACAGACAGACAGAAACAGAGAGAGGGAGAGGGAGAGGGAGAGATTGAGAAAAAGAGAGTGGGGAGAGAGGCAGAGGCAGATTAAAAAGAGAAGCTTCAGAAGAATAGGATTGATTTCTTTGGTTATAAGAACAGGTTTCAAGAGAGGAGATTCTTTATGATCCCAACCAGGGAGAGATTATGCAGTGGCATTAAGACATTTAAATAACCTTTAGTTTAATCTTAATAAATAGTCTTATGACAATGCAACTGGATAATGAAAAGAATTATCTTGGAAAATGGTGAGTCCTGTTTCATTGATGTGCTAAAAAGGATTATAGAGAACAGATGCAAGAAAAAAGTTGTTTAGAAAAAGGGAGTAATCTTCTAAGGTAATGAAGGAAGAGTGTTCACATATTTTAGAGCCATTTTAACAGCACAATCACTTTGGAATATGAGTTTTCTCTTTGGCCTAAATGTCTCACGGATCAAATCCTAATTCAATTTTTGTTTTGTCTTATTGAAAATATCCGTGATCCAGGATTTCTTCTACAACTAATTCTGTCAAATATATCACTTTGTCCAAATATGTTTTCTCTATCTCAAGGTTTTCAGCCCTATCTTTCTTTTTACCACAATATTTCATTGCTCTGTCATTCATAATTTGTATTTTCTCCTTTAACAAATGAATAAAATAAAAAGTTACCAAATGGAAATGGCACAAATTCATCCTAAAGGAATGCATCACTTCTAAGCTTTGGGATGGCATGTTGACCATCTTCCCTCTTTCATATTTCCTTTCCTCCCTTCTTTTCATAGGTGCCGCAAAGGAAAAAGAAGCCATAATTGTGAAGGGAATCCACCTTCTCTGGATGCACTTTTCGTTGGCATGGATAATTTTGGAAACTGAAGCTGCCAGATTTTTATTTTATTTATTTATTTATTTGATTTATCGCTTACAAGATAATAGGCATAAGTATAAACATTGTTATGAATACATGGAATACATGGAACACATGGATACATATAAGAAAAATAAGAAGAAACAATAGGACATTTTTTTTTTTTTTCCAGATATGTGGTTGGGCTATAAACACAGACCCAACCACATATCTGGAAAAATTAACCAAGAAGAAAATTATAACCAGCCACATAAGCAAAGAAATCCAACAGACGATCATCCCAAGAGAAAAATCTTCTAGATGCCCCAAATTATATGGCCTCCCAAAAATACACAAAGAAGGCATACCTCTCAGACCCATAGTCAGCTCCATAGGAGCACCATTACAAAACCTAGCTAAATACTTAGCAAAACAACTACAGCCCCATGCTGAAACCGCAGCTTCATATGTAAAAAACTCATACCACTTCTTAGAAATGATCAAAGATCTACACGTAGAACAAGAAGATCTGCTTGTAAGTTTCGACGTGGTTTCACTATTCACTCAAGTCCCAATAAAAGAAACTCTTGAAATCATCAAAAATAAATACCAACCAGCCAAAGACCTCATGGAACTAACAGAACACTGCCTAACCAACACATATTTCATATACAAAGGACAAAGATACAAGCAAATTGAAGGAGCCCCTATGGGATCACCACTGTCACCCGTCATTGCAAACCTGTTCATGGAAGAATTCGAATCCAGAGCCCTGGCTAATGCCACCCACAAACCCAAACTATGGCTAAGATACATCGATGACACATTTGTGATTTGGCCCCATGGAAAAGAAAACCTAAACAATTTCCTAACACACCTAAACAACACACACCCCAAAATCAAGTTCACCATGGAAACGGAAATAAACAAAC
>BLBF01000050.1:12786230-12822582 GCA_015471245.1 Laticauda colubrina | reverse complement strand
GCTTTAGTGCCATTGAAGTTGATGTTGTGACCTGTGGTTTTCATGTGATGGACTAAAGAGGAGGTGTGTTCCAGCTTTTTTACTGCATTTTTGTGTTCATCTAGGCGGGTACTTATTCTTCTATTGGTCTGTCCAATGTATGTGGCCATGCATGATGTACAGGGAACTTCGTATATGCCTTGGTTTTCCAGGTCAATTTTGTCTTTGGGGTTTTTAAGGATGGCTGCCACTTTTTTGTCTGTTTTGAAGGCAGTCTTGATGTGATGCCTGTGTAGTATCTTACTGATTTTATCTGTAGTACCTCTTATGTAGGGCAGGACAGCTGTTCCATAGGTCTGTTGATCTTCTAGGTCTCTGTTATGTCTTGGTTTGTTTTTGTGGATAAAGTTGGTGATTTTGTTTTTGTGGAAGCCATTGGCTGTCAATACTTTAGTCAGGGTGCCTAGTCCAGTCTTCAAGCCCATGTCACACTGCCCAACGGATGCAAAAAGGACACAGCGGATGAGCAAAATATTCCATCCGTTGTTATCCGCTCTCAAAAGGGGCAAAAATTTGTATAACTGGAGCGGATAACACGGACGTGGGGAGGATGCAGGGTGGATGCAAATCGGATGCAGAATGGAAGCCCAGCGGATGGAAGCGGATGGCACGTCCGCTAGGCTTCCGGGTGACCTCAGCAAAGCAAACCCGGAATGGATACAGCGGATGCACAGCGGATGCACAGCGGAAGCCTGATGGATGACTGGCGTTAATTGCGCATGCGGGGAGGATGCATTTCATCAGCCCCACGGATATAACGGAAGCAGCTCGGAAGCAGGTCGCCATTCAGAGTAAAGACCTGCTGCCGGACAGATTGGCTGCCTTGCCTGCCCTGCCTGCATGTCTGCCTGCAAGCCTTGTTGCCAGCCTCCCTGCAAGCCTTGCTGCCAGCCTGCCTGCAAGCCTTGCTGCAAGCCTTGCTGCCAGCCTGCCTGCAAGCCTTGCTGCCAGCCAGTCTGCCTGCCAGCCTTGCTGCCTGCCTGCCTTCCAGCCTTTGTTCATGTCTGCCTACCAGCCTTGGTGCCTGCCTGCCTGCCTGCCAGCCTTGGTGCCTACCTGCCTACCAGCCCTCCTGCCAGCCTTGGTGCCTGCCTGCCTGCAAACCTTCCTGCCAGCCTTGGTGCCTACCTCCCTGCCAGCCTTCCTGCTAGCCTTGGTTCCTGCCAGCCTCCCTGCCAGCCAGCAATCCCACACTCCTGCGGAAGCATAGCAAGCCTCAGCCATCTGCTGCCAGCCCTTGCAAGAGGGACAGGGCTACCATCCCGCCCCCTGGCCCTCACTCTGGTTCTGCTGGGGCTTCTGCAGCAAGGGTTCGCTCTTCTGGGGCTGGGAATTCTGCTGCTTCTGCTTCTGGAGGAGCTGATGATAAGCACTCCAGCACCAGCCACCTCCACAACACCTGCACCCGTCACCCCTGAGACTGAGTGACCAAGAGGAGTGCCAGAGACTCAATTTTGTCTTATAGCTTGTTGTTAATAAAGTCTATTTTTGATTCACACACTTGCTTCATTTCTTTTTTTTAATAAAGTCTTGCTGGAAACTTTTAGAAATGGTTTAAGCTTTTTCATGCTTGTGGGATGGGTTAAGATAGCTGTGGGAAGGGTTGAGATAGCTGTGGGATGGGCAGGGATACCTGTGGGATGGGTAATAGCTGTGGGATAGATAAACCTCCAGTGCAAGCATAGTGGGATTGTATGGTCCACCCTCCCAGGTGCCACACCTATGGCCCTTTATTATCAGTAATAATGTAATCATTGATCCACACATTTCAACATAAACACAACTCTTTATTAAATGCCCTGTTCATTGTCGGGCCACTCAACATACATGGCACAATCTCATCAGTGTGATGAGACAGGCTGAAGGAAACATCCATTAAGCATCCATCATCCTGTCTTGCTGCTCCATTGCTCCAGCTGGGGAGTTGCACCAGTGTTTCAGGAGGTTGTGCTGCTTCTTCCCTTCATGTGAGGCTCTGTTGGGGCCTTGCACAACCTCAGTATCTATCAGGTTTCGCCCTTGCCTCCATTCCCCAGGCTCCATGTCCCCATTGCCTTGTTGGAGGTCCACGAGTCTGTTCTGCAAGACTGGGTAGCGGGTGCGCATGAGATTGTGCAGGATGCAGCAAGCTTCCATGATCCTCCTTACGTTCTCTGGGCGATGCTGCATGGTGGTGAGAAGTACCTGGAACCTGTTAGCCAGGATGCCAAAGGCGTTCTCCACCACCCGCCTTGCCCTTGACAGCCTGTAGTTGAAGATCCTCTCTTCACGGGTGAGGAGTCTGGAAGTGTAGGGCTTCATGAGGTAGGTTGTGAGGGAGAAGACATCATCCCCCATGATGAAGTAGGGCACATCTTGTGTGTCCTTGGGCAGGGGTTCTGGATCTGGGAAGCCCACGATGAGGTTGCATTCCAGCTCCTCCTTGAGGTGACTGGCGTTGTATACCTGGGCATCTGAAGATGAGCCGTTGCCTGAAGCATCGATGTACATGAACTTGTAGTCAGCATCGACCATGGCGAAGAGGATGATGCTGAAGAAGCCCTTGTAATTGAAATAAGTGGACCCCGACTTGGCTGGAGCTTTGTAGGCCATGTGCTTCCCATCTATGGCTCCAACGGTGTGGGGGAAGTTCCACTTCTGATACCACTGCTCTGCAACTTTCTTCCATCCTTCTTCAGTGGAGGGGCACTGGAGGAGCTCCTCCAGGTATTCTTCGATGATGGCCTGCACCACTTCTCTGACCACAATGCTGATGGTGTTGGGTGGCACCCTCCAGACGTACTGCATGCTCCTGGAGGTGGTCCCTGAGGCCAGGTGGCGCAGAGTGAGTGCCCCTTGAGCCCAGGTTCCAGGCTGGGCCAGATGTTGGTGTTTGCCTTGGTCAACCTGGGTGTCAGCCGCTGCACAACTTCATCAAACATGGCTGGAGGCATCCTCATGAAGTTCTGGAATGCACGAGTGTCTTCGTTCCTGAGCTCCACCATCAGCTTGTTTACAGTCCGTCCTCTGCTCTTCTGGCAAACCATCTTCGTACCCAGACGCTTCTTGGCCGCCCCTTTTTCTTCCCATAGTAGAGTTCAAAGAGCCTGTAGATGGCTTCGTTGCAGAAGGATGGTGGCTGCCAAAAGGACTGTGTTACGATCCACGGTGGACATGACTGGATGCTGTAGAAGAGAAAGAGGCAGATGAAGGCTGCAGAGGTCTGCAGCAGGACTGCTGGTCTGAAAGAGAGATCCAGATGTGTTGCTCCCCCTTTTTATAGGCAGTATAGGTGTCCCTTTGCATCCTCTAGGCATCCCCTAGGCATCCTCTAGGCATCCTCTAGACATCCTTAATATCCAAGATAGGTCCCCTCTGCGGACGTTTTTTCCGTTTTAAATGCTTTGTTTCTGCTAGGCATCCGTTCTGCATCCGTTCTGCATCCGTTCCGCTTCCTCCCTCCGTCTGAGCGGATGGAGTTGCGCGGATGTGCACCGGATGCCTAGCGGATATAGCGGATGCGTAACGGATGCAGAATGGATGCGTAGTGGATGCAGAACGGACGAATTGGATACATTTTCCGTGCAAAAGTTTGAGGAGCTCAAAACTTTCTGAGCGGATGAAACGTCAATAAACGGATGCTGGATGGATAGAGAGGAAGCAAAACGGAGGCAATGAGTACATCGCGTTAACCAACGGATGGCAAACTTTTTTGTCCGCTTTACATCCTCTTTGCATCCGTTGGTGCAGTGTGACAGGGGCTTAAGATAACAGTAGTTACAGCATTCATAATCCTGGTGGGCAAATACTTGCATGTGAAACATTTTTAGGAAATTGATACTGTTTAGTTAAATGCATAGAAAAGGGTCATATGAGGTACTAATACCACTCTTTAAAGCCTTAGTAAGACCATACTTAGAATACTTCATCCAGTTTTGGTCACCACACTATTAAAAAGATGTTGGGACTCTAGAAAAAGTGCAGATAAGAACAACAGAAATGATTAGGGGCCTGGAGGCTAAAACATATGAAGACTGGTTGCAAGAACTGGGCATGACTAGTCTGGTGAAGAGAAGGACCAGGGGAGACATGAAAGCAGTCTTCCAATATTTGAGGGGCTGCCACAAAGAGGAAGGGGTCAAGCTATTTTCCAAAGCACCTGAAGCCAAACCCAGAATAATAGATGGAAACTGGTCAAGGAGAGGTTCAACCTGGAAATAAGGAGAAATTTTCTGACAGTGAGAACAATCAACCAATGGAACAGCTCACCTTCAGAAGTTATGGGAGCTTCATTACTGGAAGCATTCAAGAAGATATTAAACTTGCATTTGTCAGAAATAGTGTCAGTTCTCCTCCTTGGGTGGGGGATTGGACTAGATGATCGACAAGGTTCTTCCAACTTTCTTATTCTGTTCTATTTTGTTCAGGTGAGGTGAGAGATGAGTTCATACATGTTATGCTCATGGAATCCTTTCATTTCCTCAATTAAAGCAATATTTATGAAATAAAACTGCACACAATAAAATCTTATGCAACATTTATTTATTTGAATTTACTTGAATCACACAGCATTGGGGTATATATTGCAAGCTTAAATGGTGCATTTGGTTGTGCTTGATTTTTTAATTTTCTTTTAGTCTAAGAAAATTGCAAGGCTATTCAACAAATGCAGAAGAAGAAAACAATAACTGCAAATCTGCAAAAAAACAAAAGGACTAACTGGGGGTTTCCTTATTCAGTGGGAAAGCAAGGGGCTGTCCATATAAGCTGAGCCTTTGAGTAAGCTGCTTCAAATCTGGCTCTCATCAAAGTGCACAGGTCTTCCACCTGCACAACGCACAACAATCAATCTTGATGAAGTGTTTTCAGTGTATCTACAAGGTGGACGGTTGGAGCCCCCTCTGTGCTTGCAGGTAGTGACCGAAAATCGGTTACGGCTACGCCGAAGCCCATTACCATAAGGCACACCTCCGGAACCACACACATTATTGATGTTTTTCTTAGTGCCATGAATGAAGGAATTTTTGTCCTTGCAGACTGGCCTGGTCATCCCCCGTCTTTGCATCATGGTGTCGCAGTAGCGGTTTCCAACATTACTCTTTGGATTATCATAATGCTGTCTCAAGAAGGTCTGATAATTAGGAGCGTAGGCACCTGGTAACAGCACCACAGCTAGAACAAAGAAAAGGACCAATTCATATTCTTTAAAAGGCATTCTCATGTTGATGACTCAAAAGGGACACCTGAAAAAAATGAGAGAAGAGAGATCAATGTTTTGGTGGACTATCAGAGACACTAAAATAGTCCTTGACTTACAACAGTTCATTTAGTGACCATTCAAAGTTACAATGGCACTGAAAAAAAGTGACTTATGATCATTTTCCAAAGTTCTGCAGCATTCCCATGGTCATGCATTCAAAATTCAGATGCTTGGCAACTGGTTCACATTTATTGTGGTTGCTATGTCCCAGGGTGATGTGATCACATTTTGCAATCTTCTGACAAGCAAGGCGAAGCCAGATTCACTTCATAACCAAGTTACTAATTTAACAACTGCAGTGATTCACTTTTACAAAATGTTGTAAAATGGCGCAAAACTAGACACAAGAACAGTTTTTTCCCCCATGCCATCACTCTGTTAAACAACTAATTCCCACAATACTGTCAAATTATCTAGTAAGGCAGTATTACCATCATTATTCTCATCTTCTTTATTGCCTATCTCCTTATCTTCTTGATTATAACTTCATTGCTTGTATCTTACAATTTATACTGTTTACTTAGTATCCTAGTATGATTTATGTTGATTGCTTCTTTTGTATTCCATGACTATCACTAAGTGTTGTATTTAATGTTTTATGATGAATGTATTTTTACGATGACTATGATAATGATCTGTCACTATTGTTGTATTTACATTGAGAACTTATGTACCAGAGACAAATTCCTTGTGTGTCTAGTCACATTTGGCCAATAAAGAACTCTAATAACAAATGTTTTGCTTCACAACAGAAATTTTGGGCTCAGTTGTGATTGTAAGTCAAAGACTACCTGGACTTTATTTGGAAGAGATGGAAAATAAAATGAAGTTGTTCTCATTGGTATCTTTTGTTCAAATATTTTAGGAGTCAACTTCATGATTTCTCACACTAAAATTGACTTCTACATTATATGCAGCTGTCAATATTTAATAATATCTGATCACTCCTTTGAAACTTCTCATAACTGATAATTTCCAAAATGGAGAGTTCTTGTTGGTTTTTGAGTTTAATTACTTGCTAGATAACATTTCATTACCCAGCAAGATAACATAATTGGGTCATGAAAGTTTGGCTAGCAAATAAGGCCTCAACAGTTCAACCCTGAACTATAAATATTCTCTTTGACTGGAATATTCAGATGGTTTTTTTTTACTATTAAGCTTAATATTAATTTACTAATATAATTCATATATTAAACCATGTTTACTATGCATGGTTCACAACCACTTAAGCCAATGTGGCATAGAGACAACATGGTAGAGTAGGATTAGGGATACTGAAGTTCAAGCTTTCATAGCCCAACCTACTTCTGAGGGTTAATGTGTTGAGAATATCTATCTATCTACCATCTGTCTTTCTGTCTGTGATCTATCTAAGTCTGTCCTGGAAGAAAGCAATTGCAAACCAAATCTTCTTTGGTTCCCATAAAACATGTGAGTATGTCTGTGTAATTAATTGAATTCTGGCTAATGTTGGAGAGAGATTTACTTTTACCCCTGATAAAGAGACATGGAAGCTAGAAACATAATTTTTTCTTGGTTAGTACAATTAAATGATAAAGGTGGAATTTAATTGAAGGATTAGAACAGTTTTCCTCTGGGGAAAATCTAGAAAATTTGAAGCTTTTTAGCTAAGAATGAAAGTAAGCAAAAATATACTAGACACAATTATTCAATGCTTAGTAAGTTATTGAGAAACAGTTTGTCATTGCCTTTATCAAACTTTTTCAACTTTCCTGTTGAGTCAACAGGCAATTCATTTTCTGTTGGTTTCCTTTCCAAGGATTAAACAGACTAAATTGGTTTAGTTGCATGAATATGTTTGAGGATGTCTGTGCTTGTGTAGATGTTTGTAGTTGTGGCTATTTCCATACATCCATATATAGGCATACAATACATCTATGTGTATGTACAGACAGAGGGACTTATATTTTCTCTGTACTTAATTACTTCCTACAGGGGATACAGAACAGACACGAAATTTCCAACCTGCTATTAGACAAGATAAAACTACATCACAGTGCATGCAAAAAAATAGAATCCTAAAGGAAAAACACCTTCAGTTGTCAGAAAGACAGCAAATTAAAGAGAAAATCCCAACCTCAGATCAAAGTACTGAAACAATTTGATTAGATCAATATCCAGTAATGAATAACAATTTTCCTTAGAAGCTCAAATGAGAAGACAATGAATGGAAGTATTACAGACAGAACATGCCAAAGAAAATATTATTAGATAAACATATACTTGGTAAGGCTGAACAAAGAGACCAAGCAGGGAAGCTAGCAGCTGGATTGTTATGTAACAACAACCATGGATGCCACTTTAACAACACTCAGCAGCTGTTTGACTGAAGAAGGAGCACAATTCTAGACAAATATCCAGTCAACATAGTCATATGGCAGCCAACAATAACACAATAACCACTATTTTTGTTCATTCTTTCTTGCTTTCGTTCTTTTATCTTTCTTAGTGCTGATACCATGATGCTTTTTATATATAGATATAGATTAGATGTAGAGAGAGAGATAGGGAGAGAGAGAAAGAGACAGACAGAAAGAGATAAAGAGACAGACACAGAGAGATAGATGGACATAGACAATAGATGTAGATATAGATATATAGTAATAGATATGCATGGTATAGATAGCTAAATATAGAGAAATAGAGATAGATATAGAGAGTGTTAGATGAAGGTAGAGATGAGAGAGACAGACAGACATATAGGTATAGATAAATGATGTAGATATAGATTGTTTTTCTCTAGCTGTGCCCTATTTCTTTTTATTCATTCATTAGATTTACATTCCATTGATTGTACTAGTGCCAAGATGGCCTGTCTAGCACTTCCTCCACCTATTTTTTTTTCTCAGTGATGTCTGTGTGAGGTTATTTGGAACAAGAGAGAATGTGTGGCCCAAATTAGCTGAATGAATTTCAGTGGCTGAAGGTATTTATCCAGTATCTTTATCACTGCACCACATGGCTTCCTGAAACTAAAACAAGAATCATATTTTGTAAAAGTTTCATTTATATTTTTGTAATTAATTTAATTTCAGTTTCCTCAAACAATAAACAAACAATTCTAGGGGAGTATTTCAAAGATGAAGACACCTCCAACTTACCCAGCCTCAGTCTAGTCTTGAATGATAAGGACTTCCTATTCTATTCCAGAAATACTGTCTGTCCTTCAAGATGTCTTCAAGATAAATATATAAAGCTCCAATATTTGGAGGCACAGGTAGGATTAAAGAGGAAGAATGGGGTAACTGTCTACTAAATATGGTATTCATATATCTGGTGAAAGTGGTGTGGTTACGTTTCAACAGTAAATTTCCTAAGAGCTTTGTGGTTCCAAAGCCACCGTGAAAAAATTATGCAGTGGGCTGAAAGAGGCAGACTTAATATGAGGAAAGATCTGGGAAGGCTACAAAGGCATCACACAGGTGTTGAGATCTCTAGCTAGCTCGCTAGATCTAGATGATAGATAGATGATAGATAGATGGATGGAGGGATGAATGGATGGAGGGATGGTTGGATGGATGGATGGTTTGATTGATGGATGGAAGGAAGAACAGATGGACAGACAGAGGGATGGAGGAAGGGAGGGAAATACAGATCAATATCTGGATGGATGGATAGATGACAGATAGATAGATAGATAGATAGATAGATAGATAGATAGATAGATAGATAGATATGGATGGACGGACGGACAGATGAAAGAAGGGAGGGACAGATCAATATCTGGACAGCTGGATAGCTAGAGGGATATATATGCCCAGGCAAACACCTGGGCAAAAACAGACTCCCTCTGATAGCTCCAACCCAAACACCCCCCCACCAGGCACCCAGGTGAAACCCAGCTTGCTAATGAATAGCAGCTTGCTAATGAAGAGCAGCCGTCCCTTCACATGGAGCCAAGCTGCACTGAAAGCCTCCAAC
The DNA here is from genome assembly GCA_015471245.1 of Laticauda colubrina. Lineage (NCBI taxonomy): Eukaryota > Metazoa > Chordata > Lepidosauria > Squamata > Elapidae > Laticauda > Laticauda colubrina. The sequence goes on along the minus strand of BLBF01000050.1, from coordinate 12,813,359 downwards.
ACAAGAACAGAGTGTTGCCAGCCAATCAAAGCCACAAAACAGACAGAAGAAACCAGAAACACCAATCAATCAAACTCCAAGTCCAATAAATACAGATCCAGGCTCCCAGCCAATCAGAATGGACAAGCCTCAAATTTGAAACCAGGAACTAACTCTATACAGAAGCCTGAGGATGGCAGATGAGATTCTGCTGAAAAGTTGCTACAACTTTAACAGAACTACAATGACGTGGGATAATACCCGAAGGAAGCTAAACAGCACACATGTAAGTACCCGCGAAAGCCTAAGAAAACATATATATATATATGTTTTTTTAAGCTTTCGCGGGTACTTACATGTGTGCTGTTCAGCTTCCTTTGGGTATTATCCCACGTCATTGTAGTGCTTTCAAAGTTGTAGCAACGTTTCGGCAGAATCTCATCTGCCATCATCAGGCTTCTGTATGGATGTGGGTCTCACAGCTTTTGGTTTCAAATTCGAGGCTGGCCTATTCTGATTGGCTGGGAGTTTGGGTCTGTGTTCATTGGACTTGGAGTTTGATTGATTGGTGTTTCTGGTTTCTTCTGTCTGTTTTGTGGCTTTGATTGCCTGGCAACAGTCTGTTCCTGTGTTGGAGGCTTTCAGGGCAGCTTGGCTTCATGTGAAAGGACGGCTGTTATCCATTAGGAAGCCAGGTTTCATCTGGGTGCCTGGTGGGGGGGTGTCCGAGTTGGAGGCATCAGAGGGAGTCTGTTTGTGCTCAGGTGTTTGCCTGGTTTGTGGTGTGGAGATCTTTCTATTTGAGAGTGCAGGCTTCCAAATGATTGACAGTCTGCTGGAATCATCTCTTCTATTCATGCTTTCAGGTCTTTTTCAATCTCTATGGCTTCTCTGATGATTCTGTGGCTGGGGTTTTCTATAGTGGCTAGGGCTTTAGTGCCATTGAAGTTGATGTTGTGACCTGTGGTTTTCATGTGTTGGACTAGTGAGGAGGTGTGTTCCAGCTTTTTTACTGCATTTTTGTGTTCATCTAAGCGAGTACTTATTTTTCTATTGGTCTGTCCAATGTATGTGGCCGGGCATGATGTACAGGGAACTTCGTATATGCCTTGGTTTGTAAATGAGGGTGGGTTTCCAAATGGCTGGTAGGTGGGAGATATCATCTCTTTTATTCATGCTGTGTGGGCATTTTTCTATGGCTTCTCTGATTATTCTGTTGTTGAAGTGTTCAGTTTTGGCGATAGTTCTCGTATTTTTAAAGTTCATCTAATGTCCTGTGGCTTTGAGGAGTTGGACCAAGGAAGAGGTTGGTTCTTCTTTTTCTTGTGTTCTTCACGAGTTCTTGTGTTCTTCAATGCGTGCATTAATTCTTCTGTGGTTTGCCTGATGTATGTTGCAGTGCAGGCGGTGCAAGGGATTTCGTATAGTCCTTGGTTTTCTAACTCAATTCTGTCTTTAGGGTTTCTTCGGATGGTGGATATTTTTCTGTTTGTGCAGAATGCTGTCTAAATGTTGTGTTTTTGGAGGATCTTGCTGATTTTGTCAGTAGTGCCTTTTATATATGGGAGGAGGGCTTTGCTGTTCTCTTGTTCTCTATCTTGGATTTTGGTTAGGGTTTGTTTTTGGATTAAGTGGGTAATCTTCTTTCTTTGGAACCCATTGGCTGTTAGTGCATTTGTAAGAGTATGCAGTTCGGTTTTTAGGTGTTGTTCGTGAGCTAAGCATTTTGTTCTGGAGATGAGTGTCTCGGCTACGGAATTGATCTGTGTTGGGTGGTGGTGTGAGAGTGCATGTAGATACCGGTTTGTATGTCTTTTCTTCTGGTAGATGGTATGTCCTAGGGAGCCATTAGATTTTTTGTATACTAAGACATCTAGGAAGGTACGTTGATTGTTAGCTTCTGTTTCCATAGTGAATTGTATTTTGGGGTGTAAGGTGTTGAGGTGTGTGAGGAAGTTGTTCAGTTTTTCTTTCTCATGTGGCCAGATTATGAAGGTGTCATCTACATATCTGAGCCAGAGTTTGGGTTTGTGATCATATTTTTCTGGAGCTTATGTTTCATAGTGTTCCAGGTTGTTGAGGTAATTCCCCGTTAGGAGAATGAGTGCATACAGGGAGACGTACAGAGAGTAGTGTTGGAATAATATACACACAGTACACAGATACACTATACAGTTAATGTAGGTTTTTACTTCCAGAAAGGTTTAAGCAAAGTCCAAAATAGGCAGTCCATAATTCATTCACAGGTTAATCAGTCAATTTTTCAATCCAGGGATATTCCAGTCACAAAGTCCAGTGTCAAAAACAGTTAAGTATCAGACTTACATTAAATCCAGTAATACCAGTCATTTAGGAAAAATGGAGCAATAGCAATACTTTCCAACAGAAGGAAATAAAGATAAACTCTCTTCTCTTCTAAGACTCAGACTAATACAAATCATGTTTCTGGCTCCATCTTATGGCCATTTGAAAAACCACACCAATTTGCATGTTCTTGCATTCCCTTAAAGAGACAGTATTGAAATGTTTATCCTGGTTTATATATTTCTAAGCCAAATACCTATTAGGTGTTTCATATTCCTAACATTCTCCCCTTTTGGGTAAGATAATATATGCAACCTTACATTCTAAGTCCATAATCTTCACAGCATGTCTTATGCTTTAAAGAGCCTTGGGCCTTTGTAAAATGATCTGATATATTATTTTCTGACATACAGTATTCTAGCTTAATCATCTTCCATACATTGTCTCACATTTAAATATCTTAAATCAGTGTGTTTCATTCTTATTTTAACAGCAATATTTGAAACCATGTGTATTGCTGATTGGTTATCTTCATAAACAACAATAGGATATTTTACATCAATAACCATATCAATCAATAATTGCTTATACAAAACTAAATCTGTACATAGTAAACACACACATGAGAATTCAGCCTCCATTGTTGACAAACTTAGATGTTTCTGTGTAATAATTCTCCATCCAATCAATGCTTTTCCCAATAATACAGCAGTACGTGATGTAGATTTGCGTGTATTTATGTCTGTAGCAAAACTTGTATCAGCATATGCAGTCAAATTCAGTTCATCTTTTGGCTACAAATACAATGCATAATGTATCATCTGTTTCAGATACCTTAACATACGTTTAGCAGCTTGCCAGTGCCTTTCAGTGGGCTCAGCATTAAATCTCGCTAATTGTTTAACACAGTATAAAATATCTGGCCTTGACCAATTACTGAGATAAGATAAACTACCAATCAAGGACTGATAAATGTTCTTATCAAAAACAGGACTTTGAACATCACTATGGCTAAATTCCTGACTCATTGGTGTTTTAGCCGGCTTACAAAACTCCATTTTATAACTTTTTAGTAATTGGTTAATTTTTTCTGCCTGTGAGATCTTGTATCCTCCCCTAGTTCTATCTATCTTTAAACCAAGATATTGTTTGATTTCTCCTAACTGTTTTATCTTAAATTTATTTTCCAGCAGTGAAATTATCTCAGTAGCTCCTTGTTCAGTTTTGGTGATTAATGCTATATCATCAGTAAATAATAGCAATAATGAAATCATACCATTATTTTCTCTTTTAAACAAACATGAATCAGCCATGCCAGCTACAAAGCCTATTTTAGTTAATTCTTTAACTATACATTGGTTCCACTCATATCCTGATTGCTTTAAACCAAAAATACTCTTTTTCAATTTCCAGCAATCATTATCAGTATTATCATTTTCCAGACCCAAAGGTTTCTTTAAATATATAGTGTGTTGCAATGGTGCATGCAGATAAGCTGTCTCTACATCCAAATGATTTACAATATATTTCTCCTTAGCTGCCCACACTAATGCTGCCCTTAATGTAGTAGCCTTCAGACTAGGTGCAAACACCTCATCATAGTCTTTTGCTATCTGATTGAACCCTTGTGCTACTAATCTGGCTTTATGGGTAACAGTCCCATCCACACCTGTCTTCAGTTTATATATTCATTTACATGCTATGGCATGTTTACCTGGTGGTAACTTAACATTTTCATATACATCCAGTTCTTTTAATGATTCTAGTTCCTTATCCATTGCTTTCTGCCAAGCAGCCTGATCCTTAGCAAGATACAGTTTTAATTCATTATAATTACTTGGAACTGTATTCACTTGGCATACAACACTAGCCTGATATCTATCAGGTGGTCGTGTTACTCGGGTTGAACGTCTTGGTAATACAGGACTTACTGGTGGACTCTCCTGTTCCATCTGCTCCTGTTCTTCTACTTCCTATTGTGCCTGTTCTTCCTCCTCATCCTGTTCCTATTCTTCCTCTTTAATGGCTATTGATGGTTTAACTATTTCATCATTAGGGACTACTTGAGTGTCAATAATAACATCATTGCTGGATTCCTGTTTCAGCTTATGCCACCCAAGGTGCTCAAGAAATTTAGCACTAGTGCTGCAGTAAATATTAGCTGTACCTTGATCCCAAAATCTAAACGATCTATGGTTGGCCTCATAATCTATGAAAAATAACTTCCTAGCTCTATGTAGCCCTTTCAGATTTACTTGTGAGGGAATATGCACCCATACTGGAGCTCCAAATGTGTTAATTTAACTTAAATTTGGCTTTCTGCCATGCCAACTAGTGAATGGCAATTCTCCAGTTGTTCTATTTACTACATTATTTAAAACATGGTTACTACACATTTTGGCCTCACCCCACAGTGTTTCAGGTAAACCTGAATCAGATAACATAGTGTGAGACATGGCTTGTAATGTTTGCCATCTTCATTCTATAAATGAGTTATGTTGTGGTCTGTGAGGTGCAGAACGTTTATACTCAACACCAGCCAATTTCAGCATATTTTGGAATCTTTTGTAAACAAACTCAGTCCCATTATCAGTTACTAAAGTAATTACTTCACTTTTCATTTTTCTCTCAGCAAACCTTAGCCATTTAAAGAAATGTTGGAATGTTTCTGTTTTGTTTTCATAAGATAGCAGAAACCATATCGTGAGTAATGGTCCATAATACTCAAAATATAACAGGCACCTCCTAAACTTGGTTTCTTAGGACCAATTATGTTAGAAAATACAACCTCTAAAGGTTCTTTGGTCTTAAACCCATTTGGTCTGTTTGCAGGTGTAACTTTATTCTTTTCTTGACTACAAGCATTACAATGTAAATACTTGCAAAAGGTTTCAATTTTACTCCCTCTGACAATTGAACAGTTTGTTTGAGCACTTTGAAATTAATGTGCCCTAGACGTCTATGTAGTAAATGTATACATTCATCATGTGGCTTAACATTGTTATAAACTGAGTTAGCCATCTTCAACTGATCATCATGTATTACATATAAATCATTCTTTAAAGTAGCAGTAACACTTTTACCCTCTTTCTCTATTATACAGTTATCTCCCCTAAAGGTTACTACATCACCAAGATTAATTAAAGCCCTTACTGATAATAAATTAAATTTTAGTTTATGTATATATAACATAGTTAAATATTCATTTATACAAGAACAATATGCAGTACCTTCACCTGATGCTTTAATCTTCCATCCATTTGCCAATGATACATGTTGTTTACTCATGGATATCTTTACAAACCTTTTTCTATCTTTAGTAATGCATTGCGATGCTCCATTATCAACAACTCATAAATTATTGTTTACAGTTGAATTGCTAGACATAGCTAAACTAACATTCTTTTTGGCCTTCTGGTGCTTGCCAGTATTTTGTTGTTTACTTTTCTTACAGAATTTAGCTATATGTCCCCTAGCCCAACAAGAAAAACATTTCCTAACAGTATAGGCAGTTGAAGATAAATTCTCTTCTTGTGGTTGTTCCTTCCTCAATTGGTCCCTATCAAGCTGTCTTCTTGCTTCTTCTAACAATCTTCCGGTTATGTCAGTCAATGTCAGTTTATCTCCGGTCAAGATTTCCAGTGAAGATACATAGTCATCATATCTTTCATCCAATGAGGAAACAATGATGTAAACTTGATGCAGCTCTGAAAATATTAGTTCTTTTTCATGTAGCTCTTGGAAAGTTCTTTTCATGAAGTTTGAATGAGCTAGCATATCTCCACCTTTCAGAAGATGTGCTCTAAACAGTTTACGTGTAAGATGTATGTGTGCACCTACACTGTCACGAACATAAATCCTCTTCAAATTCTCCCAACACCTAGCAGCAGACTCTTCTCCACGAATATGGATTAGCTGCTGGTCACTCAGTGTTAGTCTAATTATACAAAGAGCTCATTCATTGTTCTGTTTAAAGTCAGCAATCTTCTTGGCATCATCCTCATTTTCTGGATCCCAAGCATTTACATCTGGTGGATTTTGAGCTCCATTCCATCAACCTTCTTTACGTAGAAGTAGGCTGCACTTCATAGACCAGGAAACATAGTTTGTTCCATCCAACTGGGTTATCAGTGAAAGACTTGTTGAAGTGTCTTGTGCCATCTTTACCAGGATAGTAAACCACAATTAAACAGTAAACAGCTGTCTGTATACAGTACTGTGCATTCACACTAACTCTCAGTTATCTGAGCCTGGTATGGCCTGGGCTCATAACCAGTGTTGAGGTAATTCCCTGTGAAGAGAATGAGCACATACAGGGAGACGTATAGAGAGTAGTGTTGGAATAATATACACACAGTACACAGATACACTGTACAGTTAATGTAGGTTTTTACTTCCAGAAAGGTTTAAGCAAAGTCCAAAATAGGCAGTCCAAAATTCATTCACAGGTTAATCAGTCAGTTTTTCAATCCAGGGATATTCCAGTAACAAAGTCCAGTGTCAAAAATAGTTAAGTATCAGACTTACATTAAATCCAGTAATATCACTCAATTAAGTCCATGTCCCACTGCACCAACAGATTCAAAGAAGATGTAAAACGGACAAAAAAGCTTGCCATCCATTGGAAAATGCGATGCATCCGTTGTGTACTCACTGCGTACATGTTTCATACGCTCTATCCATCAAACATCCGTCTACTGCTAATTCATCTGCTCAAAAAGTTTTGAGCTGCACAAAACTTTTTGAGCGGATGAACTTTCCACCGCATACGATGTACATCCGTGACACATATGGGCAACAAACGTTCTACGTTCGTTGTCATCTGTTACGTGTCCGCTGTATCCTCTCAGCATCCTCTGGACATCCCCTCAACTCACATCCGCTGCAGCTGAAAGCAGAAAGAGGGAGGAAGAGAAAGGTACACGGAACATCCAAACAGCATCAGTAGCATGGAAATAGAAAGGATGTACGCTGATGCATCTCGTATATAAAGCATTAAAATGGACAAAACGTTTGTATATGGGACGTATCTCAGATATTTAGGATGTCTGGGGTATGCCTAGAGTATGTGGAAGGACACCTAGCAGAAAACTGATATTTCCTATAAAAAGGGGGAGGAAATCACCTGGATCTCACAATCAGTCCAGCAGCCGTGGTGTACAGACCTCTTCACCCTTGGTCTTGCTCTTCCACATCATCCATTGATCTCCACCATGGATCATCACACACTCCTTATGGTAGCTGCGATCATTCAACACCAGAACCAAGCCCTCTTCACACTGTTTCACCTTTTCTACACAAGGAGAAGAAGGAGACGTCCAAGAGCTGTGTGGGTCCAATGATGGATCAGGAGAAGAGTGGAGTGTGGACTCTATGACAAGTTGATGGTGGAGCTGAGGAATGAAGACACTCATGCATTCCAGAACTTCATGAGGATGCCACCAGCCATGTTTGATGAAATTGTGGAGCATCTGAGACCCAGGTTGACCAAGCCGAGCACCAACTTCCCAGCCTGGACCCTGGACTGAAGGTGGCACTGCGCCACCTAGCCTCTGGAACCAAATACAGAAACATGCAGTATGCCTGGAGGGTACCACACAACACCATCAGCAAAGTGGTCAGAAAAATGGTGCAGGCCATCATCGAAGAATACGTGGAGGAACTCCTCCAGTGTCCCACCACTGAAGAAGGCCGGAGGAAACTTGCAGAACTGTGGTATCAGAGGTGGAACTTTCCCTACACCGTTGGAGCCATAGATGGGAAGCACATGGCCTGCAAAGCTCCACCCAACTCAGGGTCCTCTTCTCACAACTACAAGGGCCTCTTCAGTATCATCCTCTTTGCCATGGTTGATGCTGACTACAAGTTCATGTACATCGATGCTTCAGGCAACAGGTCTGCTTCAGAGAGCCAGGTATACAATGCCAGTGACCTCAAGGATGGGCTGGAATGCAACCTCATCATGGGTTTTCCAGATCCAGACCCCCTACCCAATGACACACAAGATGTGCCCTACTTCATCGTGGGGGATTACGCCTTCTCCCTCACAACCTACCTCATGAAGTCCTACAGTTCCAGATACCTCACCTGTGAAGAGAGGATCTTCAAATACAGGCTGTCCAGGGCAAGGTGGGTGGTGGAGAACGCCTTTGGCATCCTGGCCAACAGGTTCCAGGTACTTCTCACCACCATGCAGCATCAACCAGGGACTGTGAGGAGCATTGTGGAAGCTTGCTGCATCCTGCACAATCTCATGCGCACCCGCTACCCAGTGTTGCAGAACAGGCTTGTGGACCATGAACAAGGGAATGGGGACATGGAGCCTGGTGAATGGAGGTAAGGAAAAAACCTGATAGACACTGTGGATGTACAAGGCCCCAACAGAGCTTCACGTGAAGGGAAGAAGCAGTGCAACCTCCTGAAACACTGGTGCAACTCCCCAGCTGGAGCAGTGGAGTGGCAAGACAGGATGGTAGATGCTTAATGGATGCTTCCTTGAGCCTGTCTCATAAAACTGATGAGATTGTGCCATGTATGTTGAGTGGTCCTACAATGAATAGGGCATTAATAAAGAGCTTTGTTTATTTTGAAATGTGTTGATCAATGAATAAATTGTTATTGATAAAAAAGGGCAATATGTGTGGCAGCTGGGAGGGTGGACCATACAGTCCCACTATGCTTGCATTGGAGGTTTATCTATCCCACAGCTATCCTTACCCATCCCACAACTATCCTTACCCATCCCACAACTATCCTTACCCATCCCACAACTATCCTTACACAACCCACAGCTATCCTTATCCATCCCACAGCTATCCTTACCCATCCCACAACTATCCTTATCCATCCCACAGCTATCCTTATCCATCCCACAACTATCCTTACCCATCCCACAACTATCCTTACCTATGCCATAAGCATGCAAAGGCTTAACCCTTTTTTCAACGTTTTCACCAACACTTTATTAAGTAAATAAAATGAACCAAGTGTGTGAAGCAAAGATAACCTTTATTAACAACTGTCTTAAGTAAACTGTATGACTTTATTAAAAAAGAAAAATGAACCAAGTACAGTGTCTTTAAACAAAGATAAAGTGAACAGGTAACAACTCAGTCTCTGGCGCTATTCTCAGTCACTCTGAGGCATGTCCATGGTCTCAGCTGTTGAGTGGCCAGGGACTGTGGAGGTGGCTGTTGCTGGAGTGCTGGTCTGAGGCGCCATTGGGCTTCCTGGCCCCGAGAGTAGAACAGGGGATGGGGTGTTCAGGAAGCTCTCAGAGAGCTGACTCAGTCCCGTGAGGTTGAGAGGCCCTTCCTCAAGGACCTGGGATGTCAGGTACAGTACTGATGACAGATTTTCTGTTGAGGGGCTTGGCTGTGGGGTGGAGGAAGGAGGAGTGTAGTGGGGCTGTCTGGTCTGCAGCTGGGTCAGGTGAGGCATCTGTGGTGTGCGATGTACCTGGGCCTGGACTGGGAAGGGCTGCCTCTGCTGTAGGAAGTCCTGGTACTCGTAGCCTTGGTAGTTTAGGGGCTGTTGAAAGCTGTGGAAGGCTGTGACATCGCCTGGGGTGGAGGACCAGTCCTGGACTGGGTCAGAGCAGGTTCAGCTGGGCCTGGACGGTGGTGCATCAGTGATGTTATCTTCTCCTTCATCACCTGGTACTGGGCCTCGGGCAGGTCCATGAGGGTCTGGCTCATGTACGTGATGAAGGACTTGCGGTTCAAGGATGGTATATCACTGTGGACCAGCTGAGAGAGAAGATCTGTGCTGGTCTTGATCATGTCCCTGATCTCCAGCAGGACAGTGTCGTTCTGGCCCTCCAGTCTGCCTCTCTGCCTACTTTCTGTGGAGATGGAGCTGGGGGTGGGGGTGGGTTGGTCTCTGGCTGCTGCTTCTTCTTGCTCCATTTGAGACAGGGGATCCTCCACATCCTCTGGCATGGGGAGTGCAGCTGTCGGGGGGGTCTCTGTCGTGGGGCCCTCCAAAGACACCTGCCTGGACACAGGAGCTATCTCCTGGCTGGAAGAGGAATGGCTGTCTGTGGACTGTCTGAGGGAGAGGGTTGACAGAGGGGCTGCTCCTCGGTGGCGGACCTCACCCCCCAGGAAGCTGTACTTAGCCATGATGTACATCCCCCAGTCAGTGAGCTTGACAGTGGCCTGGCCAGATTTCTTCAGGTGCAGCTTGCCATACCAGGTGTGCATGTGCTTCCACCATCCCAGGAGGACATATGAAGTGTAGCCCAGGCTTTCTGCCTTGTCTCTCCATGCTGCCTGCTTCCTCTTGGTGTCATGATAGAGCCTGTGGCCCTTTCTCCACAGGTACTCGTTCTCCCTCAGCCATTCCAGCACCTCCTCCTCATGGTCCTCGGAAATGGAATACTGTTTCCTCTCTCCCTTCTCCTTGCCTTGCCTCTTCCTCCCTCTGGCAGGGGCTTCAGGGCCTTCAGCAGCAGGGCTTTGAGGGCCTTGGGGCTGGTCCACAGCAGCAGCAGCAGCAGCAGCAGCAGCACCAGCAGGAGAAGCACCAGCAGCCTGAGCAGCACCAGCAGGAGAAGCACCAGCAGCACAGAAGCACCAGCAGCAGCAGCAGGAGAAGCACCAGCAGCACCAGCAGTACCAGCAGGAGAAGCACCAGCAGCAGCAACACCAGCACCACCACCAGCAGAAGCACCAGCAGCTTCAGAGTCAGCGCCAGGGGGTTGGATGGTGGTTCTGTCCTTCTTGCCAGGGCTGGCAGGAGTAGGCACAGGTTTCCTCTTCTTCCCTGACTGACGAACCATAGTGTTCTTTCAAGATGTCTCTGGCAGCAGGTATTTCCTCTGAATGGTGACTGCTTGCGAGCTGCATCCTTTAATATCTGTGGAGTTGACGCAATTCATCCTCCCTGCATGCGCAGTGACCGCTTTGCATCTGCTACGCATCCACTATGCATCCTATAGGTGTCCGTGATGCATCCGTGTCATCCGCTACGCATCCGCTCCTTCCGCTACACGTCCGCTTCACTATTCTCCCCCGGAAGCCCTGCGGATGTGTCATCCGCTTCCATCCGCTTCCATCCGCTAGGCTTCCTAGGAACATCCGCTTACCATCCTCGTTACGTACTACCCACGTCCATTCCTTTCCGTTGTTTTCCATTCTGTTTGTGCAGATTTGGGGAACTTTTGAGAGTGGATAACAACGGATGGAGCCACCCCCGAAATTTTGCTTTTCTGCTGTGTCCTTTTTGCATACATTTTGCATCCGTCGGCCAGTGTGACCTAGCCTTAAAGATAAACTCTCTTCTCTTCTAAGACTCAGACTAATATAAATCATGTTTCTGGCTCCATCTTATGGCCGTTTGAGAAACCACACCCAATTGCATGCTCTTGCATTCCCTTAAAGAGACAGTATTAAAATGTTTATCCTGGTTTATATATTTCTAAGCCAAATACCTATTAGGTGTTTCATATTCCTAACACAGGTAGAGGTTTGCAATGACAGGTGAGAGGGGTGATCCCATGGGTGTTTGTATTTTTGTCCATTGTAGGTGAAGTATGTATTGGATAGGCAGTGGTTGGTCAGATGTAGGATGTGCTTGGGGGAGTTGTATTTGTTTTGGATGGCTGTCAAGGCTTCTTTTATAGGCACTTGGGTGAAGAGGTATATGACATCGAAGCTCACTAGTAGGTCACTGGGCTGTAAGTTTTGTTTCTTTATGATCTCAATGAACTGGAATGAATTTTTTTTTACAATTTTTTATTAATTTTCAATAAACAAACATACACAAACAAAACACAAAACATCAAAACATAATGGAAAGTGGTTTAGTCCCAGGTTACAACTTTTTATACAGTCATAGATTCAAAATTCATGCTCACTTTTTATCCAATTTTATATCTTATTTATCATTCTACATTTTCTATGTAGCTTCTCCCTTCTTTTCACTCTTAATTCTATTTTATTTATTTCATCTCAATTTAAATCATTATGCATATTTCTTTTGTCTGTTCTATTTCAATTTTCTATTATCTTTTCTCATTGACACAAAATTTCTCCTGTAATCACTGATTGAAGTATAATGCCTTTGAATCTTTCCCCTAAATTTAACACTTAAACTAATATATATTTTTTGACACTTCCGGTTGCAAGGCTTCAGCGGCGGCAGGAATCCGCAATCGTGCGTGGTTCCTGCTGCGCTTGCTGCCAAGGTGCCCCCGATCCAGCTGGATTTAGAGGCTATGGTTACCCCGTAGAGGTAACTGAAGATAGGGGAGATGCGGGCAGGGGTTTGGGGGAATCGCAATCCCCCTCCTCAGCCGGTTTAACTCCCTTTTCCCAAGGCAGTGGAGCGGCGGTCAGTAATGGCCGCCACAAAGAAGCTTTCAGCCAGATAAGATTGTGCAGGAGTAAGTTTGAAGAAGTGAAAGTTTTTGGCTGAACTGGGACAATAAGTCACATCTTTATTCTGGAGGTTCAACTTTTCAATGGATACATTGTTTCCTAACAAGATCGTTAAAAGCAGCGGAGAAAAGTCAAAGGGAAAGGGTTTTTTTTCTTCTCACTTTCCTTCCCTACGGAGATAGCAGATGGAAATTGGAAAAACCTACTTTGGCATAGAAAGTAATTAAATCTGAATTAAAGCCATGGGGATATTAAGATTTCTAACCATTGAAAACTAAAAACCATTTTATTTTTTTTTTTGCTATACGTGGGAAGGGAGAGGTAAAGAATATATATTAAGAATTTGTTGGAGGAGACGGCTTGGAACTTTTAAGATCAGAGATAATGGCAATAAGACTTAAAAATTACTTTGGAACTGTGTAATTAAATTTCACCCCAGAAAAAGATAGAACAAAAAGAAAAAAGTGCTAAATGAAACAGTTTGTGCTGATTTGGATTGCTTTGTGACTCTGGGACTCTTGGAAACTATTTTTTGAAAGACTGAAAACATTTGGGTTGGTTTTTTTTAAAAAAATAAATCTTACAATGGCATTATCTGTTGAAGAATTGAAAATAGAATATGAAAAGTTAAAAGAAGAGGAACAAGAAGGCAAGGGCTCTTCTGGATCTGTTTTTTACTTCTTAGAAATGGCGATTTCTACCTACCAGGAATTACAACAACAAGAAAGCTGGGATGAAGAAGAAGAAGCCATCTTTAATGGACAAATAATTTTATTTGAGGAAGAAAAGGGAAAGGGAAAGAAGATGGAGAATTCAAGATTTAAAAAAACAACCAAGAAAGGGAAAAATAAAGTGAAAAATCGATACAGTGTCAGGAAGCAACAGAAAAGAGGAATACAACAGAGAGGGGAGACTAAGAGGTTGGAGATTGAGAGATGGGGGGGGGGGGCAAAAAACCTAGACTGGATAAGAGAGGAAGGGAAGAGAAGTTATAAAGACTAAAAACAAGATGTTAAAAAACAGGAGTTTTTTTAGAGACAAAGGGTAAAATGTAATTAAAGAAGAGATTCTGCAAAAGTATACAGGATTGTATTGTAGTATTTGTATTTGAAATGGAGTTAGAAATTTGGAATATTATATGAGTTAAAAATGTCTAATAGAGTTTAATTAGTTATGGACTATTTTTTTTCTTTTCTTTTATTGTTTTAAAATGTACTATGCAGAATGCACCAAGCAGAACCAACATGGAAATTATATATTATTTTAAGTGTTAAATCTAGGGGAAAGATAAAAAGTCATCATACTTCAACCAGCGATTACAGAGAAATTTTGCAGTAAAGAGAAAAGAAAAAATAGATAATTGAAAAAGAACAGACAAAAGACACAAATAAAATGATTTAAATTGAGATAAATAAATAAATAAAATAGAATTAAGAGAATGAAAAGAGGGGAGAAAATATATAGAAAATAAATGAAATGTGAAATACTATATAAGGTGAGCATGAATTTGATTTATGTCTGTATAAAAAGATGCTAACCTGGGATTAAGCCGCTTTCCAAAAAGAAATTTTATGTTTTTATGTTTTGTGTTTTGTTTGTTGAGTTAGCTTATTGACAATTAATAAAATTTTGGAAGAAAGAAGAGAAAAATGAAATTGTAAACAAGACAGATGAAAGTATAAGTACAATGAATAAAGTGATATTGTAATTTAGGTAAAAGAGATCTAATTGAATAAAGGGAGAAATAGTGAGAAGTTGGAAAAAGAATAAATAAGATATGCATATGTAATGATGAGGAACTATGTTGTACTCAAATAAGATGTTTTATTTGTTTTGTTAAAATTTAATAAGTAGTTTTTAGAAAAGAGATTTTATGTTATTAGTTTTTATGTTCTGTTTGTTTGTGTACTGTCTTTAAAAACTAATAAAATTTGTTTTAAAAAAATAATATATACTTTTCATTCTGATTCTGCTTAATACATTCTAAAACTACTTACTATATTATAAAATTAAATAAGAAAATAATAAGTTTCTAATATAATTACAACAATAATCCATAGCAAATTAAACTCTATTATTATATCCAGTTTTCTAACATTATTTCAGGTATAAATACAACAATATTTTGCAGAGTCTCTTTTTTTAATCATATTTTTACCCACTATTTCTGAATAAATCTTGTTTCTTTACATCTTATTTTAGACCTTTATAACTTCTCTTCCCTTTTTCCCTTCCTTTCTTCTTCTATTTCAGTTTTCTATTGATCTTTTCTCATTAACACAAAGTTTCTCCTGTAATTACAGATTGAAATATACCTTTAAATCTTTCCCCTAAGTTTAACACTTAGAATAATATATACTTTTCATTCTGATTCACTTAGTGCATTCTGAAATTGCTTACTGTATTATAAAATAGAAAAGAATAATAAATTTATAATATGATTAAAACAATAATCCATAGCAAATTAAGCTGTATTTTTAAATACAATTTTCTAACATTATTTCAATTATATATACAACAATAACATCTTGTGTACTTTTCTTTTTTAATTATATTTTTACCCAGTATCACTAAATAGATCTTGTTTCTTTACATCTTGTTTTAAACCTTTATAACTTCTCTTCCCTTTGTCCCTTCTTTTCTTCTCCAGTCCTGCCTTTACCCCCTTGTCTCCTAGTATATCTTTTGTCTGTTCTATTTCAATTTTCTATTTGTCTTTTATCTTTAACACAAAAATTCTCCTGTCATCACAGATTAAAGTAAAACACCTTTAAATCTTTCTCCTAGATTTAACACTTAAAATAATATATACTTTTCATTCTGGTTCTGCTTAGTACATTCTGAAACTACTTACTGTATTATAAAATAAAAGAAAATAATAAGTTTATAATATAGTTAAAACAATAATCCATAACAAATTTAGCTCAATTATTAAATCCAATTTTCTAACAATATTTCAAATATAAATACAACAATACAATCTTATATACTTTGCAGAATCTCTTTTTTAATCATATTTTTACCCACTATCTCTGAATAGATCTTGTTTCTTTACATCTTGTTTTAAACCTTTGTAACTTCTCTTCCCCTTTTCCCTTCCTTTCTTCTGCAATCCTGTCTTTTTACCCCTTGTCTCTTAATCTCCACCTTCTTGAACTCCACCTTCTTCTGTATTTCTCTTTTCTGTTGCTTTCTAACATTATACCAATTTTTTCATCTTATTTTTCCCTTTTTTGGTTGTTTTTTTAAATCTTAAATTCTCCATTCTCTTTCCCTTCTTTCCCTTTTCTTCCCCAGCTAAAATTGTTTGTTCATTAAAGATGGCTTCTTCCTCATCACAATCTTCTTGTTCTTATAGTTTCTGGTAGGTATAAAGCTCTATTTCTAAAAAATGAAAAACAGATCCAGAAGAGCTCTTCCCTTCTTGGTCCTCTTCTTTTAGCTTTTGAAATTCAATTTTCAATTCATCAACAAGTAGTGCCATTGTAAAAAGTTTTTTTTAAACAACCCAAATATTTTTAGTCTTTCAAAAAATAATTTCCAAAAAGTCGCAAAGTCACCAAGCAATCCAGATACACACAGTCTGTTTCATTTAGCACTTCCTTCTTTTTTATGTTTTCTCTTCCTGGGGTTATAATAGGTCAGTTATAAAGTTCCAGTTGAAATATATCTTTTAGAAGTTTTGTTACAATTTTGCTCTAATCTTGTAAATTCCAAGTAGCCTCCTCCAAGAAAATCTTAATGTTAGTTCTTTTCCTTCTCCCTTCCCACTTATAGCAATATATATATATATATATATATATATATATATATATATATATATATATATATATATATGCTGTTCAGCTTCCTTCGGGTATTATCCCACGTCATTGTAGTTCTGTTAAAGTTGTAGCAACGTTTCAGCAGAATCTCATCTGCCATCTTCAGGCTTCTGTATGGATGTGGGTCTTACAGCTCCTGGTTTTTAAATTTGAGGCTGGTCCATTCTGATTGGCTGGGAGTCTGGACCTGTTTCATTGGACTTGGAGTTTTATTGATTGGTGTTCCTGGTTTCTTCTGTCTGTTTTGTGGCTTTGATTGGCTGGCAACAGTCTGTTCTTGTGTTGGAGGCTTTTAGTGCAGCTTGGCTCCGTGTGAAGGGACGGCTGCTCTTCATTAGCAAGCTGGGTTTCACCTGGGTGCCTGGTGGGGGGGTTAGGTTGGAGCTATCAGAGGGAGTCTGTTTTTGCCCAGGTGTTTGCCTGGCTTGTGGCATGGAAATCTTTCTATTTGAGAGTGCAGGCTTCCAAATGATTGACAGTCTGGTGGAATCATCTCTTCTATTCATGCTGTCAGGTCTTTTTTCAACAGCATGAAAATATAGCCCCCAAATATAGCCCCCAAATCCAGTTGGATCGGGGGCACTCCAGCGGCGAGCGCAGCAGGAACCACGCAGGATCGTGGATTCCTGCCACCACCGAAGCCTTGCAAAAGTCCAACTGGAATGAGTTTCTTACGTGTGAATTGATGGATTCTGCATAGGGCTGTAGTTGTTTGGCGAGAAATTTGGCTAAGTATTGTAGAGGTGAGCCTATGGAGCTGACTATTGGTTATAGTGTGGTTCCTTCTTTGTGTATCTTGGGGAGACCCTAAAGCTTAGGGCATCTGGGTGATTTCTCTCTGGGTATGATTTTTTGCTGGATTTCTTCGCTGATGGGGGAGGCTTTTATTTTGGATCCGGTGGTTTTTTCTAGGTAGGTGGTGGGGTCTGTGTTTAGAGGTTTGTATGTGGGGTTTTGGAGTAGGTTGGTTAACTTGGTTTGGTAGTCAGATAAGTTCATAACCACTGTTGTGTTGCCCTTGTCTGCTGGTAGGATTATTATGCTGGTGTCTTCTTTCAGGTTAAGTAGTGCAGTTTGTTCTTCTTTGGATAAGTTGCTTTTGGGTGGTTTGCTGGTGCAGAGGATATTGGTGATTTCGAGTCTGATTCTGTTAGCATCATCAGGGTTGGTTTTGGTCAGGCTGGTTTCAACTCCATATATAATGGTTTCTGTGGGGATATGTTTGTGAGTGACAGCAAAGTTGAATCCTTTCGAAAGGACATTGGTTTCGGCTTCAGTGAGGATCTTGTCTGAGATGTTGTGCACTATTTGTTTCATGTGCGGATGTGAGGAGGGAGGAGTTTGTTTCTGGCGTTGTTGTAGTTTTCTGAGTTTGTTGGTATGTGTGCCTGTCTTGAGGGTGGTCTGTGTTTTGGCTCTCCAGACAGCGAGTTGTTTGGATTTGTCCCAAAGTGTGGAGTGAATCTTGTTGCTGAAACCCGCCCTCATTAACAAATGAATATCTAACATGAAGAATGACACCAGAACACAGCAAACTCCAAGACCAATAAACACAGACCAAGACTCCCAACCAATCAGGATGAAGAAAAAACCATTCTGGCTAAGTACCCATGAAAACTTAAGAAAACAAATTATATATATATAATTATATATATATATTATATATATGTATAAAATTTATTATCTATCTTTCACTATCTCTTGTCTATTTTATCATTCACCCATCCATCCATCCCTCCATCCACTAGCTAGCTAGCTGGCCAGCTGGCTAGCTCTCTTTCAAACAGTTGTGGCCAAGTGTCACTGCCATCTGTAAAAGGCTGAAGCATGATGGTCTCGAAGTTTGAGTATCAGCCTGAACAGGTAGACCAGAAAGGAATCATTACCAGATAATCTTATTCTACATTATTGTAAAATCTTGCAGGTCTGAAAGAACTTTTTTCTTCTCATCCTCTTTACAGTCCAAGAAACTAAGGAAGGTTTCTTCTGAGCCTTTTCCATGACCCACATTCCTGCTATGGGCTAATCTGTCACTTATCTGACTATTTCCTTGGCTGTCTCTTGTTGCCCAGCCTTGCAAGGCCATTCCTAAATACCATTAATTGGGGCAGATATTCCCAATCTCCTGTTGTATTGATACAACTTTTCTGGTTGTCATGAAGTGCTCACATTTTACTTTCATTTCCCACTGAATGACTGCAGGAATGGAAAGAAAGAATGCTGTATGAAACATACCAGAAGCTTAGAATGAGCAGAAAGGGAATATGAGGAAAGAGGCCGCTTGAAACAAAGAGGGAAAGAATTATGTTACAAAATCTCATAAAAGTGTTTGGAATTACACTCAAGGGTACTAGCAGGCCTGGTGCATTTTTTTTTTTTTTTGAGGGGGGTTGAGAAATTTAATGAAATTTAATCATCCTTCTTCTATCTAGCTTCAACAGCTTCCTGAAAAATGACATATCCCAATATTTCAACAAGAAGTCTTGATCTTTGATTCGTTTTCCAAATATTTCTGGGAGAATGAACATGGAACACTAATGGGGATCCAGAAAAAAAAGAAACAGTTTGAAATCTGATTTTACTGCGAGAAGTTCCTGGAGGAAGGAGGAGGAGGAGGAAGAAGATGATGATTCTCTTATTATAAGTGGGAAAACTGAGGGTGATAACCATAATTTGCATTATATTCCTTTCAGTGTAGATTACCTATGCTTTGAAGACTATGTTTTAGAACTTGAAAGATTTGTTTGTATTATTGTGACTTATTGTCATGCCCTGTGTCATTTCTGTTTGTTGTATTTATTATGTTATATTCTTTCCTACATAGGCTTTTAAAAATAATTTATCCTGTTTTTTCCACTCCTTGTGTACTTTTTTTTTAACATTATATGTTTATAATATATTGTAATCGGTTGTACATAGTCCAAAGGACTCCTGTTTAAGGCAGTATTAATGTACAGTCAATAAGCAAACAAATAAAGAGTATGTCATAAACCTCCCTCAGCTGATATGAAAAATGAATAAAACCAGTTAAACCTAACAATATCAAGGACCAGTTGTTTTTTTAATACAGAAAGTCAGTAACCTCTCCCGTCCCTGCCATTTTATATGCTTAGATTCAACTTATCTTTGACCACACTGTTACTGCCATTTCCTTCTTCTCTGCAGCTTAACAGAAACCAGGTTCCCCTATCTTTAGAGAAGCACATTTTCATGAAGTTAACTTTTAGTTAAATTGCCAAAACATTAAAAGAAATGGTTCTTTATTTGTTCTTATGTAAGATCTTATGAGGTATCCAGTCCTTTCTTCTTGATTTTTCATTATGAGCTTTAGAAGTTGAAGGGTGAGACAGAATAACAGAACAACAAAATTGGAAAGGTTTTTGTAGATCTTCTGGCTCAACCTCCTATTATACTGTATTATTTCAGACAAATTGTCCAATCTCTTCTAATGATCGAGCACCCACAAATTCTGGAAGCAGGTCATGCCTCTGATTGTTTTGAGGAAGGAAGGAAGGAAGGAAGGAAGGAAGGAAGGAAGGAAGGAAGGACAGAAAAGTTTACAAAAGTACCTTCTGCATCTTGTTTAAATAGGAAAAACATATATTGGGAAGGATAAAATTGGTTTGTGGACAAAAGTACCCGCCAACAATGAAGTTGTCCCTAGGGCTACTCCCCCATGTGAAATACTCCAGGCTACTCCATTTGACCATCTCATACCATGACCTATCCATGAGTGTCTCTTCCCCACGGATGAAGAGCCAAAGATGGTCTTCTAGGACCAAGGGAAGATGGAAGACCACCTTCAGTGATAACCAACAAGGTCATCACAAAGGTGATGTTCCCAAAGGGCAGATCCAAAGATTTGTTTTTCAGGAAGGTCTGCAGCTCCACCTGGATGTCTTCAGCCAGCTGCTTCCCAACAGCCTTTTCTGTTTCAGAGACATAGATGTGATCCCTGTAGAATGAGAGAAGTTTCTCCTGAAGGGTAAGGCAGAACAGGGATTGGACTGCCCCAAAAAGACCCCCGAAGGCAGAGCAAGATCTTTAGCATCTTGTGCAGGTGCAGCTGTGACAGGGACAGCAGGGGCTCCTCGAGATCTTGCCATCAAGCTTTGGACACCCCCTTGATGAGGCTTAGCTCTTACCAGCTCTCTTCCAGGGACTTCTGCTTGGCTTTTATGTTGTTGTCATTACCCAACAGGCTGGTGGGCCAGTCAATGCACCTCTTGACTGCCAGCATTGCCAGGGCCAACAGAGCTACACCACTGACCCCCAGCACCACCCGGGCATTGGCTAGCACCAGGTCCACCAGGCTGCCCAGGCTGCTGTCGTCCTGCCTCTTGCCCTGCTTGCTAGCATAGGTTGCCATCGTCCATTTTCAGAAGCCAGTGCCAACTTGGCTAGTGCCAGGGGAAAGTCTTTATGGGCGCAACCAAGAGAAGACAGGAAGATTCAACAAGGCATTATTGGAAGCCTTCAGGCCTTTCAAAGCACCATGATCTGACCCTCAACTGCCCGCAGTGAAGCACACAAGGGCCTCGGTCTAAGACCCAGTTGGAGACCATTTCCAAGCATTTAGACATACAAAGCCCCTTCATAAAGGTACACTTCAGTAGTAGCATTCATATTCATCCTGGGCACCTACATTAAGTAAAAAAAAATATTAATCCATTTTTAAATTCTTCCACTGAGAGGCTTCTCATTTCTCCAGGCATTTTGGTGCTATGCAGTGCCAATATTTTCTGCTAATTCTATTGAACTTATTAGCTGTATTTCTTAATGCTCCTTATTTTTTCCATTGTTTTATGCTGGTTTATTGTTGAGCTTTTGCAAGTGCATTTATGTTGCTTTTATATTCCAGGAATCTGATGAGTCATGTGTGGAAGATAGGATTGTATCAACCTTTCAATGAAAACGCTTGAAATATAAAGAAGTGTAGATGGGTTTCATTACCACTAGGAGGTACTGTTCATTAAGGAAATTCACACTTGTAAAAGTGGTGGAGGATATTTCCAGTATATTTTTAACAGTAGAGACTATCTGAAATGTAGAAGCTAACATGCAATATTAAGAGATATTTAACATCTTGACTACCCTTCCTGTGGGGCAGTATATGACACTGCTATCTGCTATTTAACATAATCTATTCTTTCTTCCTTCCTTCCTTCCTCCCTCTCCCTGCTCCTCCTCTTTTCTATCTTCAAACAAGCTATGGAATCATAGTTTCCTCTCCTCTCTTCCCCTCCCCATATCCCTTCAAGATAATCCTGTGAAATAAGACAAGTTTGACCAAGAAATAGATTAATTTGTTAAAGAGTCAATAGGAGGTAAGCATTTTCCCACGATTCCCTAAACAAACATTAGTAACTTCTCCAATATACCAAAATAAACAAAGTTGAATCACATTTTCCACATCCCCCAATAGGATATTGCTTATTGCAGAGTAATAAAAAAAATCAATTTTAGTTTGCTCCTAGAAAAAATGATTCTATATTTTATGTTCAGCCTTGGATATTCAAGTATATTTGAGTTGAGGTAGCCATAAAAATAGAATTAGGTGGAGTTGTGCTCCTGCAACAACTTTTTGGCCAAATACAGTCTAATATAATCAGATTCAATTAGATAACTTGATTTTGTTCATTAAGAAAATCCATGGACCTTAGAGAGAATTCTGCCATGGCTAAAAGTAGGACATAACTTTGCAACTAACAACAAAAACAACAAAATGGGAGAATCTAGCAATTGGATTTCATTCTTGTTTTAGAACCGTTGTTACATTTTTTGTAAATGTAGATACATCTTCTTCCTTTTTTCCTTTCTCCTTCCTGCTATCTGTTTAATGGTCTTCCCTCTTCCGTTCCAGAGTTATTACAGGTAGTCCTTGACTTACAACCACAACTGAGCCCAAAAATTGCTAAATGAGACATTTGTTAAGTGAGTTTGCCGCATTTTACAACCTTTCTTGCCACATTTGTTAATGAATCATGCAATTTGTTAAGTCAATAGCATAGTTGTTAAGTGGCTTTCCCGCTGGCTTTGCTTGTCAGAAGGTCACAAAAGACAATCACATGATCCTGAGACACTACAACCATCATAAATGTGAGTTAGTAGCCAAGCATCTGAATTTTTATCTTGTGACCCTGGGAATACCACAATGGTCCTAAGTGTGAAAAACTGTCATAAGTTACTTTTTTCAATGCCACTGAAACTTCAAACAATCACTAAATGTATTGTTGTAAGTCAAGGACTACCTATACAGTCAACAATAATAACTTGTTATGAGAAAAGTGCAGAGTAGAGCAACCAGGATGATGAGGGGACTGGAGACTAAAAGATAGAATGGTTACAGGAATTGGGATGGCTAGTCTAGTGAAGAGAAGGACCAGGGGAGACATGATAGCAGTCTTCCAATATTTGAGGGGCTGCCACAGAGATGAGGGGGTCAAGCTATTTTCCAAAGCACCTGAAGGCCAGACAAGGAATAATGGATGGAAACTGAACAAGGAAAGATTTAACCTGAAAATAAGGAGAAAGTTTCTGACAGTGAGAATAATCAACCAATGGAACAGCTTGCCCTCGGAAGTTGTGGGAGCTTCATCACTGGAGGCTTTCAAAAAGAGACTGGACTGCCATCTGTCAGAAATGGTGTAGGGTCTCCTGCTTGGACAGGGGGTTGGACTACAAGGTCCCTTCCAACTTTGATTATCTATTATTATTATTATTATTATTATTATTATTATTATTATTGTTGTTGTTGTTGTTGTTGTTGTTGTTGTTGTTGTTGTTATTGTTATTGTTATTATTGTTATTGTTATTATTATTATTATTATTATAATGAGAGTCAGCAGGTGCCACATCAGCTTGATTTTACATTAACCCCAATTCTATTCACATCAGAGATTTTTCCAGCTATCTAGTTTAATGAGAAGAAGGACTAAAGGATGACATGATAGCTGTCTTCCAATATCTCAGAAGAAGAAGGAGTCAACTTATTCTCCAAAGCACCTGAAGGCAGGACAAGAAGCAACAGATGGAAACTAATCAAGGATAGAACTAACTTAGAATCAAGGAGAAATTTCCTGACAGTCAGAACAATGAATCAGTGGAATGACTTGTCTCCAGAAGTTATGAATGCTCCAACAGGAGGGGGGGTGTTTAAGAAGAGATTGTACAATCATTTGTCTAAAATGGCATAGAGTTTCCTGCCTGAACCAGGGAGTTGGACTAAAAGACCTCCAAGGTCCCTTCCAACTCTGTTATTCTGTTATCTTCTTTCCAACTTTTTAGTTGGCCAAAAGAACACCATCTGATGTGTTTGCTCTTGTGAGGCTAATAAAGTACACCATCTTTAACTGAGGCATGAAAAAAAAAAAAAGGAGAGACACCTTGCATGAAATGATAACTGAAGTGATGAAGAAGATATTCCAAGATATTCAGAGATATGCCTCTGAACAACTTTATTGGGTATGAATCAGAGTTGATATTCATCAGGTTCTGACCAGTTCTAGAGAACCGGTAGCAGAAATTTTGAGTAGTTCAGAGAACCGGCAAACACCACCTGTGTCTGGAGATTTTACAGTATCCTTCCCCTGCCATGCCCACCAAGCCACACCCACAGAACCAGCAGTAAAAAATATTGAATCCCACCACTGGTATGAACCACTTCCTTGAAAAAACAACAGCATTAATCCTCCAATGTATATGTAACTATAAAAGACAGATAGATCACTTCTGGCAGCTTTTGAAGTTTTTACTGAAACATTATTTATTTCCATATAATCAATCATGCCCAATAGCTGGGATTGAGTTGTTCAGTCTTGTCACATTGGAAACTGCAAGAACAAATTGTATGTACTGTTTTTTTTATTTGCTCTCCCGCTATAAACATGATTCCCCTATTTGGGTCAAGGTTTAAACAAACTTAGCACTGTAGTCAAGCCAAGAGGTCAACAAATATGTTTGTTTCCCTTTTTGAGCCAAAAATGTTATGTATGTGTTAAGTAGAGTCTTTTTAATTGAAAAAGAAAAAAAAAGACTCCCTGGTGAAGAATAGTCTATCTTTTTCTCTCCAATCTAGAACCTATTTTTTCTGGTCATTAGTATTCTGAGTTGTAGTCATTGGTACTAATAACCAGATGACTGCAAGCAATATAAATTCTTCAATTTCCCACTAGTCAGTTAGAACCTTTTTCATTTTCTTTCCAGGAACTTTCTTAGATAAGAAAATACATATTTTTGATGGGGGCTGAGACAAGAAAGTCCTGTTGCCTTTTGGAAAAGCACTTTTGGGACAACCATGGCCTAAATGATTGAGAATCTCTAAAAGACAAGTTGGAAGTCTGCATATCACATAATTGCCCTTGAGATACAAGGGGTTGGACTAGATCTCCAAGGTCCCTTCCAATTCTGTTACTCTGTTACATGGGATCCTGTGTTGAGAAGGGACTTGGACTAGATGATTTCTATGGTCATTTCCAAGTCTATGATTCCATAATAAAACCAAATCAGAATTATTTTCTACTCTAACTCCACCTATTGCTTTTGAAGAATGACTACCCATAATAATCTTTGGAGATTAATAGAAATAGCATAGGCTCTTGCCAGACAGCAAGAGTATATGGTATAGTGTAGTGGTTAGGATATCAGGCTAGAAATGAGGAGATCGGGAGTTCTAGTCCTGCCTTAGGCACCTAGGTGAGCTTGGGTCAGCCATTTTCTTTCGGCTCCAGGAAGGAAACAATGGAAAACTTACTTCTGAAAAACATTGATGGACCATCTGCTAAAATAAAACCAGGCCATGGCACACACCTGAAAGTAAATCAGGAAGCCTGTAATTGTGGAGTCTGTCTGGCAAGAACAAAGAATGCTTATCCACAGGAGATAAGCATGTGTAAATTTTGTAACAATCCTGGCTAACTGGAAAACTGATAAAAGTAACACGAGTTAGCTAACTTGCAGACCTCAGCTAAAAGTTAGGCCTGCAGAAAATCAAATGTGTATTAGATAATTCTAGGGCATTCATTAGCCAAGACTTGGGAATAGGGACAGCTAGAGACCAATAGAACAAATTGTAGAATTATTACTAAAATGTTTATTAGATGACATTTCTTATTATCTCACTTTGTCCCACCTTCTCCTTTAGTGAAAATGTATAAAACTTATTCAATCCTTTGTTCTTGGCTCTTGACATTTTGACCAGGAGCTCTTTTCCTTTATTGGAGTACTCCAATAAAAAGCAATAAAAAAACCTGCACCTGGTGTTTGGCGTCTATCATTGGCTTTGGCACCAAGCTGAGACCCGAATTGGGGACAATATATTACCAAGAAAACTGCAGGGACTTTTCCAGGCGGTCTCCAAGAATCTGAATGGGAAAAAGAAAAAGAAACAGGCTCTTGCCTTTCGATGGCAATATTCTCTATGGATTGACAGAGTTTGTGAAAGCAACAGAGGACAAGGCTGACTTGCCTTGGTTAGGTTAGTAGCAGTAAAAAAAGGTTGGAGACAGGTCCATATTCATTCTGTGCATTCATGTCCTGAACAAACAGTGGGACATTTTCACGCAGGAGAAAAAGGGGCATGTGATTGCTCTATTTCAGCCTACAGGGTGCTTGGATCTGACCCATTGAGCCACTCTGGAAACAGCAAAGGACCAGCCCATGGTGCGTGCCTCTGCCAGCAAAAATGAAGCTCAGGAGGGCCACAGGTGGCCCTCGAGAGCCTGTTTTCATTGGCAGAGTACTCAGGCCATGCCCACCCCAGCCCCCTGAGGCCAAATACAACCTTGATGTGACCCTCAATGAAATCAAGTTTGACATCCCTGCTCTATTTGATTCTTTAGGTTTAAGCCAATTATGCATAATAACAAAGCTGGAAGGGACCTTGGAGGTCTTCCAGTCCAACCCACTGTACAAGCAGGAGACTCTATACCATTCCAAACAAATGGCTGCCCAATCTCTTCTTAAAAACCTCCAGTGTTGGAGCACTCGCAACTCCTGAAGTCAAGGCATTCCCCTGGTTAATTATTCTCACTGTCAGGAAATTTCTCCTTAGTTGAAAGTTGGTTTTCTCCTTGATTAGTTTCCACCCATTATTTGAGAATAAATCATTGGGAACCATTTGTAGGCCACTTCAGCTCTACAAAGCTGGTGAAGAAGAAAAAAGTGGGGTTACGAAATCTCTTAAAATAGTGTCCTTGATAAGCCTGAACTGAAAGAACAAACTGTCTGACAAGATAAGGACATTTTATCCTAGGTATAGATTAAAAAGGAAGGATCAGTGAATTCAGAGCTGACAAAAACACTCTTAATAAAAAATATCTAATCTAGGTTTTTTGGGGGGTGGGGTGGGGGAAGAGAAACACACACCACCCCATCCAATAATAAGCTCTACTTCTGAGCTGGCATTGAAATTAGGACATAAAAGGTTGTAGAATAAAAGGGACATCAGAAAACATTTCCTGTGCTGTGCCTCCTACAGTTAGTTTCCCCACAAGGAAGGAACTCGCCTATTTTATCTTCTTTGCAGGTAATGTTATCATCCTTTTGACATATTTATATTGTGATATAACTACCTGTTTAGATAGATAGATAGATAGATAGATAGATAGATAGATAGATAGATAGATAGATAGATAGATAGA
>BLBF01000050.1:12756675-12769189 GCA_015471245.1 Laticauda colubrina | reverse complement strand
TCTTTCTTTCTTTCTTTCTTTCTTTCTTTCTTTCTTTCTTTCTTTCTCTCTCTCTCTCTCTCTCTCTCTCTCTCTCTCTCTCTCTCTCTCTCTCTCTTTCTCTCTATCTATCTATCTATCTATCTATCTATCTATCTATCTATCTATCTGTCTATCACCTGTGTGGTGTCATTGCAGGTGAAGGGTTTCGGATTATGGGAGTTGAAGTCTAAACATCTCAAAATCATCAGGGCTGATAAATATTGCCTTAGACCATCTCAAGCGATGTTTGTCTTTAATCCATTTTTAACCCAACACAATGAAGAGATTCATTAGGTCACAATAATAAAATAGTCACAGCATAAACCATTTTATGTATCATGGGATGCTGCACTGATTGTAGGTGTTAAAAATGATCATTAATCACTTTTCTCAGTGATGTAACTTTGAACAGTCACTAAATGAACTGTTTTTAGTCAAGGACTACTTGTACATAACTGTTCAAAAAGCAACCAAATAAACTGAAATGCTGGTATATACCAACAGTATATCAAAAGCCTTCTTCAGTAGATCTCTGTTTAGTATTTTCCTGAAATAATGAAATAGAGACCAATCTGATTTCAAGGGAAAGAAACTTCCATAACGTTGGTGGTATCACATAAAAAGAGCATTTCTGGAGTTTCACCAATCACCATCACCGCTTATCTAAGAGAAAATGGGAATAATAAATAGAGGTTTTTTTGTTAAGTTTTATTGATTTTTAAAGACAAACAAAAACAAACAAAACATAAAAACATCCAACTTTCTTCCATAAGTGTACAAGCAGTGTGTCAGTTGGTTTACAAATTTTTTGTGCATTGATTTCATAGTCTCAATTACAGTTACATAACATAATAAATCATATTATCAATCAGAAATTGAATACCCAAGTATTATTATTAATCAATCATTTGACTGTAATTTTGTTCATCCATACTTTGCGAGATAACTATACTTCACTTAGTTTATTTTATAACAATTCATATAGTCCTCCCAAATCTATCCTAAAAACATTTTATATATATAATAATAATAAAAAAGAAAAGAAATACATCTTTATATATTCATTATTTTCTAAAATTCTACATATTCTATTATTATATTTTGTTATCTAGCCATTGATAGAAAAGGTCCCAAATTTTGTAAAATTGTTTATCCTCTTCTTCTCTAATTTCAAATGTCAATCTACTCATTTCAGCACATTCCAGTATTTTCTTGATAGTTTCCTCCTGCGATGGTATTTTCTCATTTTTCCAATTTTTAGCAAATACAATCCTAGCTGCTGTTAATACATTTACAATCAAATATTTTAAATCTTTGCTTTATGTATCAGGTAGAATTCCCAATAAAAATATCTCTGGTTTTAAATCTATATGCTTTTTAGTCATTTTTTTCCAACCACATGTGGATTTTAGTCCAATATTTTTTAACATCCACACAAGTCTACCACATATGGTAACATGAGTCAGGTGTCTGATGACATTTCCAACATCTTTCGGATTTATTCTTGAACATTCTTGCTATTCTTGTCAGGGGAAAATGCCACCTGTAAAACATCTTATACAAATTTTCTTTAAATGCTGTTGACATTGTCATTTTGTAATTTTGAGACCACAATTTTTGCCATTTCTCTAAGTCAATCCCATATCCAAAATTCTTCCCCCAAGCAATCATAGTTTCTTTAACTTGTTCTTCTTCTAATTTAATTCCTAATAAATATCCATATTATCTTTTAATCACCTTTTCATCAGTACCTGTCAAAATCTTATCCAAATCAGTCAATTTATCATAAAAACTTTCTGTTTTAAAATCTTTATCATACCTTGAATGTATTTGCATATAAGAAAACCAATTCATCTTTGTTTTGTTCAGAAAACACGTGAGGTAGACCGGGTTCCAACAACAAATACTTTATTCTTTAACTAGTCAGTAAATAGAAACAGTTGGCTGAAGCCGAGGCCAGCCTTTTATACAGGCTGGCTTGCCTGCTTGTAGCCAATGGCAGTTGCTTAAATTTGCCGCCTTTCAGCAGCTCTTTGGATTGGTTCCTAGTGAACCAATCCAATGCTTAGTTTATTTGACCAATCAGGTTTGCAGATTTGGAGTCACCCACTTTACATATAGAACACCCCTCCCCTCTTAGTTCAGTCCTACGTGGTGACGTAGTCTCGTAGGTGGGGCTTTTCCAGACTCGACTTGACTTGCGCGGTTCATTCTTCGTGAAGACTTCAACCGGTTCGGATGGGGCTGCTGTGTCGTCTGTTCTTCTCTCTGGAACCGTCTGGAAGGGTGAGTCAGCCATTTTACCGCCACCTGAGTTTCTTAGGCTGGCGGTTTTGCCGCTCCCTCCCGTTTCCTCCGGTCAGGTCGAGCTGGCCTGGCTGGCCCCTTCCGATGGGCTCTTCACGCAAGTCTCTCCAAACAGTGAGTCTTTTATTTGCTCTTTTTGTTCATATGTTTCATTGGTTTTATTTTTTAATTCTTGCAATTCCCCCCCCACCTTAGTTGGCAATTCGTCGGTTTTTTCGACGAATGGTTGTATGTCTGTAGTTCTTTCTCTATTACGGGATCGAAGCTGGTCTATGTGCCGCTTCCATTCCCTGCCATCATCTACCGTTAACCGGTAGGATTTGGGGCCTGTTATTTGGGTAATTTGTCCTGGTAGCCATGCTGGGTCCCCAGTGAAGTTTTTGGCGTAGACTAAATAGCCAATTCCAAATTTTCTAAACCGTGTAGAGGAGTCGGGGGGGTTTTCTGGCGTGAATTCTGGGTGCAGTCTATCAAGGGGTGACCTTAGTTTTCTCCCCATGAGTAGCTCTGCTGGGGACTTGTTGGTTGTGGTACTGGGTGTTATGTGCTGGAGTGTGAGCAATCAGTTGATTTTTTGCTGTACATCTCCAGTGTCCATTTTTTCTAACCCTTCCTTTGTAAATCGGACCATTCTCTCTGCCCTACCGTTTGCAGCCGGATGGGCCGGCACGGTTAGGGCATGTCTAATACCTAGGGAGGCTAGGTATTGTTCAAAGTGTAGGCTGGTTAGTTGTGGTCCATTATCGGACACGAGGATGTCCGGAATGCCATGGGTGGCAAAAAGGCTGTCCAGTTGTTTTATTACTAATTCAGTTGTTGTTGATGGCATAATTTTTACTTCTAACCAGTTAGAATAGGCGTCCACAACAATCAGAAAGGTATGTCCTTTAGTTGGACCAGCGAAATCGATATGGATTCGTGACCAGGGGCCCCGTGGGATTTCCCAAAATCTAATGGGTGCTTTGGGTGGGGATGGTCTAATTGTTTGACATTTGTTACACGAGGTTACCCAGTATTCTATGTCCCTATCAATACCCGGCCACCAGACATAACTTCTAGCAAGGCTTTTCATTTTTACAATCCCCGGGTGACCTTCGTGTAGCATACTAAGTACCCTAGGTTGTAGTTTGTTAGGAAAAACCACCCGATCACCCCACAGTAAACAACCTTTTTGAATAGAAAGTTCGGTTTGTCTGGTCCGGAAAGGTTTAAAGTTTTCAGTTTTTTTATTTTCCGGCCAGCCTTTACCTACCCAGTTAAGAACACGGGCAGTCAAAGAGTCTTTTGCGGTGGCTCTGGCAACATCATATGCTGATATGGGTAGATCGGGGTAAGTCTCTATTTGTAGTGCTGTCATCGCTGGTGCCGGGTCTTCTTCAGTCGCTGGCAAGGGTGCTCTCATCATTCTTGGGGAGAGGATATTTGGTGTAGGTTTGTTTCCCGCCAAAATTCCTATTAGCGGTTTGTGGTCTGTTATAATTTGAAAGGTCCGCCCGTATAGGTACTCGTAGAAACGTTTCACTCCTGCAACAATTGCTCGTGCCTCTCTGTCCAATTGGCTGTAATTCCGCTCGGTTTTAGATAAAGTCCTCGAATAATATGCGATGGGCGCTTCTCTGCCATCCGGTAGTTGGTGGCTTAGGATGGCACCTACTCCGAATGGGGAGGCGTCGCAGGTCACTCTTAAGGGCAGTGTGTTGCTAAATTGAATGAGAACGTTTGAGGATGTTAGCAAGCTTTTAATTTTTGGGAAGGCTTGCTTTTCTCTGTAACCCCAAGTGCAAATTGCTTTTTTGTCGAAAAGACGGTGCAATGGTTCTGCCTTATTTGGCAGGAATACATTATAGAAGTTAATTAGTCCTAAAAAGGCTTGTAATTCGGTCTTGTTTTTTGGTTCTGGTGCATTTTTAATCACTTTAATCTTTTTGTCTGTAGGGTGTATACCCTCTCCGTCTATTAAATAGCCCAGGAATTCGACGCTATTCTTAATTAGGCAACACTTTTCTCTTTTTACTTTGAGGCCAGATTCTCTGAACTTAGTTAGTACTTCTTTGAGTCTGTTTTTTAATTGGGTTTCATCTTTGGCTGAGATCAGGACGTCGTCGAAATATGGTACGACTCCTTGTATGCCATTTAGGAGGCATTCCATTAGACTCTGGAAGATGCCTGGGGCCACACTCACTCCAAATTGGAGTCGGTGACATTTGAATGCGCCCTTATGTGTGACTATAGTCTGTGCTTCAGCAGTTTCTGGGTCCACTGGGAGTTGTTGATAGGCTTGTGCTAAGTCAAGTTTAGCAAAAACTTTTCCTTTTCCCAGGGAGTGAAGCAAATACTGGACTACAGGCACCGGGTATGCGCTTGGTTGTAATGCGTGGTTCAGGGTAGCCTTATAGTCACCACAGATTCTAACGGACACGTCGGGTTTGACCGGTGTGACTATAGGTGTTTCCCACTTGGCACGGTCCACAGGTTCTAACACCCCTTGGGCTATTAATTTGTCCAGCTGTTCCTCTATTTTTGCCTTTAGTGCAAAAGGAACTCGCCTGGCTTTTATTCTTCGTGGGGCTATTTGGGGGTTTAGACTGAAAGAAATGGGATTTCCCCGATACTTGCCAAGTGAGCTGTCAAAAACGTCTTGGAATTCTCGGATGAGGTCGTCTTCCCAACCAGTTGTAGTCACTCGATCGATCCTGGTCATCCCGATGCCCAATTGCGCGAACCATTCGATGCCCAGGAGGCTTGGTCTGTTTCGGTCGACTATGGTCAGCGGTAGCACCTTGACGTGTTGTTTGTAGGCGACTCGGAAATGTCCCATGCCGACTACAGGGATTTGGTTTCCCTGGTAGTCCTTGAGGGTTAGGTGCTGCTTCTGTAATTCTTTGGGTTTGATACCTGGGACTAGCTGTTTTATTGTGTCCCACGATACCATGGAGAGGAAGGACCCCGAGTCTACTTCCATCTTGCAGTGTTTTCCTTCGATTTTTACAATGACTTTAACTTTCTTCCCGCTTCCCGTCTGAGCGCTCTTTATAGTGACAGTTTGGTGTGTATTGGCTCGCTTCTCTTGTTGCCACTTTCTCTCAGCTCGTTTAGGCTCAGCTCGTGTTGGGGAATTTCTGCGTCTCGTTGGGCTGTAGCTTTTTTTGTTCCTGCAGACTTTCTCGATGTGCCCTCGTTTCTTGCAATGCCTGCAGATGGCATCGAGAAATCTGCATTCGGCTCGGGAATGGTTTCCTCCGCAGCCAGCGCACTCCCGCCAATTCCTTCTTTCGTGCTCTTTTCTGTTCATGAGCAAACGGTGGATCTTGTCGTCTTCTTCGCTCGATTCGAATGTTTCGCCAGACTCTTCGTAGTGGGTTGCGGTGGCAGGCTGCTTTCTGTCTTTGGTTGGGTTTGTTTCTTCGCTGTGTGTGTTCATCTTTTTCATTGCTCTGGCCGATTTTTTCACAGCTTCAGCGGCTGTGGCTTCCGCGATGGCTTCGGTCATGGTGATGTTGGGCTTGTTGAGTAATTTACTCTGTGCGGTTGAGTCTCTCAGACTGAACATCACGCGATCCCTCATCACTTCGTCAATGTTCAGGAAATCACACTCACCCCCTAGTTGTCTAAGGGCAGCAATGAAATCGGCGACGGTCTCTCCCTTTCTCTGGTCTCTGCAGTAAAATTCATGTCGCTTTATTAAGTTTGACACCATTGGAGCGTAGTGTGCTTTGAGGATTCTTTGCAATTCTGGCCACGTTAGTTGTTTAATGTCTCGGGGCTTCGCAATGGCCTTTGCCATCTTGAAAACCGTTGGCCCGCAGTGAGTCAGGAACACAGCTCTCTTGCGTTGCTCTGAAATGTCTTCCATTTCATTGCTCTCCAAATACATTTGGAAGCGATCTGCATAGGAATCCCAATCCTCTTCATTGGGATTGAAGGGTGCGGGCGGTGCGTTGTTTCCAGGCATCTTGGTTGTCATCTGGACTTTTTATCACCGCGTGCAGGTTTTTTCGTTTAGGACGATCCCATCCTCGTCGCCAGTGTTTTGTTCAGAAAACACACGAGGTAGACCGGGTTCCAACAACAAATACTTTATTCTTTAACTAGTCAGTAAATAGGAACACTTGGCTGAAGCCGAGGCCAGCCTTTTATACAGGCTGGCTTGCCTGCTTGTAGCCAATGGCAGTTGCTTAAATTTGCCGCCTTTCAGCAGCTCTTTGGATTGGTTCCTAGTGAACCAATCCAATGCTTAATTTATTTGACCAATCAGGTTTGCAGATTTGGAGTCACCCACTTTACATATAGAACACCCTTTATACCTTGTTCCTCTAGTTTTGCATAGATTTAAGTTCACCCTTTTCATTCAAAAGGGATAATTAATAAAGTTTTGAGGAACTTGATGTAAGTGGGTTGAAATAGAAGATGAGGTTCTGGAGACATCTTTTTAAAAGCCAGCCAAAGATATGTGATTTTTGTGACAGGTTTGCCAGTCCTTACTGCATTCAAAAGGATTCATTTTCCTCTATACTTAATGAATTTCATTTTATTGTGTTAGGACTGTCAGTCAGAAATAATAGCATAAGAAATATTTACAAATATTATCTCGGTAACCAGCATCCTTAACTCAAATGAAATAGTCAAAGCAGATTAGTTGTTGTTTGTTTTTTTAACAAATAGAGAATTCCAGATGTCTATTTATTGCAGCTTAAGTCAATGGCCTTCTAGGAGTAAACAAATTTTTCTCTTGAACTTGCTGCCCTTTTCACAAACTGCAGTAACAGTGGCTAGAAGAAATTGGTGGTTGGGGAACTGTGTGGCTCATAAAATCTAAGCTGATTTGCTTTACTTGTTCATTTCTCCTAATTTTCTCCAGAATTTTGGTTCTGCAATCCAACAAGACAGAAACAAACTTCAGAGAGTAATTAGGACTGCAAAAAAAACAACAACACACGGTTACTACCAACCTGCCTTCCATTGAGGACCTGTATACTGCATGAGTCAAAAAGTGGGCTGTGAAAATATTTACAGATCCAGACATAAACTGTTTCAATTCCTTCCCTCAAAACAATGGTATAGAGAACAACTGGACACAAGGACAGTTTTTCCCAAATGCCATCACTCTGCTAAACAAATAATTATCTCAACACTGTCAAACTATTTACTAAGTCTATATTATTATTACTATTAGTCCTCTCAACATTTCTATTATTCATCCCCTCTCACTTGTGACTGTATGTAACCTGGTTGCTTGTCTCCTCATGATTTTATTGACTGTTTCCTAGTATGATTCAATTGCTTACTGTATCCTATGTACCTTATGATTCTTGACTCTTGATGAATGTATCTTTTATGCACACTGAGAGCATATGTACCATATATTACCATACCAAGACAAATTCCTTGTGTGTCCAATCACACTTGTCCAGTAAAGAATTCTATTCTACTCATTGCACTTTTTTGGGAATCAGCTACATCTGGCTTATGAAACAATAGTTTGACAATGTACTATAAAAACTATAGCTTGGACCATGTGGATCCTACATAATGATAGCTGGTTTGAACAAAACATTCCAATTTATATCCTGAATTTTAAAAGAGGAATTAGCAAATTCGGAGATGGCACAAAGTACATCTATGCTGGAAGGGATCCCATCTGATATCAGGAAAACAAGCATGCCCATACACATTACACAAACCCTTTATAAACCTATCAAAACTGAAGTCTTAGTCAATACAATGAACATTTCCAGAATAAATTAATGTTTCCAATATGAACAACGAATTTTTAAGTAAATGTATATTTCTGTGTAAGGAAATACAGTTCTAGATTTTAAGGGGAATTTCAAGGGGAATTTCATATGAAAGGGAATTTTGTTAAAAGAAAAAGGCATGGAAATAGTTCTACAAGAAAGAAAACCAGAAAAACTTATTCATAACACTCTAATATCAATGTGTGCAGTGCAGGAAATATACTATACAATGTTGTGTGATGTATTTTCCTTTGGGTCAACATCTGTAATTTGATTTTCATTCATTCTCCAAAAATCATGCATCATACTCTCCAGTAACCTTTTTATGCTCCGACAACTTTGGGCTGCCAAGGTGATCATCTAGGTATTTCAAGAATGCCTTGTTTTCCCCCACTCCCTTTTTCTGGCAGCTGAAAAGACCAAAGGAGTATCTTTAGTTGATTTTTAGTTGACAATGGGTTTGGGCGAACCCACCTTTGTGATCACTGGTTGGACCCACCCAATTATCCTTGCACTATACTTTCTATATTTAACTAACTTTTTGGCTTGTTCCCTTCAGCCACCCTGTGCCACCCCTGCTGTACTCACCAGAGCCATCTGAGTTGATTAGATGCATATTTGAAGCTCTGATTTAATCCCAAAGGGGCTGAACACAAAAGCACTCACAACCAATGAACTGGTTGGTAACGTAAGTGCAGCCCACCTCTGGATTGTTGGTTGTCTGCACCCCCAGATACCTAATACTGTTGACCACCACTATAGCTGCATCCTTGATACTGAGTGGTGTATGATCATGACAGCTCTGTACGTGGCCCTCTCACATGGTACTTATACTGTTTTTCTTTTTGCAAAATTCCACTTGAGAATTTGCATCTTTAAAAACACATATGAATCTAGAGGTGCGATTCGTTCCACACAAATATAGAAGTGCGGATTTGCTATATTTCTTTTTAATGTAAGAACCATGCTGGAAATTGCATCTTTATCTTTGTCAACTCTTCACATGTGTACAAGTGAGCACATTTACAGAAGGAGCTTTTACTCAGAGGTGCTCCACTCCTTGAGTATACTTTGGGTATACTCTCTTCCAGAATGTTCCTCCATTATGAGAGCTCTCCCCCCAACCTCTTTTTTTTTTTTAAATCATCTGGCCATTTTATTGTTGTAACCAATGAGCCTCTTCATTGTGTTGGGTTAAAACAATGGAATAAAAATAGACATTTTTAGTAACCTTCTAAGATAGCCACTAGATCTAGGATTGCTTGACACTGGCTCATCAGGGCTTGTGTGAATACAGCTAAAGCATGTTACCTGTACTACACATTCTCCTTCTGATGGTTGGTTTTGCATCCCTTCTAAATAAAGAATCTAGAGCTAAGTGTGTTGTTTCTGAAGAGCCATTCGTGTTTTAAAGAAAAAGAATAAAATTTGGTGGCTATCACAAACAGGACTCTGATGTGTTCAGAAAGAATGAATCAAAAACTATTTTATAAGAGCAGAAATTTTTGCAAGCTTAATACAGGATGAATCTGATCATTCCCCCCTTGGGAATAACAAAATTAATTAAAATGAAATGAAGCTACACAAAAAACAGAGATACAATGCAAATTTTTATTCATTCTTTTAAAAGCATTTGATATAGGAACTATTGCTGGCTTGTACAAAATTTAGCATATTCAGAATTTTGGTTTCGTCCTGATTGAAAAGTAAAGAGACAAAGTAAAAGCAGAGCAAATATCTAAATAGATTACAATGGTAGCAATGGTGTACAGATCACGAAATGTCTTCAGGAAATGAGCCACGAGATAAGATTTTTCCCATGGAAGAGCAGCCATTTGAGGGAGACACTATCTGATGCACTCAGATCAATTTGAAATACTGGTAGTTTTTGCCTTCCTCATAGTACACAGGCAACCCATTCTTACAAACAATGACAATATATCTGGGTGAAGCATCTTCCCTGTAATTACAAGGGGGTGTGTCCGAAAATCCTTTTGCTTTACAGGTGGTAACCTGGAACAGGTCCTTGCTACGCCGCAATCTGCCTCTAAAAGGTATTCCTTGGTTCCCGCATACATCGGTGATTTTTTTCTTCGTATCATGGATGAAAGTGTTCATCATCTTGCATTTGGGACTACTCAACCCACGCTTTTGCATGATTTTATTACAATAATTATCTCCATCTTTGCTTTTGGGGTTATCGTAGTGCTGCTTCAGGAATCTTGTATAATCCGCAGTGTAGGTGTCCAAAATCAAGGTCACAGCCAGGATTATGAAGAGTCCAAGGGCAAATCCCTTGAGCAGCAAGGTCAGCTCTGCCACACAAGAAAGAAATAAGATGCATAAATATCTCAATTTGACAACAACCATTAAAATACCTCGCCCTGAAATGGACTTTTCTATTTTTTGGCAATGTGGAAAGCATTTGATATCTAGAAGACATCTCAGATGGAGAAGTAGTCCTTGGCATTTGAAATATATTTCAAATGCAGTCAGAGGTGTCATTCAGCAGGTTCTGACCAGTTCTGGAGAACTGGTAACAGAAATTTTGAGTAGTTCGGAGAACCGGCAAATACCACCTCTGACTGGAGATTTCACAGTAACCTTCCCCTGCCACACCCACCAAGCCACGGCCACAGAACTGGTAGTAAAAAAAATTAAATCCCACCACTGAATCCCACCAGAGTGGGGTATAGTTCAGAGATATATGTTTAGGGAAATAGACATTTAAATCCCTGCAAGTATTCGGGGAAATGTTAAGCAGGGAGGGCATTTGCTTCAAAATCTTATGCAGGGAATTTCTAAGAAAGGCTATTTCTAAGGAAACAAGTCACTGACATGTAAATGACTATGGAGATTTTCAGTCACCCAGGTCATAGTTGTCCCAAACCAGAGGTGGTATTTAGCAGGTTCTGACCAGTTCTGGAAAACCGGTAGCGGAAATTTTGAGTAGTTCAGAGACTGGCAAATATCACCTCTGACTGGAGATTTTACAGTGTCCTTCCCCTGCCACGCCCACCAAGCCACGCCCACAGAACCAGTAGTAAAAAAAACTGAATCCCACCACTATCCCAAAGGGGTCTCAAGAGGCCACTTGACTTTCTGGTTTTTATTTGAATACATTTTGCTTCTCATCCAAGAAACTTCTTCAACTCCGTTTCTTTGAAAATGTTTCACTTCTCATCCAAAAGCACCTTTGGGATAGCCATGACCCAAATGACACATTTATCTATCTATGCAACAGAGCTAAAGAAGCTTCTTGGATGAGAAGTGAAATGATTTCAAAAAGAAAGCAGAAAGTTCAGTTGCCTCTTGAAAAAGCACCTTTGGGACAATAAACCTCTGAAAGTTTTCCAGGCTGTCATATTCAGAATTGACTTCCCTTGCTGTTGAATGAAAGGGCTCTTCAAACATTCCTGAATTAACAGAAACCTCTACAAAAGGGGAGCCAAACTCAGTTTTATTGAGGTCTGCCTTAGGGTTGTGTTTCATCTTGGGGAACCATGGCCAGCTTGACATCACTCATGTCAGAAGCACCTGTTGGGGTCCAAGCACTCTTCCAGTAAAAATGTTTTTGGCTGCGGTGACCTCTTACAACCCTCTGACAATGAAACCATTTTCACTGGCAGAGGCACGATGGGCCAGTCCTTTGCTGTTTTTCCAGGGTGGCCCTGCAGGTCAGATCTAAGCACTCCATGTGCTGGATTTGGCCCCAGGGCCTTGAGTTTGACACCCCTGCTCTACAATTGCAGTATTGTAATGGTGTGGGCAATGACTTTGGGAGATAGAAGAAACAGCCACAAACTAGGCAACAGTCAGGTGTGGCAGGTAAGTCAACAAAAGGAATGGGGGCAAGATAAACTTCTTAGAACAGTGGTTGCCAACCAATGGGTGGGGGACCACTGGTGGTCCGTGAAAATTTTTTGGTGGTCTGCAGAGAAATGTCACCCCCAAAACACTCCCCAAAGCAATTAATCCAGGCTGCATGGGAACACAAGGCTGCGCCACCCACATGGCCTGTGAGAACAAAGGCTTGCGTCACTTGCATTGCGAACAACATAAGATAGTGAGCAGAGGGGAAGAAGGGCGGAGAGGGGGAACTTGCCTCACTCACCTCACGCACCTTGCCTGGCCACCAGGCTGCTTCTTTCCACTTCTTTCTTCTTCTGCTTTTGGCTGCACGCAAGGAAAGCAGCAAAAGTCTTCCTTTCTCTCCCCCAAACTCTGCCAGAAATGGTCTTTGGGACCCTGCAAGGCATCCTGCTCCAAGAGGCTGTGCCAGCACAAGTCTCACAAAGACTCATTTTTGGCAGAGTTTGGGGGAGAGAAAAAAAGACTTCAGCTGCTTCTGCTGCTTTCCTTGCATGAAGCCAAAAGTAAGTAAGTCAGTCTCTCTCTCTCTCTCTCTCTCTCTCTCTCTCTCTCTCTCTCTCTCTCTCTCTCTCTCTCTC
>BLBF01000050.1:12641388-12756665 GCA_015471245.1 Laticauda colubrina | reverse complement strand
CTCTCTCTCTCTCTCTCTCTCTCTCTCTCTCTCTCTCTCTCTCTCTCAACAGAGACAATATCCTGTGATCCCAAATAAAGGATGATCAATTGGTAGGAAAATTGGGTGGGGAATTTTCCTGCAGACTTTTCTTGCAATTTTTCCAGGGTCTCTGGTCTGTGGGATTTAAAATTATGAGTTTGGTGATCCCTGGGATCCAAAAGATTGGTGACCCCTGTGTTAGAAAGTTTCTTAGATTGTAAAGGTGACAGAGGGGAGATGTTCTTTCAGACTTGCAAGCAGCGGTGGTATTCAGCAAGTACTGCTGAACTGGTAATGGAAATTTTGAGTACCAGCAAATACCACCTCTGATTGGAGATTTTACACTATCCTTCTCCTGCCATGCCCATCAAACCACACCCACAGAACTGGTAGTAAAAAAATTGAATCCCACCACTGCTTGCAAGTACATTTAAAGTAAACTAAATAAAGTTAGAGCTAGTATTACTGGATTGCTTCTTGTCTGGCCTACCAGGCAAGGCTGACAAAAATTATTTCTATTTCTTGGGAACCTTCACTCAATCTTTACTCCCTCTTTATTGCTTCTAGTCACCCCATTCGTCTGATTTCTCTCCCAAAAATAGCCTTAGGTTCTCTGAGGCTATCTTTGGATACAGTTTGAATTAAGGGGGAAATAATCCTTTAATAGTAGGTATTAAGTCTATTTCACTCATGAGCTTGGCGGGAGTGAAGTCGAGACCATGAGGAAGGTGGTATCATTCCTTTACTGTAATACAAGCTCTATAAAGGAAGTACCTTAGAATGCAACCCAAGATTTTTTTAAAGTTAAAGTTTCTACATATTCAGCAGCCTAACCCAGTTCAGTGACAATCAAAATCTCCCGAAAGAAAATAGTCTCATCTTAATCTTTAGACTTGCAAGGTACCATTAAAATAAACTTACAATATGGATAGGACTAGAACTCCTGGGTACGTCTCTTGTCTTGACAACTACACAAAGTAGATAAATGTCAGCTCTATTTCTTGGGATCCTTCACCCAATCTTTGCTGCCTTATTATTTCCTCTAGTTACTGCATTCCTTTGAGTTGTCCCCCCAAAATATCTTGATATCCTTTGAAGCTGTCCTTGCACAAAGTGAGAATTATGGAAAATACTCCCTTAACATTATAACTAAAGTCTATCTCACTTATAAGCCCAGAAGGAGCTGAAGGAAGATAGTTTGAGCCTGGAAGGAGCCATAAGGAAGATAGTTTGAGCTTTTCAATGTAGTACAACCCCTTTGAAGAAAGTAGTTTAGAATGCAAACCAACTAAATGTCAACTCATAAAGCATTCCTATGCCTGTTTTAGAGTTGCCATAAACAAGGGGGAAAGAAGGAAGGAAATCTGGAAGAGCAGTGCAGCAGTTGAAACCGGAAGTATATTCCAACACTTATCTTACTTAAAAAAGATTGTAACTAAGTTACCAGAGCTTTTGCCCACAAATATATTTAATTGGAGAACTTGATTGATGACACGCAGGGAGGAGGGGGGAAATAGGGTCATAGGTGACTATAAATTACATATGCCAGAGTTCATACAGGTCATGCCAGTATGTCACCTCTAATAAATCCTTTGAAGTTTTTTGAAGTTTGGCTCCAGACTCATGATTTAATTAGGGTGATTGCTGGAATCCTGACACGAAGCTTTAATAAGCCTAACCAAGTTCTGTGATGAACAAAATATCTTCCATAAGAAAATAATATCTTCATTTTGGCCTTCCCTGGCCTTTTTCTCGCCTGAATGAGATCTTGTGGAAGAGATGGGTTCTCAATCTTCTGTCTTCCTCTGTTCTTCTGCCCCAAGAAGCCCATTATGTAGATCATTATATAAAATTATATAAAAAGCTGCAAGATGCAACTAGGGAGAAGGGAGCAGGAAAGAACTGCAAGCGGCCCCTTCCTCCCTTCAAAAAAGAGGACGTGAGCATGGACAGAGGTTAATTTCAAAAGAGAAAAAAAGTTCACATGTGCAATGACATTCTGGAAGAGGACATGTTTCTGCATGAACATATTTCACAGCTGGATTTGAGCAATGATATTCCCTTATCACTGCCAAAACCACAATTGAAAGAGATATCAATGCCTGAGGAGAGACAGAATGCCTCTGAGTAAGGACAATGTGGAAGTCTTTCAGGAAACAAGAACTAGCGCTCATTTATACACATCTGAAGAGCTCTTTAGCCAAGAGCAAGATGTGATTTTTAGCATGGTTCTTAAAACATAGTTCTTTGTTTTAAAAAAAAAGTGCAGCTAATCTGCACAGGTATATTTGTGTGTAGTGAATCACTTTTTAATTCATTTCTGTTTGGGAAAAAGGCCTGTCGACTCTGATGGAGATGCAATTGTGACAATGTGGTAACTCTTGAGGCCTGGCTGAGATTTCATAATCACTCCTCCGTGGAAAAGATTCACGGGGAGGAAGACTCCTTTGATATTATAATAACTCACATTTTTTATATATATATTTTTTGCTTTGCCATTACATACTAGAATTCTTTGCATTCCCTTGCATCTATGGAATGAGTCTCAAAAAAACCCAAGGCAGTGTCCCTACTGTGCAAATTAAGACTTGCATAACATACAAGAGATCGGACAATCATTTGTCCAAAATGGTATAGGGGCTCCTGCTTGAGCAGGGGGTTGGACTAGAAGACCTCCAAGATCCCTTCAAACTGGTAGACTTTTAATCACATGTTTGAAGCCATAAACATGACTTTTTTGACAACCATACAGATGCCCCTGTTTGTTTCAGAAATCTGTAAAACTGAAAGAAACCACCCGCTCTATCTGGGGCTATCTCACCTTTCATTAAATGAAGCCAACAATGCCACATCTGCTGATCATGATGAAATAGATACAGTGAAAACAGAACTGGATCTCCAGTCCCCCAGCCCATTTCAGTGAATGGTGAAAAGCAAGAAGAATTTTGAATTTTGCTGCAACACCTGAAGATTTCTCCAAGGTCACCTTCTTCATCACTAATTCATCCAAGAATGCTTCTCAGATACATTATATATCATTACCAACTGGCTGTGGAATTCTGGGAGTTGAAGTCCACATATTTTATTGTTGCCAACTTCAAAAAACACTGTTCTAGCCTGTGAAAGATTGTAGAAAGGTCATTCAATGGAAAAGGTGCTCTATAGGTTTTGTGCTTGGCCTTACCAGAGTGTAGTTGTTTCAACCTGTTTGTTTTACACTTCAGAGTGGGGGGTCAACAATCTTAAAATGACTAGAAAGCAGGAAATTCAAGTTCAAATCCTGCCTTAGCCTTGAAAGCTGGCTGGGTGATCTTGGGTGGGTCATTCTCTCTCAGCCCAAAGTACCTCACAGGGTTTCTGTATGGAAAAGTAGAAGGAGGAAGGTGTGTTGGATATGTTCGCTTCCTTGAGTTATTTGTAATACAAATAAATAAATAAATAAATATATTGAAATCCATTCCTTTTGTAAATGTGGTTGAGGCAGGCAATAGGTTAAAAAGGGTGGGATATGCCCTCCATTTTGATAGTGTTGAGCCACCATCTTGTATAAGTCCCTTACTATAGTATTCCCTATGTGTAAAGAAAACCCATTACTTCATGCACCTTAATGTTATGAGAAAAAGTTACAGAACTGGACATTAGCTCCCTTGCTGGATTTTTTTTTCTACTATCTTGCTAAAAAGAACTCTGGTGAGAATCATACTTGGGGAGGA
This sequence comes from Laticauda colubrina, assembly GCA_015471245.1. Taxonomy (NCBI): domain Eukaryota; kingdom Metazoa; phylum Chordata; class Lepidosauria; order Squamata; family Elapidae; genus Laticauda; species Laticauda colubrina. The sequence continues at coordinate 12,752,931 of BLBF01000050.1, read as the reverse complement.
ATCAGTTTCAGCTTGGGGGGAAAAGTCACTGCCAAAGCTTTGGCATTTTGTTGGAAGGTTTCTACATGCATGTAAGAATTTTTGAGAGTTGGAATTGGAATTAGAATTAGGATTAATTAGATATAAAAAGCAGCTTTATGGTAGTAATAGGAAAGTGGGTTAACATGTATGTGTGTGTATGAGAGCGTGTGTGTGAAATACAATTTATGCATCATCACGAAATCTCCAGAACTGTAAAGCCTACACATTTGAAATTTGGTATGTTTCTCTTGGCTTCTAGGTGCTTGTTAAGAAAGGATTTTTCGAAATAACCTTCAGATCATTAGGGTTAGGGTTAGTCCTTATAGTTCTTGCTTGCAGCAACTGGTATTTTACTTATTTATTTGATTTGATTTGATTTGATTTGTCAATCACTTACAAGATACAGGTATAAGAATAAACATAGTTTTGAATACATGAGATGGATACTTATAAGAAAAATAAAAAGAAACAATAGGACATGGATGGTAGGCACGATTGGTGCGCTTTTGCATGTCCCCTACATGCCTCTTAGGAAGGGGGTGAGGTCAATAGACAGTCTAAGATTAAAGTTTTTGGGGTTTGGGGAAGAAACCACAGAGTCAAGTAGAGTATTCCAGACATTGACCACTCTTCAATCAAGTTTGGTGCAGTTAACCTTGAGTTTGTATCAACCTTGTATCTATTGTTTGCTCTTGTATTATTATGGTTGAAGCGGAAGTATTCATTTGCAGGTACGACATTGCAATGTATGATTTTATATACTATATTTAGATCAGACTGAAGGCGGCATAGTTTTAGCTTTTCTAGGTCGAGAGTTTCAAGTCTGGTGGCACAAGATATTATGTAATGAGTAGAGGAGCAGAGAACTCTTCTTGTGAAATATTTCTGGACTTTCTCTGTTGTGTTAATATCAGATACATTATATGGGTTCCAGACTGATGAACTGTATTCAAGTATAGGTCTAGCAAATGTTTTGTATGCTCTAGTTAGTAGTGTGATATTACCAGAAAAAAAGCTATGTAGGATTAGATTAACAACTCTTAATGCCTTTTTGGCTATGTAGTTACAGTGGGCTCTAGCACTTAGATCATTAGAGATGAGTACTCCAAGGTCCTTGACAGAGTTTGGATCCTCAACAAGGTCTTGACTATTTAGTTTGTATTTTATTTTCTGATTTATTTATTTTTTGCCAATGTTTAAGACAGAGCATTTATTTTTTGAGATTTGAAGTTGCCATTTGATTGACCATTCCAATACATAGTCAAGGTCTTTTTGGAGGGTAGTAGTATTTTCTGTGGTGTTGAGTATCTCCCAATGCACCATTGTTGCTACTTTTCACGCCAATATTTGTTGTCAGTCTATATGATCTTCTTGTAGCAGATTTCTCTCATTAATTAAGAGACTAACAGGGTTGGAAGGGACTTTAGAAGTCTTCTAGTCCAAACAACTGCTCAAGCAGGTGATCTTATACCATTCCAGTGCCTGTCCAATCTCTTTTTAAAACCCTCCAGTGATAGAGCAATCACAACTGAAAACAAGCCATTCCATTTGTTCCAATTGTTCTCATTGTTAGATAATTTCTCCTTAATTTTAGGTTGCTTCTCTTCTTGATTAGTTTCCATCCATTGTCTACGGAGATTATCAATCATCCAGATCATAGCTGTCTCAAAGGAGCTTTTTCAAAAAACAGCTGGACTTTCTTGAAGACATTTCACTTCTCATCCAATGGATTCCATCCATTGTTTCTTGTCTTGCTTTCTGGTGCTTTGGAAAATAGGTTGACCCATCTAGTCCTTCTAAAATTGGGACATAAACCTGTCTTAAGTAACAAATTGCTAGTGTTTTTTCCCCCACCAACTAAATCACCTCCAGGTTTTTTTTCATTGTTAGGAAAATAAAAGAGTAATTTTACCTTATTCCATCCTTTTGTTCTATGTTAACATTGCTAGATGCATGGGCAGAGCATGCTTATTACCTAATTTATTATCGCAGAGTTAAAATCTCAATAAATCAAGGAAGATAACGGAAAAATAAAAGCCAGCTGTTCTTAAGGCTAAGTCACGCTGGCCGACGGATGCAAAACGTATGCAAAAAGGACACAGCGGACTAGCAAATTTTCAGGGGTGGCTCCATCCGTTGTCATCCGCTCCAAAAAGTGGCAAAAATGTGCATAAACAGAACGGAAAAGAAAGGAAAAGAATGGACGTGAGTAATATGTAGCAGGGATGTTAAAGGGATGTTCATAGGAAGCCTAGAGGATGTATATAGGATGCAAACCATTCACTGCTCATCCTTTCTATTTCCATGCTACTAACGCTATGTAGACTTTTCGTGTACCTTTTGTTTCGTCCCTCTTTCCGTTTTCAGCTGCAGTGGATGTGAGTTGAGGGGATGCCCAGAGGATGCAGAGAGGATACAGCGGACGTTTAACGGATGATAAACGGACATAGAACGTTTGTTGCTCGTATGTCACGGATTTACATCGTACACAGCGGAAAGTTCATCCACTCAAAAAGTTTTGTGCAACTCAAAACTTCTTGAGTGGATGAAATCTCAGTGGACGGATGCTCAAAGGATAGAGCATATGAAACACTTATGCAGTGAGTACACAACGGATGCATAGCGTTTTCCAATGGATGGCAAGCTTTTTTTAACATTTTACATCCTCTTTGCATCCATTGGTGCAGTGTGACATGGGCTTTAATAGCAATGTTTTTAGAACCAGCTTATTCTGCATTGTTGTTTATTACACTTTCCCTTTTATAGTCCTGCTCCCCCTCCCCCCACAGAGGCTAAATTATGAAATATTTTGGCACTTTAGGATTTAGGGAAAATTATTCCCTTTCTTTCTGTTTGCCTCCAACAACAAATTCTGCAGAGGAGAAAAGACAACTCTCAGAGAAAGTTGTGCCTGCTTTTTTTCTGTAAAGTAACTGAGAAAAATCAAAAGGGAGACTGATTCGTGGTCTCTCATTCATGGTCTTTCAGGTGAGATACTAAAATGGTTAGAAATTTTTCCAGGGACATGATGAATGGAAGGAGAAGTAAAATCAAGAATCACAGGGGCAGAAAATGTTTTTGAAGGCATCTAAGGTAGACTCCTAGTCAATCTTGATAATCAATCATTAAACCAAAACTGGAGGGGGCATTTGGATTATTGCATTCAATCCATTCCACAGGATCCACAGTAAGATCTTTCTATCTTCTACTTCACTTTTTCTGCAGGAGCTGCTCCTTCCCTATTTTGATGTCTAAACTCACTTTCCAGATTTGGCGCAAATCTATTCCTTATAATTTCGATCTACTGTTTGGAATTATTGATCTCTTGGATCTAGGAAATCTGGGAATTTCTCTTCTCTTTTCTCTGGAAACTTGAGAGCATGTTCAAACTCAACCTTTCCATTCTTTTGTCTTTCTGTTCATTTGATTCTTCTTCAAAGATTCTCCTGAAAGCTGGGAATTTTTAAGTTAAGTAAACAGTGGCTGATGGGAGTCACGTTGGGAGTAAATGGGTAAAGATTTTATTTGTTTCATTCCAAAGGGTGCTTGATATCTACTTTGATTTATTCACCTTTTTTTTTCTTTTGCTGTTTTGACTACTGTTTTATTGTTCTTGCTTTTTGATACAGTCTTGAAGATTGATAAAGAATGTTGGAAGGAAAATCCATCTGGTTCAGTTCCAGTCTGGGAGAGAGGCACTGGAAATAAAATGGAGTCTGGAGACTGATTGGAAAGAATGATTCCTTTTATTGATGAAGCAAAACATGTGATTCCAGGACAGCTAACAAAATGGAGTTAAGAGTGGATGGGTTTTTATACCTTCTTTGGGCTTTGTATTTGAGCTTCCTGTTCCTGTGCAAGAACATGTCCTTTAATATTCTATTGGCTATTGTCTGATTCCTATAGGGTCATGGCTGGCTCAACAGGCAAAATGGGAAATGCAAATCCTAGGTGCTCCTCTCAATCCTTTTGGCTTTCTAGTTGCTTATTTAGAGTTTCCTGACTGACCCAGTCTTTCAGAATGGATTACTGAATCTGCATTTGTAAAAGCTGGCCTTCTCAGTTTCTGCTCTGGGGCACAGAGACTGCTGCTGGTTTCTGCCTCCCTTAAGATTTTTTTCCCATTTTTCCTTTAGGAGAAATATTCTAGCCTGCCTTTTTTTAATATTTCCCAAAATATTTCATTTTTCTGGGGTAGGAGGACTTCCCACAAGAATATTTTATAAAAGGAATATTGTAAGACAAGCTATTTTGTGCAGTTTAACCTTAAAGGTTCACAGAAGGGGATGAAATATTAATCAAATATCCTTACTCATGTCCTTTTTTCAGTCTTTGGCCTTCTTTATCTGCCCACACTTCCAAATCACAGGTTTACTTTGATATAACATTGTCACAGTACATCAGTAAATAGTTAAGGGGTTTATTGTCTTTGTTATTTTTGATACTAAATTGACAGTTTCATCCCTGTCCATTAGAGAGAGAACTTAACTAAACTGACTTTTAATTTTCTTCAAAGAAGCTCTTCTATTACAACATTCCAATCATGGTTTTTTTTTTTAATGTCCATCTAGCATACATCACAGCAGCATAACCAATATTTGGAGAACATGATAGTGGTTTGCACTTAGTCACTTAGGGATAGCCAACCTTCAAAGTTTATCTAAAACACATTTCCTCAATCTATGTCTCTTCAGAAGTTCTGGAAATCCAAAACCATATAGGTCTGTGCTGATGGATAGCTTGAGATGCAACTTCTAACAACATGGGTTGTGTGGCTTATGGAGGAGGAAAGGGCCCTGATTCCCTTCATTAGCCACACCTGGGAATGAAAGTTTAAAAGAACTGAATGTTGACTGTAGCAGCTGCTAGGAGCAAACATGACTTTATCCTGTTTTGTTTTTGCTTATCTGTGTTCCTGGCATCTTCCCAACTGTGTGAGTTTTGTCATGCCTTCATGTCTGGAATTCTTGTTCCTTCCCTACCAAAGTAATTATCTCAGTTTGGCTTGATTGGATTTATAGTTACAGTTTGTGTTGACCATGTTTTGGACTTAATTCTCTGCAGTCAAAGGCTGTTCCTGGGAGAGTTTTTCTCCAGCCAGAAGGTAACCTGGACATTGGAAGCAAAGTTGGAGCTAATAATGGGATTCTTATTGATTATCTGACTGTGTTGCCTTTGTGCCATGACCCGGGTCATCACACATTAGCTTTAAACTATACCCCAATATGTTTGAAATATATTTCAAGTGTCAACTACTACTTGTCAGTCTGAGGTGCCTTCTAGATATTTTCCATTTTGACAAAAATAGAAAGGTCCAATTTTAATGACTATTATCAGATCAAGATATTCATGCATCTTCTCCCTTCTTTTTGTGGCAGAGCTCATCATGCTGTTCAAGGGATTTGGCTTTGGGTTCTTCGTAGTCCTGGCTGCGGTCTTGATCCTGGACATCTTCGCTATCAATTATCCAACCTTCCTCAGGCAGCACTACGATAACCCCAAAAGCAATGTGCGCAAAAGTTACTGTAATGCCATGATGCAAAGTCGAGATATGACTAAACCCAACTGCAAGCCATTGAACTCTTTCATCCATGACACAAAGAACAGAATCATTGCTGTGTGTGGAAGCGAAGGGACACCTTTTGAAAACAGATTGCAGCGTAGCCTGAGGCCATTCCGGGTCACCACCTGCAAAATGAGAGGATCCTCTATTCTCCCTCCATGTGAATACAGGGAAAACACTTCACCCAGATATATTGTCATTGCTTGTGAGAACGGGTTGCCTGTGCACTATGAGGAAGGCCAGATTTAACAGTGTTTGAAGATGGTCTGAGTGGATCAGGTAGAGTCATCCTCAGGGTGGGTTCTCTTCCATGGAAAAGATCTCATTTTCTTCTGACCCAGTGGCTCATTTCCTGCAGGCTTTTTTTGGTGACTGGTGCACCATTGCAACCCATTGTAACCTACCTAAACATTTGCCCTGCTTTCATTTTGCCTCTTTACCCTCCAGCTGAGCACAAATAGCCTGCATAGCCTAAATGTTACTTAATGTCAGCTCGTGCTCCATTCAAAATCCAACAAAAAAATACTTAGATTCTTTTCATTAGAGAAAAGATATCTTTTACTGGAAATCAAGTGGTAGCAACAAAAGAATTCTGAATCTGAGAAAATTAGGCACGTAAATCACATATACAAAGTGATGGCAATGTTCCCACCCTCAATAGTTCAAATGGTTCTTCCAATTAAAAGTTGTGAATGTCATCATGTGGACATCTTTAGGTGGTGATGAGGCTTCTGGCTGTTGACCTTGGCATATTTTGATAAAGGTTTGCAGCTGTGCAGAGGATAGAAAGCTAAGCAAGAAATAGAAACCTAAGCAAGAATGTACTCTCCCCCTTCCTCAGTTTATACAGTAATATTTTGCTCACTTACCATACTTTTCCCCTCTCCTGCCCCCGTTACTTATGGCAGCCAAAAGATGCAAAGCAAAGGAAGAAAATCTTGAAGGCTGACACATAAGCTGGCAAAAATTCTTCTACCGCATGATTTTGAAATAAATGAATAAAAAAGAGTTGTATAGCCTCATTTCTTCTTAAATATTTTTGCTTTTGTCAAAGAGAAGATGATCATTAGCTTTTGTCAAAGAGATGATGATAGTTGATTCTGCATTAATGAGAGCAAAATTTCTACTCTTATTAAATCATTCTTGATTTATTCTCTCTGAACACATCAGGGTCCGGTTTGTGATGGCCACCAAATATTATTCTTTTTCTTTAAAATATGGAACCACACAGCAGCCTGATGTCGCTCTTGATTCTTTACTTGGAAGGCATGCAAAACCAACCATCAGAAGGAGAAAGTGTAGTACGATTAACATGCTTTAGCTCTATAAGTAAGTCCTAGCGAACCAGTGTCAGGCAATCTTAGACCAAGTGGCTATCTTAGAAAGACACTCAGATATCACAATGGCTGACACGACTGCAAACAGAATTGGGGAAGATTTACCTATTGTAACTCCATTTTTCCTTATATTTTCCTTATATTATGCAAGGTGCAAAGAACCAAGGGCAACACAAGCAGCTACTTAGAACAGAGGCCTCCAACCTTGGCTACTTTAAAATTTGTGGACTTCAACTCCCAGAATTCAGAAGCAAAGCTGGCTGAGGAATTCTGGAAGTTGAAGTCCACAAGTCTTAAAGTGGCCAAGGTTGGAGACCTCTGACTTAGAATAGTTTATTATTCACCTACACAAATCTGCATCAGAATCACACACACACACACACACACACTGAAAAAGGTTAGAGAATGTCCTCCTTTTGCTTCATACCTAGGACTCCAGACTGAACTGCCTCTTTGCTCTTTGGGAAGTTACTTTAAGGAGTTACTTCAGAGTAGTTTATTGTTGTTCAAGCTAGGAATCTTGCAAGAAAAAGGATAAGCTACATAACTATTAGATATACCCTTAAAAGGGTTATAGAGGGTTCTGCTTTGTACCACCTTCCACCACATATCACTTCTATGATGTAGTTGTAGGTGAAGGGGGTAGAAGTAGAGAAACAGGATTTTGAACTATTTTTCCATTTGCTTCTGTTCCAACTTGGCTTTTTAGGGACTATCTCCAAACATGGGCAGTATTTGCACAGGGGCTTACCTGTTCCCTAAACCACACAAAATTAAATTAACCCTGTTGCTTTAGCACCAAACCATGGACTAGCCATTCCATCTGAACTAATATAATGTGCTGGCTATATATTAGCAATCTACAGAGAATATTAAGTTGTCTATAGCACATAACATCATAATAAAATTATAATATCTCTTGCTAACCAGTATAGTAGAAATGCTGTTTATATATAGTGCCACAGAGCAAACAAAGAGTCTAGTCACCATGTGTTTTACTGCTCAATTATTTTAATTGTAACATGAAACAGGAAACTCTACTTAGAACAAAAATGCATAAAGTATATACCATAAATCCAAATTTGAAACACTATCATCTACTGGCTGAATACTACCATGTTTCTTTTCTTTGAAAAGAAGCCTTATCACATTTTTGAGTGCATGCAATCAAATTAAACCCCACCCTCAAAATTAGCCCTAATTCAGACTTTGCCCACCCTGGAGTGCACATGTAGGGTGAGGCACACAGGTAAAAAAATAAGCTAGGGTGAGGGTAGGGGGCATGGAGCTGCCCTACTTACCAGGCCTCACATACCCTAACACCTTCCTCAGCTTCTTCTGTGGCCGCTGCTTCGGTGGCCACTGCTTCGGTGGCCGCTGCTTCGGTGGCTGCTTCTTCTGCAGTTGCTTGCCACTTCTTGCACGTATTGCCCAAGCTTCCATTTTGCCTTCCAAAGCCTTCCAAAAAAGCCCTCTGCAGCAGCAAACAGAACTCTGCAAATGCCTTCCAGAAAGCCCCCTGCAGCTGATAACAGCTCTGCAAATGCCTTCTGAAAAGACCTCTGTAGCCGATTACAGAGCTCCTGGTCAATCCATAGCTCCATTATCGGCTGCAGAGGGCTTTCCAGAAGGCATCTGAAGGCGAAACAGAGGCCTGGGCGATGTGTGTGAGTGGCGCACTCATAAGACCCAGCCTTCTTTTTGAAGAAACACCATGCTATAGTTGGTGCATAAAAATACATTCCAACAATAAATTCCAACAAAGCCCTTGACTTGGAACCATTTGTTTGGTGACCATTCAAAGTTACAATGGTTCTGAAAAAGTGACTTAAGTTTGTTTTCACATTTACAACCATTGCAGCATCCCCATGGTCATGTGATCAAAATTAGAGTGTTTGGCAGCTGGTTTGTATTTATTATGGCTGCCATGTCCTGGGGTCAAGTGATCATCTTTGTCCTCTATGCAAATTTACTATTATTTTCATCCAAAGATGGAGCTTACATTTTTCTCAGTGTTAACTGTACACAAGTCTTGTCCCCAGCAGTCCTCCTAAAATTGGCACATAACAACTGTTGAGTAACAAGTTTTCGTGTTTTATTTTTCCTCACACACTAAATCACTTCCAGATGTTTTTTCTTTCCATTGTTAAAAGAGAAAACGTTAAATTAGCATGTTTTCTTTCACTTGAACTTTGTCAGTTGCAGAACAGACCATGATTATTTCCTAATTTATTATTACAGAGGTAACATTCCAACACATCAAGGGAAATTACAGAAAGAATTGGCCCAGATGTTCTTGACAACAAGCAGTAACTTTTTTAGAAACAACTTTCCTCTTTGATGGTCTTGCCTTCCCACAAGAGGCCCAATTGCAAAATATTTTGGCACTTTAGGATTTTTGGGAAACTTGTTTTCTTCCTTTCTCTTTGTTTCCACCCACCTCTACAAAGGAGAAAACACAGCTCACAGAGAAAGCCGTGCTTGCTTTTTCCCTGCAAAGCAACTGAGAAAAATCAAAAGGGGGAGCGACCCAGCCTCAGAGTTTTGGGTAAGTTCCTAAAATGTCTAAAGTTTTTCTCTGAGACATAGTGGATAAAACGGGAAGATAAATCAAGAATCAGAAGGGACAGAAAACATTTTGAAGGCATCTAGGCCGACCTCAATCAGAAAAGTTGGAAGGAACATTTCGTTTGTTGCTTCCAATGCATTCCATGGGATCCCCAACTACATCTTTCTAGCTTCCACTTCAGTTTCTGTAGAGCAGAAGTTGTTGCTTCCCTATTTTGACATCTAAATGCATTTCCCAGGTTTGGTTCAAAAATATTGTAATTTCTGCCCACTGTCTGGAATAATTGGGCTAGGAGACCTGAGAATTTCTTTCTACCCTTTGTTTGCTCTGCAACCATGGGGATGCATTGAAATTCTGCCTTTCCGTTCTTTTTTTCTTCTTGTTCATTTGATTCTTCTTCAAATACCCTCCTGAAAGCTCGTGGTTTTTAAGTGTAGGGAGAAAAATACATCTGATTCAGTTCCAAGCAGGGAATAAAATGGAGGCTGCTTAAGAAAGGAAATTTGGACAAGTAGTCCTTGGCATTTGAAATATATTTCAAATGCAGTCAGAGGTGGCAGTCAGCAGGTTCTGACCAGTTCTGGAGAACTGGTAACAGAAATTTTGAGTAGTTCGGAGAACGAGCAAATACCACCTCTGACTGGAGATTTCACAATATCCTTCCCTTGCCACGCCCACCAAGCCATGCCTACAGAACCAGTAGTAAAAATTTTTAAATCCCACCACTGAATCCCACCAGAGTTCAAAGATATATGTTTAGGGAACATAAACAGTTCAAAGATATATGACAGGTACAGTTCAAAGATATATGTTTAGGGAAATAGACATTTAAATCCCTGCAAGTACTCTTGGGGGAATGTTAAGCAGGGAGGGCATTTGCTTCAAAATCTTATGCAGGGAATTTCTAAGAAAGGCTACTTCTAAGGAATCAAGCCACTGACATGTAAATGTCTATGGAAATTTTTAGTCATCCAAGAAAGGAAGTTTACTGAAGAATAGAATCATAGCATGTAGTGAACAATGCGTAATGTGAGCTACTTTATAGGTCAATAAATAGAATTTTATTTCTTCTTTTTCAAAGGGTGCTTGATATCTACCTTTATTGATTTTTTTCCTTTATTGCTTTATTAATGTTTTTAATTGCCCCTGTTGTTAGACATATTTTTGAAGATTGATAAATATTTTATAAAGAAATGTTCTGTAAGACTAGAGATTTTGTGCAGCTTAATCTTCAAGGGTACAGAAATGAGTGATTAGTAGAATAAACTTACTGGTGTCATTTTTCTTTTTCTTTCAATCTTTGGCCAACTTTCTCTTCCCTCCCTTCCAGCTCAGAGTTACTTGGATCAAAATTGTCAGCAGTGCACCAGCAAATACTTCACTTATCTCAACAACAAGATCAAAGCCAGTAAAAATAAAAATGTTGCTAACGTAGTACTGCAATAGTAGAGTAGTAAGGAAAATATCAATGCCGCTCCCACTGTGGTGCAGGAGGCTGACTAGGCCATGCCCAACTTGGCCACACCCACTCAGCAACCAGCCAGAGAACCTGTTGCTAAAATTTTTGAAACCCAGCCGTGTTTTTGCCCCATTTTATGAACTTTCTTGTCACCGTTGTTAAGTGAATTGCTGCAGTTGTTAAGTTAGTAACATAGTTGTTAAATGAATCTAGCCTCCCCATTGACTTTGCTTGTCAGAAGATTGCAAAAGGGAATCACATGACTCCTGAACTCTGCAATCTTCACAAATTTGAGTCAGTTGCCAAGCATCTGTTGTGGTTAGCTGGCAGGAGGTGTGGACGGAGGAGGAGACCAAGGACAGATGAGGGGCCAGGACCATCAGGGAGTGGACTGCTGCCTTCAGAGATTGTGGGGACTGGCAGCAGTGATGAAGAGGTTCCCGAGGAAATAGGTTCCCTATGCCAAGTGCGTATGTGCACAGGATTGCTTGTAGGAGAGAGTAGATACAACAGCCTGGGTGACTTGAGAGTAAGGCTGCAAGATGATGGCCCCTCCCTCAAGAGGATAAAAGCCAGGTGTGAAGAAGCATTCTTTGCAAAAGACAAAGACACTCTGAAGCTCAGTCTTGTTGACATCATAGTGAGTATTTGCAAACTCTTATAAATTAGTTCTTATCTATAGGTTTTTGGCAGCCTTGAAGAACAACTTGGTAAAGCTCTTTCTTGTCAGAGCTAATTACAGCATCTGAATTTTAATCACTTGACTGAAGTGATGCTGCAATGGACATAAGTGTGAAAAATGGTCATAAGACACTTTTTTTGGTGCTGTTGCAACTTTGAATTGTCACTAAATGGACTGCCGTAAATCAAGGACTACCTCTAATTAGTTGTAATTTTTGGCATTGTTTTGTTTTTGACACTGTCCCTTCTAGGACAAAATATACTCCAGTGAATTGATTTTTCATTTCCTTCCAAGAAGCTATTCTGTTGTAACAATCTTTTATTGAATGTCTATCTAAGACAAAGGATATCGGAGCAGCTCAGCCAATGCCTGAGGAGCATGGCAGTGGTCCAGCCACTTAACCACCATTGCACCACCTAAGCCTCTTCATAAATTCTGGAAATCCAAAACTATCTGAGTTTATGCTGATGGATAGTTTAAGGTGCAAACATCACCCCAATATCTATAGAGATTCTCACTCATCCAGCATTTCATCAGAGGCGCTATTCAGCAGGTTCTGACCAGTTTTGGAGAACCGGTAGCGGAAATTTTGAGTAGTTGGGAGAACCAACAAAAACCATCTCTGATAAGCCCCGCCCCCATCTGTCTCCCAAATCCCAGCTGATCAGCTGGATCTTCTCTGGTTGCCCTGCACAGGAGAACAGAACTGGAAAGCAGGTTCGTGGGGTGGGGAGGGGACTTTACAGTATTCTTCCCCTGGAGTAGAGAGGGAATGGAGATTTTGCAATACTTTCCCCTGCTATGCCCACCTAAACCATGCCCACCAAGCCATGCCCAGAGAATCAGTAGTAAAAAAAATTGAATCTCACCGTTGCAGCTCATGGTTTTCCCAAAGGTGCTTTTTCAAGAGGCAACTGGACTTTCTGATGTGAAATTAATCTCTCTTATTCTTTCATTGAGAAGTTGGAGCTGTACTTTCTTGCAGGATGTTTTCTGCTCTGTGTCCCTTCATTGTTGAGCCCAGACACAACCTGTTGGGGATGAGTCTGTGCTATCTGCATCTCAAAAGATGTTAGCTGTACACAAGTCCCGTCCCCAGCAGTCCTCCTAAAATTGGCACATAACAACTGTTAAGTGACAAATTTTCATGTTTTATTTTTTCCTCACCCACTAAATCACTTCATGAGTCTGTGCTGTCTGCATCTGAAGTGCAAAATGGTTCCTGTAGTCTAATTTTTCTGGAAATCTGTTCATGCTCCCACACCATTTGAAGGGTGTGCATCCCAAAGTGCATACTGTAGCTATTATGGTCCGCCAGCAGACTCGGACAATGAGGAGGTTGGGGAGAACTTGGGCCAATTCTGGAGCCTGGGGAAGGCTCTGATGGATGCTCAGCATTGGATACTGAGATAGAGCCAGAGCCGTCTAGCATTTCTCAGCCACCAGAGAGGCAGCTGCCTTTGGAGTCAGAGATGAGTGAGGAAGAAGAACAGCTGGGGCCTATTCCAGGTGCACGCATGTGCAGAGCAGATAGGAGAAGGTGAACAACAGAGGACAAGGAGTCAACTTGGGCAGCAAAACAAACATGGATGCTGAATGGCCCCTCCCTGGCTGGGGAATAAATAGAAGGGGAGTGGTGGTCATAGGAGACAACAGTTCACATTTCTAGAGATTTTAGAATAGCATAGCATAGCACTGGGTAGCATAGCGTAGTGTAGAATAGAATAACAGAGTTGGAAGGGATTTTGGAGGTTTTCTAGTCCAACCCTCTGCCTAGGCAGGAAAACCTACACCGCTTCAGACAAATAATTGTCCAATATCTTTTTTAAAACTTCCAGCGTTGGACCATTCACAAGTTCTGGAGGTGAGTTGTTCCACTGATTAATTATTCTGTCAGGAAATTTCTCCTTAGTTCTAGGTTGCTTCTCTCCTTGATTGGTTTCCATCCAGGTTGCTTCTTGTCCTGCCCTCAGGTGCTTTGGAGAAGAGCTTGACTCCCTCTTCTTTGGGGCAGCCCCTCAGATATTGGAACACTGCTATCATGTCTCCTTTGGTGCTTCTTTTCATTAAACCAGACATACCCACTTCCTGCAAATTTTGCTCATTGTGTTTCAAGCAACAAAGACTGCCTTGCCACAACTTAATTTGCAGCCTTTTGGCTGGGAGCTCCCTGGCCTTGCAATTATTATAATAAACTGATAAGGTCTATTGCTGCAGTTAACTCCTTGTTGGACTCTTGCCTGGACTCTCAGTCGGTGAATGCAATTAATTCACAAGAGGTAAATAAAGAGGGGGATTTCTTTGTGAGGAGTCTGTTTCTTGCTTCTGCAAATGCTGGGTCAGAACAAAGCTAACTGTCTATGGAGATTCTCAGTCATCTAGGTCATAGTTGTCCCAAAGGTGCTTTTACAAGGGGCAATTAGACCACCCCAATATCAATTCTGTGATCTGTCTTCTTTTCTCTTTTAGGTGTAGTTGACACCATGCCTCGGATGTTGGCCTATTTGGTGTTGGTGCTCTTTGTGGCATTGCTGCTGGGATCCTTGCCAACTCTTGCCCAGAGAGAAACCCGTCATGGCAAATTCCACCGGCAGCATGTCGCTGCCAATAGCAGATTGGATGCCCGGCTCTATTGCAACCTGATGATGCAACGAAGAGGAATGACGAATGTCAAGTGCAAACCTTCCAACACCTTCATCCATGGGGAAGCCACAGCAGTGGATGCTATCTGCAACAATGGGGGGATTCACTCAAGTGATAATTACTATGACAGCAATAGTGCCTTTGAGCTCACCGTTTGCCGTTTGACAGGGGGAGGAACTGCGCCTCCAAACTGTAACTACCGAGGTAGGGTTAGCACCCAGCAGGTCCGGGTTGCCTGCGTAAATGGCCTGCCAGTGCATTTCAAACAAGCTCTTTAGAAATACCAATGGCCATGGTGGCTAGTTAGGGATTATATATCTTCTGCTGCTTTAGAAGCCAAGAGGATTCCAAGTCCTATTTTTAGTGCAATGGTATATTTCAGTTAAAATTTGCTCTTTTTTCTCTTATTTCTTTCTACCTGCATTCCCTTCTCCTTTCAGTCTTCCTCTGCAACTGTTTTAGACAAGCTGGGGATGGGAACTGGGGAGACATGGCTGACAGGAACTCTGGGAGATGTAGTCCCAATGCAATCGTGGGGGGTCTGAGCTATGGAAAGCCTGCATTTGAACCTGGTGACCAAAAGATGGTTGCAAAGTGATGTAGAAAATCTTCTGGGGAATATTAGGTGTTGTAGTTTACTTGTCTTAAAATGGCCAAGTCTGAAAAATAGTCAGGTCTGAATTTTTACTATGATCTAATACAGTGGGGTTGCCAATCAGTGGACTGGGGACCACTGGTGGTCTATGAGAAAAATTTGATGGTCCGCAGAGAAATGTCACCCCAAAACATCCCCCAAAGGAATTAATCCAAGCTGCACTGAAACACAAGGCTGCGCCACCCACATGGCCTGTGGGGACATAAGGCTTGCATCACTTGAATTGCAAACAACATGAGGTAGTGAGGGGAGGAGGGAAAGGGCAGATGGGGGGAACTTGCCCTACTTGCTCCACAGGTCTGGCCACTGGGCTGCTTCTTTCTTCTTCTGCTTTTGGCTGCATGCAAGTAAATCAACAAAAATATCTCTTTCTCTCCCCCAAACTCTGCCAGAAATGGTCCTTGGGACCCTGCAAGGCACCCTGCTCCAAGAGGCTGCACTGTTGCAACAAGTCTCACAAAGACTCATTTCTGGCAGAATTTGGGGGAGAGAAAGAAAGACTTCTTCTGCTTCTGCTGCTTTCCTTGCATGAAGCCAAAAAGTCTCTCTCTCTCTTTCTCTCCCCCTGAAAATGGAACTGGAGAAGGTATCCTGTGATCCCAAATAAAGAATGATCGATTGGTAGGAAAATGGGGTGGGAAATTTTCCTGCAGATTTTTTTGGTGAGATTTAAAATTATGAGTTTGGTGGTCTCTGAGATCCAAAAGGTTGGCGACCGTTGATGTAATAGACGTTTAACCCAAATACGGCAACAATATATGTCAATCTCTCTTTTTTGTTGTTGTTCTGTACTGCCTTCTAGTGGCTCTGAATCAAAATGACTGTTGTATCCATCAAAATATTAATATACAGTAGCATCTCTAACCTCATACGTTTAATTTTTCTGCCTTGTGAAGAAAATTGAGGCTAGTAATTCTGGAAAGAAAACATGAGATGTGAGATGTCATGATATTTAAAGTCCTATCCAATTTATGTTTATAGGGTCAGAATTTTTGCTAGGAAATGTTTTGCATAGCCATCTTTCATTTAAAATAAAACTTTCCTTCCTAGGGAAATATCTTTTGAAGCATAATGCTGGTCTGTGATTATAATAAAAATTGATTGGTTGAATTGAAGTATAATTTTAGCTATCTGGAAAAATAGGTGCTCTGAACTTCTGTTATAAATATAAAATGTAAAAAGTATAAATTAGAATTAAATTAATTTTATTTTAATTCAATTAAAATATATTAGGTAAATAAAATTAATTGTATTAATTTTAAATTTTCAAATTAAATTAAAATTTAAGGCAGTTTTCTTTTAAAAAACTTCTTAAAGAAATAGATACTTTTAAAAAAAAAAGAGAATTGAATTTCTGAGCCATTTCTTCCTCAGACTGATTCCTGATTAACCTAAAGTTTCTATAAGATTATCAGTCTGGATGTTTTTACCTTTATCGCCAAATGTTTAATGGAAAATCAAGAATGAAACTGTATGTTATTATTTCTGGGACTGATGGAAAGTAGAAAATATCAATTTATAGCTTATGCCTGAATGTCTTTCCTCTAGCAGCTTCATGCAATAAAGTCTTTGTTTACAAACAGAATGGCATTCTATTATGACTATTACTATTACTGTTGCTATTTAGAAGTAAATATCTTTTTTGATCTGCTTTTTCATTCAAAGTTTTAGAAGTCCCTATTGTTTTGGGCAATAAATATACAACCATTAATAACATTGTTAGTTTAATGAGTTTTTATGTTCTCTTTGGATGACTTAGGACAATTTCTTTACTACAGTTCCCATAGTGATACAATTCCCATAGTGATACTACAATTCCCATATGATCCTTTAGAGAAAAACACCTTAGATTCAGACTTCAGAAATGAGCTGAAAATTTGCAAAGAGACCATTAGGGAAACCACGAGATTATTTAAAAATAGGGCTACAGATTTGGCTTGCAAACATATAACTTGTCACTAGAGGGCACCACTATTTTTGAAATCTTGTAAAACAGCATGGAAATTAGATACAGGTAGTCCTTGATTTACAACACTTCATTTAATGACTGTTCAAGGTTACAATGGCACTGAAAAAAAGTGAGTTATGAGCCTTTTTCAACACAAGCAAAGTCAATGGGAAAACTAGATTCACTAAACAACAGTGTTACTAATTTAACAACTGCAGCAATTCGCTTAACAAGTATGGCGAGAAAAGTCATAACATTGAACAAACTCACTTAAATGTTTCACTTAGCAACATAAAAGTTGGTCATAATTTGAGGACTACCTGTATTCACTTAACATCTACACAAGTTAACCTTGAGAATCCCTGGAGAGAGGAATGGTGCCTTCTTCTGACCTGACCATTAGAGATATCTCTACCAATCACTTGGTTTTAACCTGCCTTGCTCTGTCTGGTTGAAATTGAACAGAATTAAATGTGATACTGGAAGAAGTGCCTCTATTCTGTATCAGTGGGGATGGAAAGATTTCCCCTTGGGGTGGGCTTCAATTTTTTTAAGCAAGGGGCTCTCTGCCTTAATGACTAGCTGGATGGGTGTGGCTGGGTAGTCATATGGCTGGGTGGGCGTGGCCAACCCAATTTTCCTTCTTTGCCCTAATTACCTAAAAAAAGATATATACCAAAAAGTTGTTTATTATTTTGTGCATTTAATACTTAAATAAAATACTGGGCGAAACCAGGCTTAATAGCAGTGACTGTGAGAGGGATCTTGGAGTCTTAGTGGAGTTTCTGGTGAGTTACGTCATTCTTATTATTTGGGAATTAATCCCCTCCAAAACTAGTGGCTATGTTATCTGATTTTCTCAATTGCTCTGCCTCTGAGTGGATTGTTTATCTAGCTTGCAACACTTTTACAAGGTGTGAAAATGCTCTTGGCTGAATGCCCAAAAGTTCAATTAAGCCTGTTAAGAGCTTTCCCTTGCTGCTTGTCTTTCTGAGCTTATTTGGGGGCTCTCCGAGCCCTGCAGAGTCTTAGCTAGGGGCTCTCCTGAGCCCCTCAAGCCCCCACCAGCCCACCCCTGTCTTGTTGCAACTGTGCTGCTGACATGCAAATTGTTAAACATAGTGTGCAAGATAGCCTACCACGTGCATTCTCTGATTCTCTAGAACAGGGCTGTCAAACTCGCAGCCCATGGACTGGATGTGTCACACTCCGACCACACCCATGCCCGGTTTAGCGAATGGGGGAAAAGTCACGCTATGTCACATGTTGACGCGAGTTTGACAGCCCTGCTCTAGAAGATATGCACAAAGCCTCTGCCAGAGGCAATTGCCTGGATTACTGAATTGGGCATCCAGTTATGAGGCCACTGCTATATTCCTGTAGAGGTTTTGTATATAATTATGAGGATTGTGCATATATATGTTTACTTCTCTTTTGTCATGTTCTCATGGTATGCTAAATAAGAGGGCATATCTGCATTACCACCTTCTATTTCACTTTCCTGCCATCTGGTGGAGCTCGGGAACATTGCAGTCCAGTTAGGTAGCCTTAACACAAGGCTGCAGTGTGGAAAATTAGCTTTGTTTAGTTTACTTTATTGTCATTGCACCTCGTACAATGAAATTAAATACCATTAAATTAAATACAATTAAAATCCCTGCTGTCATAGTATAACATAACACAGACTAAAGAAAACAGAGTTGCTTACCTTAAACCAAGACGAGATTAATATTAGTGACTATTTTTGAATAAGTCACATGCAAAACAAGTTGCTTTCAAAACAAGATGGACTGAGCATACATAATGTGTTTGTGTATGTGCACACACACACACATATTTGTGTATAAAAGAAAAAGCTACCATTATTGTCCTGCCACAGCATAAGAATCCACTGGAGGAAGGGTCACAGAAAGACAAGATGCCAATGAAGCTTCAAAACCTATTTAACATTGCTCACAAAAACTAGAGTTTTGATCATGTAAGTACAAATTTTAATAATATAAGTGCCATCTTATTATAGTTCACCATCCCTTCCCACCCCAAAGATGTCGTGCATGAATATCTTACATTTAGAAAATTTATCTACTGTAAGTAAGGCCAAATATAGTTATAGAGGTTATCATTTTCCCCACTGGCCAGACTCACTCTTTTCTACACATCCTCTCCATAACCAATTTCCCTTTTTATCTTTTGAGAGGAGACTTTGAAGTATCCAAAGCAGAATGTCTAGAGATACACTGATAGCTTTGTTCCATATAGAGATAGTTCTTGACTTATGACCACAATTGAGCCCAGAATTTATGTTGGTAAGTGAGAAATTTGTTAAGTGGCTTTTGCCCTATTTTATGATATTTCTTGCCACAGTTGTTAAGTGAATCACTGCAGCTGATAAGGTTAGTAACCTGATTGTTAAGTGAATCTGGCTTCCTCCATTGACTTTGCTTGTCAGAAGGTCACAAAAGGAGATTACATGATCTCTGGGACACTGCAACCATTATAAATATGAACCAGTTGTCATGCATTTGTATGTAAATCATGAGACTATGGGGATGCTGCAAAGGTTGCATTGTAACTTTGAACGGTGACTAAATGAACTGTTGAAAGTCAAGAACTACCTGTAGTATGAACCTTGTGAACTCTCAAATCTCTTCTTTCTGCTATGTATACAAAATGGACAGTGAGATAGATAGATGGATAGATAGATAGATAGATAGATAGATAGATAGATAGATAGATAGAGACAGAGACAGAAAGAGAGAGAGAGACAGACAGACAGAAAGACAGAGAGATAGAGACAGACAGAGAGACAGAGAGACAGAGATAGAGAGAGACAGAAAGAGAGAGACAGAGAGACAGAAACAGAGAGAGACAGATAGAGACAGAGACTGAGAGACAGAGAGAGAGAGAGAGAGAGAGAGAGAGAGAGAGAGAGAGAGAGAGAGAGAAATACAGAGACAGAGAGACACAGAGAGAGAGAGAGACAGAGACAGAGAGAGACAGACAGACAGAGACAGAGAGAGAAAGAGAGACAGAGAACTTTTTGTATATATGCCTTTGATAGATGCCTTTTGAGAGTGGGCACCAGAATTTCATTTTTAATGTGTGCCAGTGTGTTCACAGAAAGAATATGACAATAAAGGTTATGAAAGTTCTACTTCTGTGGGTTGGGTAAATGGAAGAAGTTGAATGAAAATGTTCCAAACTCCTGTCCAGTTGAGCTGAACTACCATGAGCCAACCGTGACTCGTGGCTTGGAAAAAAGTTCGCAATCTCTCATTGCCTAATAAAACCAGAATGGCATGTGGGAGAAAATACGTTCACAACTCAAAGGAGTTCCAGATTTTGCAATCACTCATCAGCTAACCAAACCACAAAGGCATCTGGGAGAAAATATTTTCACAAACCAAAGGAGTTCCAGTGATGACTCTACATCGGAAGAACATTGCTCACCTTTCTTTGGCCAAGACCTTTTTTCAAGAAATAAGAAAGGTACTTGACCTATGAAAGTCGGTTTTCCTCAGACATAATCTTTGGGATCAGTGTGAGCAGATAAGGAAATAAACACTAGACTCAAAGGCGGCATCAAGAGCTGGATGAACATTAGAGGTGAAAACCAAAGCTGTCCTGCCTTCACTGGATTGTTCCTGTTTGTTGCTGTTCTACCTATGACCAAATATTGACCAGTCCAATGGAAACTGACCGAAAGAATAATATGTGCCTTTCTTAAGATAAAGGCTGGGATCATCAGCACTTGAGGTTATTCACTCCAGAATGTCAAGAATGTACTGAATAAATCCCATCATGTAAGCTGAGAGTTGTATATAATGAAGATCTTCCTTTAAGACTCCCTTAAACAGATTTATCTATCCTGTTCTGGGGAGTTGTGTGAAAACAGCCATATCCAATCAAGTGCCTTCAAAATATGTGCCTCTGATGGGGGAAGCAACTAAGGGGGTCCCACCATTATTTTAGGAATGTCATCTTTTCCTTTGCAGCTCCTTTGGCCACACTGGGGGAAAGGGCAGTGAAAGAGGGGCACAGAAGAATGAAGAGTGGCTCCCAATTTTTCTGAAGCAGTTCCAACCTTGATAGAATCATGATGATGATTAAAACTGCAGGAAGTGACCCAAAGGTTCTTTTTCAAGAGACAATTGGAGTTTCTTTGAAGACATGTTGCTTTTCATCCATAGACATGCAAGAAATGACAAGCTTAAATGATAGCCACCTCTCTGTTGTGCCAGAACATATGTGGTTATCAATTATGTCTTCTCAGATGTTGTTAACCTAGCCTTGCAAAGGCCATAAGACATCTTTTTTTTTTTATCTTTTTTTTTCTTTTTTCTTTTTTTTTAAATATTTTATTAATTTTCTACAAACAGACAAACGTACAAAACATTAAAAACATCTACTCTCATATATACTTCCGGTGTATCGGTTGGTTCATCATTTTTGTGCATTCATTTTATAGTGTCAATTACAGTTATATTGCATAACCACTCATATTGTCAATCCATATTCTAATATTACTAAAAAAAAATAAAAAAAATAAAAAAAAATCTTTTTCTGACTATACTTTTAATCATTCATGCTTTGTGAGATAACAATACTTCAAACAGTTTATTCTATAACTTATCATATAATCATAACAAATCAATCCTAAAAACCCTTCATATATATAATACTAATGCTCTATTATTGTATTTTATCATCTAACCATTGATAAAAAAAACCCCAAATTGCATAAAATTGTTTATCTTCTTGTTCTCTAATTTCAAATGTCAATCTACTCATCTCAGCACATTCCAATATTTTCTTAATAATTTCTTCCTGCAATGGTATTTTCTCATTCTTCCAGTTTTTAGCAAATACACCATAAGACATCTTCAATGTGTGGTGAGAAGGTTTAATTTGGAGAAATTGAAGAAGTCCAAGTTTGGGGCTATGGCTAGCTGTCGATGTGTTCCTATGTT
Organism: Laticauda colubrina; assembly: GCA_015471245.1. Lineage (NCBI taxonomy): Eukaryota > Metazoa > Chordata > Lepidosauria > Squamata > Elapidae > Laticauda > Laticauda colubrina. Next base: position 12,731,084 of record BLBF01000050.1, on the reverse strand, counting down.
CAGTCACTAACAAGCCTCCATTCTGCCAGTATTCCCCACCTGGTCATCTTCATCTTCCATAAAAGGAAAGAAAATGCTACCTCTATCTTTCCCCCACTTTGCTCAAGAGCGGAGATTTCTAAAATTATTTTCCTTCATGTCTCCCATTAGTGCAAGGGTCTTCAAGCTTAGCAAGTTTAAGTCTTGTGGACTTCAACTCCCAGAATTTCAGAGCTAACATGACTGGAGGAGGAATTCTGGGAGTTGAAATCTACAAGTCTTAAACCTGTCAAGTTTGAAGATCCCAACATCAATGTAATCATACCTCTCCTAACATTCCAAATATCACAATGAACTCAAACGGACAATGAAGAAATACAATAAAACATTGAGAAAGGTTTATTGTAACAATGCATAGTTGAAGGTTCTTCACACCTCCTCTAGACTCTGTCTGCACCTCCCTAAGGGAGGTAATGTCATACTTTGGAAAACTTCAGAGAGATGTTTAACCTGACCTCTTGCAGAAGACTTTAAAATTAGGCCAAGTGGTGCTTGCTAGGTGATTCCATATCTGATCCTTTTGTACAGCTTGACACAAATACTCTGAAATGGTTTATACTTCAGGAATTCTTTCTGTGCCTTTTTTTTTTTCCAGGAAGACCCCATTCAGTCCCTCCCCACTCTATTTTTTGAGATGGCAAGCGACCCAACCAAGGAAACAAACACATTTTTTTCCAATCAATCATGGTCGCCTTTAGCTGAAGGATGTCCAATTTACATGGGCTATGAACACACAGCCAAATGCTGAAATCATCCAGGAGCTTTACAGGTGCTGTAGTTACTCTTCGATGGGTTGCAAAATTATCCCAACAAAGAAGTGGTTTTTATGTAGAAATGTGATGGTTTTTCACAAGCTCCCTTTCAGTTGCTCTTCCATGTGGTTAGAGAATTGAGAAGTTTTAGGGAAATCATCCTGTTTAAAAAAAACCATACACATTGGTTTGTTTAATAAAACAGAACAAAGGAAAAAACAATGCAACACTGTAAGAGAAAAGAAAGAAGATGAATAGAATAGAGTAGAGTAGAATAGGGTAATTTAGCATAGAATAAAATAGAATAGAATAACTGAGTTAGAAGGGACCTTGAAGGTCTTCTAGTCCAGGGGTCTTCAACCTTGGCAACTTTAAGACTTGTGGGTTTCAACTCCCAGAATTCCTCCTCCAGTCATGTTAGCTCAGGAATTCTGGGTGTTGAAGTCCACAAGTCTTAAACATGCCAAGTTTGAAGACCCTTGAACTAGACATACTCAGTTCCTGCAACCGTTTTTCGTGTTTTAGCCTACAGTCTCCTTATTATCTCTGTTGCTCTTCTCTGCACTCTTTTTAGAATCTCAACATCTTTTTTATGTTAGTGGTGGAAAGAATACAACATCAAAGCATGTATGCATGGAAGTCTTTTCATAAATGCTTGGATGTCTACAATGGAACCGCAACCTTGACAAACAAAGCTCCTTCCCTTTTAAAGAGAAGAGGTGGTCTTTGATCAATTGGTCATGGTTACCATCTTGACTATTTTTGACTCTCCCTTGAGGACATCATGGCATATGTGAATGTGAAGATATAATTTTAATATAAGGTGACTATACATCATCATAACCATCCATAACCTACATAATAATTTGTACATGTAAGCAAGCTTTCTCATAAGTCACAAGGAATTTCAGAGCTTCAAGCCACTAAGTAATTAGGCAGTGGTGGGATTCAAATTTTTTTACTACTGGTTCTGTGGGTGTGGCTTGGTGGGCATGTCATGGCTTGGTAGGTGTGGCAGGAGAAGGATACTACAAAATCTCCATTTCTACCCCACTCCTGGGGGAAAGTTACGCAAAATCCCCATTTCCTCCCCACCCCACTAACTTGCTTTTCAGTTCCATGCTCCTGTGCAGGGCAACAAAAGGAGACCCAGCCAATCAGCTGGGACTCAGGAGGCGGAGAATAGATGGGAGTAGGGCCAGTCAGAGGTGGTATTAGCCAGTTTTCCGAACTATTCAAAATTTCTGCTACCAGTTCCCCAGAACTAGTCAGAACCTGCTGAATACCACCTCTGTAATTAGGGCTATATTTGTTATTTTCCCAGTCTTGAACGACTAATTTCAGAGCAATAGGAAAGATTAAGAGAATCCATTTCCATTGTCCAGATATCAATATTCATGTACTGTAATAAATATGTGGATCAAAACAATATGGACATCTGAAAATATTTCACATTGCCCTAAAGAAGTCAAATGTATACATGTAATTAATCTTCCCATGAAATGCTATTTCAGATTACAAACTATTTATGTTAAAGAAGTATTAGCTTCATTGCATTTCCAGAAATATTTTCAGTGCAATGCTGTCACTCCAGTGGTCATGACTGTCTCAGTAGGAATGACTGACTGCAAATTTTATTATCTCATTTTTGTAACTTTGCCCACTGCTACTATAGTTGTGTTGGGAGCTTCTGGGTTGAAAGGATTAAATGGTGACATCACAGTTGTCTACGGAAACACCCAGTTGTGGATTTTCATGTTCCCATTAAGTTGCCCACCAAAGTGGTACGTATTAATGTGTTCAGGATTGCCCACTTTCAAATCCTGGATTGGCAGAAGCTGGAGCATGTGACAGGAGCTCACCCTATTCCATAGCAGCAACAGGTTGTTGAATGAAAGCCTGCCAATTGTCAGTCCAGCGTCCTAACCTTATTTGCCCACTTGAATTTTATATAGCTTTCTCTTTTTCCATCTTTAAAATTAATTAATCCCATGCTTGCATTATTATTCCTATTAGGCACACATTTTTCTTTGTGACATTTCCCAACATGCACATTTTTGTTTGTACTTCCTTCTAATGTGCACCAGGTTTGTAAAGACTTTTGCTAAGCATTGCTAAAGTAGTAAGCAGTTTATTACTTCCACCAATATTTGTTCATGGATCTTTCCCTACTAAACTTGGGAGAACTTTTTTTGAAGCATCGATTTTGAAGGACACAATGAGTTTGGTTTTTTTGAGCAATGGCTTGGACATGAATGTTACATACCTTATTATTCAAATGCAAAGCAAATAAACATCCTTTTAATTCTCAACCTCTTCATCTTGATATGTAGCCCTGGTCATAAACAGCTGGGATTGACTTAATTCCTTAAAAAGGGAGTCATTGCTCACATTTCTTCATCAGCTGAAAGGTCAAAGAAACCAAGAATCACATGCCTGGAAAACAAAATTGAGACTCAAGAGAAGGGTGACGTGTTTACTGATTAAGAAAGAAACCCTTGAATAATTTGTTCTTCTTAATCCCAATCCTCCTCCTCCTTTAGCCACATGGTATCCACTGGTTCTGTCCAGCTCTAAGTGATCACTGAAGTCTCACCCCAACCCTTGGCCAAGTGATGTATAAAGAGGCCCAGAAAGCAGCAGAAAATGTAGGCATCATTTGGCTTGACTCCCAATTGTGCGAATTCTTTGGAGGTGAGTTCCGTGGGGGGACGGGTGTGGAGTGGAGGGTGCTTGCAGCCTGGGAACTCAAAATCAGGAAAAAGTGAGCTAGTGTTCTTCAGATGTTTTATGTTCCTAAGCCTTGGATGTCTTCCACAGCAGGGAAGAGGGGTAGGCAGAGAATGCCTGCCTTTTAAAAGAATGTAGAGAGGACTAAATTGTCACTCCCTGGGTTCAAAAGAAAAGTCTTTGTTTCACATATTTAAAACCCAGTTTCATTCAGCCTAGCTAATGAAATGAAACCTGGAACACAATTATGGTTTCAAAATTTCTTTGCTTGGAGGAAGGGAGAGACTATTTATAATGAATGGGGCATTGTTACAGGATTTTATTTATTTAGATTTAGGTGTTGCCCTACTCCCAAACAATCCTGGCCAGCTCATGTATTCAGAGAAAGAGCAAGATTAAAAACACAGTCCAATGTACATAAAGAAGAGAATGGCTGCAAAGTCTTAATAATTTCAGCTCTTTCTGTATGGCCATTTCTCGTGCTTGCCAGGGCTTTTGTAATTGGAGATAGCAACTGTATCCATGCCACCCTTTTTTGGGGTGTGAGGGGGAATATCTTTTCTGTCTGGTCCACCAAGCAACCAGGGCCCTGTTGTGATTAAGCTGTTGGACCAGGAATGGGGAAACTCCAGTTCTAGGCCTCCCTTAGCCCAGGGGCTTGATAGCTTAATTTGAGCAAATTTCTCTCTCGGTCCAACCCATCACACACAGGGATGTTGTTGAGGGGAGAGAATGGATGGATGGAAGTCTAAGCATTGCAATTAATCAAATAAAGGGGAATATTTGTAATAGTTGAAAAGGGATCCTTGATGCTCTCTGAGATTGGTTGTTTTCTTGCAGATGTTTCATTACCCAAACTAGTAATATCATCAGTGCACTGATGATGTTTCTTTGTTTGGTAATGAAACTGTCTGCAAGAAAGCAACCCAGCTCAGAGAGTACTGGGGGTTCCTCATTTAATCAAATAGCTTGACAAGCTTTCCTATTTTCCCCAATCTGTTTCATGACAGATAATCACTTGTTCACTGTTGCTGTCCAGCATTAATCATCGCAAGGCATATGTGCCCTTGCACAGACATATTTGTTCATCAAATAATTTTACATAGCATAAAAAATATTAATAATAGCAATTGCTCTTCGACTTAGACTGCTTCCCAGTGTTGACACTCCTCTCTAAGTGGTTTGCAGAGTCAGCCTATTGCCACCAACAATCTGGGTCCTCATTTTACCCACCTCGGAAGGATGGAAGGCTGAATCAACCTTGAGCTGGTCAGGATCAAACTTCTGGCAGTGGGCAGAGTTAGCAATAGCGCTTAAACTTACATACCACTTCACAGTGCTTCACTGCCCTCTCTAAGTGGTTTGCAGAGTCAGCCTATTGCCCCCAACAATCTGGGTCCTCATTGTACTGACCTCAGAAGGATGGAAAGCTGAGTCAACCTTGAGCCGTTCAGAATCAAACTCCTGGAGTGAGTAGTGAGTTAGCTCAAGATAAAGAATAAAGAATAAAGAGAGAATAAGGACAGAAATTTGAAAAAAGTAGAAAGAAAAAGAAAGGGGAGGAAACAAGATACAAAAAATGACTTATGACTTCTATTTAAAGAACTCTTACATTTGACTTTTAATCTGAGACTATAACAAAATGTTCATGGGGAAAATGCAAAGACACAGTTGTTGTGTGGTGAAAAATAGATAAGGACACTGAGGCAAAATGTCACAGAAACAGATGGCTTCCTCAAATTTTTCTCCTCAAATCATACACCCTGCAATCAAAGATAGTACTTTCCATGCTAAATATTTTTTTTAATTATTTTGCACTTTTGGTAAATGACTTCCCTTTGGCTTTATTGCAACAGTGTTAATTTGAAAGCAGGACTTTTGCAATTGATTTTGCAAGGGTTGAAGCCCAACCAAACATGCACATTACTAGATAGCGTATGTTTGTAAGCTGCCTTGGATGCATCTAACAGAAAAGTGGACACGTCTTTTGTACGTAAGTAGGCAATTTTCTGTGTTCACTGTGGTTATTCACTGTGTCGAATAAATTGGTACAGATAATCCTTGATTTACAACAGTTCACTTTATGACTGTTCAAAGTTACAACCGCACTGAAAAAAGTGACATATGGCCATTTTTCACCATTATGATTGTTGCAACATCCCTGTGGTCACATGATTTACATTCAGATTTCTTGACCACTGACACATATTTGTGATGGTTGCAGTGTCCTGGGATCATGTGATCCCCTTTTGTACCATCTGACAAGGAAAGTCCATGGGAAAACCTGACTTACTTTCAGCCGTGTTACTAATTGGACAGCTGCAGTGATTCACTTAACAGGACAGGAAAAGTCTTAAAATGGGGCAAAACTCACTTAACAAATTTCTCACTTAGCGACATAAATATTGGGCTCAATTGTGATTGTACATTGAGGACTACCTTCACTGCTAAAATAACTTTTCTGGTTTTGAAGTGCCTAAGAAATACCCTGCCAGAAATACATTAAAATAGGTGAAGCTACCCTTTTCACCCTGTTTTGCTCTTTTTCTACCTTTGCATATCCATTGGCCCCAAAAGGTAGACTTTAAACTCAAATTCAATTTATCTTTTTGTCGAATTTAGATATTGTCCATTTCACTCACAGAGTGACTCAGTGTGGTGTACTATGAAAACCTAAAAACCACATTAAAATATACTACTTCAGAAAGAAGACAAATATAGCAATAGCAATGGCACTTAGACTTATACACCGCTTCACAGTGTTTTACAGCTCTGTCTAAGTGGTTTACAGAGTCAACCTATTTCTCCCAACAATCTGGGTCCTCATTTCATCCACCTTTGAAGGATGGAAGGCTAAGTCAATTTTGAGCCTGGTGAGATTCAAACTGCCAAATTTCAGGCAGCCAGCAGTCAGCAGTACTGCCTGCAGTAGTGCATTCTAAACATTGTGCCACTGCGGCTCTTAAACAAGAATTACATTAAAAGTGCATTTGCGTTCAAACATAAAAGGCAGGGCGAAGACCATCAATCTGTTCAGTGAGACTCATGCAATTTGTCAGCCGGGTATCCATTTATTAATAACCTTAAGTTCCTATTGACCACTCAAACATGTGGATATAGGTAGTCCTCAACTTACAACAGTTCATTTAGCAAACATTCAAAGTTACAACAGCATTGAAACAACTGACATATGACTGCTTTTCACTTATGATAATTGAAGCAACCTCCTGGTCATGTGATGAAAATTCAGATACTTGGAAACTATCTCTTATCGTTGCAAAGTCATGTGATCACCTTTTGCAACCTTCCGACAAGCAAAGTCAATAGAAGGAAGCCAGTGTCACTTAACCACTGTGTTATGAACTTAATAACTGCAATGATTCACTTATTAAGTGTGGCAAGAAAGGTCGTAAAATGGGGCAAACTTCACTTGATAAATGTCTTGCTTAGCAACAGAAATTTTGGGCTCAATTGTAGTCATAACTTGAGGACTACCTATACCAAAGTTCTTCACTGTAATGTTTTTTATTTACTTTTTTCTACTTATCACTATTGTTACCAGCTGTAATATTTCCTAATGGTATCACTCTGCACTAATCGGGTCTGATATTTCTTTGTCTTTTAATAATAGTCAAAGTGAGTTAAATGCTGCCACCTGATGGATATTTATATAATGGAAAAAGAAAAAAGACATTTTGCTTCTCATCCAAACTATTTTATCAGTTGTGAAAACTGATGAAGCTTCTGGGATGAGATGTGAAATATCTTCTTTGTTTTCCTCAAAAAAATAGTCCAATTGCCTTTTTTGGGGGAGAGGGGAAGGCACTTTGGAAACAACTATGACTTGGATGACCGATAATCTCCATAGACATACAATGGAAGAAATTTTTAAAAGTCTTTTGCAATCACATTCTAAAATAAAGGTCACACACTGCAGGCTTTCTATCACCTTATTTTGTTGCATATATAAATGTTGCTTCCTTCCAGATGTTATAATGTCTTAGAATTATGAAGGAACTGGGGATGCTCATTCTAAAGGAGATAAATCTCACTGTCTCTTTTGACTTCACAGTTCAATTATTCTATGAGTTGACCTTCAAAATAGAGGGTGCCAACTTTGGGAAAGGTCATAAAACCTGTCCCAAAAATTAGCAGAAATTTACCCAGTTTCACAATGCCAGACTAATTCATGCTTATTATCTCAGAATACTATAAATCTTAAAGTAGCACAAATATCCTTTAATCTTTGATCTGCACAAATGTTCTATCAAATGGAACATGATGAGCTTAAAAAAATCATCATTGCTATAGTGGGATATGACCAGCCATGTTGAAGGTCTCAAGGACAGTTGTTTGAATTGTTTTTATTTTAAGGTAAAGGTAAAGGTTCCCCTCGCACATACGTGCTAGTCATTTCTGGCTGTAGGGGGTGGTGCTCATCTCCATTACAAAGCCAAAGAGCCAGCACTGTCTGAAGATGTCTCCATGGTCATGTGGCCGTCATGACTAAACGCCGAAGGCACACGGAACACTGTTACCTTCCCACCAAAGGTGGTCTCTATTTTTCTACTTGCATTTTTAACATGCTTTCAAATTGTTAGGTTGGCAGAAGCTGGGACAAGTAACGGGAGCTCACTCCATTACGCGGTGCTAGGGATTCGAACTGCCGAACTGCCAACCCTTCTGATCGACAAGCTTAGCGTCTTCGCCACTGAGTCACAAATTAGGCAGTTCTCTCCTGATCCTCCTCTTTTTCTTCTCTAGTTTCAGGTCCATCTGAAATCAGCTATGCTTCTAGTCTTGAAGAAATGGGGCTCCCTGATGTTCTTCCTGCTGATGGCATCTTGTATGATTGTAAGTGAAACCTCTGAGAATCCTCGGCACAAGAAGTTTCTAAGGGAGCACCAAGATTTCCCCAAAACCAAAGTTGTGGGTCAGGATTATTGCATGGTTATGATGCTACAAAGGGGCATGACCAGGCCCTGCAAAACCACCAACAGTTTTGTCCATGCTCCTCATACCCAGCTGAAGGATGTTTGCAGCTGGGCTGGGACCCATTACCGTAGAGCTTTACGGCTCAGCAAAGCAGCCTTCTCAGCCACCACCTGCAACCTGCAGGGAATATCACAAGGCCAGTGTCGTTATTCGTCTCAGACAGGACAACGACAAATCCTTATCAACTGTGATTCTTCTGGTTGGCCTGTCCATTTTGAAGAGAGCAACTTCATGTAGAGTTGACCCACTTGAAACTACGACAACATATTTTGGGCAGTTGGGTCATTTTGTAGAGTCAATGCAATGCAATCCATAATCCTCACTTCACTTTTGTACCTATATCGTATTAGGATGCAACATTTCATACTCTCATGATATAATGAATCCGGCAGGCTGGGTTATCCAATGGATTTCTGCAAAGTTTCACTTCAGAACTGATCTCAAATTTGACATTGGGATAGAATTGACAATTTGGGTTGAACCATCATAATCAAATGTACACCTCTGAATTAACATTTTTAAAAAAGTTGTGCCAAATTGATCCAAAGGATCTCCATTGGTCCAACTGATTTGATGTATAATATGGAACTTTCCACAAGGGCTCACCCATTGGGATCAGTCATTTTATCAGTGATCAGTTTAGGAGAAGCCTGTCATATAGGACCCACTACATTATGCAGCCCACCAACCATAGTTGGTATTAGAGAAACTGCAATTCATAATAGTAGTTTAGTTTGGAAAAAATGGAATGTATGCATGGTAGGATGTGCACCATACATGAAATTACCTCTCTCAGGAAGAGTCCATCTCTATCCTGATGAGTTCAAGGACATTTTAATTATCTCCCCAATATTTAAATGTATCCTTTGTAAAATAACATCTAATTATGAGAATTATGACCTCTGCATGTAAGAAAAACCTCAAAAAACTATTCTATTGCTTATCATGATGGGTAAAGAAGAAGTAGTGATCTGAGAAGTAAATAAAGCTTGTATGGGATGGAACTGAACTCTTCCTACTCAAAAAAACCTACAAGTTCCCCATTTGGGAATCTTCTCCAATTTCAAGGTTCACTAGATTTGTTGAGAATTTATCAATATGAAAAAATAAGCATTGCACTACAGACTCCACTTCTTTAATAAACACAAGTCATATCACAATACACAATACTTTTGTAACCTTCTGACAAGCAAAGTCAATGGGAAAACCAAATTCACTTAACAACCACATACTAATTTAAAAACTTCAGTGATTCACTTAACAACTGTGGCAAGACAGGTCATAAAATGGGGGAAAATTCACTTCACAAATGTCTCTCTTAGCAACAAAAATGTTGGGCTCAATTGTGATCATAAGCCGAGGACTACCTGTAATATAAGAAGCATAACTGGAGGAAAAACAAAGCTCTCTTATTTTTTAGCTGTACACACATACCCAGAATTCCTAACTGCTCAAGTCATAGATTGTTTTTATGATTTGAGAGGTCATGATTTTGTCCAATTCCAGATGGCTCAGTCTTGGCAAATAAATCACTCACTCAAGCAACCTATTGCCAAGTTAATTGCACAGGCAGATTCCACAGCAACAGATTACATCAACCTCCTCCAATGCTTATGGTGTGCAATCACTTTGGAAAACTAGGTGGTGCAGCTCATTTTCAGAAGTAGAATGGGTCAAATCTGCTTTGCAACTTGAAATCCTCTTCCTTTGCCACCCACACCTCCTCCTTCCATAAACATAACTCACATGTACATAGGCTTAACCTTGTTACTACATTAGCCATTTTTCTGGTTTTGCACAATGCGTTAATCTAATATATTCGCTTAGGTTCCCACAAACCACAAAACCATTGTGGGAAGCCCCCTCCCACAGAAGAATGAAATATTTTGGGGGATATTAAAAAAAAAAGTTAAAATATTTCCCCTGAAGGAGAAATTAAAAAAAAAATCTTAAGGGAGACAGAAAACCAGCCCCAGTTTCCCTGCCCCAAGCAGAAACTAAGGAAGCCAGTTTTTAGAAATGCAGATTTGGTAATCCATTCAGAAGTGATCCTTACCAAGTTCCATACAGAACATACTGGGTCAAGACAGAAACTTAGATAAGCAACAAACAAAAGATTGACTAGATTAGCTCAGACACCCTAGGGTTTACATTTCCCCTTTTATCTATAAAGCCAGCCATGACCCCACATGGTCCCATAGGAATCCAGAAGATATAAAAACCCACCCACTCTAAAATCCATTTTGTCAGCTGCCCATGAATCATATGTGGTTCTGCTTCATCAATAACGGGACCCTTCCTTTCCAATCAGCCTCCAGCTTCCATTTTATTTCCAGTGTCTTTCTCCTGGCTTGGAACTGAACCAAATGGATTTTTCTTCCAATACCACCAAAGGTGAAGTCCTGGGAAGCATAAGCCAGGATAGTATTTTGTGTGAAGGTAGTGGTTAGGTTTTTAATGGAGAGGCTCAATTGTGTTCATGGGAACACACTTTTAGAAGAGATCAAGCAGATAATCTTTTATCAGGGCCGCAATTATCCAGGGAACAGTTAAGAGGTACACAAATCTCCAGTTGTTTGCTGTCATCTAATGACCATGTCTATAATGGCCAGAATTTAATATGTTTTCTTGGAAGGAATACAGGAAAGAACATACTATCATATTATTCCACAATTTTGTTTTGCTTTCCGAGCATGCACTAGATATGGGCTTTTCCTAGTGGTCTCCCATCCATGTATTAAACAGGTTCTATCTTTCTTAATTTTTTTTCTCCAGCTAGATACTATGACAAAAGGTCCATAAACCAAGAAAAAAATCCTGGAAACATGTCCAAAGTGATGGAAATATTTAATTATTCAGAGTACATAGTTCATATCGTATATAGGAGTACATAGTTTCAGTATATAATTTTTGAATTATAAACTAGCTGTAATTAACTAAACATCAGGTGACTCAAAGATAGTTTGGGAGATGCATATTATATGAGGTGGTTTCACACAACACCTAAGATCAAAGGGCTAGCTTGTGAATCACTCTTTGGAGAATTCAGCACGACAATATTATTATCTTGAATTATTTCAGAAAGAATCCTTCTTCCCCCCAGAAGCAAAGAAAATGAGGGGGGGAGGCAGAGAGAAATTGATATTCCTCCCCCTCCCCCCATCCACATCTGTTGAAGGAAACAGAGGAAAAAAAACTTTTCGAATTTTCTCCAAATCAGCCTGAAATAAATTGCGCGCTTAATATGCAAATGAAGGGGCAGGATATATGATCTGAATGCATCGGGTCAACCAATAGAATGAACAAATCTGAAAGCCTTATGCAAATAAACTCCCTTGCCGGAGCTTAAAAAAAAAAAGAGAAAAAAACCCGCGCGCCCGCCCGCGGAGCCTTAGGGAAAGACACTGATGACGCAAAGATGACGCACTGATGACAACCAATCAGCCGTTCAGGAAGCATTTGAGGCCGCCCCCTCCCTCAAACGGCAAGGCAACGTGAGTGAAAGATATGCGCAGACGTCTTTTCTGCGTCTTTCTTTGATCCCTTCCTAAGATGGCGGCTGTGATGGGTTTCCAGAGGGGCGGTTCTAATATTGCGCCTGCGCGCTGGGCAGCAAGTTCTTGCAGAAGATGGCGGCAATGAAACATTTGCGGGAAGCGTGCGTGCACGCTGGTTTTATTCCTTTAATAGTCAAAGTGAGACTTTTAAAAATTATTTTTCTCTCTTTTTCTCTCTCTGTTTGGTCTTTATACGTTATGATGAATTGGTCGGGTGAAGGAGGAGCGGCGGGCTCTCGTGCGTTTTGATCTGGATTCAAACGAATAGTAGTATATCATTCGAATGAATTCAAAAGCGGGAATTCTTAATCCCAATTAATTAGGGCTATACAAATAATAACCATTAAAAGGGAACAAGTGGTATCCGCCACGTGGCTATTTCTACCGCATAAAACGATGTAGTGAGATAAGTCGAAATTATATGGCTGATGGGTATTTTAGTCCATCCGTCAATGAAGGCGCTGGTTTGGAAGTGGTGGCTGGGAGGTGGGGAGACCCTAATTTGAAAACGAATCGGCCATGGAAATCTGGTTCACGTCTGTTTTTTTTTTTTTTTTTTAGGGAGAAGTTGGGATATTAATGCATTATATTAAGTAATTATTCATGTAATTATGAGAACTACCAGAAACTGGGAGACAAGGAGTTCTAGTCCCTCCCTAGGATGAAAGCTAGCTGGGTGACTTTGGTCCAGTCTCTCCCTCTCACAGCCCAACTCGCCTCACAGGGTTGTTTTAGGCAAAATAGGTGGAAGTTGTGTTTGCCATTTTTAGTTATTTGTAGAAATAAAGGCAGGATATAAATAAGTGAAGAAATAAATGGCTGAATGATATTAAGGATGGTTATAAAGGGCTCAGGATTTTTTTTTTAAATGTAAGAGCTGCTAAATGCAGGTATTCCTCAACTTATGACCACAATGAGCCTGAAATGTATGTGGTTAAGTGAGATATTTGTTTGGTGTGTTTTGCCCCATCTTACAATTTTTCCTGCCACAGTTGTTAAGTGAATCAGTGTGGCTGTTAAATTAGTGACAAGGTTGTTAAGTGAATCTGGTTTCCTCCCTGACTTTTCTAATCCGAAGGTCACAAAGGGGGATCATATGACCCCAGGACACTGCAACTGTCATAAATGTGAGTCAGTTGTCAATCATCCGAATGTAAATCACATGATGGTCATAAGTGATATATGGTCATAAATCACTTTTTTCAGTGATGTAACTTCGAACAGTCACTAAATGAACTGTTGCAAGTTGAGGACTATATGTATTTTAATCTCATATTTCTACAAGCAATCTTATGTATTAATGTTACTTTTCTTTTGGAGTTAATCATGTGCCATGCATCTGAGAAAGATGGGCAGTTAAGAAATATGAAATATAAATAAATTGGTAGTGCTTTTTTCAATCATAGCCTCACATTAACTTTGATCTTTCAGTTGTTGATGAACTCTTTAAGATGGTCAACGTGATATATAGTTCTCTATTTTTACATAGATTTTGACTGGTATTTGCTGCCCAGGGTCATGAATTTTACATAGGAAGTTATGTAACTTGGAATAAAAAATTAAAATCATTGATATTTCCAAGGCTTCCAATACTTCAAGTCCAAATAAAGACTATGGTAAATGCTTTGAATAAATATTTTGCCATTCAGTCCTTTCAGGGAGGAATTATTCTTTTCACAACTTCAGAAGTCTTAATAGTTAATAGGTGGATTAACTATTTTCAGCCCCAATTTTTCACCCTGTCCCCATACTTTTGCCTGTTAAATAAGAATTATTCCAGAAAGGCAATTTCTTAGCAGAACAAGAGTCAATTTTAGCATCTGTTGCAGAAACATAGCAATGTGGCTAAACTGGCTTTAATTCAGGGAATACAGTTATACTCTAATCATAATTAGAAACACATACAGTAGTTGCTGTGATTTGAAAGGTATTTCAAATAATAACTGTTAATTGTTTCTATTGCAACAGAAGTTAATATCTGTGCCCAGTGACACATTGGAAAATCAGAAAATTAAAGTCTGCATATTCTTGTGACACTTTAGAAAGAACCTTGTACAGGTAGTCCTCAACTTAAATCACCTTACATTTAGTGACCATTTGAAGTTACAAATGCCCTGGAAAAAATAATCTATGACTGTTTTTACAATTACCATCCTTGCAGCATCCTTATGGTCATATAATCAAAACTCAGGCGCTTGACAACTGGCTGATATTTTATGATAATTGCAGTATCCCAGGATCATGTGATAACTTTTGCAATATTGTAACAAACAAAGTCAATGGGGAAGCCAGATTCAATGTGTTATTAAATAACTGCTAAACAACTGTGGCAAGAAAGGTCATAAAATGGGGCAAAACTAACTTAACTATCTTGCTTGGCAACATACATTTTGGGTTCCTGTAGTCCTTCATGATTTTTGCCATTTTGGGATTTGCCTATCTATGATTAAATCTTAACTCTGTCCTAAGCTTTTCTTTCTTGTCTTCTTGCTCAGAGGTTGGCGACCATTGTTCCCAATGTTTCTCAAGTAGATAATTCTTCAAATTTCCTGAACAACATTCCTCACCGAAAACATCCAGGCATCCTCCATCTCAAATGTGTTAAGCTTCCGCCTGAGTTAGTGCAAGCAATTTCCTTTTGGGTAGCCCGTGAGTAAAACTCATTAAAGATTGGATTGTCTGGGTATATTAGCTAGTGTCTTAGTTGAAGGTATGCTACAGGTAGTCTCAGATTTACAACTAGCTGTTTAGCATCTGTTCAAAGTTATGATGGACACCCCCCCCCAAAAAAAATATATATATATACCAGTCAGATTTAAAGTTCCAAACATAACCTCTGAAGTTATTAATCAGAATATAGCTGGGAGTGACCTTGGAGGCCTTCCAGTTCAACCCCCTGTTCAAGCAAGAGACCCGATACCATTTCAGACAAGTGGCTGTCCAGTCTCTTCTTAAAAACCTCAGTGATGAAGTACCTACAACTGCTGACAGCAAGTCGTTCCATTGGTTAATTATTCTCACTGTTAGGAAGTTTCTCCTTAATTCCAGGTTGCTTCTCTCCTTGATTAGTTTCCATCCATTGTTTGTTGTCTTGCCTTGTGATGCTTTGGAAAATAGCTCCTCTTTGTGGCAATTTCTCAAATATGGAATACTGTTATCATGTCCCCCCAAATTCTTCTTTTTAGACTAGACAAACCCAAATCCTGCAACCATTCTTCATATATGATTACATTTTGAGTGCTTGGCAGCCAGCCCACATTTATGGCTGTTTGCAACATACTACAATCACATGACTACAATTTACAATATTCTTTAGACTTTACTTCTGCCACAAAAAAAAAGTCATGAAATCATATTGGCCACATGATGACCCACTTAAAAAACCTGTATAACTGACAACCATAATTCCAGGGTTAATTAAGACCTACTTGTACAGTTTTTGAAATTGAAATGACAAGGTGAATTCAGTGGTCCTAGTTGTTTTCAGTTTAGAGAGTATTATTTCTCTTTTTTTCACTTAAATCTTGATCCATTGCCTCTCATGCAATACATCTGTAACAATGTACCAAATATATTCAATTGTGTTTCATAAAAATAAATAAAATGCATTTGCAAAACACATCCATAAAAATATAGATAGTCCTTGACATATGACCACAATTGAGCACCACACTTCTGTTGTTAAGTGAAACATTAAGTGTGCCATTTTACAAACTTTCTTGCTACAGTTATTAAATGATTGGCTGCCCTGTTGACTTTGCTTGTCAGAAGATTGGAAAAGATGACCATGTGATTCTTGGACACTGCAGCCATCATAAGTATGAACCAGTTGCCAAACATTTGAATTTTGATCACGTGATCCTAGGGATGCTGCAAATGTCATAACTGGAAAAAACCATCATGTCAGATTTTTCAGTGCCATTGTAACTTTGAATTGTCACTAAGTGCACTGTTGTAAATCGAGGACTACCTATATTCTTATATTGAGCACAATCTCATGAATGTATCTCTATAATTTCCTTCGCAACAACATTGAATATTGTTTATCATTATCTTCTGGGATGCTTTTTAGATTCAATAGCTGTTGCAGAGCCCAATGTTGGTTTCTGCATGAGTCTTGTTCTTTCTCCCAGAATCCCCCATACGTGATATGGAGAAGAAGTCCAAGTCTTTTAGCAACTACCTCTGGAGCCGCAAACGTCCAATAGAGTTGAAAGATCTGCGTAAAAAAGCACAACTCCTGGAACAGAAGCTGAGGAAGGATGCAGACGTCCTGGTCCAGCAGAAAGGTGAAAGTGGGGTATGGATGATAGAAAATAGGATCAACACACTTCTTAATTTTTATTGAAGTACGATATCAGAAATATACAGGATAGTTAAAAAAAAGAGTTGGAAAGAAAGAAAACTTGAAGAATAGCAGTAACACTTAGACTTATATACCGCTTCACAGTGCTTTACAGCCCTCTCTAAGCAGTTTACAGAGTCAGCATATTGCTCCCAACAATCTGGGTCCTCATTTTACTGACCTCAGAAGGATGAAAGGCTGAGTCAACTTTGAGCTGGTCAAGATTGATTGATTCACTGTTGGCAGTGAATAGTGAGTTAGCCTACAATACTGCATTCTAACCACTGCGCCACCATGGAATAGTTAGATATGAAATGATGGAGAAAGAAATATGGCCAAAAATATGTCATAACAATAAACAGTTATCGTTCTATGAATAACTGTCTAGTCCAAATAGCATTTATGTACACACTTTTAATATTTTATATGACTTTATTCTGAATTCTATATAAATGAGTCTCATTTTATTACCTTGCCTATACAAAGGCTGCGTCTCTAAACAATCAGTTAAGAGGTGACAAGTGCAATCAGGACTTCAGTCCATTGAGTGAATTGATTCATAAATTCATCTTTCTAATGGTGCAATATTAGCTTTTTGGCCATAGTAACGTGCACAGAAAACCTGTTTATATTGTCCGGCGGTTCGGACCAGATATGTACCAGACCATGTATCAGATATATACAGGTAGTCCCCAACTTAGGACCACAACTGAGCCCAGAATTTCCATTGCTACACAAGACAGTTGTTAAGGGAATTTTGCCCCACTTTATTCCCTTCTTTGCACAGTTCTTAAGTGAATCATTTGATCATAAAGCAAATCTGGCTTCTCACATTGATTTTGCTTGTCGGAAATCATCTGGGAAGGTTACAAATGATGATTACGTGACCAAGGGACAGTGCAACTCATAAATATATGCCAGTTGCCAAGTGTCCGAATGTTGATCGCATGCCTGTGGGGATGCTGAAATGTTTGTAAGGTTGAAAAACAGTCACAATTCATTTTTTTCAGTGCTGTTGTAACTTTGAACAGTTACTTAAGTGGCTGGAATTCATAGACTACCTGCAATTCCAAGAACATTATTCCTTGAAAATTTTAGATTTTGTTGCACAATTTATGTAATCAACTATTTTCCCCTCAGTATAGGACTTTATAAAAACATGTTTTAAAGAAGCATTATCCTTGTTGCATCTAAAACAATGCTATTAGTGACAGTCCTTTTCTACAAGATAGAGTCCTGTGAATACCAAATATTAGAATGTTAGTTTTGCCTCCCTTTGAGAAAATAAGTGGAGATATTTGGCCATTTTCCCTCTGCCAAGACAACTTATCATGGGAAATTGTTGAGCCCCCTACAGAAAAGCTGGGCTGTGTATAGAGGGGCCAGAATTCCAAAGCCCCCATCTTGCTGAATGGTCTTGGATTGATCACTGTGTCTTAACTGATCCCACCTGTCAGGGCTGATTGTGTAGGTAGACTGTAAGAGGCTGAGTAATGATGTATATTACACTCTCTTTAGGAAAGGATGAGATAAAAATGTAATAATTGCAACAATAGTCCTAGTATACTTTCCCATACATCTTTTTAGGTGGATCTCTAGATGAAAGTGATAAGCTGAAGCAAAAGGTTTTGACTGCTATTCGTCAAACAACCTTCCACTGGGAAGAATTGAAGTGAGTGTTTACAACTCAGTATTCTGATTACTGGAGGAAGACACAGTTGACCCTTCTTGTTTTACTTTCTTTGAATCATTAAAAAAAATACAAACCTCTTCTATGTGTGATGAAACAAAAGTGGAAAGGGGCTTCTAAAGCACTCTCCCAAGGCCTGAGAGAAAAGCCCAATGTTATCAGAATGAGAGCTACCTCACTGTATGCCCTGAAAAAAGTCTGTTTTTTGCCTCCACTTTATGGTGGCTATTCTCATGACTTTAGATGACTTCCATTTGGCTGGGGAATTGGAATATGTATGCTTGGGGTGTGTGTTCTTTTTTTGTACTGACCACAATTGCAATTTTTCTTTCTCAAGATATACTGAAGAGCTCAGCTTTCTGTACATGGTCAGCCGAATGGATGCAAATTATGCAGCAGTGAGTCGAGCATTCCATGAAGTAAGCTACAGCTATAACTTCAGTGGGCAAGATGATGCAGAGAAGACAATCCTGCAGGGCTTCATGGAGTGGGCATGGACATAATACCAGGCTTAGAATCCTTTCACTCTTCTGGATTTGAATATTAATCATTCTTAACATCTCAGCTTTGTAACAGCAACAGTAACAGAATTGGAAGGGGACTTAGGGGTCATCCAATTTCCTTCTCACACAGGAGACCTATACTACTTCTGACAAATGACTGTCCAGTCTCTCCTTAAAAGCTTCCCGTGATGGGGCACCCACAACTTCCAAAGGCAATTCACAGATTTACAGATTAACAATGTCGGAAGGGATCTTGTAGGTCATCTAGTCCAATCCCCTGCCCCAGCAGGAGACCCTACACCATTTCCAGTCCGCTTTTGTTTCACTATTTGATTGTTCTCATTGTTAGGAATTTTCTCTTTAGTTCTAGGTTGCATCTCTCCTTTATCTTCTTTCTTTGGAAAAGAGAGGTAGATACTTTTAGGGCGCAACCATTGATTATCTGCATTGTTCTAATATTAACCATTTTATAGTTTAAGCCAAAATTACTATTGAAATGCTATTCATGTACCAGAACCAAATTTAGCTGATGAGTAACTTCTCTTACTCAGCTGTATAAATGTTATAGGAAAGGAGTCAGGTGTAATGTTCAGAAATCCCAAAATATTCCCATACCCCATTGGTTGTTTTGGCCACAAATATCAGGTAGTCTGTCTTTTTATGGGTGCTCATTTCTAACAATTGAAATTGGGATGATGTGGACAGGGCCTGTACTACAGCAGCTTCTCTTCTTTTGAAATTCAGTGAAAATAAGCTTAGAAGTAGCACCTCTCCCAAATTTAATGCATAAGGTATTTTTTTAAAATAAATAAATTGTAATTTACCTTATTAAGCTTGGCAAATATTACACCGTCCTTCCAAATTGAGAAAGTGGCCCCTTTTTCTCTGCAACTTTGTTCCCTTCAGATCCAGAAGCGAGTGCCAGATTTCCAGCCCAAAACTTTGCTGGATTTTGGCTCAGGTACCGGTGCTGTTAGCTGGTGAGTATCCCCTTGGAAGGGAGAAACTGCCTTTCTCTGCAGCAGCAACAATGAGACTTATGTCCCTAGTAGAGGGAGTGACTACCTAAAACAAGGGAAAGAGAGGGGAAGGTGATCTTTCATTGGCTTTTGCTTCAGCATAACATTTTTGAAGGGTATGAATGCTATCAAGCCAGCTGTTTCACATGTGAACTGGGCAAGTTTGGGTTAGGGCTCCTAGTTTTCTTCCACATTCTGGAAGTGGAGCTTCCCATCTATTTGGAAGAGGATCATGCTTCTAAAATGGAAAATCTGCAGCCAGGTCTCCGCAGTCAGTATAAGAGGGGGAACATAAGGCTACAGAAAAAAAGGTTCAAGAAATATTCTAGTGACAGAATTGGCTTTCCATTGGGTGAAGCCAACAGACCTGCTGGGAGATGGGGAGGTAATGTGTCTTCATATGTAAAAAACTATCTATCTTATCCATCCAATCTATCCATCCTTCTTTTCTATCTACCTACCTACCTATCATTTGTCTGAGTCTATCTGCCCATCTTTCCTGTCTATCCATCTGCCCATCCACCCATCTAATCTATTTTGCTTTTTTCTACACCTTAGGGCAGCCCATAGTATCTGGGGCGAAAGCTTGAAAGAATACATGAATATTGATTGTTCTGTTCACATGTTGTCCCTGGCAGAGAAACTGATGCGAGGTGAGATGGGAAGGAAAATGCGTAGGGTATTTTATTTTCCCAGGCTGATGTTATCTTTCTCAAGAAAAACGGTTTTCCTTTTTAATTTTGACCAGCAGGAAACTTCCTTTGAATTACAGATAACAGAAAATCAGAGTTGGAAGGGGTCTTATAGATCATCTAATCCAATCCCCCACCCAAGTGGAAGACCTGACACCATTTCTGACAAACGGCAGTCCAATCTCTTCTTGAAGGTCTCAAGAATTAGGCCCCAAAGGTGATTGCTCATCACTCTGTTCTCTTCCTGACAATCATCGCCTAAATTTAGCATTTTTTGGAAGACACATCCGATTGCAGTTGTGTTTATAAAGCCAATGTTTTATCTTTGTACCTGATGAAAATTAATGAAGAAATGTTACAAAACAAGTCCTCATATTGTACTTTCCAGAATTGCTGGGTATCAGGTGGCATATAAGTTTGCTAATTAACAATATGCATCCATGGGTAAGCACAACTGGATCATTATTTTTCCTTGGATGTTTCCTGCAGGATTGTTTCTGGGTTTCATTTAGTCCCTAGTTGGGTGCTGTTTACCAGGTCAATTTCTACCAGAAACATAGTTTCTGATGAAACTGGAAACATTTTAGTTCATTGCAAACTTAAGGAAGACAGAAGACCTGAGTCCAAAGCATTAAACTAGAAAGCTCACATATTGGAGTATGTCTTGTGCCTCTGCAGTGCTTCTGTAGTTCATATACCAGCAAAAGCTGTGCATATAGTCGTGTGTGTGTGTGTGTGTGTGTGTGTGTGTGTATGATTTCTTAAGTTTTCGAGGGTACTCACGTATGCTGTTCAGCTTCGTTAGGGTATTATCCCACGTCATTGTAGTTGTGCTTTTAAAGTTGTAGCATATATATATATATGTATATGTGTGTGTGTGTGTGTTTTTAAGCTTTCGCGGGTACTTACATGTGTGCTATAATACCTTCGGGTATTATCCCACGTCATTGTAGTGCTTTCAAAGTTGTAGCAACGTTTCAGCAGAATCTCATCTGCCATCATCAGTCTTCTGTATGGATGTGGGTCTCACAGCTTTTGGTTTCAAATTCGAGGCTGGCCTATTCTGATTGGCTGGGAGTTTTGGTCTGTGTTCACTGGACTTGGAGTTTGATTGGTGTTTCTGGACTAATAATACTTCCAGCAGACAAAGGAAATGCCACAGTAGTAATGGACAGAAAAGACTATGAAACAAAATTGACAGACCTACTCCAGGACTCCACATACAAACCTATAAACACAGACCCAACCACATGTCTAGAAAAATTAACCAAGGAGAAAATTATAACCAGCCACATAAGCAAAGAAATCCAACAGATGATCATCCCAAGAGAAAAATCTTCTAGATGCCCCAAATTATACGGCCTCCCAAAAATACACAAAGAAGGCATACCTCTCAGACCCATAGTCAGCTCCATAGGAGCACCATTACAAAACCTAGCTAAATACTTAGCAAAACAATTACAGCCCCATGATGAAACCGCAGCTTCATATGTACAAAACTCATACCACTTCTTAGAAATGATCAAAGATCTACACATGGAACAAGAAGATCAGCTTGTAAGTTTCGACGTGGTTTCACTATTCACTCAAGTCCCGATAAAAGAAACTCTCGAAATCATCAAAAATAAATACGAACCAACTAAAGACCTCATTGAACTAATAACACTGCCTAACCAACACATATTTCATATACAAAGGACAAAGATAAAAGCAAATTGAAGGAGCCCCTATGGGATCACCACTGTCACCCGTCATTGCAAACCTGTTCATGGAAGAATTCGAATCCAGAGCCCTGGCTAATGCCACCCACAAACCCAAACTATGGCTTAAGATACATTGATGACACATTTGTGATTTGGCCCCATGGAAAAGAAAACCAAAACAATTTCCTAACACATCTAAACCGCACACACCCCAAAATCAAGTTCACCATGGAAACAGAAATAAACAAACAACTACCATTCCTATATGTACTAATCTACAAAAGAACAGGTGGCACTCTGAGACACACCATATACCAGAAGAAAACACACACCAACCGCTACCTCAACGCCCAATCCCACCACCACCCAGCACAGATAAATTCCGTGGCTAAAACACTAATTACCAGAACCAAACGCCTGGCAGACAAGACACATATAAAGAGTGAACTATGCACCCTGACTGAAGTATTCACAGCCAATGGCTTCCACAAAAACAAAATCACCAGCTTGATCCACAAAAACACACCAAGACCTAACAGAGACCTAGAAGATCAACAGACTTATGGAACAGCTGTCCTGCCCTACATAAGAGGTACTACAGATAAAATCAGTAAGATACTACACAGGCATCATATCAAGACTGCCTTCAAAACAGACAAAAAAATAGCAGCCATCCTTAAAAACCCCAAAGACAAAATTGACCTGGAAAACCAAGGCATATACGAAGTTCCCTGTACATCATGCCCGGCCACATACATTGGACAGACCAGTAGAAGAATAAGTACCCGCCTAGATGAACACAAAAATGCAGTAAAAAAGCTGGAACACACCTCCTCACTATTCCAACACATGAAAACCACAGGTCACAACATCAACTTCAATGGCACTAAAACCCTAGCCACTATAGAAAACCCCAGCGACAGAATCATCAGAGAAGCCATAGAGAATGAAAAAAGACCTGAAAGCATGAATAGAAGAGATGATTCCAGCAGACTGTCAATCATTTGGAAGCCTGCACTCTCAAATAGATCTCCACACCGCAAACCAGGCAAACACCTGAGCACAAACAGACTCCCTCTGATGCCTCCAACTCGAACACCCCCCCACCAGACAACCAGGTGAAACCTGGCTTCCTCATGGATAGCAGCCGTCCTTTCACACGAAGCCAAGCTGCACTGAAAGCCTCCAACACAGGAACAGAGTGTTGCCAGCCAATCAAAGCCACAAAACAGACAGAAGAAACCAGAAACACCAATCAATCAAACTCCAAGTCCAGTGAACACAGACCAAAACTCCCAGCCAATCAGAATAGGCTAGCCTCGAATTTGAAACCAAAAGCTGTGAGACCCACATCCATACAGAAGCCTAATGATGGCAGATGAGATTCTGCTGAAACGTTGCTACAACTTTGAAAGCACTACAATGACGTGGGATAATACCCGAAGGAAGCTGAACAGCATATATATATGCTGTTATATATATATAAATTCCTATGCAGCTGCAGAGACAACAATGTAACACCAACCTGCTTCAAATTAACATTTCATAAGAACACAGCAGCTACCAAACGTATCCTGAAAATGACAGAGATATCTCTACTCAGAAATGAAGTTCACAGTAAAAGATTCCAATTAGATCAGTTAAACAAAGATTTGCTAGCACTACACCTGGAATTGAGCAGCAAAATCCACCCTCTACTTTGGGATAAGATCAAACAATTTACAACTTGGAGAGCTGAAACTGAAAATACTTACAAAAATGATAAACTCAAAAAAATTGAAAAAATTAGAAAATGACAAGAAAATTCCCAATAACCCACCACAACACCTGAAACAACTAGTATACAATGTTTCCAACAGAGAAATCAACAAAACAGAAACAGATGTCCTATCCAAAGGATTCAATTATGCCATAGCACCCAAAAAAATCCCAACAGAATCCATCATATATGCAGTAGAATCCAGCCTAACCAAATTAAATACAGATGAAGCTGACAGAATAAGACACCAGGTTACTCACATCTTATGCACAACGAAACCACCAAAAAATAATTTGCAAAAAGATGAATTCAGAGCGTTACAAACCCTGAAAAATGATAATAGTATAATAATATTCCCAGCAGACAAAGGAAATGCCACAGTAGTAATGGACAGAAAAGACTATGAAACAAAATTGACAGACCTACTCCAGGATTCCACATACAAACCTATAAATACAGACCCAACCACATATCTAGAAAAATCGACCAAGAAGAAAATTATAACCAGCCACATAAGCAAAGAAATCCAACAGACAATCATCCCAAGAGAAAAATCTACTAGATGCCCCAAATTATACGGCCTCCCAAAAATACACAAAGAAGGCATACCTCTCAGACCCATAGTCAGCTCCATAGGAGCACCATTACAAAACCTAGCTGAATACTTAGCAAAATAACTACAGCCCCATGCTGAAACTGCAGCTTCATATGTACAAAACTCATACCACTTCTTAGAAATGATCAAAGATCTACACGTAGAACAAGAAGATCTGCTTGTAAGTTTCGACGTGGTTTCACTATTCACTCAAGTCCCAATAAAAGAAACTCTTGAAATCATCAAAAATAAATACCAACCAGCTAAAGACCTCATGGAACTAACAGAACACTGCCTAACCAACACATATTTCATATACAAAGGACAAAGATACAAGCAAATTGAAGGAGCCCCTATGGGATCACCACTGTCACCTGTCATTGCAAACCTGTTCATGGAAGAATTCAAATCCAGAGCCCTGGCTAATGCCACCCACAAACCCAAACTATGGCTAAGATACATCGATGACACATTTGTGATTTGGCCCCATGGAAAAGAAAACCTAAACAATTTCCTAACACACCTAAACAACACACACCCCAAAATCAAGTTAACCATGGAAACGGAAATCAACAAACAACTACCATTCCTAGATGTACTAATCTACAAAAGAACAGATGGCACACTGGGACACACCATATACCAAAAGAAAACACACACCAACCGCTACCTCAACGCCCAATCCCACCACCACCCAGCACAGATAAATTCCGTCGCGAAAACACTGATTACCAGAACCAAACGCCTGGCAGATAAGACACATATAAAGACTGAACTATGCACCCTGAGTGAAATATTGACAGCCAATGGCTTCCACAAAAACAAAATCACCAACTTGATCCACAAAAACACACCTAGACATAACAGAGACCTAGAAGATCAACAGATCCATGGAACAGCTGTCCTGCCCTACATAAGAGGTACCACAGATAAAATCAGTAAGATACTACACAGGCATCACATCAAGACTGCCTTCAAAACAGACAAAAAAATAGCAGCCATCCTGAGGAACCCCAAAGATAAAATTGACCTGGAAAACCAAGGCATATACGAAATTCCCTGTACATCATGCCCGGCCACATACATTGGACAGACCAATAGAAGAATAAGTACCCGCCTAGATGAACACAAAAATGTAGTAAAAAAGCTGGAACACACCTCCTCACTACTCCAACACATGAAAACCACAGGTCACAACATCAACTTCAATGGCACTAAAACCCTAGCCACTATAGAAAACCCCAGCCACAGAATCATCAGAGAAGCCATAGAGATTGAAAAAAGACCTGACAGCATGAATAGAAGAGATGATTCCACCAGACTGTCAATCATTTGGAAGCCTGCACTCTCAAATAGAAAGATCTCCATGCCACAAGCCAGGCAAACACCTGGGCAAAAACAGACTCCCTCTGATAGCTCCAACCCAACCCCCCCACCAGGCACCCAGGTGAAACCCAGCTTCTTGATAAAGAAGAGCAGCCGTCCCTTCACACGGAGCCAAGCTGCACTAAAAGCCTCCAACAAAAGAACAGAGTGTTGCCAGCCAATCAAAGCCACAAAACAGACAGAAGAAACCAGAAACACCAATCAATCAAACTCCAAGTCCAATGAACACAGGTCCAGGCTCCCAACCAATCAGAATGGACCAGCCTCAAATTTAAAACCAGGAGCTGTAAGACCCATATCCATACAGAAGCCTGATGATGGCAGATGAGATTCTGCTGAAACGTTGCTACAACTTTAACAGAACTACAATGACGTGGGATAATACCCGAAGGAAGCTAAACAGCACACATGTAAGTACCCGCGAAAGCCTAAGAAAATATATATATATTTGTTTTTTTAAGCTTTCGCGGGTACTTACATGTGTGCTGTTTAGCTTCCCTCAGGTATTATTCCACGTCATTGTAGTGTTGTTAAAGTTGTAGCAACGCTTCAGCAGAATCTCATCTGCCATCATCAGGCTTCTGTATGGATGTGTGTCTCACAGCTTTTGGTTTCAAATTCGAGGCTGGTCCATTCTGATTTTCTAGGAGCCCGGGTCTGTGTTTACTGGACTTGGAGTTTGATTGATTGGTATTTCTGGTTTGTTCTGTCTGTTTTGTGGCTTTGATTGGCTGGCAACACTCTGTTCTTGTGTTGGAGGCTTTCAGTGCAGTTTGGCTTCGTGTGAAGGGACGGCTGCTATTCATCAGCAAGCTAGGTTTCACCTGGGTGCCTGGTGGGGGGGTGTTTGAGTTGGAGGCATCAGAGGGAGTCTGTCTGTGCTCAGGTGTTTGTCTGTTTTGTGGCATGGAGATCTTTCTATTTGAGAGTGCAGGTTTCCAAATGATTGACAGTCTGAATGGACAATCAGAATGGACCAGCCTCAAATTTATAACCAAAAGCTGTGAGACACACATCCATACAGAAGCCTGATGATGGCAGATGAGATTCTGCTGAAACATTGCTACAACTTTAACAACACTACAATGATGTGGGATAATACCCGAGGGAAGCTAAACAGCATGCATATATATATATATATATATATATATATATATATATGTATGTATGTATGTATGTATGTATGTATGTATGTATGTATGTATGTATGTGTATGTGTGTGTGTGTGTATGTATGTATATATATATATGTGTGTGTTTTTTTTTGTTTGTTTTAAGTTTTCGCAGGTACTTACATGTGTGCTGTTCAGCTTCCTTCGGGTATTATCCCACGTCATTGTAGTGATTTTAAAGTTGTAGCAACGTTTCAGCAGAATCTCATCTGCCATCATCAGGCTTCTGTATTGAGTTCGTATGTAGTTCAGTCTTTATATGTGTCTTGTCTGCCAGGCGTTTGGTTCTGGTGATTAGTGTTTTGGCCATGGAATTTATCTGTGCTGGGTGGTGGTGGGATTGGGCGTTGAGGTCGCGGTTGGTGTGTGTTTTCTTCTGGTATACGGTGTGTCCTAGTGTGCCATCTGTTCTTTTGTAGATTAGTACATCTAGGAATGGTAGTTGTTTGTTTATTTCCGTTTCCATGGTGAACTTGATTTTGGGGTGTGTGCTGTTTAGGTTTGTTAGGAAATTGTTTAGATTTTCTTTTCCATGGGGCCAAATCACAAATGTGTCATCGATGTATCTTAGCCATAGTTTGGGTTTGTGGGTGGCATTAGCCAGGGCTCTGGATTCGAATTCTTCCATGAACAGGTTTGCAATGAAGGTGACAGTGGTGATCCCATAGGGGCTCCTTCAATTTGCTTGTATCTTTGTCCTTTGTATATGAAATATGTGTTGGTTAAGCAGTTTTCTGTTAGTTCCATGAGGTGTTCAGCTGGTTGATATTTATTTTTGATGATTTCGAGAGTTTCTTTTATCGGGACTTGAGTGAATAGTGAAACCACGTCGAAACATACAAGCAGATCTTCTTGTTCCACGTGTAGATCTTTGATCATTTCTAAGAAGTGGTATGAGTTTTGTACATATGAAGCTGCAGTTTCATCATGGGGCTGTAATTGTTTTGCTAAGTATTCAGCTAGGTTTTGTAATGGTGCTCCTATGGAGCTGACTATGGGTCTGAGAGGTATGCCTTCTTTGTGTATTTTTGGGAGGCCGTATAGTTTGGGGCATCTGGAAGATATTTCTCTTGGGATGATCGTCTGTTGGATTTCTTTGCTTATGTGGCTGGTTATAATTTGAAGGTTTATAAATATAATTTGATGGGTGACAGTGGTGATCCCAAAGGGGCTCCTTCAATTTGCTTGTATCTTTGTCCTTTGTATATGAAATATGTGTTGGTTAAGCAGTGTTCTGTTAGTTCCATGAGGTGTTTAGCTGGTTGGTATTTATTTTTGATGATTTCAAGAGTTTCTTTTATCGGGACTTGAGTGATTTGGCCCCATGGAAAAGGAAACCTAAACAATTTCCTAACACACCTAAACAGCACACACTCCAAAATCAAGTTCACCATGGAAACGGAAATAAACAAACAACTACCATTCCTAGATGTACTAATCTACAAAAGAACAGATGGCACACTAGGACACACCGTATATCAGAAGAAAACACACACCAACCGCTACCTCAACGCCCAATCCCACCACCACCCAGCACAGATAAATTCCGTGGCCAAAACACTAATTACCAGAACCAAACGCCTGGCAGACAAGACACATATAAAGACTGAACTATGCACCCTGACTAAAGTACTGACAGACAACGACTTCCATAAAAACAAAATCACCACCGTGATCCACCAAAACACACTAAGACATAATAGAGATCTAGAAGATCAACAGACCTATGGAACAGCTGTCCTGCCCTACCTAAGAGGCACTACAGACAAAATCAGTAAGATACTACATAGGCATCACATCAAGACTGCTTCAAAACAGACAAAAAAATAGCAGCCATCCTTAGAAACCCCAAAGATAAAATTGACCTGGAAAACCAAGGCATATACGAGGTCCCCTGTGCATCATGCCCGGCCACATCCATTGGACAGACCAATAGAAGAATAAGTACCTGCCTGGATGAACACAAAAATGAAGTAAAAAAGCTGGAACACACCTCCTCATTAGTCTAACACATGAAAGCCACAGGTCATAACATCAACTTCAATGGCACCAAAACCCTAGCCACTATAGAAAACCCCAGCCACAGAATCATCAGAGAAGCCATAGAGATTGAAAAAAGACCTGAAAGCATGAATAGAAGAGATGATTCCAGCAGACTGTCAATCATTTGGAAGCCTGCACTCTCAAATAGAAAGATCACACCACAAGCTAGGCAAACACCTGGGCACAAACAGACTCCCCCTGATACCTCCAGCTCAAACACACCCCAACCAGGCATCCAGATGAAACCGAGCTTCCTAATAGATGATAGCCGTCCTTTTACTCGAAGCCAAGCTGCACTGAAAGCCTCCAGTGCAGGAGCAGAGTGTGGCCAGCCAATCAAAGCCACAGAACAGACAGAAGAAACCAGAAACACCAATCAAACAAACTCCAAGAACAATAAACACAGACCAAGACTCCCAACCAATCAGGATGTAGAAAAAAGTGAAAATCCTTGGACAATAGTAGGCTAGCCTCAAATTTAAAACTAACGGCTGTGATAGCCTGACCCACATACAAACTCAATACAGAAGCCTGATGATGGCAGATGAGATTCTGCTGAAACATTGCTACAACTTTAAAAGCACAACTCCAATGACGTGGGATAATACCTGAAGGAAGCTGAACAGCACACATGTAAGTACCCGTGAAAACTTAAAAAAACATCTAGACACACACACATACACACACATAATCAACTATCTTACACATTTTACCCAATTACATATGGCATACATATTGAAGCTTGGGTTCTTGTTCAATGTCATTCTTCTTCCAGCTAGACTTGTGTAGGATAAATCTCAGCACAAGGTGGGTAATCAACCCTGTCTAATCATTGGAAATCTGGTGAGAGCCATCATGGTATGTTATGGCCTCTTCCAAGGTTGTAATGAGTGTCTACATTTGATCATTCAGAACTTCTTTTTTTCTTTGTTTGTTTGATGCCAAGTATATTATTGTGATGGATGTTCAGTAAAAAGTATTTCACTTAAGTAAAATTGGTAATGCTAACATTCTTGATTGAGATATAATGCTGGTTTGTCCCACGTACCACCTTTACTTGTGGTTTCCCTGTGTAACCTTCAGGATCACCTGTTGGATTTCCACCTCTCTCGCCCTCACAGGCTTCCTTCTCTTTGGATTTACCTGTCTGTTTTCTTCCTAGGCATCTCTGAATCCCAAGAGCTCTGCTTTTCTGGTGTCTACTTCAGGCAGGCTTTCCCCGTTGGGCCACAGGTATGCACAAATCACACAGCTGCATTCCAAAGAGATTGAATCCCAGAAGACTTGATGAATATACCATGCCAACTCTTGAGGTCCCTGTTGATCTCTGAGTTAGGGATATTCAGCGCAATATTTTCCCTATGGAAACTTTCTAGCACTCTCACAAGAATTTACTTCGCTGACTTATTTACAATCTCCACCTGATTCCATTGTGGCTTAAAAGTAATTAAAAGTGATCTACTTTGGGTTCATTAATTTATAGGCTGGAAACTTTTATGATAGTATTAGAAAATGTTAGAAACTATCCATTTGGCTTGGACTTAAGAAAAAAGGACTCATGCAGTATATAAACGAGAGATATGTTTCCCAATATATGTAGATACCTCATATAAATATTTTAAATAAATATGCCGTGTTTCTCATATAATAAGGCCAAGGTGGTTTTTTTTTTTTTTTGGAGCCCCGAAAAAATGGCTAGGCCGTCTTTTCGGGGGTGGCTTAATTCCCACCCCCCCTTGCATCTTCAGGCAGGGGGGTAACAATGGCTTGGATGTTGACCTCGGTGTTGGTGGGGCACTTCGTATCGGGGTCAATGCAGGCAGCACCATATCCGGATGTGCAACAAAAGTACTTCCTAATGGCAAGCCCCCCCCCACCATTCCCCTCCATTTCGCTTGTTTTAATATAGGCCTTAATTTGGGGGGAGGGACTTAATTTCATTTCAAGCCTATAAAACATGCTGGGACTTCCTATTGGAAGCCATATTGTTGGAGAAACAGGGTATCTATAGTGATATATTTTATGTTTTCATGTACGTACACATAGTTGTACAGTTGGAAGAGACTGGACTGTCATCTGTCAGAAGTGGTGTTGGTCTCCTGATTTGGGCAGAGGATTGGACTGGATCAATTGTCACCAACCAATGGGCTGGGGACCACTGATTTGTGAGAAAATTTTGGTGGTCTGCAGAGAAATGTCACCCCTAAAGCACCTCCGAGGGCAATTAATCCAGGCTGCGCAGGAACACAAGGCTTACATCACTTGCATTACAAACAACACAAAGTAGTGAGGGGAGGGGGGAAAGAGCGGAACAGGGGAATTTGCCCCACTCGTCCCACGCGCCTGGCCTGAGCACTGGGCTACTTGTTTCCGCTTCTTTCTTCTGCTTTTGGCTGCATGCAAGGAAAGCAGCAAGTCTTTCTCTCCCCAAACTCTGCCAGAAATGAGTTTTTGTGACCCTGAAAGGCCTCCTGCTCCAAGAGGCTGCGCAGGTGTGACAAAGACTCATTTCTGGTGGAGTTTGGGGGAGAGAAAGAAAAACTTCTGCTGCTTTCCTTTCATGCAGCCAAAAGCAGAAGAAAGAAGCGGAAAAAAGCATCCCAGTGGCCAGGCAATTCCAAATAAAGAATGATCGGTCGGTAGGAAAACGGGGTGGAGAATTTTCCTGCAGACTTTTTTTGGGATTTTGGTCCGCGGGATTTAAAATTATGAATTTGGTGGTCCCTGAGGTCCAAAAGGTTGGCAACCCCTGGACTAGATGATCTACAAGGTCCCTTCCAACTGTTATTCTGAAGAGCCATTTAAGGCATGAAGAATAAAGGAAAGGGAATTGGCAATTATTTTAGTGTTGTACTTTTCCTCATGGTTAGAATATTTTTCCAATAACCAATCACCTACAGCAATGTTTTTCAAACTTGGCAACTTTTAGACAT
This sequence comes from Laticauda colubrina, assembly GCA_015471245.1. NCBI lineage: Eukaryota > Metazoa > Chordata > Lepidosauria > Squamata > Elapidae > Laticauda > Laticauda colubrina. Next base: position 12,699,172 of record BLBF01000050.1, on the reverse strand, counting down.
GTGACTTCAACTCCCAGAATTCACCAGACAGCATGTAGAATGATTTAATAAAGGGAGAAGTTCTTACTAGAAAGACTTTTAATAAAAATGTGTTTGTCCTACCTTTCCTTTAATTTGCTAAGGATGCTGGATGTAGCGCCTTTCCTTATACCTTAACTGGATCCTCACGTTAGGCCTGTGAGGTATATGGATGAAGAGAGCATGCCGTATTTGAGCCCAGACTTTAACATTTGATCCTCAAACCAGGGACTCTGATTTCTACCAGTAGAATTTGTAATTGGAGAATGGTTTAATTTCCATTTTTATCTTTTCCTCCACAGATGACGTTTGATCTCTCAGTATCCACTTTCTCTCTCAACGACTTGCCAACTTATGCTCAGAGAATAGCAAAAGTGAAAAACCTATGGAAGAAAACTAACAACTTTCTGGTAAGGAAGATGCCCTGAATTGTCTGAATGGATTCAGTCAGTTGACTAATCTCTGCTCAGCCTTGAAACTTGGCCTGGTTCTCACATGGAATACTCTTTTGATGACTGTTGTAGGTTGAGAGATAGCAGCCTATGGATCATGGATTGCCCTTATAGCCTCTTTTTGGATTCTGCTGAGTATTGCTGGCTACAAGAAAGTTGTCCCTCATTACATGGTGGTTGTGCTCCAAGCTATTCTTGATGTTGCTGCCTGAAAGCTTAACCCTCTTAACTCCAGCCCCTTAACCCTCTTAACCATCTTCCTTTGAACCTTTTATCCATGTTATTGGAGTCTCCCTTCTTGTTAGAACAGATTTTCATGTGATAACAAGGATTTAATTTATCCTATGAGTAGCCTGGATAAATATTGGAACAAGAAATCAACACCCTTTCCACCCCTCACTCTGTTCTGTCTTTCTCAAAGAGGCAGTAAACAATGATAGTCCGTTTTTGACTGCATGAAGAAGGTGTCTTTTCAGTACTCTGAGAAAGAGACCAGTATGGAAAGAAAAGTCAGGATTTACTCCCCCAAAAAGGAAGTTTTAAGAGCTGAAGTGACAACCTGAGTTGCATTTGGTCTGCAGACCCTCCTTTGTCTACCCTGTTTTATATCTTTTTCTAGGTTCTGGTTGAAAATGGAACTAAGGAAGGCCATCAGATGCTCATGGAGGCCCGGGATGTTATTTTGAAGGTGAGTCACGTTTCTTTATTTAATGTCCTGCTTAAAAGGTGGGGAGGAGGGAGGCTGCAAAATGATGGTCAAGGAACAATAATGCATCAGATATATCTCATTAGATGGTTCTTAAGTTAGGGATAATTTTATGTGGTTTCTTTGAAAGCAAGGATACAATTAATAAGTATTTGTTTGGGTTTTGGTTCTCTCCCACATGCATTGCAGTGTCATTTAATTGTTCCAGTTCTTCTTTATGTGTTTACACATGTTCTCAAAATGTGATTTAATTAAGCAGTGAATGGATTCTTCTCTCCTACCCTAATTGCAGGGAGAGTTGTCTCTATTCTGAAGTGTGCATAACGTGTGAGCTTTCAGGATTCGCCCCCTCCCTGGGCCAACTTTGAGGGGATGTGTTTTTGTATTTACTGCAGCCTTAATTTAATTTAAATGTTAATTTCCCAAATAATTTGTTTTGTTTCTGTCTCTGTTTATCCTCCAGGCTTTGAATAAGTTGTAGCAGTCACTCAAAAATTGTATATGAGCCTCCACGTTAAGGTATAGAAAAGTTTGGAGGTCACCATTTTTACTGATTGAAGCTTTTTTCATTGTGTTCTCAGGAAGCAGATAAAGTAAAAGAAGATGCTCATGTGTTTGCTCCAGTAAGTACTATGTAACTTCTATCCAGAGTTACATTTATTAAAGTTATATTAGAATGTAAAAAATGTTTCATCTGCTGTGTTGGATTTCAAGCAAATCTTGTTTTGCTCTTGGGTAAATATTTCTGGAGTGCTGTTTTGTTTTTTAAGTCAGAATACTTTTCTGTCTTTGACCATATCTTTCATTGTGAGCCCAGAAAACATGCAAATTTCATCTTTTGATCAGATCACAACTTTTGATCAGACATATTTTTTGTGATTGGCACCCTGAAGATGAAGAAATGCTGATGGGGGAACAAAATGGAGGGTGGGAGAAGACATAACGTTGCTACACTTGATTGGTGAACGGGAGCAGAAATTGTATAAAACATATCGTGCGTAATGAAAACACAACAGAATTTGTGTGTTCTTCAAGACTCAGGATTACTGAAACATACAGTTGTGGCCAAAATTGTGGAAACCTTTTGGGAGAAGTATATTTTTATGCCATCACTACCAAACAGGGATCTTGGTCTCATCATTCCAAATAACACTGTCCCATTGTTCCTCTATCCAGCTAACATGGGTTTTAGCCCAGTTCAGTCTTTTCAACCTTTTTTTTTTTTGAGGTAAAAGTGGCTTTTTTCATGGAATTTTAGGCCAAATTCCTGCAATCTGCACCAACTGAAGTTCTTGCATTCAACTTCACATTGCATTGTGCCATTCCATCTTGTATACACCCAGATGATTTTCTTCTGTCAAAAAGGCACAGTCTCATAATTCTATCATCGCTTGTTATTGTGCACCTTTTCTTGCCTTTACTTGTGTGGTTTTGTAGTGACTGAGTCTCCTTATACCTCTTCAAAAACTTATAAATGCCACCTTTGGTTAAATTTCCATTAATTTTTCTTCTAATTTCTTTATAACTGTAGCCTTGTTCACTTAATAATACTATTTTACATCGCTTTCTGAGCCACCATTCTACTCTTTGTACCATTACTTTAATTTTATTATGTTTTACAAGCTCATTAAGTGAAAGAACACAAAAAAACCCCACCAACTTGATAGTGATCCCATAACACACTGACAAATGTCCTCCTCTCAGCTTCGATACATGACATCAATAACTGAATCCTACTGTGATCTGATTGGCTCATTGCCAAAACAAGATGACACCTGATTGGCTCTCTAAACACTCGTGCATACTGGCTACAATCAGATGAAGGAAAACTACCTGATGTCAACCTAAGAAAGTTGCTCTTCCTTTGTCTGGTTATTTGGCTATAGCATTTCATAGAATATAGATAATTCAACAAATTTTGTTGCATTGCATTATTTGTTAAATTTTCTCTCCATTGATATTTAATTTTATGGTGCTATTCCAAAAAAAGTGGTGTTATTAGCCATCAAGCCTCAAAAATACGTTTTTCCCAAAAGGTTTCCACAGTTTTGGCCACTACTGTAATAACAATTGACTTCTCTCCTTTACTTGTTTAGTGTCCACACCATTTGCCCTGTCCTCGCATGTTACTGGATAATCCTTTGCCGTGCAACTTTCTCCAGCAGTATGAACCCCTGCCTTTGTCTTGGGTAAGTCTGCCTGCCTGCTTATCTTCCCTTGAGAAGAGATGGGGTGATAAAGTTATGTCTTTAAAGCATTTTGCTCCCCTGGATATTACAGCAGAGGACTGGGTGAACGAACAAGGTCTGAGCAGACCAAATCAAGTCTGCTTCTTCTATTTCTTTGCATTGTGCTTCTAACATCCTTACATAACTATGGGAACCATCTACAGATAGTCCTCAACTTATGACCAGTTGCTCAGCAATTGTCCGAAGTTACAGTAGACTTTCCCAAAGCTACTTAAAAAAGACCTGAAGTTCTGTCCTCCCTCTCCTGCGGGCCCATGACTATGTTTTGTTTTCTTGGCAACAGGTCCATGATTTACAATCGTAACCGCTATTTATAATTTTTCTCCCCCTGTAAATCAGTGTTTACTTCCAATTTTTAGCAGAAAACACCAATTAGGCACAAATTCAATTAATGACTATGATGGTCACAACACACAAAAGTGTAAAATTGGGTGTGGTCACGTAAGTATATCAGCACATGTTAAGACCATAATTTTTGGCTGAGTTATGGACGAACCTATACATAAATATTTGGAGCATTTCAGAACACAGCAGTCCCAATAAATACTTGATATTTATGCAGGACATATTCATACAGCATGGATTGGGAGAAAAGCAAATTACCAGAGCAGATAGTAGCATGTGTTCAATTTTTGGCACTATTTGACACAGCTACATGATCCTTGCACCTCCCAGTTCATCCCCAAATTATAGTTTACTTACAAAGAGGTAAGAATATGAGATATGTAGGGAATAGTAGCTGTATTTTTATGTAATTTAAATCATACATTTTTGTCCCTGGTCCTTCTCACTTTGCTTTACAAATCCTCCTACCGGAATACAATTTTAAGATTGTGAAGCCTGGAAAATGGTAACATTTTCCTATTTGAACCGGCAGGCTGAATTTTCAGAAGATGCATAACTAGGGAGTTGTAAAGTTTGTGGTTCAGAGTATTGTGAAAAACCCAGGCCAGGTCTTACCACATGGGATGAACCGTATTAAGCCATAATATGCTTTATTTGTTTTGGATTGGATTCTTTCTGAATAAAACTTTGTCTTGGGATTAAGGTTGGGGTTAGAGTTTAGTGGGTCACGAGAGCACAACCTTTGAGTAAGCAAGTGGGATTCTGTGTTGCAAGAAAAGCAATCCAAACATAGACAAATTGAATAAAGGACACCGCCAACAGAAACTCAAAATACATAAAGCGTAAAGTTAAATGGTTGATTATTGCCGACATACATAAAGACTTGAAAACAATGACCCTGCTCTCAAATACAGGTAGTCCTCAGTGAACTACTGTAATTGGGACTGGGAACTTTTTCGACACAGTGGTACAGTTTTGTTTTTTTTTAAATCATGTGATCGCAACTTGAGAGTAGTAGTTCTGATTGTGGTTGTTATGCAAATCACAGGCAATCTTTAAGCATGGTGTGACTTGACTGCAAATTTTACTTGCCAGTTTCCTCATTGACTTTGCCATCAGTAAAGGTCCCAAATGGCAGTCATGTGACCATGAGACATTGCAACCACATTGAAATTGTGTGCCATTTGCTAAGCATCTGAATTGCAGTTATATGACCATAGATATGCTGCGATCACCATGTTAATGAACAGCCTGTCTCCTAGTTTCATTACTGTCATAACTTCAAACTATTGCTGAATGAGTGGTCACAAAATGAGGACTACCTGGATCTTATTCTTTCTGCTGGATTGGCTGATGAAAACCCCTAGGAATAGTCCATGCACCAAATCAGAAAATAACATTTAGTACTTAAAACTTATATATTGTTCCTTATGCTGTACAGCCCCTCTCTAAGCAGTTTACAGAGTCAGCTTACTGTCTCCAACAATCTGGGTCCTCATTTTACCGACCTCAGAAGAATGGAAGGCTGAGTCCACCTTGAGCCGATCAGGATCGAACTTTTGGCAATCGGCAGAATTAGCCTGCAGTACTACATTCTAATCACTGCCACCATAGCTCAGCACACACAAAAAAATCACATATCAGTCTACTTCTGAGAATATTTCTGAGTTCTAGAGACAAACTGCAACAAATTATTTATTTTTTGGGCCACCCATCTTAATCAATGACTCTATAAATGAAGAAAGACCAAGAGGGTCTTAATCAGCTTTCTCTAACCAAAATGGATTGCGTTACGAAGCCCCTATAATGAAAGTCTTCCTGTTTGGGAAGCTGGACAGAGAGTTCTCTGTAAATCATACAATAATATACTGGGATACAATATAAACCTTGGGATGAAAGAAATGGGAAATTGCTACATGATTCCTAATGATACACCCCAAGGCCAGTTGCCCTGGTCAGATCTGTTTGTTGGCTTATGGATGGAAGTTAAAGTTTCTGGGGAGGCTTTACAATCCCTACCCTACCCCCATATCCTCCTACCCACCCCCAGATTTTACACTTTACACAATTTTAGTTAGAATCTATATGTTGCTGTTTCCTGGACTTATTGGAAGAAAATGTATCCTCAATTAGTGTGTCAGGGTAATGTTTCTGCTAGCTTTTTTTCCCTGGATTGTGATAAGGGGGGATAACTTTTTAAATTCATTCTGTCTTAATGTGTGTGTGTCTAGAATCCTCCACACAAAACCGAGAAATTTTCTTTCTTGATCCTGAGCCGGGGATCAAGGAAGTCGATGGAGTCCTGGCCTCGCATCACCCAGCCTGTCCTTTGCCGCAAACACCACATCCATGTGCACCTCTGTTGTGCTGATGGCACTCTTCAACATGCTGTTGTGACATCAAAGAAACATAGCAGGTATTCAATTCCCCCTTGAGGCATAAGAAGCTCTAGATCCAGGCTCTACAGCCCTGAAACCAAGATTAAGAAGGTAGTCCTAGATCCAGGGCTAAATTTGAGTGCCCATGAATGTAGCCCTGGGGTCATCACCTATCTTTGCTTCTTCCAGGGATCTCTATCGATGTGTCTGGAACAGTAATTGTGGAGATCGGCTTCCAATTTTGACTCCAAATATAGAATCCATTTTGGAGGACAAGTCAACTCTTGACGACCAGAAAAACGATTCTCAAAAACTGAATACTGCTCCTTGCCAGGATCAGAATTGATGAGGTCCTTTCTGGCATATTTTGATGCTTCCGTTTGGTATGTTCAGACTGGATGTCTATCTCAGATTGATAGTTTCCAGAACTGGAATTCTTTATGCTGTTTGGAGCTATAGACCCGACCCAGGTTTGTTTCTGCTTGGCGGTGTATGTATAATCAACAGAATCAACTGTGGTACACCTCAGTTCATGATCTATGGATATCGATTTTCTTGGAACAACTTTGGCCAGTATTAGATGTGATGGATTTAATTCAGCAGCTTTTCTCTTCGATATTAATAAAAAGTCAAGTCAGATAACCAAAATTTAATTGGCTGTGGTTAAATTGGTGGATAGTTTGCATATTCTCACAATACACAGAAACAAGGCCTTTGGTTGATTTTTTCAATCTTGTGCTCTACAAAGAATTCGGATTACAGGTTTCATCTCTAGTCCTTGGCTGTGAGAGCCTGACAAAGAACACGAGGGTGCCAGAGTCTACACTGCATATATCTCTGGATTATTCCATTTGGATTGGAAATGGACTATTTAAATCTTCTTATCCTTTAAAACACCATCTGTAAGATTAACTGAAGATAATAAAAATTAGCTTATTAACATTTTCACATACAGTAGTAGGAGTGTGTTACACAAGAAATGAATAACAGAAGTAGTAGAAGCTAAAATTATATGGGTCAGCATAATATTTTTCTGTTCTGAGTGACACGGGTGCCCTGAAACTCATAAATATGTCTCCTACCTAATTTGGCATTACATGAAAAGGTTGATGAGCAGTTTCAAAAGCTTGGATTGGTTGTGGTTGTTCTGCCTATGTGTTTGGCTAAAGAAGAGAACAAATGTTTTCCAACTTTTTTTATTTTTTTTAAAGAGAAGGCTCAGTAGCATGTGTTCAAATAAAGTGGCTCAGAGAGCCTGAGTGAAGAGGAAGTGGGGAACAGTTTTGGCTACACGCTGAAACAAAAGGGTATGCGTTTATGACCACTTTAATCCCTGCTCTCAAAAAGATACCAAGTAAATTGAAATTGGAAAGTGAATAACGTAGGAGGGATCCTGGGATTAGTAGGCTTGGGATTGGGTTGCTTCAGGAGGAAGATTTGAGCACTTAATAGTTTTAATTGTTTTTTAAGCTCCCCTGCATACAGGCATGCTCCCAGAGGCCTGTGGGGTCCTTGCTTCCTCGCACTGATGATATTACCTAGTTGGGCAATGAAACATCTGCAAGAAAACAAACAAGCCCAGAGAGCACCAAGAACCCCTCATGTCAATCTTGTGCTACAATATTCTTCTTTACTGTGGTAGTACCCAGAGGCCTATTTGGGCAACATGAGTGGTATTAACAAAGCAAGTTATGGATATTTTACTACCACTGCCACTTGTTCCATGTAGCCAGTTGAATCTTTCTATCTCTAGTGAATATGGTGACATTGGCATCTCTTCTAAGGACGCCCCTACTGCCTCGAGTGGATCAGAAATCCTACCTCCAGTTCTGCAATGAATGAAAGACCACACATATCTTAGCAGGCTTTTTGTCATTGAATTCTGAGCTTACAGCCCAGGTTCAGGAATCTGGGTGATCTTTTAGTTAGGCCACCAACATGCTCTACTCAATGTTTTCTCCCTCTCTTCCCACAAATCATGTTGGGGAAAAAACTTGTTTATTATCATCGTCAGATCTGTAATACTCCCTGCCTGAGTCTGATTCCTATCCATTGTGGAGATTCTCAGTCATCCAGGTCATGGTTGTCCCAGAGATGCTTTTTCAAGAGGCAACTGGACTTTCTGGTTTTTCTATGAAGACATTTTGCTTCTCATCTCAGAAGTTTCTTCAGCTCAGAAGCTAAACATCTTCAAAGAAAAACCAGAAAGTCCAGTTGCCTCTTGAAAAAAACAGAAACATCTTTGGGACATTCCTGTCCATTGTTCCTGAAGTCCAAATCTGGCTGCCCCATTTCTACCACTTTGATTTACATGGCAATAAGGAGAAATTGAAAGTCCAGTTTCTTAATCAGAAGAGGGTGCAGGTTCTGTTCAGTTGTTAAAGGCAATTACATAGTGTAGCTTTGTAGCTGTGATTGCAGTGTTTTTTTTTTTTAAAAAAAAGCCTGCTGAAATTAGAGTTAATTATATAGTCTTTCTTGGTGAGAATGGGGCTAGGAGTGTCAAACTCACATCATGTGGCGTGTCAGGACTTTTCCCCCCTTGAGGCATCTAACCTATAGGCTGCGGGTTTGACAGTCCTGATCTAGGTCAGTATTTTAGAAACCTGACAATTTTTTAAATGTGTGGGTTTCAATTCTCAAAATTGCTGGCTTCAGGATCTCTTGCTGGTTGAGGAATTCTGGGAGTTGAAGTGCACACATTTCAGAAGTTGCCAGGTTTGAAAATCATCAACATTTGAGGTTTAACTGGATTACATTGGTGATCTATCTTATCCAGTGATTTGGTTTTAACCTAGACAACTCAAATTCCAGTTGCTATTGGATGTGTATAAAAAAAAGATGTTGAGACTCTAGAAAGAGTGCAGAGAAGAGCAACCAGGATGATTGGGACTGGAGGTTAAAACATGATGAATGGAATAATAATTGGATGGAAACTGATCAAGGAGAGATTCAATCTGGAAATAAGGAGAAACTTTCTGACAATGAGGACAATCAACCAATGGAAAAGAAGAGAAGCTAGGTTAAGATTAAAAATGGATTTAGATTAACTTTAAGATTAACTGAGGTGAGTTAAATGAAGCTAATATTAGTCTCGTATCCTTTTGGTCACATATTACTAATAGTAAAATATCGGTTGAAGGACTTTGGGGGGGGTGTTATACAGTATAATTGAAACCCCCCCCCCCTTCAATCCTAAGATTTTTATCAGTTAGAATAATGCATAACAGCCATCAAACAAAAGAAAGAGCATCCAGTGGGCACAAGTCCAGCAGTATCTTGACCCCAATTGATTAACCATTAAAATTCTGCTAATATGTTGCGGAGTTTGATAAATATAAAAACTTATCAGCTTTTATGCTGCGGTGTATACATTAGCCTGAAACTTGGCCACTGGACTAGAGCTGTGTGGTTGTTGATTGGACAAAAGGTAAAGTACACACCATTTAACTGCTTTGTCAAGTATGTTTTTTAAAATGGGTGTGATAAAGTTAACAAATATCTCTGAAGGAGATAGTGAAAAAAAAATCCCTGACTTTTCAAGTCTCCTTCAGAGGATAGTTACATTAAAGAACAATGTTGTAGCCCTGAAGGCAAGGAATAACAGACCTGCATACACTTTGGGAAGCAGCTTTGACTTAGGTTTAAAAGTTATGATTTGACATGAGAGCAACCTGATTCAGGATTAGACTTTTTAAAGCCCAAATTTATATGGGGAGAAATTTAAAGCAATCATTTGTTACTGATGCTTTTTTCTGGGAGAAAGGGGAAGAACTCAGCTAATTTTCTATTAGCTCCCCATAAAGGTGAAATTTTTATTTTTCTCCTACCTACAACACCTCAAAATAGCCAATCCATCCATGCCCTTTTTCAGGAGAAAAAGCAGAAAAGAGGAAAGGACAGGATAGCAGGCTCCCATTCCATGAACCTACATGGAATTTGGTTGAGCCAAAACAAAATTACTGAAACAAAGCAAAGCAAAGCCACTTTTCTAGACTATCAGAATACTGGCTTGGCATGAATGAAAAATGCTAGAGTGTTTCTCAACCTCAGCAACTTGAAGGTGTATATGTGGACTTCAGCTCCCAGAATTCTCCAGCCCGCATGCTGGGTTTCTAGGAGTTGAAATCTACATATCAATTGATGTTGAAAACACTGCTAAGCTATGCCTTGTACATGGGTGATTTTGCTTTCCATCTGGGAAAATGTCCATCCTCCTCACCCCCAACAATTGATAGGATTCTCTTCTGTCTTCATTAGCAAACATGGGATAATTTTCAAAATGGAGGGAGCCACCACGGAGAAGGCCTTTCTAGGCAAGGATGAGAATAGCTCCTCAGCTGCAGAGCCTTTGTTCACCAGCATAAACTGATCTTCCTCAACTACAGATAGTCCTCCTTTAGCATCCATAATGGGGATCAAATATTTTTGTCATTAAGCAAAGCAGATGCTAAGTGAAACCATGGCTGCCTATGACCTTACTTTGCTTTAAAGACCTGTAAAGGTCGCAAATGCAAGGCTTGGTCAAAAAGTTGTTTTGTATCACCATTGTAACTGCAAATAGCCACTGTATGAAACAGTTGCTAAATGAGGACTACTTGCAAGTATGGCCTTACAGGTTTGGGCTTCTTCATCTCATGCCAACATGAGAGTCTAGGAGTTGTAGTTCAGATCCTTTAAAATATCAATCCAGGGAAGTTCGGTGCAAGTAACCATTAAGCTTTAGATTGATGTTGTAATTTTATAGAAGGCAACCTCCAATATTTTTTTCGGAAAAAAGTGGGTTCCGGTTATGACCCAAATGATTAATTTGTTTCTTAACAGTACATCTGGCCAAAGTTAATGTATTAGACTTGCCATGATCAAGTTTTAAACAGCTGTTACATTTTTTTTTTAAAGAAACCCTGTCACTCAGATAGTGTTGTCCCAAGCTCAGGACAAAATGGTATTTCATTTCAAGGTTTAAGTGTTCCAACAAAGGGAATAATAGAAATTCAAGACATTTTTTCCCCTCTCAGAAATGCAAAAGTAGCTAAAGTAGTGATCCCTGCTATTTTGTTTGTTTATTTCGTTTAATAAAATGTCCTTGGCAAAAAATGGGAAAATAACGGAGTGTTTTTAAAATCTTTCTGCCTATTTGCTATCAATATTCTTATTGGGGAAAAATGATTCTTTTAGGGGGTTTTTCAGTAGGTTATGTTGACAGTAACACTCCATTGGACCACTAGCCTTACAACTCTACTGTTTTTTTAAAAAGTTAAACTAAACAAATTATCTGTAACATACACTGCTGTTTTTCTGTAGATTAATAGTGAAGATATTTCCATTGCAATAATTCCGGCAACAGGTTTGAAAAACTCTTTTTTTATGCAAACAATTCAAAGTTTTGCTTTTTTAAATTGCTCTGTCCAATACTATGTTCCAAAAGGCCACAGTTTCTACCTGAAGAACTGAGAAGCAAAGTAGGAGTAATCTCTAATAATAAACTCTAAAATGGTTGTTATTAGAGTAATCACTAATAGTAAACTCTTAAATGGTTTGATGTTTATTCTGACCATGGGTGCCCAGTAGGGTTATGCTATCTAACAAATGAGGGCATTCAGGCTGTTGCTTTCATTAACAGCTTTGGTATAAGTCCTGATGCTGCTGGATTTTTATGCTGATGGAGCAGTTTGGTTTTACCTTGAATTAAAAGGGAGGGGTCAGGCTAGAAGCTGTAATCTTGAAATAGTTCTGCATTAACATAATAATCGAGCCCTGTTTGCGGTTCATAGAACCAAAAGGTTGGTTGTAAAGAAGTGACTATCCAGCTCAACAAACCAGTCAGTCTTGAGTCCTGAATCACCAGCTGTTCACCTGCATGATCAGATTCCGTAAGGAAAAAAATATTGATTGATTTAGCATTGAGCCTCTAATGCATTTTTGGGTTTGCTTGCAGAATTTGCAGCTGGTATCACCACATGATTATTTAGATTCTTAATTTTTTTAACCTCTCTTTGGATAACGAAAGGTGGCTATTGCTTGTATACATTTACACTGGAGGGGGGATTCTTGATCCATGCTGGGACTTCCAATTTATTTATTTATTTATTTCAACTAGCTATTGGTGCTTCAATGGATCTTCCCTGGCAGAATGCAAATTATTCCGCCTCAGCAGGCGTGCTGCTAATTAAGTTGTTGGATGCATATTGCACCAATCCTGCTTAGGGAATCTTTCCAGAGGAGAGGTCCAACCTGCTCATTCAAATACCTATGTATTTAGAAGAGGGATACACAGTGCCTGCCAGGAACTGTTGCATTCCAAGACCCATCATCCTGAAACCACATGTCCAGTGTCAAAGTGTCAATGTCAACGGCGAAGAGTATTGTTATCCCTTACCTCTTTTGTAGGAATTGGCTGTGAATTACTTTATTGAGTAGGAAGCAGACTTGAAGAAATCTTTCAAAGCTTCATTTGGCAATACAATTGCTAACTTGAAAAAAATAATAATCTATTTTGCAAAGGTGGTAGTATAACCTTCAGGGTTATTAGCATTTTTTTACCCCATATATAGAACAGTCCATACATGGAGCAGTTAGCATAACTAATTATTCCCATTCTCACCATGGCTTTTGCTGCCTTCTGCAAAAATATTAAGGCCAGTCCCGGCCACCCAAATTTTATCCTTCCTGTCATGGTTTTAGCTTTATGTTGAATAATTCCACAAAGAATTCTAGTTAGCAAAATAAGTACATGCACTGGATACATGCCAAGCTAAGCCACTGGGTTGCTCTGTGCTATTTTGCTGAATGCTTTGTAGAGTTCACATTTTTCACATTTTGCAAACTATACTTATATAGCATACTTAAACAAGCATAGCTTACCATCCTGAATCTGTTACATTATCAGAACTATTGGGACCTGTCCTTGATATTGATTTTGTGATTTCTGCCCAATTTTTCCAGGAATGCAGACTGCCTTAAATTTATGATCTTTTGTTAGAACTACTATAAAATTGGGCACATTGCATAGTAAATAACATGATTTATGTATTTATGGATTCTGATCTCATTGGAGATCAGGTTTTTTTTTTTTGTTAAGTCAACAAACTCCAATTTTAATTACTTATTTTATAAGCTACTCTGGCCCAGTGACCTTAAGTTTCTGATGAAAGCAAGCCCTGGCAGGCTGTTTCCTATAAGTGAAGTGTGGTGTTTTAAAATTTAATAGAGCAATTGGAATGGGCTGGGACTACCAAAATTGGTGGGAGGTTCCCTTGTGGAGTATCAGGGTGATTATTCACAGACATCCAGAGAAGTGTTAAGAACTGAAGGAAGATGGAATAGAAGCAAGCAGAGGGGGGAAGAACCTGGTGAGTAGGAGACCGAAAAAAGGAGGAAAGATGGAATAGAAGCAGCAAGGCTTCAAGAAAACTAGGATAGTGAGACAGCAGGAAGAAATTAGGAGAATGGGAATCATTGTGAAGTGGAGCTAAAAAGAGACTGAAGGTAAAGAAGAAACCAATACACTTTGGAGCTTTCAAATTTGCAGTGAGTGGAGGTGGCCTTCATGATTGCACAGAACTGGATGTCTTTCCTTGATCTTTGGTCTATTAAACGAAGTCTGGAGAGTGAGAAGGACCCATTGGATTTCTTCACTCAAGACTAATTAATTGGTCTGAAAAGCTTAAAGAGCAGATTGGCCTGAGAAGAACCAAAAGCAATAGAAGGTGTGCCGTGGCTTATTCTTCAACAGTTGCCTTTTGCCCTCTTCTTTAGCAGTTGCAAAAAATGGATCAGTTGTTGGCTGTGAAAATTGGCTGCCTGGCAGGGGTGCTGCTCATCACTCTTCTTTGCGGCCTCATCCCAGCCCAGGTCAAGTGGTTCCATATCAACATGGCCAGAGGTGAGACATTTGTGGGTGTCATGATTTCCACTTAGGTCTGAACTAGCATAATAGAAAATGATGGTACCTTAAAGAAATTGGGATTCATTCCTTGCCTCATTTTTGTTATGAATCCATTCATTTAGACCATTTAGACTCGCAGCCTGTGTGCAAAAAAAAGTCCAGATATGTCACGTGACAGCACCATGACAATGCGAGTTTAACCCCCTCCCCCGATTGAAATAGACCCTAATAGGGGTGAATTCTTGATGACTCAGTATCCTTATTGTGCCTCTTGGGTTTTTAATGACAACATTGGCATGTATGGCACTTTATAAATCGTAGGATTATAGGTTATTACTTTCAGGCAGAGGAGCACAGTCTGAAGTTCAATGACTTAACAAGCTTTCCCAAAGCCTTTAATTTAGCTTCCATTACCTTTATGTGAAGATAAGCTATTGAATACTTCAAATGAGTCACATTAAGTATAATTCAGTTTAATAGGTTAAGGCAATGTTTATCAACTTACACCATTGTGAGATAAGTAGATGTCAACCCCCAGAATTCCCCAGCCATGACATATTGACTGGGAAATTCTGGGACTTGGAAGTCCACAAGTCGTTATGTTACAAGCACTATATTGAAGACATAGAGTAGATACAAACCCAGATTGTATTCAAAAATGTCTTTAGGAGTCTACGCACAAGAAGCGTTTTATAGAAAAGAATCAGCAGTTAACCTATTGATAATTGTAAGAACAAGAGAATGGAGAATATAAAATGAAATCAAAAGGTCAATTGACTGTTTGTTTATGTTTGTATGGCCATCGCTTAATCCTGATGACTACAAAAATAAAAACTCAATATACAAACAATAAAAAACAGTAATCACCCACTTGTCCTGGTAACAACAACCAAACAAACAAGCCACTTGATGGGCTCCGTCCCTTTCTGGGTTCTCCAGACTAATTGGCAAAACCAGGTCTTCTGAGCCTTGCAAAACAGTGTCAAAGTGCCAAATTACCACAGAGATGATCTTCCAAATGGGGAGAGTGGTGCGGTGGCCTATAGTGGAACTCTTGCCTCAAACAACTGGGAAGCTATGAGTTCAATCCTAGGTAGAGGCAGATATCTGGGCACACTGAGAATATATCTGCTGAACATAACTCCGCATTGGCAAGAGGAAGGGCATACAGCCATTAAAACATACTACTAGCTCCATTCAGCTTCCCAGACTCTACTCCACAACGGATTATGAGATCATGAAATGAAGATGATGATAAGGAAAAGACCCTTTGGTGTTCTCCGTAGGAGTGGAGATTTGCAACATCCCTGTTCTGCCCCCCCCACCACCACCACATTCAGTTTTCAACATATTTCATATCTACAGTTAAAAGAGTTTTGAAATATATAATAAGATATTTGAAAAGCAAATAGCATAAGACAGAATTTGAAACTACAAATTTTATATATGTACAAATAATGAACATATAATTTCTAAAATGTGTAAACTTTTTTTGAAACGTGAAATAGAACAAGTGAAAAACATCCTAAGAATTGGCTAAGAACTTTGGACATAATATGATGAGAGAGCAATGGTAAAATATGTGGCCAAAAGGCTGAAATTAGCATGTTATAATTAAAAAGAGAACTTTTATAAAATTGTATGCCATTGCTGTATGACTCCAGAAAAATTATCTAGAATGTATAAAAGTACTTCAAATCTATATTGAAAATTTGGAATAAATGAAGCGTCATTGCGTCCTATCTGGTGGACTTGCAAAAAAAACCCCAGAGAACTTTGAGTTTAAATGCATACAGGTGATACAAAGAAGTTTAAAGGTTGACATTCAATTAAAACTGCATCTTTTCTTGTTGAGACTAATGCATAGACAGAAAAGAGTTCTGTAAGATTATTTTTATATATGGTAACTGCTGTGAGGTTATTATATAGACAAAAATGGAAAAAGACTCTGAAATACTCATAAAGGAAAAATGGCTAGTGGAAGTGACGGAATTAGCAGAGATGGCAAAATTGACTTGCTTGATTAGAGAAAGGATAATAATCACATTTATTAGTCACTGGAAATCCCAAAGGGACTTTTTGTTGAAAGAGAGAGAGAAAAAAATGTGATGTATGGATTTGATGACTAGAAAGAAGAGGATTATGAAAAGAAGGGAATTATTAGAGTGGGGAGGGAGGAGAGAGAGAGAGAATGTAAATATAACTGCTGTTAAGGAAATCAGAAGTTGCTTCTTTATTTTTCCTCTCCCCCTGTTCCTCCCCCTCCTTTTCTCCTTCCACCTCTCCTCCCTCTCTCCTCTTTATTTAATGTAGGTACTATCCATAATGAATACGAGATTCTTTTTTTCCACTTCTATGTCTTTCTTTGCATTTTTCCTTACTACCTTTCTTGCCTTAATTTTACATTTCAAAATGTGTTTTGTTTATGCCTTTAACAATATTTAATAATTATATATAAAATTGTCATTCATTTTAATCTTGTTGAAATGTACATTAAACCCCTTTTCATTTTTTTTCCTCCTGGCCCTTCCCATTTCTTTGTCTTATTCCTGCTTACTTTTTGGAATAAGTAATGTAGCTTTACTACTACATTGTTTTTTTTAAAAAAACAACAACAGTCAAGTATCTCTCTAGGTCAGAAAGAAATTCTTCATCAGCTAAAGTTTGGCACAGAAACAAACAGCAAAACAAGAGGATGGAAGTGGAAGAAGGCACAGATAGATGAATATGTATGAGTTAAAGTAACTAGAAGTTTCAGGTTTGCACAATCCCAAGCGTAAAAACTTGGATGCAGAACAATAGGATGATGTAAATGGAATCAGAATCAACACTCAAATATTATACATGGTATAACCTTGTTTAACCTTATGGAAGTCCAGATGTATTGATCCAAATGCAGGACAGGTCGTCCTCATCTTATGACAAAATGGAGCATAACATTTCTGTTGCTAAATAAATTGAGGTTTCCTCCATGTTACAACCTTTCTTCCCACAATTGTTAAATGAACCACCACAGTTGATAAGATACTAGCACAGTTGTTCAGTGATCTGGCTTCCTCACTGGCTTGCTTTATCAGAAGATTGCAAAAGGGGACCATGTAACCCCAGGACACCGCAGATGTCATAAATAATGCCCAGTGTCCTGGTTTTGGTCATGTGACCGTGGGGGATGCTGCGACAGTTGTAACATTTTTCAGTGCAGTCGTAACTTTGAATGGTCGCTAAATGAATAGCTGTAAGTCAGGGACCACCTGTATAGTGTGAACAGGTTATTGATTAGATTTTAAATAAATAGCTTTGAGCATTTCTTCTTCATTGGGTGTTGAAGTTGGGGTGATAAGCTTAATTACATGCCAACCATTTTATAGCCAGCAATTTTGCAAGCCAGGCAGCCAGGAATCTTTTATTTCTCTTTTCAGAATTTAAAAAAAAAGTTGTAAAATCTCATTAAGCTAGAATGAGGAAACATTCTGCTTTTCTTACCTTTGTCCTCCTGATAAAAATCTGATTCTACATAGATGTATGTGACCTGAAATGAAGGAATTTTTATGGGATATTTACAGCAAAACTTTTAATTCTCTAGAAGAACAAATAGTGGAGAAAATAATTCATCTTCCAGATTAAAATTAGGGAGAAAGGTTCTCAGCCTTGAACGGGCTTGCAAAAATTATTGTAAATAAAATTAAATTAAATTAAAATGGTTGAGCCTTGTCCTCTCGTATCATGTAAAACGACGAGATGTTATTGTGTTAATTCCTTGTTGAAATCTTCCTACAGTTTCATTCAAAGTTGGTGGAACAGAGTAGGCACAGTGTCTCAAGACTCCCTACACTTTTCACTTTAGTGTAGGCTGTGTTGCTTATCTTGTCACTAGGCAGTCTCACCTTGTACAGGTAAGTCTGAAGAATTGGATGCCATCCATAAAGAGTGCTTGCAACTAGACAATCATTGGAGAATGGTCTCGGATACATTGAAAGAAGAAAATTAGAAGTACCTGCTCAGAGGAAATTTTGTTTTTTAATAATAAGGTTTTTTTTTATTTTTTAGGTTCAAAAGTACAAACATTTCATTTTTTCTCAAGCAGTATGCCGTCTACGCACCAACATCTCTGCCATTCACATTAATATTTCTCGAAGCTTAAAGTTAAGATACATCAAACAGCTAAACATACAGCTCTTCTGGTGGTAATATCTTATTAGCATTACATCTCATTGTTCTCATATATATATTGACATCATATTTGTATCTCTTACTTTATTTTCTATTTTTTATTCCTCATTTCCAAATTCCTATTTCATTCTCTAACCATTGATAAAATATTTTCCATATCATATAGTACTCAGTTTGCTCTTTCTTTTCAATTGCTAGTGTTAATCTGTTCATTTCCGCATATTCTTTAGGCATTTAGAAAGTACAATGGATTTTTAAATGTTTATGACCCATCCTTGGAAGTTGCTACTGCCACCAATCCCGGTCATGTATTTGTGTTTCAGGTATTTGGGGACCAGCTTGCATTTACAACCAGTTGCAGTGTTCCACAGTCATGTGACTCTGATTTGTGATTATTATTATTTTTTTGGCAATTTCTGGTGTTTTTGCTGTTTCCAGCAAAAAACCCCACACCTATTTGGAAGAATAGATTTGCTTAAATGACCATGTGGTTCACTTAATAACCACCTGATTTGCTGTATAGAATAGAATAGAATTCTTTATTGGCCAAGTGTGATTGGAGGAATTTGTCTTGGTGCAAATGCTCTCAGTTCACGTAAAATAAAAGATACATTTGTCAAGAGTCAAGAATCATCAGGTACAACACTTAAAGATAAGTCATAGGGTACAACAAGCAATCAAATCATACTAGGAAACAGTCAATATAAACCATAAGAATACAAGCAACAAGGTTACAGTCATACAGTCACAAGTGGGAAGGAATGGATGATAAGGAGTGATGAGAAAATTAATAGTAATAGTGCAGACTTTGTAAATAATTGAACAGTGTTGAGGGAATTATTGTTTAGTAGAGTACTGGTATTTGGGAAAAGGTAACTTATGTTACACCATTGTAAAAGTTATAAAATCAAGTCTGGTCACGTAATATTGTGACTTACAGCCACAAAAACTTGACAATCACAGTTCCAGGCTCCATTCTAGTTGCAAGTCAAGAACTTCCTGTACAAGGTTTTTTCAAGGAAATGACTGCATGTTTAACTTTCCTCTACTGAGCATCTAAGCATTGAGCAAAGTTTCTTAGAGTTTTTTTTTTAAAATACAGGTAATGGAATGATTAAGAAAGACCTAATTTATTCAGAACAAAAGAGATGAAACAGATTAGAAATAATATCCTTATGCTGCCAAATTTCAGCAAGATCCTGAGAGAACTGGAGAAACCAATTTGGTACCTAGGAGTTGCCCAACCATAATATAACAATTCAGGTTTGGATTTTGTAATAAATCTCATTTCTCTTTTTCCCACTTAGAGAATTTATGGGTGGAGAATAAGTGCCTGGGGACTGAACTAAATACATAAATTGGCTTTTTAAACCTATGTTCAATTGAAGCATGTGCTTCAATTTTGCTATAAAATAGAACTTTTAATTTCCCAAGATATTGAATATAGACAGAATGCAGAATAACAGACAGTTTAGCAACTGCTTCATTTAGTGACTATTCACAGTTATGATGTTGATGAGAAAGTAACTATATGACAAATCCTTAACTTTTATGCTAAATATGTAAACCAAAGGAAACCATTTGTAAGTTCAGTCACATCCACTTAAACTTTACAGCAGAGTTCCCATTTTTTGTTACACCAAATCTGTATACTGACCAACTCCTGGCAACATTGCATGGCTCAAAAGAAAACGTGAGAATTATACATGTCCTTGATTTACGACCACAATTGAGACCAAAATTTCTGTTGTTAAGTGAGACATCTGTTAAGTGACTTTTGCTCCATTTTTACGGTCTTTTTTGCCACAGTTGTTAAGTGAGTCACTGCAGTTAATAAGTTAGTAACTTGGTTGTAAAGTGAATCTGGCTTCCACATTGATTTTTTTCGCAAAAGGGGATCACAAGATCTTGGTACACAGCAAGAATGATATAAGTATGAACTAGTTACAAAGCATCTGAATTTTGATTACGTGGTCATGGGGATGCTGCAAAGTGTGAAAAATGGCCATAAGTCACTTTTTTCAGTGCTTTTGTAACTATGAACGGTCACTAAATGAATTGATGTAAGTTGAGGGCTACCTGTAAAATTAAGAATGCATTTGTTTGTTTAGCAAAATGTATATAGCTGCCTACTCATGACTAGGTAGCTTACAGAAAATAAAAACACAATGTAGAAGAAATAAAAATAATTTAAAAATAAAAAATAATAACCCCAACCCACCCTCTCCTTGGCAACAACACACAATCAACACACAATCAAATCATCTGTTTAATGGGCTCCATCCCACTCTGGATTACCCAGGACTGCTGGTAAAACCACATTTTCAGGCAGAGTCTTCTGAAAGTGTCAGTCTAATTTCTGGAAGGATGATGTTCCAGAGGGAGGGATCCAATAATAGCAATAGCATTAGACTTATATGTCGCTTCACGGTGCTTTTACAGCCCCTCTCTAAGAGGTTTACAGAGTCAGCCTATTGCGCCCAACAGTCTAGGTCCTCATTTTACCACCTCGAAAGGATGGAAGGCTGAATCAACCTTGAGCCTGGTGAGACTTGAGCTGCGAACTGCTGGCAGCTGGCAGTCAGCAGAAGTAGCCTGTGATGCTACATTCTAACCACTGTGCCACCGTGACTGTTAATGCTATAATAAAAGAAGCAAAGGAGGATGGAACCCAAAAAGCTCAGGGCTACAGCCCTCCTAGTTTAGGTAAGGAATTAGATCTTCAAGATCCTTTTAAATACTAGCAGGGGTGGGGCAGGTTGGATCTCCAAGGGAACTTCATTTCAAAGAGATGAAGGAGATGTGACAAAGGAGATGTGCTTCCAAGATCCTGAGATTTGGCGCTGGACCTTGAGCACACCAATCCTGCAGATGGAAGCAGCTGGGCAGATACTATTGTGATTCCTCGGGAATTCTACAGTGCTATGTTGTTCTCATAGAATCTAATATCTGATCATAAATTACCATCTTCCACATTTGATCAGAAAAAAAAAATCCCATTTCAAGGGAAATGTACCCTGCTGTTTATTCTCATTGTGATTAGGTATAATTTTGTGCTTAATACTGTATATTTATAGCCCTTTGATTGCAGTGGGAATGAACGCCTGTGGGAGTGAGAACGAGATTCATTTTGAGCAATGCCTTTTCAGTTTAATCCTGCGCATGTTCTTCAGTCAATAGTCTATACTCAAGGCTTCCTTTTCCTTTCCTTTCCTTTCCCATCCCATCCCACCCTGCTTCCGAAAACTAATTATTTTACAGTGTTTAATATTTATATTGCAGGCCTAATATAAAAATGTATTTTCAGGAAATTCTATAAGATGGATGGATCAGTAAGGCCCAGACAATTCATAATTCAAGAAAGCCCCCCCACACACATACACACCACACACACACACACACACACACACACACACACACACACTAAAACAAAATCTATGCAGTGGCTTCCACAGTATTTTATTACTTTGTCAGAATGATAACAGTGTCACCTGATAAGCTACACTTCTTTGTGATATCTAGTGATGCGACATGTAGAAAACAATATATCTTGTACCATCCTGTTCTTTCCCACTTCCAACAGATGCTGGTCTTACTATGTGTACTATGTCTCATATGCTTATTTTATATAATAAGGGATATATACCAAACTTTGAAACTAGCAACTTAACAGCTTTAAAACTTTATTTGTCTTTGTTCTTTTTTTTAAAATCAACTTCTCCCAAAGGGCTATTTGCCAACATCTATGAAACCAGAGTGGTATTAAAAGATTTTTCTGGCCTTTCTTTCATGATAGCACTTAAACCTATATACTGCTTCATAATGTTTTACTGACCTCTCTAAGTGGTTTAGAGAATCAGCAAATAGCCCTCAACAATCTGAGTTCTCATTTTACCAACTTCGGAAGAATGGACAGCTGAGTCAACCTTGAGCCAATCAGAATCGAACTACTGGCAGTTAGCCTGCAGTACTTCATTCTCAGCACTGCGCCACTGTGATTTTTATAAATTGTCTAGCAGCCATTAATAGAAAGCAAGCACTTATATAACAAATTTTCATTTGTTCCTCTGAATGCCAAGAATGGAGTTTATTTAGTTATTAATTTCCTATTTCAATAAAATAAACCTTTTGCACAATCCTTTGAATTTTCATGTAGGGCTATGCCAAATGTAAATATTTTCCACTTCTGATAACATCCTCACCGATACAGATACTCCTTGACTTAGGATCACTCATTTAGCAACTGTTCAGGATTGCAAAAGCACTGAAAAAAATGAGTATTTGCAATTTTGCACATCTCAAGGTCATGTAATCGCCATTTGCAACCTTCCCTGCTGGCTTCCAACAAGCAAAGTCAGTGGAAGAAGCCAGATTCGCTTAACAAGGGTGTGATTCATTTAATCACCCTGGCCAAAAAAAAGCTGGTAAAATTGGGCATGGTGATGTCATGACTCACTTAACAACCCCTTTGCTTACCAATGGATTGTAGTCCTGATTGTGATTGTAACTCAAGGATTACCTAGGCCCATGATGGTGAACCTATGGTAGGCATGCTGGAAGTGGCACACAGAGCCACTTCTGCCGGCATGCAAGAGGTCGCCTGGAAAAGCCCCACTGTGCATGTGCATGTGCCATGCACCCAACAGCTGATTGTTGGGTATCTGGTGTGCATGCATGCATAGGAAAATGGGAATATGCGGGAGCCACCCATGCAGAGATGCACAGGACACATGGGGGTTGCGCGCACATGTGTAGAGATGCATGACATGCAGGGGAATTGTGCATGCATGTGTAGAGATGCATGGTGTGCACGCATGCACAGGGGTCAGTGGGGGCTGTGTGCACTGCCTTCTGGGTGCTGGCACACGAGTGCAATTTTTGGCAGGGGAGATGAAAAAGGTTAGCCACCACTGACCTAGGTTTTGGATTGAGTACAAAGTTTTGAATCACTGCACTGTCCATGGTGCTAGAAATTAGGACCGGAGGTGGGGGAGCGAGGGAATGATTGATGCTTGCAAATGGATGATCACCAGAACAAATGTTATATATGCTGACGACAGCAAGACTATGCACAGAAATGGAAGGTCACCTCAACCCCCCAAAATATATAAAGGGCTGCAAAAACTGATGGAGTTAGCAGACATGGCTAAATTGACTGCTCTGATTAAAGAAAAAAGCACAAACACTTTACTTTGACTTGGAAACCACTTCTGGACTTTGTGCTTGAGGTGGAAAAAGATGAAACTGATCTGGGGTTTTACCAATTGGATAGATTTGTTGTTAGAGAAATGGCTTGTTTCTATTAAGAAAAAATAAAAAGTTGAGCGTAGACCTTAATGCCTTATTCAACTGCACCAAAGGAGTTGGAAGTCAATGCTTTTTTTCCTTTTTCCCTTTCTTTTCCCCACTATTCACTTCCCCGTTTCCTTTCCTAATTTCCCTAATATTTGCTTTTGTATTCTATTTATTTATTTATTTGATTTGTCAATCACAAGATAATAGGTATAAGTATATACATAATTATGAATACATGAAATGGGTCCATATAAGAAAAATAAAAGAAACAAAAGGACAGGGATGGTAGGCACATTGGTGCGCTTATGCACGCTCCCTACAGACCTCTTAGGAAAGGGGTGAGGTCAATAGTAGACAGTCGATGATTAAAGTTTTTGGGGTTTGGTGAAGAAACCACAGAGTCAGGTAGAGTATTCCAGACATTGACCACTCTGTTGCTGAAGTCGTATTTCCTGCAATCAAGTTTAGTGTGTTGTATGAGTTTGAGTAAGTTATGGTTGAAGCTGAAGTATTCATTGACAGTAAGTCATTGCAATGTATGATTTTATATACCATACTTGGATCAGACAAAAGATGACATAATTCAAGGTTTTCTTGGCCCAGAATTTCAAGTCTGGTGGCATAAGGTATTCTACAATGAGTAGAGGAATGGAGAACTCTTCTTGTGAAATATTTCTAGACTTTCTCAACTGTGCTAATATCAGATACGTAATGTGGGTTCCGGACTGATGAGCTGTATTCGAGTATTGTTCTAGCAAATGTTTTGCATGCTCTAGTTAGTAGTGTGATATTACCAGAGAAAAATCTACATCAGATTAGGCTAACAACTCTTAATGCCTTTTTGGCTATGTAGTTACAGTGGGCTCTAGCACTTAGATCATTAGAGCTGAGTATTCCAAGGTCCTTTACAGAGCTTGGATCATCAAGGTCTTGACGATTCAGCTTGTATTTTATTTTCTGATTTTTTTTTGCCAATATGTAAGACAGAGTATTTATTTGTTGAGATTTGAAGTTGCCTATTGTTTGACCATTCTGATACATAGTCGAGGCCTTTTTGAAGGGTAGCAATATTGTCTGTGGTATTGAACAGCTTTTCATCGTCAGTGAAGAGAACGCAGTTGCTCTTAATATGATCACAGAGGTCACTTATGTAGAGTATGAAGAGAGTTGATCCTAGAACACTGCCTTGGGAGACTCCATTGTTGACAGGTACAAAATTTGATAGGACACTCCCAATTTTGACCATTTATTGTCTGTTTGACAGGAATGCTTCTATCCAGTTATGCAGTTGTCCAGAGATACCATAAGATTTCAGTTTTAGGAGTAGTTTGTCGTGTACCACTGAATCAAAGGTTTTACAGAAGTCTATGTAGATTGAGTCTATTGTTTTTCCCTGATCAAGTTGTGTTGTCCATATGTTTCTGCAGTGCAAGAGCTGCAGATTACAGGATAGTTTTTTTTTTTTCTGAAAACAAATTGTTTATTAGAAAGTAGGTTGTTTGACTCTAAGTGGAGGATAATGGATTGGTTAATAATTGATTCCATGACTTTACAGGTGACGCAGCGTATGGAGAATGGTCTGTAATTTTCAACTAGGCTGGGGTCTCCCTTTTTGAAGATGGGGATGACCATGGTTTGAGACCATAAGTTAGATAAGGAGCTGGTCCTGAAACATTTTTCAAAGATTATGCTTTGATGTTCAGCTATGGCAATGGATAGCTTTTTTAAGAAGTAGGCACATATTCCGTCCGATCCAATAGATAGGGATGGTTTTAGATTGTGTAGTGCTTTTTCAACATTGTCTTCTGTAAAATCAATATGTATTAGATCATTGTAGTTGTCCGTGGTTCAGCTAGGAAATACTGGGCATGATCCATTGCTGTTTACAAATACTGAGCCAAAGAATGTGTTAAAGATGTTGGCTTTAATGGTGTCATCATTGCAGTCTTTACCATTAGGTCCTCTCAGGGGTGGGATGGACCTTGAGTCTTTTAGTTTGTTGTTTACAAAATTGTAAAAAACTCGGGTGGAATTGGTGCATAGAAGGTTTTCCTCTTGTTTAATGTGGTAATTGGTAGATTCAGTCTTTATCTGGTGACGTAAATTTTTGGATTGGCTTTTGAAGTTGGCAATGTGACCAGATTTGTTTTTCCTCCAGAGTGATCTCTTTTTGGACTGAAGTTTCCTTATTGTTATAGGTAATCTGTTTTGTTTTTGTTTGTTTTTTTGTTTCGTTTTGGGAGTTGTTATTGGTACATATAGTTTGATGACTCTTTTGACTCCAAATAAAAAGATGTTGTAATGGTCTTCAAGAGTATTGCATCCAGTGAATAGAGATTGCCAATCAAGGGATGAAAGATCGTTGTCTATAAGATCATAATTTGTATTTTATTCAATTCTGTTTGTATTTTATATAATAGACTAATAAAACTATATATAGAGGCCAAAACAAAGACTTTCCTGGGCAGATGATCCTTAAAAATGGTTTTCTCTTTCATTTATTGTCAGGGAAACATCGGCGCATCCTCAGTTTTATCAGCTGCTTTGCTGCAGGGGTCTTCCTGGGTGCCTGTATTATGCACATGGTGGCCGATGCCCTGGGAGACATCGAAACAGAAATAAGAAAACGACAGCACATGGTGAGTGCTGTTTTGAGAGTCTAGATTTCCATTTTTGCCATTCTGGGAACAGGATTGTGCTTTCAAATGCTGAAGTTCCACGATTCATCATTTTCTATTAGAAATAAATAAGTCTCCTCACAGAAAATTTAGAACAGGAAAAAATTCTGAACGTTTTGCTAGCTTCTAATTGCTACTTCTTATTGCTACTTCATTGATCCTGTCTACGAGTCAATGCTATCATCTACTTGGCTATTGTTTTACCCTCATTATAAGAAACTTATGATGTAGATTGATCTGAAAAAGGCCCAAAGAACTGAGTCTGGATTTTCCTGTTCACTGGCCTGTCCTAATTTATAGTTTAAAAAAAAAACAATAATAAATGAAACCTTCATACACAAGATCTCTTGAAATTTTATTATTTGTTGAGATTTGGAACATATTATTTTAATGATAATGAACTAAATATAGATGATGCTAGAAAAATTGGTCAAATCCTCCTTTGACCAAATCAACCTCCTAACCAATTGTTGATAATTACTGCAAGCAATTCGGGACCAGAGTTAGCAATAATCTTACCTGGTAAGACAAGTAACTTAAGACTGTCTTTCTTAAGATAGTAAGAAAACTTAATTTTTTTCTACCTTCATGCGTATGCATATCTTCTCACCTGCATCTGACAAAGTGTATTTATCTAAAAGGAAGATGCCTTTTGCAGCTGATTCTTAAAAGTCAGTATGAACAGTGATGTTGTAAAAAGATAAATCGTTTGGAAACAATTTAACTTAACTGCCAAATTCAGAACATGGAGATGTATCACCTTCAAATTGATACTTTCATTTCATTTCTGCAGTAGATTTTACTGAATACAGGTCTTGTGTCCAGAACTCTGGTGTTATATTTTTTCTAGGAGAGTGCCAGACATAAAGAAAATAACACCTACATGGACATTGATAATGATTCAGAGGTAAGTGTCCCATTGTTTGCAGAGGTAAGTGTCCCATTGTTTGAGAACTTTGCTTTCCCTTCATCTTGGCACTTACTAACCGGAAGAGTATACCTGTAATCTTCCAGATGTTGGGCTCTAACTCCCATTGACCCTTCTAGGGATGATTGAAATTGGAGTTTGAAATCACGTTTGACTCAAAAAGTCCCAACATCATGGTCCTCAAACTTTCATCATGAGGAGGAATCTGTCAACTTCTAGTATTCTTGAATTACACAGAGTCCTCATCATGATCAAGATTTGAAGACCATGATGTCAGCAGAAGGAGGCAATTCCTTCTTTCAGTTATACATGATTCCTGGTGACCTCGGGTATAGCTGTATATCTTTCTTGCAAAAATACAGAGTGACTTTCCATTGCTTTCTTTTGGATTAATAATGGGTTTTTGGTGGTCATAGTGGGTGTTTCATTGGATTTTTTTTACCTCCCAGTTTAGTCTTGAATTCCTAGAATTACTTTTTTTTCAACAACTAACCAGGCCTGTTCCTCTTTAGCTGTTGAATATCTGCTAAGATCTGCTAAGTGCTGCTACATAGTTGGGTAGAGCAATGTATCTCAATCTTGTCTTTTTAAGTTACATGGACTTCAACTCCTAAAATTCCCCAACCAGCAAAACTTTTTAAAGTTGCCAAGGCTGAGAAACACCAGGCTAGAGAGAAATAAATTCCTTGACTGTTACCTTTGCAAATCATATTTTATATCATTCTACTTAAAGTAGAACCACCAACTCCAATAGTTGGCCCAAATATTCCAATTCGTAACAGAATGGGTGTGGATCACTGAAGATTAAATTTTGTATTGGTTTCCCATTTTGCAATATTTTCAATTACTTAATCTCACAAGCTCAAGCTTCCACTTGGTTTTAGAGCTTCCAAAGATAGCAATACATACCTTCCTTTGATTTTTTTTTTATTAGATTAGACAACTTTAAATGAGTTATAACTTGTCTTAAAACTCTTCTAATCATGGCTCTAATCTCACTGCTCTGGCTGGTATGATAACTTATCATGTAAGTAGAAAACGAAGTGCTTTTGATTTACTGTCCTGTTTGAGTTTTAATCTTCTTTTTTTTTAATTTGTTTGTTGTCATTTTTCTGGGACACTTTTTAAAAACCAAGCTTTAAAACAAAGACAAGTAAATTGACGTACGTAAATTTTGAACAATTGCACTTAAGGCGATGTAGTACTTTGGATTTAAATTTGAAAAGTTGTTTCCAAGTATGCTGGCATATATATGTTTCATTCACCA
This sequence comes from Laticauda colubrina, assembly GCA_015471245.1. NCBI lineage: Eukaryota > Metazoa > Chordata > Lepidosauria > Squamata > Elapidae > Laticauda > Laticauda colubrina. The sequence goes on along the minus strand of BLBF01000050.1, from coordinate 12,670,798 downwards.
GATCCTCATTAAATTGATAATACTTTATCAGCATCATGCAGTAATTATGAAAAGGACATGGCTGCATTCAAAGCATACTTAAAGATACATTTCAAAACACAGTACATGCCCAATAGTCATATCTGAAGCATTACAAAGCTTTTAAAGCAGAAGTTGGTTTTAAAACAACAATCTTGGCTACAGGGATGATTTGGCAAAAGAAACTCCTCCCTCAAATCTAGTTTACTTCCTAGAACATTTGCAGATACAAAGAACCAGGATAACGCAAGTAGTTAATAGCAATAACAATCATATTTAGACTTATATAGCAATAGCACTTAGACTTATATATCACTTTACAATGCTTTACAGGCTTCTTTAAGCAGTTTACAGAAATCAGCATATTGCCCCCAACAATCAGGGTTCTCATTTTACTGACCTTAGAAAGATGGAAGGCTAAGTCAATCTTGGTGAGATTTGAACTGCCAAATTGCAGGCAATTGGCAGTCAGCAGAAGTAGCCTGCAGTACAGCACTCTAACCACTGCACCACCACAGCTCATACCATTCCATAGTGTGCTTTATAGCATCCTCTAATTGGTTTCCAATGTTAGCCTATTGCCCCCAACAATCTGGGTCCTCGTTTTACTAATTTCAGAGAGATTAAACTGTGAGTCAACCTTGAGCCAGTCTGGATTGAACTCCAGACCGTGGGCAGAGTTAACCTGCAATACTGCATTCTAACCACTGCACAATTGATTAGAAGGACAAGTCTATTGCTGCTCACCTATTGAGAGGAATCTTTCCAAACTAATGCATTTGTGACAGAAACTACCAGATAAGTACTGCAAGCTTTAGAGAGGATTTGCTTTCCATCACCTTCTTTCCCTTAACAGTGCCAAGCTAGTTAGTCTTTTCACTCCTCCCAGATTCACTTCATCTCCAGATTCCACTACGTCATTGGACTTCAATCTCCAGAATTCACCACTTAGTAAGAACTTTGTCAGTGTGCGATAGGTTGGGCTAGAGTAGTAAAAACTCACCACCTAGCAGCAGACAGACAGACAGAGACAGAGAGAGATACAGAGATACACACAGAGAGAAAGAGAGAGAGAGAGACAGACAGACAGACAGACATACAGAGACAGAGAGAGATACAGAGAGGGGGAGGGGGAGGGGGGAAGATAAAGAGGGAGAAGGGGAGAGAGATACAGAGAGAGAGTGGGAAAGAGGGAATGTATGGAGAGGGGGAGAGGGAAGATATTCAGAGAGAGAAAGGGGAGAGGGGGAGAAGATAGGGCGAGGTGGAGAGACGGGGAGAGGGGAAGAGAGGGGAAGATAGGATGAGGGGGAGACTGGGAGAGAGATACAGAGGGGGGAGAGAGAGGAGAGAGAGAGAGATACATAGCGGGAGAGAGGAAGAGGAAGAGAGGATGATAGGGGGAGGGGGAGAGAGAAAGACAGATACAGAGAGAGATGGGGGGGGGGTTGTGGTTCCCAGTGTTTTTTAACCAGTTCTCTGCCCTAATGACCAGCTGGATAGGCATGGCTAGGGGTCATGTGACTGGGTGGGAGTGAGTGATGTTGAGTTGGTCACACTCACCCAGGTTTTGTGGCTCCCTGGGTGATTTATTTTTCTGTGGGAAATGGGTCCACATGGCTCTTCCAAGACTGCATTCTTGGAAATGTTGATGTATCTTTTTAAAAGTGCGTTTCTGTACTATGTGAGAGATCTTTCCTTTGTTCCCAGTAGAAATGTTGACAACATAAGAGAGTAGGAGATTATTAAAGGAAGGAAATAAGTAAAGGAAGAGTTTCTGTTGAGTAATCCTTCACTGCCACCTGCTGGCCCAACCATAGTATTGCCACACACCAATTCCACAGAATCAGTAAAAGCACTTTAAAATATAGTTATATTTCAAACAAAAATTACAAATTTGAACAAGCATAATAAAAAAAATGTGACAGGGGTTCTAGGCACAATAGTGCACTTACACACTAGAGACCTTAGGAACCTCTTAAAAATGGGATGAGATCCACAGAAGTTGAGTTGGAATTAAAAGTATGAAAGTTAATAGCAGAAACAACTGCTAAATATAAGATTTTCTTAGTTTGGGAGGGGGACCCTGAAAAAAAGTTGTTAAGACCTTTAACAACTGTTTAGTCATGCAGACTGATGAGTGACCTTTGAAAAATCGCATAGGTAAAATGGGGGTAATTATCCAGATTTTGCAATGTAGGGATAAAACTATAGTTGATCATGAAGTCTCCTAGTCTTGGATCCTTGAAGCAAATTTAACATAGTTATGGGCAGTGGTAGGATTAAAAAAAATTATTTCCAGTTCTGTGGCTGTGGCTTGGTGGGCATGGCGTGGCTTGGTGGGCATGGCAGAGGAAGGATACTGCAAAATCCCATTCCCTCCCCACCCCACTAACCAGCTTTCCAGTTCCATTGTACAGAACAACCAAAGACCGAGCCAATCAGTTGGGACTTGGGAGGCAGAGAATAGATGGGGGCGGCACCAGTCAGCAGTGCTATTTGCTGGTTCTCTGAACGACTCAACATTTCTGCTACTGGTTCTCCAGAACTGCTCAGAACCTGTTGAATATCACCCCTGGTTATGGGACCAGCAAAACTCCATTCAACAGTGGACATTCGTGGATCTCTCTGGATGGATCCGACCAGCCTAAAGTCCAAATTACAGTAGCTTGGTGGTGGTAATGACAAATGTTTTGTCCATTTGGTAGTCCAGGCCAAGGTGCCAGTGTGCATCACTGTTGGTCAGAGATAGTCATGGATGCCTCTATTCAGTGTTGAGGGGAGCTGCTGTTTCTTTCACAACTGAGTGTCATATGTAATACAGGTCCTCATTCAGCACCTTATGTTCAAAAGCAGCTTGCATTCAGTCAGCTTGCCTTTGACTTGGAACAGAGGACTTCCAATAGCCAACCAAATTGTTTCAACCTCCAGCTAGATTTCTTTCTTCTTTCCAACACTCCAATTTTTGGTTAGAGTTCTGAAGAACTCAGAAACACCCATGTTTTTAAGAGAAGGATAAGGGGGGGGGGACATGATGGCCTCCTAGTACTTGAGGGACTGTCACAAAGAAGAGGAGACTGACTCCTAACACTGAAAACAATTAACCTGTAAAATGTCAATGAAAATTCTCAGTCATCCAGGTCAAGGTTGTCCCAAAGGTGCTTTTTCAGAGGCAACTGGACTTTTCTGGTTTTTCTTTGAAGACATTTTGCTTCTCATCCAAGAAGCATCTTCAGCTCTTACTGGATGGCGAGAAATAGAAGGATTTATACTCCTTGCAGAAAGCTGGTCATTTGCATCCTTTTAGAGGGTCATTGAAACACTTGGAGCAGTGGTAGGATTCAAATTTTGTGAGTCCTGGTTCTGTGGGTGTGGTTTGGTGGGAGTGGCAGGGGAAAGATACTGTAAAATCTCCAGTCAGAGGTGATATTTGCCAGTTCTCTGAACTACACAAAATTTCCGCTATTGGTTCTCCAGAACTGGTCAGAACCTGCTGAATACCACCTCTGATTCCCACCCCACTCCATGGGAAGGTTACTGCAAAATCCCCATTCCCTCCTCACCCCACCAACCTGCTTTCCAGCTCTGTTCTCCTGTGCAGGGCAACCAAAGAAGACCCAGCCGATCAGCCGGGACTCGGGAGACAGAGAATAGATGGGGGCGGGGTCAGTCAGAGGTGGTATTTGCTGGTTCTCCGAACTACTCAAAATTTCCGCTATTGGTTCTCCAGAACCAGTCAGAAGCTGCTGAATACTACCTCTGCTCCACACCCCACTAACCTGCCTTCCAGCTCCGTTCTCCTGTGCAGGGCAACCAAAGAAGAGCCAGCTGATCAGCTGGGACTCGGGAGGCAGAGAATAGATGGGGACGGGGCCAGTCTGAGGTGGTATTTGTCGGTTCTCCTAACTATTCAAATTTCCACTACCAATGCTCCAGAACTGGTCAGAATCTGTTGGATACCACCTCTGACTTGGAGGGTTACCTGTGTCATCAGAGTCACCTGAGTGGTGCAATGGATGTGAAGCTTTTTTGGAATTGTTGAAAGGACTGTATTGTAAACTGGACATAGATGATGTCCTATCCCTCCCCCTCTGTTGAGAGATACAATATCACCTGTATTCACTGAACAGCCCTCTCATCATCATTGATCTCCAATCTACAACACAGAAAAGAAAGTCCAGTTGCCTCTTGAAAATGCACCTTTGGGATGACCAGTGACATGGCTTGCCTTCAGAGGTTGCTGATGCTCCATCAGTGGAGGTTTTTAAGAGATTGGACAGCCACATGTCTTCTGATTGAGCAGGAGGCTGGACATGAACACCTCCCAAGGTTTTTTCCAAATTATTTGTTAGATTCTGTTATGTTACTCTCGAGGGTACCAGGGGGAGAACAATGGGGGGTGGGAAGAGAGGTACAACTGAGAAGTAAGGAGACATTTTCTGAAAGCAAGAGCAATTATCAATAGCAATAGCACTTAGACTTATATACCACTTTCTAGTGCTTTCCAGGCCCCTCAAAGCAGTTTACAGAGTCAACCTATTGCCACCAACAATCTGGGTCCTCATTTTACCCACCTCGGAAGGATAGAAGGCTGAGTCAACCTTGAGCCTGGTGGGATTTGATCTGTCAAATTGCAGGAGGAGTAGCTTGTAGTACTGCACTCTAACCACTGTGCTACGGGGGCTCCCTAGCTTTCTTCCTGCAACTGTGGGTGCTCCATCACTGAAGGCTTACAAAAATAGACTTGGATATTGTAAGACCTCCAGCCTTGGGCAAACTGATGGATTAGAAGACCTCTAAGATCCCTTCCAACTCTATGATTATTTTAGATAGTTTAGACCCAGGTTCACCCCTAGCCAGGCAAACTCCTTGAATGGATTTTTCTTCCTCAGTTTCATGAACTCCACAGACTGTTATAAGAAAAGTAAGAATGTGCTAATGGGAGAAAGAGGAGATTCAACCTGAATTAATACATTGTACAATAATGAGTGCCTTAATTCATAATGATTATGTTTCAAATTCATTCTCTCTCTCTCTCTTTTTCTCTCCGCGCTCTCTTCCCTTTCTCCCTTGATAGCAGTACCCATATGGAGAGCTCATAATTTCATTGGGCTTCTTCCTGGTGTTTTTTATCGAAAGCGTGGTACTCCACTGTTGCCCCCAAGCTGTTCATTCGCATGGCAATCAGGAAAATCATGAGGATCACAAGGAGCCCCCACCTTCTCACAGTTCCTTCCGGGCATTTATACTATTCCTGTCGCTGTCCTTTCATTCGGTCTTTGAAGGACTTGCCATTGGTGTGCAAAAGGAGACTACAGACACCATCCAACTTTGCCTGGCCGTGCTCATCCACAAAGCCATCATGAGTTTCAGCTTGTCTTTGAAGCTAGTACAGAGTAGCACCAAGCTCCAATGGAGGATACTTTACCTGGTGGTCTTTGTTCTGATGTCTCCAATTGGTATCAGCATAGGCATCGGTGTGTCTCTTTCCAATGGGGATGGAAGCGGTTTGGCTCAAGCTGTCCTTGAAGGGGTGTCAGCAGGAACTTTCCTCTATATCACATTCCTGGAAATTCTTCCTTATGAGCTGGCTTCGCATGAAAGCCCTTTCACCAAGTTCCTTTTCATCAGCCTAGGCTTCTCTATCATGGCTGTCATTGCTATTTGGGCATGAAATATTGCTCATGCCAAGGAACCTGGGAAATCTGCCTCCCATCAGCCATCTTCGATACGATTCCTGTTTGTCTTCTCTGGCATTTTGTGTCTATCCATGTTGCATATGCTATTATACTTGCCTTGAGTGCCAAAACAAAAATGTAGCAAGAGAAGAAACCTATAACAAGACTTCAAGGAAGTTCAAGAGTAAACTAAGTGATCTAGATAAAAACAGTTGACAGGTGAAGACATCAAGTAGACTCATTTTTACTTCTGGAGGTACTGGAAGGCTATAATTCAGTTTTCTCAATCTCTTGTCCTCCATAAAATGGAAGACTATAGACTAAAACAAATATTAACAACAAAAACATAATGGAAGAAATAAAGCGTTCTGCAGTGGAGGTCAACAATGAAAACATTGTGTTGTGTTGTCTCAACACAAGCCCACCTTTATCTACATGTGCTGGATGGAAGCACGAAAGGGGCATAGCTACAACTATCATAATTCTGCGAAACATTGATTCCTGAGAACATCTCTGCAAAGAAGTCAATAACTACCATCTTATTGCTAAGTCCATGACTTGGCTCAAAAAAATCTTTAAGGGTTGGGGATGGAATGTAAGTAACAAGTTGAATGGCCCCTTCCTTTTTTAGGAAGTCAAATAAAGAGAACTCAGGCCATTATACCTGGACTGAGGAAAGGAGAGGTAAAATGTTAATTCAATATACTTTGAAAAATAACACAAAAACATATTCTGGTAACAAAATAAATATTCATTCTGTAATTAAACATAAGGACATAGCCATGTGGATGTCCCTCTTCCAAACAAAACATCTTACTATATATCTTACACACCCATCTAGGATACTATCCTACTAGGAAAAGAACTGATATAACTGACAACTTCAAACACTAATGTATAAATTCTATTATGTTGGCTGGCATTATCATTATAAAGAACATTCAGCCTTCTCAAACTTTGGAAGAAATAATGTTTCTTCTGTCCAATAAACCTTAGTTTGCCATATGGACCTCCATCCTTCCATTCCCTCTTTTTTTTTAGCTGGCCATGTACTGTCAACCAGCACCAAGTAAGCACCCTGTCACTCATCATGTCTACATCTACAACAGTATGGTTTTAATGAGTGACAATGGTTTGATATAAGGTGACTCTTAGTAAAGCAAGTAGTTATAAACTGATAGCAGCAGTCTTTCATAATTCAGGATAGAATACTATCAATTTGTCAAACACTGAATCTAATCCTTCACCATTTATTTATTAAACAATTTTATATAGCTACCCAATGCACATACCATGACTTTGGGTGGTGTGCAACTGCCTATCCCATGGCAGTAACAAAAGATTCAACTAAGCCTCTTGGTTAGCTTCAAAATGGGATACCAGGCCTACTGATAAAACCATGTCTTCAAGTATTAGCAGAAAAGCAACAAGATGGAGGTGAATCTTACCTCTGGGGTAATGATATTCAAAAGCAAGGGAGTTTGTAACCATTTGGGCAGTTGTATTTTAAGCCAACTGAAGCTTTCAGATGCTCTTCAAGAATAGCCCCATGTAGAATGCATTGTAATAGTCTAGACCAGAGCTGACCAAGACATGGGTAACTGTGACAAGGGCCCATTGGTCCATGAATGGGCATAACTGATGCACAACACACAATTGTGCAAAGATTCTCCTGGTCATGACTGCTACTTGCTTTTTGAGCAAAGGCTGCACGTCCAGGAGAATTCCAGATTGGTCTGTCTAGGGCAGTGCAATGCCAACCATGATTAAAGATAGTAATTCTGCAAGAATCAAGGATCTCAGACTCAAAGTCACTCTGGCTTGTCAGTTTTCAGTTTTAATTTATTGCTCCCCATCCTCAAAAGACTCGGGCATTGAGAAAGAGTAGTTGTAGCATCACTTAACTCACTTGAGACTAGACTATTTAAATATGGTCTGGTTGATGCAGAACAGAGCAGAATTGGGACCTCTTGTGACTGGGACAGAGGTGTACAGCTGAGTATCATCATGTTGATGTTTTGTCCCATGGTAGCAAATGATCTCATCCAACAGTTTCATGTCACCATCATAGCATTTGTATGAGAAATACAAGACAGCAACCTGTCTCAATCCATCTTTTAAAAATATGCACATCTACATTGCTAATGGTTGCAGCAGTCAGGGGCTGTGAACAATAGACCAGGAACTTTGGGAACTTTGTAATTTAAATGGGAATACTAAATTATTCACATATATCTTACAATCTCAGTTTTGTACCTATTTGAAGTGCTGTTTACTTATAGGTGCCCAGTTTTCATTATGATGAAATAACTAAAATTCTATGAATTATAAATGATGTAAAAGTAAAGGGAAATTTCTTAAAAATATAATGATAACAAAATAAAGAATGAAAGGAAATGAATCAGAAGAGAAGAATAATATTTAAAAAGTTTCAGATAGGAAAACTGGGCTGACACAAAAAAATGGGTAGGTAATTAACATTGAAATGTGGGTTAGATTAAATCAGTGATGGTAATCTACTTTCTAAATGCTAAATTTCTGGAATCTTTTCTGGAAGGAGGAGGAAGAGGAACAAGTTATTTCATAGGACTCTAACCTTGCTTTGGCTATGTTCAGACTTTGCAAAAACATAATTTCTCTAAATCTTCAGGGACTAGGGAACTTGAGGGAAAGTTATTATTTTGCCCTATAATTAAAAAAAACCACTATGTTGCATTTCTTAGTTTTTGGAGTTATCAAAGCTAGAGAAAGATTACTGCGTAGAAAATAGCTAGTTACACTTTGTAAAGGCATTTCATATTTCCTATTTAGCACAAGCTAAAAACAGTAACAAGTCAGGAGTATTCTATGGAAATTTTAATAATTTCTCCTTTTTCTTTTAGCCATCTTCAAGCTTTTGCACAGAGATTTCCTCTTAGGTCTCATTAATAGATATTGCTTGAAGTGATCACAGCTATTTTTGTTACTCATGTATTTGCTGAGATGGGGCAATAGGTCGAAAGTGTTGCCAGTTCAAAACTTTTTGCTTTTCTTCTTCCTTCCTGAGAATGTCAGTGAGAGTTTCAAATCCATGTGCCACCAGCCTGCTAAAGATCCAGAGGAACTGTGTGGCAACAAAGATGATATGCTTCTTGGGGCATTTATTTCAATCGTATTTAGAAATTTAAGTTTAGTAAATTTCATAAAACAGCCAAAGCAGGATTGTAAGTACCTCTTTCTTCTTTGTGCTAACACATGATATGATTCAAGAAAGCAGATAGAATCAAGGAAAAGAAGCAGATAATTCTGGTTCAGAGGTTGTAGCATTGAGTGGTTTTATCCGTTTAAAAACTTTTAGAGAGGTGGTGCTTAGAATATTCACACAAGTGGCATTTGCTTATAATTAGCTAGCAGTCTGAAAATGAATTTTTAGGGTGGGAATGTCAGAAGATTGAATGTCTCAAACACACTCAAAGGCTACAACTCCACTCACCCCATGAATGACAGTATAGAGCTCAGTTAAAACAGGACCATTGATCTACCTGTCTTTTTCAACATAGCAAATACTGGGGACTTTCATAACATTTATCTGGGGGTGGGAAGCAGAATTCAGACATTTAAATAAGGGAAAGTAAAATTGTTTTCAATAACCCATTAGAAGCAGAATGTAAAATCAAAGTCCTTTATGAGAATGTTCAGCTTAAATCTTTCTAATCAATTTGTTCATCTGCTGATGCCAATGAATGGAAAGGATTTGAAAATGCGCTGTGAAAATTGAGTTCTATGTTGAGAATTAACATGCATTGGTTTAGGCTTGTAGTTCTAATTGAATATTCATGTCAGTACTTTTTGTGAGTCAAAAGTTTATTTTACATATTTGATTGAGTAATTTACTGCAATTTTTTTAATATACATTCTCTCAGTGTTGATTGCAGAAGGTTATATGTTAATAGATAGTATCCACCATCTATCTATCATCTATTTAAAATGTTATGCATCATAAGATCTAGAAAAGGACTTCCAAAAAGCCCCTCCAACATCTTTGCTTGGATATTTTGCTAAATATCTCATCCCAAATTATTTGAAGAGTTGTTTACCTTATTATGAAGCTGATATTAACTACATGATTAACAGCAAATTGATTGTTTTGCTATATGTGTTCTAACAAAGAGGAAAACAGATTTATCTTGTTTTTTTCATTAACAAACTTGCTTTTCATATGTATTCATAGGATAGAATCCAAAGGATAGAAGTTAGAAAGTGACAGAGTGGATTACATTCTTGTGATGAGAAAGATACAAGATAAAATGACTGTCCATTCAGGCAGAAGAATTCTTGTTCATTTACAAAGGGTTGATATGCACTGTTCCACTCTGTTGTTAAAATAGCACCAGATTTGATATTGTGAGAATCATGTGAAAAGGACAAAGTGTCTTTAAGTAAAAATATAAAATTAAATACCAGCACAAATTGCTGAAATTACAAACATTTATAATTGGTTTTGTAATGACCCAGGGTCAGGCATGAAAGCAACACAACCAGAGAATAGATCTAACTCCCCTTTATTGCTCCAACTTTGGCTTCAAACATCCCCACATTCATGACAAGTCAAAGCTCTCACACGCATCTTCAGAGGCCTCTGGCTGAGAAGGCAGCTGATGTCGCGATGAAGCAGTGCAGATGAGCAGAGCTCTGTGATGTTCCACTGATTTCTTCAAGCCAGAAGGCTCTACAGGGCTGAAAGTCACCCTGTGGGGGTGATGAAGGTGGAGGGAGTGCTTTGTTGGTTGCGGGGAGAGTGCAGTCTCCCCATTTGACCCTAAGAAAGCCTCTTGAACTGGGAGAAGAGAAGACAGCTATTGTGGCTGAACCGAAGCTATGATAGCTGAAATGGAAGAGAAGAAAGAAAAGATTCTAACAGTGTGTTTGATCTGGGTAACAAATGATTTTCTAACTTTGACCATGGAATTTCCCCTAAAACACCCCCTTTGGAAAGTGGGGCTCAACTGAGGTGAATAGCAGCAACTAAGACCCGGAGCCACTGTCCAGATCTGGAAAGGAAGCGGAAAAATTGTAGACAGAAATAACCTTAAAAATACAGGATAGATTAGACTGGCTCATTTTTAGCAATTTAATTGTTTTAAAATATTGGATTATATTTTTATTGTCACTTGGATTTGAAGGTTTGAAGTTTTGAAAAATTATTGAAAATATTGAAATAATTAAAAAAAAAGAGACATTTTATTCACAGCAAATGGAGACATTTTACTCACAGCAACAGTAGAGAAAAAGAGTAAGAGAAACCTGGCTGGGGAAGTTTTAGAGCTGGAAAAAGTGAAAGAAAAAGTGAAAGTTGTTTGCACTAGGACTAGGACAGATAAGCTGGAATACACTAAACAACACCTGCAAATTGATTATACTTAGTGTTTGGAGACAGACTGTGAAAACATTCAACTTTTAGAATCTTGAGGATTACAAATATGCTAGACAGTGCGAGAATGTGAAACAGTTTGGATTTGTTTTGAAATTAAATGGAGATTTCAGTGGAACTATTTAATGGAGGGATTTTATGAACTGTTCTAATATTGGCTTTCTTGGTGTGATGAACAATTGGGATAGTGGGATTTTGATAGATTATTGAGTAATTTTTAATGTATTAAAATAAGGCAAAATGGAATAAGGGGAAATAAGTGTAAAAAGAAAAGAAATATTATTGATGCTCCAAGGCACGCAGAAAACTATGACAAGGAATCATACGGAGATAAATGAATTGAAACATGACATAGTTGTGAGATGGCAAATGACATTGAATAATGAACATGAAACCCAAGAAAATAGAACAGAGGAAAGGACAGGGGAGGAAATGATACAAATGATTTAAAAAGATAAAAAGGAAGAGACAGCAAAACTGTATGAAATAAAAAAAGGCAAACTATATTTTAAGAGATCAAAAAACAGAAGAGGATGGACAGAAAGACACCCCTGAAGTGAGGAAAGGATCAGTGGAAGGTATATTGAAAACTCAACAGAGTAAAAAAGCTGTAGAGATAGAGGAAATACTTAGATCAAACATGAACAATATAAAAAGATACAAGAACCCAAGGGAAAAGTATGGGAGATGTGCCAAGAAGTCAATAAGAGTTGGGATATGAAAACAGACAAAAGATGAGGGATAGGTGCAGCAATAGGAGTTGTTCTATTAAGAATTACTACAGAGGTAGAAACTAGTAATGGGGAAAATAGTACTTTTTTAACTTAGGAATTACTCTATTAATGGTGAAAAAATAGAAGCAGAAGTTAGAGGTTTAGAATTAAGGAGGATATGTAGATAAAGATGAAGTAAACGTGATTAAACAATGAATATTGAATAATTAGGATAATTAAACATAATTAATAGACTTGGAAGGTAATAGTTATAAATGTGATGTTTATATTATGTTTATAATGTTTGATATTATTAACTGACTATAGATAAAGCTGAACTGAGTGTTTAAATTAAATAACGAAAAATGTTTAATAAAGATAATTGAGGACTATGACGAACAGATTTTGAAAATAATACTTATAATTATTGTGTGTATAAGACTTATTATTTGTACTTAAAAGAGATTGTACCCAGACAGTACACTGTTATTGTGAATATGGAACTTTTATTTTTTTAACAAAGAAAAATGAAATAATAAGAACAATAACAATAACAGCAATAACAACAACAACAATAATAATCATAATCGCCTCTGGCTGCGAATAGTCCAATAAGCCAGGTTAACCAAGCAGCAATCAGGACCCGCAGTCCAATAAGCCAGGTTAGCCAAAAAAAAGGGCTAGCAGTCCAATAAGCCAGGTTAGCCAAACAGTAACCAAAGCAAGAAGTCCAGTGAAGCAAGCCTCACAAAACAGCAATCTCCAGGCTTTGGCAAATGCACACAAGTCTCCATAGATTCAATGCTTGTTCCCGACAAATGCCTCTCCCACCAGCACCTCTTTACATCTCAGTCCCTAGGTGTGCTTTGTGAAAGGGGGTGAGGCACCCTCATAGCCAGCTCAATCTGTGTTGATCTCATCTTCTCTCTTCCCTCCTTGTTCAAGGATCAGAAGGGGGTAGTTCTTGTTTTTCTCCTGAGCTATGATCTCTCCTGCTCCTCTCTGTCTGCAGACCTTACTAATTCAGAAAAGCCTTCCCTGAATTGACTCTGCCCTTCTTCAGTTTCCTCCAAGGCCAACATAGTCACCCTCTCAATCTCTGTCGGCTCTTGTTCCAGCTCATCTTCCCTCGCATATTCAGATTCCAATGGGGGCATGACAGGTTTGCTTCTTTTGGGGGGAATAATGATGTGCATTTATCCTTTCCAATTTCAGAATGATCACCAGACTACCAACATGTTCTTTCTAAGTGTTTTGCCATTCATTAGATCAACAAGAACATTAAGCTGTTGCCCAATACTAACCTAGAACGGGAGATTTTTGAGCATAGTTTTGTAGTAAGTTTTGCCATTCAGAACATTCTAAAATTACTTTTAAAAAAAAAAAAAAGCAAGGGAATGCTTAAACTACAGCTGTGTCAGAAAGATAAAAAGCAATCTCTCAGATGTCATCTCTCATAGCTCTGTCCACATAACTCACATTTTGAACAGCTACAAGATTCCACAGGTAGTAGAACTTTCCACAGGGCAGCTTGTAGTTGTGAAATGATCAGTCTCAGTAAATTAAATGGCACTTCTTGTGCTATCTTGAACAGTTACTTTAATGATTTATTTTAAAAAAGGACGCCAACTTCAGGGGGAAAAATCCCACAAAGTCAACATAAAACAGAGGACAGATAACTAGAAGTTCTTAATTCCAAGATTCTAAACTGGGAATCTTCCCTAGAGTTTAATTGCTATATGCACATTCCCTTAGACAGCATTTTACTGAATCATGCAAAGGAGAAATATGAAGAATTCAGTATGGCAGCTACAACTATGGAAATAAAACTTTTCCCCTTTATTATGTGCTTCATATGTGTGGTGCACCTATTAAAGTACAGGACTTTGAATGCTCAGTCACAACTTTTATTTTCATTTTTAAAAAAGCAAATAAATAAAGAAATGCCACTAAAATGAGGATTGCCAAAATGAAAAGAATAGTCTAGTTTGATGAAAAGGAGGATTAGGGGTGATGATAGCAGTGTTCTTATAGCTCAGAGACTGCCATAAAGAAGAGGGAATCAAGCTCTTCTTCAAGAGTCCTTAGGTGGAGGGAGGAGGGATAAAGAGATTCAGAGTCATCACACCCTAGGATCTCTCACGGTGTACTAGGTTAGAAGACTATATCTTTAGTGTAGGAAGATTCTGTCTATTAGGCACAGGCACATAAAAATTGGACTTGATTGAATTGTGTCCTCTTTGGGCTTAGATCTGACAGGATCAGAATTTGACAATTCAACAGAATTGTCCAGATTAGAAGATAGTGCCAAATAGAAGAAGCCCTGGCAAGGTTGGGAGTTATCCTCACTGGAAAGGTGCTTTGGGGTTCACAAGAACCTTATCTGTACCTTTAATTGACATATCTTCTATGGTCAGGAAGAAACTCACTAAGTTCCAGCTAGCTCCTTATCTTCCAGAAGAGAGTGGAAACCAGGGGCATTAGTTGATACAAACATTACAAGTGTTTCAACAGCTACATAGTCTGTGAAGCCTTTGTAAAAGATCTTATTCAGTTTTTGAATTAAAAAGGCTTCCATTGAACACATCATGGTTGAGTTCATTACTGATGAGGTTGACTCCAAGAGTCAACTTAATTGGAGAGCAAATGATCTTGTTAAATAGGAGTCAAGATTGCCCACAACTGAAGTATGTTCTTGGAAGTTAAGTATGTTTGGAGGAAGTGCTCAACTAAGTTTATAATTCAAAACTGAAATTTGATGTTTTTCATGTTCAGATCAAAATTCACTTGAATGTCTGGTTGTGTGCACCTTGCTGATTTTCTTATATTGCTATCCTAAAATTTATAGAATAGCAAAAGACATCTGAAAAGTGAAAGAGGGCTCACAACCAGATTTCTGGAACAATATGAGTGATGGAATTGAATAAAAGGTAGGGAGAAATCACAGTAACAAAATTCCATAGCTATAAACTACTTGTGCAAAAGAGGGTTTGATTGCAGAGTTATGACTGGATATCTTGACTATTTAGATTCTCCCCATGGACACTCTGGGTCACCAGCAAAATGCTGAAAAATTGAATTCAACCATTAAATTATCTTTGGGTAAAATGTTGCTTTGTGTTTAGTTGTGGCTTCAAGAGAAAGATGTAGCACTTGGGGAGAAAGATGCAACCAGTAGGCCTGCAGCAGAAGTCACGATGGAGAAGATCTCCACAGCCACCATATATGTCTCACAGAACCTTGGTGCTCAGAGAGGCTGGGATGAAGGATACCGAAATGCTGCAAAGCACAAGCACGCTGAAGTTGATTAGCTAGGCTTCATTGAAAGTATCTGGTAATTTCCTTGCAAAGAAAGCCACAATGAAACTGATGGTGGCCAGCAATCCCAAGTAGTTCAGGACAATATAGAACATGTTATCTGAACCTTCATTACATTGCACAATAATCTCATCAACCTGTGCATGCCTGTCTAATTCAGGGAAGGGAGGAGATATGACCAACCACACCACACAGATAACAATTTGAATGAAGGAGCCAAGGATAATGGCTGATCTCTCCAGACCTTTTCCTAGTTTTTCCTTCCTCATTGTGTTCCCTGGCTTGGTGGCCAAAAAGGTAGGACTACTGTAATCATTTTGGCCAAAACACAGGAAATTGAGATTGAGAAAATGATACTAAAAACTGTTTGCCTGAGAATGCAAATCACTTTCCCAGGCCAACCAATGAACAAAAAGGAACAAAGAAAACAAAGGAGAAGGAAAGAAACATGTGATGTTCCTATTGTTGGCTTTGACAATGGGAGTGTCCCAGTGAAGAAAGAAAGTCAATGCCACCAAAATGAGGATTGCTGAAAAGAAAAGAATCAAGAAAGTCAGAATGATTCCTAATGGTTCACGAAAAGATAAATAACTGAAATGTTTGGGAAGACACTGATCTTTTTTCTGCATTTGAATATAGATCTTCTGGGCATTTCTCACATTGATCTGCATCTGAAATACATGAAGAAAGTCTTGTCATTTCCAAATAATATATATATATATAGCTAACATACAGAATCTAGTCTAAAGTAGAGAATTTATGCTAACACAATGTAGAGAAAACATACTTGGTAGGTCAATTCACACAACCAATTCCACTGACAAGTGGAATTATGATCACAGTTAAAACCAAAATTTCAATTACTAAACTAGGGAGTATGTCCAATATTATGACCTTTTTCTCTCATGGTTTTTAAATGAATCACTGCATTTGTTAAATTAATCATGTGGTTTTTAAGAGAATCTGGCTTGTCCCATTTGTTTGTCTGATTTGTCAGAAGCTGGCTGGGAAATTCACAAATGGTAAACATATGATCCTGGAAGCTGCAACCATTGTGACTTCATACTGGTCTCCAAGGGCCCAAACTTTTTGAACATGTGACCACAAGGATGCTCTGAATCTGAAAAGTTACTTTTTCAATATTTTGGTTTAACTTTTAATGATTGCTAAAAAATGGTTGATTTAAGGACTACCAATATACAACAATGGTTTTCTCTTGTTCAAAATATAAAATTTAATTTCCACACTATTTGAAGGGTATTTCTTTCTTTTTTCTAAAAACACTGCACAGCTTCATATGAGGAAGGATAATTTAACATAAAAATGCATTTATCCAAATTATTTCTTTTGAAAATTATAATAAGCTACTCTAATGTATCCCTACTTTATTTTGGTGTTGGTTGAATTAGTCTATTCACTATGAAAGATTCAGAAAGAATTAAAAAATGTGTAAGGTTGAAAACATTTGAATTTCTGCATTTATAATTCTATTTTTAACTTGCCAGTTTGGACTGAAATTCTTCCTTCACGACATTTTCTGCAACTGTAGCAGCAAGATAGTTTCGCCTCCTAAACAACCCTGCTGTAACCCCGGTGATAGCTGTCCACACATCTGGCCTTAGGAGGTAGGTATGTGGAAATAACCATCAGGAAATCAGGAATTTCTCTAAAAATAACACCATGGGATGATATCCACCAATAACAAATCTTTTTCTTTTCAAAAAGTAACTATGTTACTCTCTTTTTCTATTCATCATCTCACATCCAGAGAAATACCTAAGATAAAGTTGAAATAGAGTCCATTTAAATGAATAAAAATACTTTTGTTTATTTTTTGAAAAAAATGAGAGAAAATGTTGAAAGATTTCAGGTTTTAACACTATGTAAAACAGGTGGAAGTTCAGTTCAAATAATTATCATGTTATTTCATCCAGTGTCAGAACATTCAAAAAATTATTTTTCACAGGAATAGAGAAAAGAATATCCTACTTATATTTATTCTGCACATAATACATTTTAATAAATTTTAGATATAGATATTACGGTTGCAACCAGAATATCATTACTGTCCTTCACTTTTGTAGTAGTTCATAGTAATCGTCAAATAAAAATATCTTCTTCCAAAGATTATAGTTAGTTAACTAAAGTTAAAGATAAAGGTTTCCTTTGTCCAGTCATGCTTAACCCTAGGGGGCAGTTTTCATCTCCATTTGTTAGCTGAGGAAGCCAGGGTTGTCTGAAGATAATTCCACATGGTCATGTGGCAGACATCACTATATGCCAAAGCACATAGAACACTGTTGTTTTCCCTCTGAAGTGATACCTATTTATCTGCTCGCATTTGCACACATTCGAACTGCTAGGTCGGCAGAAGCAGGGACAAGTAACGAGGGCTTACTCATTAAATCAGCATGTGGGTTTTGAACCTGGAGCACCAACTTTTCAGCTGACAAGCTCAGCATCTTTAACTGATGAGTCATTGTTTAATGACACTATCTCAAAAAGTCCTACCTGCCAAAATTTGTGATTCCACACAAATGGCACTTTCATTGAGGGTGAATATTTTCCCAGCAGGAGCTTTGGAGTCCATCCTTCCAACATGGACTCTCTGGAAAGATCTATTGTGAAAGACGAGCAAGTTGAAGATGTCATACATACCCTGGATCAAAATCTCCCTTCTCATCAAAAAATATTTCTTCTCCCACACTGTTATGAAAACAAGTGTTTCTCAAAAAGTAGTGAAGCTGGTGGAAGGGAGAAGAAAAGTAAGATCAAGTCAGAATTACCTCAATATTCCCCCAAATTTGGCAACAGAGTTTCTATAATAAAGCTTATCATAACTGTAACCATCTATTCCAGTATGATTTGGACATCTTGTCAACCCACATTCCAAAACTCAGTTTGAATTTCAAAAACCAAACCTGAGATTTTTCTTACACTTACCTGGGAATGTTTTAATAAACAAATTAACATTCTTTGTATAAAATAGTATTCTTACATAATTAGCCCTTTTCCAACCTGTTGCTTAAATTAAAAAAGTAGAAGGAAAGAGGCATCCTATGTAAATAGAGGAGGATATCCATTACAAATGATGGGAAATAAAAAGAAGCACAGGAGAGTGCAGTACAATATATCTCTTGTTCTTGAATCACAGTTTTGTAGAATTTTATTTCAACCTGAATCCATAACTTCAATAAATATTACTAAAATGATTTGATGTCTTGGAAACTTAACTTAAATTTTCTGATTCTGTATATCAATCTATCAGATCTGGTTTGGGTCATATAATGCATTCATCTGTAAAGGCAAAGATAAAGGTTCCCCTCACACATATGTGCTAATTGTTTCAGGCTCTAGAGGGTGGTGTTCATCTCCATTACAAAGCTGAAGAGGCAGCAATGTCCAAAGACATCTCCATGGTCATTGGCCAGCATGACTAAACACCAAAGGTGCACAGAACACCGTTACCTTCCCACCAAAGTGGTCCCTATTTTTCTACTTGCATTTTTACATGCTTTTGAACTGCTAGGTTGGCAGAAGCTGGGACAAGTAATGGGAGCTCACTCCATTACACGGCGCTAGAGATTTGAACTGCCAAACTGCTGACCTTCCTGATCAACAAGCTTAGCGTATTATCCACTGAGCCAGTGGCTCAGTGGCATTCATAATGTCACAGTGCAAATAAATTCTCCAAATTGGAAGGAGAAAATTTTTAAATTAAGGGAAAAGCATAGACCTGTTTAGATTATGTTTAGATTAGAAAAATAAAAAAAGAGTAAAGAAACAGCTTCTTGCTGTCAGAATTACCTCAATATTCCCCCAAATTGGCAATATTCACAATCCCAACAGAGTTTTTCTAGTGAAGCTTATTACAATTGTAACCATCTATTCTGGTATGATTCAGACATCTTGTCAACCCAAATCTCATTTTTTTCACAAAAAAAAATTCCAGTCTAATGAAGAGCAGGAGTTTGTGGTTCATGATCTGTCCTATGTGAATATTATGGGTTCCACTGACTGATTTCTGAGCCCAGATAGGCCTTACCAAGTGGTGATATTGCTAGGAAAATTTTCACTTTTAGAGAGGGGAAAATGGGTCAAATCATTCAAACTGGATATCACCTCTATCAATCAATCTCTGCCAAAACCCATGATCCTTTTCATAACTACCAGTACAGATCAGAGGCAGTATTCAGCAGGTTCTGACCAGTTCTGGAGAACCGGTAGAGGGAAATTTTGAGTAATTTGGAGAACCGGCAAATACCACCTCTGACTGGCCATGCCCCCATCTATTCTCTGTCTCCTGAGTCCCAGCTGATTGGTTGGGTCTTCTTTTGTTGCCCTGGAAAGGAGAATGAAGTTGGAAAGCAGGTTAGTGGGGTGGGGAGGGGAGGGAATGAAAATTTTATAGTATCCTTCCTCTGCCACACCCACCAAGCCATGGCATGCCCACTAAGCCACACCATGCTCATCAAGCCATACCCACAGAATTGGTAGTAAAAAAATAATAATACCACCACTGGTACAGATATTGAAGCATAATATTTTACATTGGTGAGCTTCAGTGTTTGTAAACACAGTTGAATTTTCAATATTTCTGCAAAAATATGACCCACAGCATGGACTGTTCTCGATGCAAGCCTTAAACTAGAAGAGAAACCAAAAAAGAAATTAATTGAAAAACAATACCGTTGCTGTTGTTTTTTTTAAGAATTATTGAGAAAGGCAAAGGTAGTATTTGTGCATGTGGGAAAAGTGTGTAGGCCTCCAGGATTTATTTGAAAAAAAAATTTAGAATCAGATGTTTCAATTAATGGGATGATAATCATTTGTGAATGTGGGAAGTCCAGCCTAGTATTTTCACAACAGACGTACAGGAAAATAAGTCACTGTTAGCACAAAGGAGATATGTAAAAACTCCTTAATTGCTGATGTTCACCAAACTGGGAAAGTTTACAAAACTATTTCTAAAGATATTGAATTTCACCTGTCCACTGTCAAGTAAATCTTGTACAAGTTGAAGTAATCCAACCCTACTGTCACTCTCCCCAAACAGTCAACAAAACACCAAATGAAAGGCACATAGTACTCTGAGAAGAAAAATGAAGAATTGGGTGAATGGCAAGATTTAAGGTGAGAGCTGCTAGTCTCTAGGAAAAGCATTGATATCAAATTATTGATTGCAAAGTACCACATGGCTAAGTCAGAAGTCTAGTGAAAGAATTAAAGTTGCAGAAAATTTTCTGAAATCAAAATAAAACCTTTTCCCTTTCTTCAGGGAAAAGCATGACATTGATAAAGAGCAAGCAATAGGATCCTTGCCTAAGAACCGTAGACCATCTGTGAAATTGGTAGAATAAGTTCTGAATTGTACCTGCAAATTCTACTGGTAAATGTCAGAGCATTTGTCCATGAAATGAAGGTCAAGAGAAAATGGTTCATCCAGCAAGACAATGACTAAAAACACACAAGTTGTTTGACAAAAGAATGGTTAAAGCAGAAGAACATTAATGTTTTGGAATGGACAAGCAAACTACTAACTTTAATCTCACAGAAATATTGTAGAAGGACATAACTGGGCAGTTCATGTGAGGAAGTCCATCACCATGCCACTCTTAATGCTGTTCTTAAAACATGCATGAAATTTTTCAGAGAATAAATCATATTTTAGGTCATACTCAAGGACAAATATCAATGATTTCATAGGATTGATGAATTTATACACTGTACATGTGAAAGTTATCATATAAATATACAATATGTATAAATTGTGTCACTGTAAGATCAGGAAATATAACTGTAAATGCAAGTTGTTTAGTAGAAAGAGATCCAATAAAATTGTGAATATCAATTTTAGTGTTGTCCATTCAAATTTAAGACAGATTTGATGGAAGTGTTTGCAAAGAACGCACTGTTTTCAGAGTGTGTGCTGCAGAATAAACCACATTGTAGATATTGTAGCTCTCTCCAGACATGGTCATTTCAAACACAGAGCCAGGGACTCTGCCCAGGTCTTCCCTCTCAGTGCAGCATTTTTCTCTTTTGGAATTTGCACGAAATGAACAGACAAATATTGTCCACCAGAATCTACTCATGAGAGCAGATGAATTTGCAAATAGCTTTCTCCTTTCAAGAAATCCATGAAATCCTGGCACTGTTTTTGGATGCAATGCAAAGTATAAGGACCCATTGAAAGTTTGGGCTGGGAAACTCCCCGGTTTAAATACCATAACAGTCAAATCCCACTGAGAGGTCATGATCCACATTCTGTGATATATTTTCTTTTTCTTGGACCTTTCAGAAAGGTATAGAATTATTTGTAAAGCCTCCATAGATTGGATAATCCCAGAAGCAAGGAACACATTTGTTCTGTATAAATAGTTTACTCCAAATCTCTCAAATATGATTGGCCAGAAAAGCCGGCATGGGATTGATTCACTAGGAACCAATCCAAAAGAGCTGCCAAAAGGCGGCAAAGTCAAATAACTGTCATTGGCTACAAACCAGCAGGCAAGTCGTATATAAAGGCTGCCGCAGTTTGAGCCAAACTGTTCCGTTTGCGATAACTGTTAAAATAAAGACTTTTGCTGTTGGAACCTGGTCTACCTCGCGTTTTTCTGGACGGAACACTGGCGACGAAGGTGGGATTGTCCTAAAATGTAAGACTGTGCACGCGGCAAATTGAAATCCAGGCTTGAAGCGATGGCCGGAAATAATGCACCGCCCGCACCCTTCAATCCCAATGAAGAGGATTTGGAATCCTACGTAGACCGTTTTCAAGTGTACTTAGAAAGCAATGAGATGGAGGAGATCTCAGACCAGCGTAAGAGGGCTGTCTTCTTAACGCATTGCGGACCAACTGTGTTCAAAATGGCCAAAGCATTGCCGAAGCCCAGAGATGTTAAACAAATGACCTGGCCCGAACTCCAGCGAATGCTAATGGCTCACTACGCACCAGTGATGTCAAATCTCATCAAACAGCATGAATTCTACTGAAGGGACCAAAAAGAAGGTGAGACCATCGCTGATTTTGTGGCAGCCCTCCAACAACTGGGGGGATCGTGCGAGTTCCTGGACTTAGATGAAGCCATGTGAGATCAAGTGGTACTAGGCTTAAAAGACTCTAATTTACAAAGTAAATTGCTAAATAAACCCAACATAACAGTGGCTGAAGCAATTGCAGAAGCCACAGCCGCAGAAGCCACAGCCGCAGAAGCCGCGAAAAAGTCAGCGGCCACCATGAAACAAATGAATGCGAATAACGACGAAATGATCCTAGCCAGAGGAAAGAAGCAAATTCCCGCCACCACACACCACGAAGATTTTGATGAGACATCAGAATCCGAAGATGATGATGATGAGGTCCACCGCCTGTACGCCAACAAAAAAAGGTGCGAAAAAAGAAACTGGCGGAAATGCTCAGGTTGCAGAGGAAACCACCCTTGAACCGATTGCAGATTCCTTGATGCCATCTGCTGAGCTTGCAAGAAAAGGGGACACATCGAGAAAGTCTGTAGGAATCAAAAAAATAACAGCCCTAACAGACACAGTAACTCTCCCCCACAAGCTGAATTGAAACAAGCCGAAAGAAAGTGGGAGCAACAAACGAACCAGTAACCGAGAAAAGACCCATCAAACTGTCACTATCGGAAGCGCTCAGACAGAAAGCGGGAAAAAAGTTAAAATCATCGTAAAAATTGAAGGCAGCCCCTGTGAGATGGAAGTCGATTCAGGGTCTTTCCTGTCAATGGTGTCACAATCAGACACAATCAGACAACTGGTCCCAAATATCAAACTAAAAGACCTCCAGAAACAAAAATTAACTCTGAAGGACTATCAGGGGAATCGAATCCCTGTGGTAGGTCCAGGACATTTCCGAGTCGCCTACAAGCAGCACGTCAAAGTCCTGCCTCTAACAATAGTCGACCGAGACCGACCCAGCCTCCTGGGCATCGAATGGTTCGCACCATTGGGCATCGGAATGACCGGAGTGGACCGAGTAGCCGCAACCGACTGGGAAGAAAATCTAATTCACGAGTTCCAGGACATTTTTGATGGCACACTAGGCAGGTATCGGGGGACCCCAATTTCCTTTAGTTTAGACCCCCAGGTGGCCCCTAGAAGATTAAAGGCCAGACGAGTTCCCTTTGCGTTAAAAGCAAAAATAGAGGAACAATTGAATAAATTAATTGACCAAGGGGTTTTGGAATCTGTTGACCATGGTAGATGGGAGACGCCAATAGTAACACCGGTTAAACCTGATGGGTCAGTACACATCTGTGGAGACTACAAGGCTACCCTGAACCATGAGCTGCAACAAAGCGCATACCCAGTGCCAGTCGTACAACATTTGTTACACTCACTCGGGGGAGGAAAATTTTTTGCCAAACTAGATTTAGCACAAGCATGCCAACAGCTTCCAGTAGACCCATTAACAGCCGAGGCACAGACAATAGTGACTCACAAAGGGGCATTCAAGTGTAACAGACTTCAATTTGGAGTAAGCGTTGCCCCAGGCATTTTCCAAAGCCTCATGGAATGCCTATTAAATGGAATAAAAGGGGTCATACCATATTTTGATGACGTCCTGATTTTGGCTAAAGATACGACCCAACTAGAAAAAAGACTAAGAGAAGTACTAACAAAATTCAGAGAATCCGGCCTGAAAGTTAAAAAAGAAAAATGCTGCTTAATGACTGATTGCGTCGAATTTCTGGGTTACTTAATTGACGGAGAGGGTATACACCCTACTGAGAAAAAAGTCAAGGCCATTAAAGATGCACCACAGCCAAAAAACAAAATGGAATTGCAGGCATTTTTGGGTCTAATAAATTTCTATAATGTATTCCTCCCCCACAAAGCAACGATAGCAGAACCATTACACCATTTGCTGGATAAGAAAACTAATTGGACTTGGGGTCACAGAGAACAAAAGGCATTCCAGAAAATAAAAAAATTATTAACATCAAACACCATTCTCATCCAGTTTAGTAAAACACTTCCATTGACGGTCACCTGCAACGCCTCACTGTTTGGAGTCGGTGCCATCCTGAGCCACCAATTGCCAGATGGGAGAGAGGCACCCATCGCTTATTACTCAAAGACTCTTTCTAAAACAGAACGTAACTATAGTCAACTAGACAGAGAAGCCCTGGCAATTGTCGCTGGAGTGAAACGTTTTCACGAATATCTTTATGGAAGAACATTTCTAATTGTAACGGACCATAAACCGTTACTAGGAATTCTGGTGGGAAACAAGCCTACACCGAACATTTTATCCCCATGGATGACTAGGTGGTCAGAATTCCTAGCAGCATGCTCTTACATATTGACACATCGACCCGGGAAGCAAATCTCCCATGCAGACGCATTAAGCCAAACACCGCTGCCGATGACAGAGGAAGACCCGGCGCCAACGATGACCACCCTGAAAATAGAAACATGCCCCGAACTACCAATATCTGCAAACAATGTCGCCAGAGCCACCGCGAAGGACCCAGTGACTGCCTGCATATTAAACTGGGTAGGTAAAGGCTGGCCGGAAAACCAAAAAACTGAAAACTTTAAACCTTTCCGGACCAGACAGACTGAACTTTCAGTTCAAGAAGGCTGTTTATTGTGGGGTGATCAGGTGGTAATTCCTCCTAAACTACAGACTAGTGTTGGGCATGCTTCACGAGGGCCACCCTGGTATTGTAAAGATGAAAAGCCTAGCTAGAAGCTATGTCTGGTGGCTTGGTCTAGATAAAGATATCGAATACTGGGTTGCTACTTGTACTAAATGCCAGAAAACCAGACCTTCCCCGCCACAAGCACCCATAAAAGACTGGGAGACCCCAGGAGGCCCTTGGTCTTGGGTCCACATTGATTTCGTGGGTCCTACTAGGGGGCATACCTTTTTAATTGTTGTAGATGCATACTCAAATTGGTTGGAAGTTGTAGTAATGTCATCTACGACAACCGAGGTGGTCATTAAATAACTTAACAAACTCTTTGCAACCCATGGATTGCCGGACGTCCTGGTGTCCGACAACGGGCCACAATTAATCGCCATCCAATTTGAGCAATACCTAGCCTCCCTAGGTATACGCCATGCACTGAGCGCACCGGCCCACCCGGCAGCAAATGGTAGGGCAGAGAGAATGGTCAGGTTTACTAAAGAGGGTTTAGAAAAAATAGACCTTGGGGATGTCCAGGATAAAATCAACCGTCTACTCACCCTCCAACATATCACATCCAGCACTGTAACCAACAAAAGCCCAGCGGAATTATTAATGGGGAGAAAACTTAGGTCGCAATTAGATAGGTTACATCCAAGTTACACTTTGGAAAGACCCCCCGACTCCTCCAGCCATTTCCGAACATTTGAAATCGGCGACCTAGTCTATGCAAAAAATTTCACCAGGGACCCCCTATGGCTTCCAGCCACAATCACACAAATAACAGGCCCCCAGTTCTACCGCCTAACCATAGACGATGGCAGGGAATGGAAGCGGCACATAGACCAGCTTCGTTCCCGAAATATTGAACGAAATTCAAACTCACAACCACAAATAATAAAAATCAACGAAAACAAAACCAAAGAAGGGGGGGAAATACAAGAAAATAATAAGGAACTTTTTAAAATAAACCCAGAACATCTAACCAATCAAAAAGAGCAAAAAGAAAACTTACGGTTAGATGAGACTTGCGGGAGAAATCCAGATGAAGGGGGCAGCCAAGCCAGCTTGACCTGCCCGGGAAAGCCAGGAGGGAGCGGCAAAACCACCGGCCTGAGAAACTCAAGCGGTAGCAAAATGGCTGACTCACCCTTCCAGGCAGTTCCATGGAAAAGAGCCAGAGAGACAGCAACCCCATCCGAACCGGTTGAAGTCTCCAGCGAAAATGAACCGCGCAAGTCCAGTAGAGTCAGAAGAAGCCCCACCTACCTGCGCGACTACGTCACCCACATAGGACTAAACTAAAGGGGGAGGGGTGTTTTGTATAAATGGTTTACTCCAAATCTCTCAAATATGATTGGCCAGAAAAGCCGGCATGGGATTGGTTCACTAGGAACCAATCCAAAAGAGCCGCCAAAAGGTGGCAAAGTCAAGTAACTGTCATTGGCTACAAACCAGCAGGCAAGTCGTATATAAAGGCTGCCGCGGTTTGAGCCAAACTGTTCCATTTGCGATAACTGTTAAAATAAAGACTTTTGCTGTTGGAACCCAGTCTACCTCCGTTTTTCTGGATGGAACAACATCAATTTTCTTCACTAGCATAGTGTCTTGTATGTTGGATATATGTGAAGTAACTGTTCCTGCAGCTAAATCTCCCCCTTTAAAAACTGGGATGAACTGCTTCCAAGCAATACAAATATCATTCTGGAAGAGCTTTGGCTGGATATTTTGAAAAAAGGATTCACTACTCTCATCCTCTGATATTATGAGGCCAATCCAGTTGCATCCAAAATGTTTCAGTAAATGAATTATGCCCTCATATTGTACATTTTCATTGGGAACCATGCTGAAGAAAGAAGGGAACTGTTCTTTATCACTTAGAACTGGGTCAAAGTGGCCATAACCAAGCTGTTTGGAAGAAAGATGTATAGAAAATTAAATTGAAAATCTTTCTGTGATCCCAAAGAACTTCGACTTTTTCCCTTCTCCCTAAAATATTGCTTGCTACTGTGACATTATGACTGAATTAAAAACACAAAGGTTCTTAATGAAGATTTTCATGTAAGAAGAACTCAGAATGAGGAAATGTTGTCCATTGTTTCCCATCACTGGATAGCCTGATTAAAACTGATAGAAGCTAAAGATTAACCCACCCCCACCTCACCCACCAAAAAAAGTCCAGAAATGTTCTTTGACTATTTTTACTAAAGAAGCTGCTCCGTGAAAAATGTTCATACCTGTGGAAACTTATAGCTGTGAGCAATGTGGAGAAAGTTGGGAGGATGGAGGCCTCCAATGATAGGCAAGAAGTTCTCCTTCCTCCTTCTGGCACACTTGAAGTTGATTGGACTCCCTTCATCCAGAAACAAATGGTCTAAAACACGCTTCTTGGCCAACCTGACATTGAAACTGCTTTCGTGAATCCTCAGGACTAGTGTTGTGTTCCGGAACTTCTCAACGTTTTTGTTGATCTCATGAATAGCAAAAGACATAGAAAACTGGTGCTGGAAGTTTTGGGGTATTATGCTAAAATAAAAGTGCATACGTTCATATGATTATATCATCAAAAGAACATATCATCATATCAGAAATTATTGCAGAGGATATTAATTTTAGATTTCAGTGAAAGATATTTTCTGCTTTTTAAATTATTCTCAAATCCACTGGTATTTAAGCAAAAGAATAGGAGACATGCATTTCAGACATTTGTAAGATAATATAGATTATTTCAGTCCATATCAGCACATATTGAATCATGCATGTTTCTCATTATGAGACTTAGTTAGAACTCTTCAAGATATAAAACTCTACGTGCCACATTCTTGACACATATAGCTCTAAGTCAGAAGTCTCCAAACTTGGCAACGTTAAGACTTGTGGACTTCAACTCCCAGAATTCTCCAGCTAGCTGGCTAGAGTTCTGGGAGTTGAAGTTCACAAGTCTTAAATTTGCCAAGTTTGGGGATCCCTGCTTTAAGAGTTGCTTTTTCATCTTAGAACATAAGTTTGGGTGAATTTGTCAATTAATTTCTCTTAATTATTTGATTAGTATTAATCTTACAACATAAAAACTATTCAAATCTTTTAGGAAGAGACTTTCATCAAGGCCAAGACCTTCAGGCAAATAGTATGAAGAGGATGGTTGAAAATCCTTTTCCAAACAGATACAAAGATTACTTTGTAAAGTCATCTACTAAGAGACCCTGCATTTGCTCTGAAAATCTAGGAACACCAGCATATAAAATCATCAATCAACATTGAATGGATCTGCATTATTCTTGGGCCATAAATTATACCACCAGGTGTTAATTTTTATTTTATTTTCACATTTTGCAGCTTCCTTTTCTGCATTCTTGTAGAAAAATCTTCCCCAGAATATTGTGTGAAATCAATTAATTTCTTTAGTTCTTTCTACAACTGCTACAAAAGTTAATTTGTAACTACATACTTCAATTATAATTTGCTTATTATAATTTATAATAATATTTTTTTGAGAATGACATAAGATATTGGAATTGTGTTCCTTTAAAATTTTGCTCCTAATAGGTGACTAGAAACAGTTGTGATTGCCTAAACTTCAGTTTGTGAATTCTGATTCTAATTAAATTAATGTTATTAATGTGCCCAGTATTTACTCTATTGAAAAAGAAAGAAAAGAAAGAAAATCAAATGACCACATTTTCATTAATTTTGTATATTTTCATTCTTGAGGTGAAGAGGGGAATAGAAAGTTGTTTCAAAATTCAATTTTTTTCAGAGTTTATGTTAAAATGCATTTTCTTTAATTCTTGATCTCTAAGATGATCAATTATAGTATACACAAAATACCACTTTATGCTTCCCAAGGGCCACCTTTCAGTTGAAAAGATGCTCAAAATGCTTAAGACCAGTAGATATGACAATTAAGAGAGGAGTGCCACATTTGATGCAAAATTATCTACCTCCATCCTACATTCTATCACCTTTCTCTAAAGTTGTATTACTCTTTATTCAAAGATGAAAGAAATACTTACTATCTAAATCTAGAAGAGAATGGACCTTTTTTAAAAATTCTCAATTACTTCATTAGTATATATAAGGGGAAAAAAATCCCCCAAGTAGCATTTGAGATTTGGAGGTGCTAATCTTGCCTTGGGGTATGGAAGGCTGGATGCAGATATATTTCAAACTTTAACTAATGCTGTCAGGAAGAAAGAAGAGGAGAATGATTTTAAACATCAGAAATCTTGAACCACTTTCCCATCTGTTCATGTACATAATCAACAACATTTAGCTGTCATCTTCGTAAGCAACATTTGACTGGACCTAATAGGAAATGTCCACTGAAAAGTAAGAATTTTTTTAAAAGATAAAAATAAATGGATGCGATTATAAAAGCATCTCAATGAGATTCAGATAGCCTCTAGGATTTCAGGGGCTCAAGGCATGAGGATTCTTTTCAAAGCATAGCAATTTTTCCTCCCAGTAGTCATTGTGCAGTTGTGATACTCCAAAGAAAAAGAATTGGAACAAACTCATTTTGTTAATTAGAAGGCAAGTAATATATTTAATCTAAGTCCTCCAGTCCCAGGTGATTTAGAGAAATCTTGTTTGTATGAAATCTATCGCTGGCTT